>CAWUFW010003840.1:0-1200000 GCA_963921515.1 Calotriton arnoldi
GTGATTCCGTTACAGCTGTTGCTGGGTAGTTCGTCAAGCGGGGGCCGAGAAAAAAGGGGGTCCCAAAACATGTTTTCCCATAGGAAACTTTAGACACGGCTACAGCCCGAACTGCAGAACGGAATTACACAAAATTTGGCAAAGAGGTAGTTCTTGGTTCAGAAAGAACCCTTTTTGTTAAATGGTGTAAATCCGTTCAGTAGTTGCGGAGAAATTAAAAAAATAAGAGTCAAAAATCAATTTCCCATAGGAAACTTTATGCAAGGCTACAGCCCGAACTGCTGAACGGAATTACACCAAATTTGGCAAAGAGGTAGTTCTTGGTTCAGAAAGAACCCTTTTTGTTAAATGGTGTAAATCCGTTCAGTAGTTGCTGAGAAAATCAAAAGTAAAAACACATATATATCTGGGCGGAGCCTAACCACACATGTCATCGTGAGATCTGATTGGCTGTCAGCACTTCATCCTGGAATTGCTGGCAGCCATCTTGGGACCAATATAAATGATAGTACCCCATTGAAATGCATTGTAGTGAATCAAAGATTTTGAGGGTTACCAAAAGGAGAACTATAAAGGGTGATAACAGACTTTAGTTACATTAGAATTCATTTGTTGATGGTACCATACTAATTTCAGGAATTGTGGTGTGTTCTAAGGTTATTTAACCCTGTGAAAAACCTTCTGCTGGGATATCATGAATCATGTTTGAGAGAAAACTATTTTCACATGCTTGTCCCATACAGTTTTGGAAGGTGCTCCAGAAGCTAAAATGAGAGCATATTTTCTGTAAATTCACATTATCTTTCTCAGTTATGTGAGAATGAAGTCTGACATTCTCAGTAAAACATGTACATCCAACAAGGGGAGAGACTGTCAGTTGATTCCTTTGTGTTCTACTGCAGCTTCCCAGAGTGTTCTAAAGAACAACTAGAGTGCTAACAGCCTTACTTATGACAAAAGTATGGCACACCTGAAGCCATCTTGATTGGAATAAACTGGTAACACTTAAAACATTTAATTTAAAAAGGAACAAAATGATGGGGTTCATCTTGTCATAGAAATTATGGTTAGTGCTCTGGAAAGAAAAATTAGGACATGTTTCAAGTGTGATCTCAAATATCTTCCTGTTATATTTCAACAGGAGCAGCCTGTCAGTTGATGCCTTTGTGTTCTACTGCAGCTTCCCAGAGTGTTCTAAAGAACAACTAGAGCGCTAACAGTCTTACTTATGACAAAAGTATGGCACACCTGAAGTCATCTTGATTGGAATAAACTGGTAACACTTAAAACATTTAATTTAAAAAGGAACAAAATGATGGGGTTCATTTTGTCATAGAAATTATGGTTAGTGCTGTAGAAAGAAAAATTAGGACATGTTTCAAGTGAGATCTCAAATATCTTCCTGTTATATTTCAAAAGGAGCAGCCTGTCAGTTGATGCCTTTGTGTTCTACTGCAGCTTCCCAGAGTGTTCTAAAGAACAACTAGAGCGTTAACAGTCTTACTTATGACAAAGGTATGGCACACCTGAAGCCATCTTGATTGGAATAAACTGGTAACACATAAAACATTTAATTTAAAAAGGAACAAAATGAGGGGGTTCATTTTGCCATAGAAATTATGGTTAGTGCTGTAGAAAGAAAAATTAGGACATGTTTTAAGTGAGATCTCAAATATCTTCCTGTTATATTTCAACAGGAGCCGCCTGTCAGTTGATGCCTTTGTGTTCTACTGCAGCTTCCCAGAGTGTTCTAAAGAACAACTAGAGTGCTAACAGCCTTACTTATGACAAAAGTATGGCACACCTGAAACCATCTTGATTGGAATAAACTGGTAACACTTAAAACATTTAATTTAAAAAGGAACAAAATGAGGGGGTTCATTTTGCCATAGAAATTATGGTTAGTGCTGCAAAAGAAAATTTAGTGGATGTTTTAAGTGAGATCTCAAATCCTCTTCTATTTCATTAGAAAATTCTGACATGCAGACTGAAACAATCACTTTCAATACCAGCAGTAGACTTCCAGTTAACTCCTTGGTGAGCAGTAGCTTTACTACAGTGATCTAATGAACAACTAGAGTGCTAACATTCTGAATTTATGGCAAATGTGTGAAACATCTGAATGCCTTCTTGATGGAATCAAAGTAAAAACTGAAAGCATTTCCTACTGAGGAGACTGCAGTAAATGAGGAAATTAGGAAACTTCATAACAAAGAAGTCTTCCAAGATGGCCACCAGTGAAAAAAGAGCCCAAATGTAGCACAAATATTACCCAGATGTAGCCCACATATAGCCCAATGACAAAAGTGTGCAAAACACTTTTTATTTTTAGTTTTTTTGCAGTTTTATGTAGTGCAGACTGGTCAGGTATTGGAGCGTTGCATCTTAAAACATGACCCCCTTACACTACAAAAACACCACTGCACTACCCTAAACCCTAAAACACTACCCCCAGCACGACCCCTACACTACACAAGCACCACTGCACTATCCTAAACCCTAAAACACTACCCCCAGCATGACCCCCTACACTACACAAACACCACTGCACTACCCTAAACCCTAAAACACTACCCCAACACCACTGCACTAACCTAAATCCTAAAACACTACCCCCAGCACGACCCCCTACACTACCCAAACACCACTGCACTACCCTAAACCCTAAAACACTACCCCCAGCATGACCCCCTACACTACACAAGCACCACTGCACTACCCTAAACCCTAAAACACTACCCGCAGCACGACCCCCTACACTACACAAACACCACTGCACTACCTTAAAACCTAAAACACTACCCCCAGCACGACCCCCTACACTACCCAAACACCACTGCACTAACCTAAATCCTAAAACACTACCCCCAGCACGACCCCTACACTACCCAAACACCACTGCACTACCCTAAAACATGACCCCCTACATTACACAAACACCACTGCACTACCCTAAAACACTACCCCCAGCACGACCCCCTACACTACACAAGCACCACTGCACTACCCTAAACCCTAAAACACTACCCCCAGCACGACCCCTACACTGCCCGAACACCACTGCACTGCCCTAAACCCTGAAACACCAGCCCCTGCACGACCCCCTACACTGCCCGAACACCACTGCACTGCCCTAAACCCTGAAACACCAACCCTAGCACGACCCCCTACACTGCCCGAACACCACTGCACTGCCCTAAACCCTGAAACACCACCCCTTCACGACCCCCTACACTGCCCGAACACCACTGCACTGCCCTAAACCCTGAAACACCACACCCAGCACGCCCCTACACTGCCCGAACACCACTGAACCACCCTAAACCCTGAAACACTACCCCCAGCAAGACCTCCTACACTGCCCGAACACCACTGCACTGCCCTAAACCCTGAAACATCACCCCCAGCAAGACCCCCTACACTGCCCGAACACCACTGCCCTAAACCCTGAAACACCACCCCCAGCACGACCCCCTACACTGCCCGAACACCACTGCACTGCCCTAAACCCTGAAACACCACCCCCAGCACGACCCCCTACACTGCCCGAACACCACTGCACTGCCCTAAACCCTGAAACACCAACCCCTGCACGACCCCCTACACTGCCCGAACACTACTGCACTGCCCGAAACCCTGAAACACCATCCCCAGCACGACCCCCTATACTGCACGAACACCACTGCACTGCCCTAAACCCTGAAACACTACCCCCAGCAAGACCCCTACACTGCCCGAACACCACTGCACTGCCCTAAACCCTGAAACATCACCCCCAGCAAGACCCCCTACACTGCCCGAACACCACTGCCCTAAACCCTGAAACACCACCCCCAGCAAGACCCCCTACACTGCCCAAATACCACTGCACTGCCCTAAACCCTGAAACACCAGCCCCAGCACGACCCCTACACTGCCCGAACACCACTGCACTGCCCTAAACCCTGAAACACCACCCCTGCACCACCCCTACACTGCCCGAACACCACTGCACTGCCCTAAACCCTGAAACACCACCCCCAGCACGAACCCCTACACTGCCCGAACACCACTGCACTGCCCTAAACCCTGAAACACCACCCCCTGCACGATCCCCTACACTGCCCGAACACTACTGCACTGCCCTAAACCCTGAAACACCACCCCCAGCACGACCCCCTACACTGCACGAACACCACTGCACTGCCCTAAACCCCGAAACACTACCCCCAGCAAGACCCCCTACACTGCCCGAACACCACTGCACTGCCCTAAACCCTGAAACATCACCCCAGCAAGACCCCCTACACTGCCCGAACACCACTGCCCTAAACCCTGAAACACCACCCCCAGCAAGACCCCCTACACTGCCCGAACACCACTGCACTGCCCTAAACCCTGAAACACCAGCCCCAGCACGACCCCTTACACTGCCCGAACACCACTGCACTGCCCTAAACCATGAAACACCAGCCCCAGCACGACCCCCTACACTGCCCGAACACCACTGCACTGCCCTAAATCCTGAAACACCACCCCCAGCACGACCCCCTACACTGCTCGAACACCACTGCACTGCCCTAAACCCTGAAACACCAGCCCCAGCACAACCCCGTACACTGCCCGAACACCACTGCACTGCCCTAAACCCTGAAACACCAGCCCCAGCACGACCGCCTACACTGCCCGAAAACCACTGCACTGCCCTAAACCCTGAAACACCAGCCCCAGCACGACACCCTACACTGCCCGAACACCACTGCACTACCCTAAACCCTCAAACACCAGCCCCAGCACGACTCCCTACACTGCCCGAACACCACTGCACTGCCCTAAACCCTGAAACACCAGCCCCAGCAAGACCCCCTACACTGCCCGAACACCACTGCACTGCCCTAAACCCTGAAACACCACCCCCAGCAAGACCCCCTACACTGCCCAAACACCACTGCACTAAAGCCTGAAACACCACCCCCAGCAAGACCACCTACACTGGCCGAACACCACTGCACTGCCCTAAACCCTGAAACACCACCCCCTGCACGACCCCCTACACTGCCCAAACACCACTTCACTGCCCTAAACCCTGAAACACCACCCCCTGCACGACCCCCTACACTGCCCGAACACCACTGCACTGCTTTAAACCCTGAAACACCACCCCTCAGCACGACACCCTACACTGCCCGAACACCACTGCACTGCCCTAAACCCTGAAACACCACCCCCAGCACGACCCCCTACACTGCCCGAACACCACTGCACTGCCCTAAACCCTGAAACACCACCCCCTGCACGACCTCCTACACTGCCGGAACACCACTGCACTGCCCTAAACCCTGAAACACCACCCCCAGCACGACCCCCTACACTGCCCGAACACCACTGTACTGCCCTAAACCCTGAAACATCAACCCCAGCAAGACCCCCTACACTGCCTGAACACCACTGCCCTAAACCCTGAAACACCACCCCCTACACTGCACGAACACCACTGCACTGCCCTAAACCGTGAAACACCACCTCCAGCAAAACCCCTACACTGCCTGAACACCTTTGCTCTGCCCTAAATCCTGAAACACTAGCCCCAGCACGACCCCCTACACTGCCCGAACACCACTGCACTGCCCTAAACCCTGAAACACCACCCCCAGCACGACCCCCTACACTGCCCGAACACCACTGCACTGCCCTAAACCCTGAAACACCACCCCCAGCAAGACCCCCTTGTAGGAGAGTAGGATCTGCTTCACATGGGTACCCCCACTTTTTGCTGATGCTTCACTGTTTTTCGACATTAGTCTGGCTGGGGCCCTGCTAATCAGAACCCCAGCCTAGCTGCTTCCTCTCTAAAATGGTTTCCATGTGCCTTAGGCACATCACTGATTGGAATCTGGAGTGCCCTTATAAGTCCCTAGTATATGGTATACTATGTACCAAGGGCATAGGTACCTCAGAGGCCTACCAGGGGCTGCAGCATGTATTATGCCACCCCTGGAAGGCCATCCAAACTGACACCACAGGCCTGCTACTGCAGCCTGGGTAAGGTGGTGCATGCACTCCTTACTGTGATATAGGTTACCTATATCACTAAATACATACACACATATAAACCTATAAGTCACTCCTAAGGCAGGCCTTATCAATCCTAAAGGCAGAGTACATGGTTCCTATGTGAGAGGGTGCCCCTGCATGAGCAGGGCCCCTCTGCAGCGTTCGGAGACCCTTCTCTGATGCTATTTGTTGTGCAGCCTGACCATATACTCTTAAGCGCATTATAACCTCGCGTTAAATGCTAACTTTGGAATGGCTGCACCTAAACATGTCGTGTTTGGTGTCAAACATCTTGGAATACTACCCCCCGCCAATTCTGGCAGCGGGGGTAGCATTCCACCCTTCTAGAGGGAAAGACATGTTAACTCTGGCTAGCCCGGTGACTTCTTTCCAAAGCCCTGGCATCACAAAATGGATGCTGCTGCCACAGACACGAGTCTGGCCTCCTGCTGCTGGACGAAACTCCGGCAGGGGAGGCCTGGACAATAGGTTTCCTGTCCCAGGGAGGTGTGACCACCTCCCCAGACAGGATAATGTGTATTGGGGCTGGGCGGGAGCACTTTCGGGTGCTTTGAAGTCCTGCACTGGGGGCACACTTGGTGTCCCTGTGCATACCCCAGTTCAAACCGGATCAGGGGCTTGCAGCCCCTGCTTTGGCGCAAACTGGACAAAGGGAAAGGGGTGTAGCCACCCCTCTGCCCTGACCCACCCATAGGTGGGGCCACAGAGTAGTCCAACCCCTAAACTTGGTATAAGTATAGGAACCCAGTCCTTAGGACTTTAGATTATCCCTGGACGAAACTCTGAAACAGAATCCTGGACCTTCGACGCTCTACTCATGATTAGAGGACAGAAGAATCTCCCTTGGGGTCAAGGAGTGACTCCCCTGCTTGGCAGGCACCAAAGAAGCATCTGTCCGGTTCGCATTTCTGAAGCTCCCGTCGGACGCCGAAGTCATCGCATCACCAGAGGTAGATTCTCAGACTTCCCCGAGGATACCCTGAGTCCCCAGCAAAGCTGAGGCCCGTAGCTATCGTGGGTGACTTGAGACCGTGACCCCTGGACACCGAGCACATTTGCAAGTGCATCCTCTTCTGGGTCTCCCACGAAGTCGTGCTTTGGGCTCCGAGTAGCCCTAACCTCCAGCACCAACTGCACCGAAGATCTACGAGTGTCCTGTGAGCCAGATCCACGTGCAACGTCTTGAGGCTCCTTCGCGGTCGCTAGCCCGTTGGCTAGTAGCCTTTAACGAAGGCCAATCTTTTTCTTACTTGGCACCCTGGTTGCTCCAGGCCTGCCCTCACTTACCCTTGCTGGGTGAGTTCCCCAGACCTTTCTGGTCTGCACCATCGATGATCTTCCTCTGCATCAAGACTTGCCGTTGCCAAGGCTTGTTGGGTCCAATCCGGTCGCCGACACCTCAGCACTCGACAAACATCGTGTACCAGCCCGAATCCTGCTCCTGGTCACTGACAACGCCTCCTGGACCTCGTGGCTGAAGAGTCAAGACGACCATCAACGCACCTGAAGCACTCGACATCGGTGGGCATCTGTCCATCGCCTTCCTGGTCACTGGCTAGTGACCCAGACTCTGTCCCCTCTGCTTTCAGGTTCTTCAGATCTCCAATCCACTCGTGGATCCACCCGGACACTTTCCACTTGGTCGCCAGCAGCACTTTGCAGCAGATCGGCATTCAAATCGACGACGAAACCCGACCCCGAAAGGCACCTATGCACCCGGCTTCCCTGGGTGAGGTAACACGAGTACTCTGGTGCTCCCATGGGTAGAGACTCTTCAAAGTCCTAGATCTCAAAGGGTTTGCTCCAAGTCCTCCTTTAAGTGTCCCTTTTCTTTAATTTCCCGATCACGACTATCTCCATAGAAGTCAACGGCGTATCGCGGTTGTGTATTTACACTGCACGCGTCCCCCGTGGGTCCCCTGTGTCACTACCTTGGGTGGTTCCTTGTGGTCCAAGCACTTCTAGAGGCTCTAGGCCTAGTGTCTAGTTCAGTCGTGGTTCTTATACCACTTTATTGGTATATGGTTTGGTACGCCCTAGGGCCCAAACGTGTATTTGTGCTATTTCTGTGTTTAAATAACTTCTAACTTATGTACTTGAACTCTAGCCTCATAAAGAGACTAGAGGGGTGTGTTTAGCAATAAATACATATATTTTGAATATATACCTGGTGTGGTGCTCTTTCATTTGATCACTCAAGAGATTATAGACTGGTAAAACAAGCTGCTTTACATTCCTTCAAGACTTAGCCAGAAGGCTGCTCTCCATAGCTACCACTAGGATAGCTTTCAATAAGGTTGTCTTTAACCTATCTCCAATAAGGGGTTGTTTGGACTGGTGCAAGGTGCCCACTATAATTAGTGGACAGCATATACCAGGCCAACTTCTCACATTGGTGTGCAGCGTGTGGGATTCCAGCTTGCTATTGTTTTACCAGATAATCTCAATTGAATTGATCAACTGAAAACCACTAAAGGTACCTAAGGTACATATAATTTAAGCTTAGAATACAGTAAGTTCTACTGAACTTAGAGTTGTGTGTTAAGGGATAGCACACCCTTTCTACAACTCAAGAGAGTTTAGTAGGCCACACTAGAGTAGGTAGTGCATACACCACACCACACTAGTAATGTCTTTAAGGGTAGGATCTAAAGAATCCTTGCAGGAAGCCACTGAGCTTCCACCCTCCAAGTATGATACACTCCCATTCTTGGAATTGAGAGCTTTATGCAACTTGAGAAAAATAAGGACAGGCCAAAGCCTCACCACCCAACACCTCAAGGAGTTGTTGGTGGCTTATGACCTTAGTAAGCCCTTGGGGACTGAAGGGGTAGGAGCTGAGGGTGGGGCAGAAGATGAGGTTGGGACCAGGGGTAGAAATACCCCCAGCCCCCCCTCTGAAACTGGCCAGGAGGGTGACAATGGCCCTGACCTGGATAACCCAATCCCTCCTGAGGAAGAGGATGATCAGAATGATGCCCTCTTTGTCCCCCCAGGAAGGATTATGAGTGTGCCCAGGAAGTCTAGATCTCCTTCTCAGGAGTCTAACCACTCTGGCACCTCAATAGGGAGCTCTGTCTCATCTCATAGGAGGGAATCCTCTCATGAGAGGAGAACAAGGCTGATTCAATATGAGGAAGCTCAGCTTGAACTCAGAAGGAAGCAAGTAGCCTTAGACAGGGAGTCCCTAGATCTCTTTAGAGAGAAAAGAAAGTTGGGACTAGAGTCCCATGGTGGCAGCCATGTCCCTAGAGATAGGGAAAGGTCCTATGACCATAGGAACCTGAGCAAGATTGTCCCTCCCTATCAGAATGGGGATGACATCCACAAGTGGATAACTGCTCTAGAGAGGGCCTGTAAGGTACAGAAGGTCCCTCAGGAGCAGTGGGCAGCAATCTTGTGGCTCTCCTTTGCAGACAAAGGTAGAGATAAGCTCCTCACTGTTAGAGAGGAGGATGCTGATAATTACAAGGTCTTGAAGAGTGCTCTTATTGATGGGTTTGGCCTAACCACTGAACAGTACAGGTTGAAGTTCAGAGACACCCAAAAGCA
This sequence comes from Calotriton arnoldi, assembly GCA_963921515.1. Classification (NCBI taxonomy): domain Eukaryota; kingdom Metazoa; phylum Chordata; class Amphibia; order Caudata; family Salamandridae; genus Calotriton; species Calotriton arnoldi. The sequence continues at coordinate 9,607 of CAWUFW010003840.1, forward strand.
CAGACTCAAGACTGGGTAGACTATGTGGATTGTTCTGCCAAGGCTCTGGAAGGCTGGTTGATGGGCAGTAAGGTCTGTGACTTCTCAGGATTGTACAATCTGATAATGAGGGAGCAGATTCTTAATAACTGTCAAAATCAGCTGTTGCATCAATACCTGGTAGACTCTGATCTGACCTCTCCCCAAGAATTGGGAAAGAAGGCAGACAAATGGGTCAGAACCAGGGTGAAGCAGAAGGTACAGAACCAAGGTGGGGAAACCAAGAAGCAAGATGCTAAGAACTCTGAAAAGGGTGGGGAGAAGGGTAAAGATCAAAAGTCTTCATCAGGCCCCCAAAAATCTTCTTCAGGTGGGGATTCACAGTCTACCAAAGGGAAAGGCCAAAGAAAACCATGGTGCAAGGTCTGTAAGCAAAAGACCCACTGGACCAGTGATTGCACCAAGTCCAAAGACTCAAGTCCAGCACCAACCAATGCCCCTAAGGCACCTGTTCCCCCTAGTACAGTTGGTGGGAGTGCTCCAGCCAAGGGTTTAGTAGGGTTCACCCTGGGTACTGAGTTGGGCTCTGACCTAGTCAGAGAACTGACTCAGGCTGTGTTAGTCTGTGATGGAGGCATGGATGTGACCTCCTCTGTGAGTCCCAGTAATCTGGGCAAGTACAGACAACAGCCTGTAATCAATGGACGTGAGGCTTTGGCATTTAGGGACACAGGGGCAAGTGTCACAATGGTGACACAAGACCTTGTGAATCCTGGGCAAGTTATACTTGGTGAGATGTACCAAGTGACCAATGCTAGCAATGTCAGAACAGACCATACTCTGGCAGTTGTTAACTTCTCCTGGGGAGGGGTAACTGGCCTTAAGAAGGTTGTGGTAAGTGCAAACCTACCAGTCGAATGCTTGCTTGGCAATGACTTAGAGACTTCTGCTTGGGCAGAAGTGGAGCTCAGGACCCATGCAGAAATGCTGGGGATCCCTGCAGATGTGTTTGCTGTGACCAGGTCACAAGCCAAAATGTCTAGCACTGAACAGGCCTTGGATTCTGGAAGAATGGACCAAGTGCCTTCCAAGAGCAGGAGTAGTAGGGTTAAGGCAGTGCCTTCCCCCTTGGCTCAGGAGGAAGATCAGTCCCTTGAGGGGGATGATCTCAGTCCTGAAGAAGGAACTGTCCCAGAGGAACTGGAACCTGACCAGGTTGAGTTCTTGGGGACAGGGGGACCTTCTACGGCAGATCTGAGCCAGGAGCAGCAGAGCTGCCCCTCCCTTGAACCCCTCAGACAGCAAGCTGCTGCTGAGGCTGCTGGGAAAGCTAGTCGTCCCCATACAGTGTATTGGGATGATGGACTCCTGTACTCAGAGAGTAGAGACCCCAAGCCTGGTGCTACCAGGAGGTTGGTTATACCTCTGAAGTTCAGGGGCTTCCTATTGACCCTAGCCCATGATATTCCCTTGGCAGGTCACCTGGGCCAGAACAAGACTTGGGACAGAATTGTCCCTCACTTTCACTGGCCCCACATGTCTGAAGACACCAAGGAGTTTTGTCGCTCCTGTGTAACCTGCCAGGCCAGTGGCAAGGCAGGTGGCACTACAAAGGCCCCCTGATACCACTACCTGTGGTGGGGGTGCCCTTTGAAAGGGTAGGGATTGACATTGTTGGTCCCATGGATCCCCAAACAGCCTCTGGGCACAGGTTTATCCTGGTGGTAGTGGATCATGCCACCAGGTACCCAGAAGCTATTCCCCTCAGGACCACTACAGCACCTGTGGTGGCAAGGGCCCTCCTGGGAATTTTCTCAAGAGTGGGCTTTCCTAAGGAGGTAGTATCAGACAGGGGTGCTAACTTCATGTCTGGGTACTTAAAAGCAATGTGGAAAGAGTGTGGAGTGACTTATAAGTTCACCACACCCTATCACCCACAATGCAATGGTTTAGTTGAGAGATTCAACAAAACCTTGAAGGGCATGATTAAAGGGCTCCCAGAAAAGCTTAGGCGAAGATGGGACATACTCTTGCCCTGCCTTTTATTCGCATATAGGGAGGTGCCTCAGAAGGGGTTGGTTACAGCCCTTTGAACTTCTGTTTGGCCACCCTGTGAGGGGTCCACTGTGCTTGGTGAAGGAAGGATGGGAGTTACCTCTCAAGCCCCCAAAGCAAGATATAGTGGACTATGTACTTGGTCTCCGCTCCAGGATGGCTGAGTATATGAAAAAGGCAACCAAAAACCTTGAGGCTAGCCAGGAACTTCAAAAGGCCTGGCATGACCAAAGGCTGTTCTGACTGTTTACCAGCCAGGACAGAAGGTGTGGGTGTTGGAGCCAGTGGCCCCAGCAGCTCTCCAAGACAAATGGAGTGGACCCCACACTATTGTTGAGCAGAAGGGTGAGGTTACCTACTTAGTAGACCTAGGAACACCCAGGAGTCCCCACAGGGTTCTCCATGTCAACAGGTTAAAACCATATGTGGACAGGGCAGACATGGGCTTGCTCATGGCTACTGATGAAGGGCAGGAGGAAGAGAGTGACCCACTCCCTGACCTGCTCTCACAGAACCCTGACGATGGGTCAGTAGATGGTGTAGCCTTGGCAGGCAGCCTCACTACCCAGCAACAAACTGATTGCAGGCAAGTCCTCAATCAGTTTCGACATATGTTTTCACTGACACCCAGTCAGACCACCTGGTGCACTCATGAAGTGGACACTGGGGACAGTCTGCCTATTAAAAACAAGATTTATAGGCAACCTGACCATGTCAGGGACTGTATCAGGACTGAAGTCCAGAAAATGTTGGAATTGGGAGTTATTGAACCCTCAGATAGCCCTTGGGCTAGTCCAGTGGTCCTTGTGCCAAAACCTCACACCAGTGGTGGAAAAAGAGAGATGAGGTTTTGTGTGGACTACAGGGGTCTCAATGCAGTCACTAGGACTGATGCCCATCCAATACCAAGGGCAGATGAGCTCATAGATACTTTGGCCTCAGCCAAATATCTCAGCACATTTGACTTGACAGCTGGCTACTGGCAGATCAGACTAGCTGATACTGCAAAGCCCAAAACAGCATTCTCAACCCCTAGTGGGCATTATCAATTTGTGGTGATGCCCTTTGGCCTGAAGAATGCACCTGCCACTTTCCAGAGGTTGGTGAATACAGTTCTCACAGGTCTGGAAGCCTATAGTGCAGCATATCTAGATGATATTGCTGTCTTTAGCTCCACCTGGGAGGATCACCTGGTCCACCTCAGGAATGTTTTACAGGCCCTGCAAAGGCAGGCCTGACTATCAAGGCCACTAAGTGCCAGATAGGGCAGAGTCAGGTTGTGTACCTGGGCCACCTTGTGGGTGGAGGCCAGGTTCAACCTTTGCAGAGCAAGATCCAGACTATCATGGACTGGACTGCTCCCACTACCCAGACTCAGGTGAGAGCCTTCTTAGGCCTGACTGGGTACTATAGGAGATTTGTCAAGGGGTATGGATCAATAGTGACACCCCTGAATGACTTAACTTCTAAGAAAATGCCCAAAAAGGTTCAGTGGACAGTTAGCTGTCAAAAGGCATTTGATGACCTGAAGCAGGCCATGTGCACTGCTCCCATTCTACAGAGTCCTGATTACTCCAAGAAGTTCATTGTTCAAACTGATGCATCTGAATTGGGGGTAGGGGCTGTACTGTCACAATTGAATGAAGAAGGTCAGGATCAGCCAGTAGCTTTCATTAGCAGAAGGCTGACCCCTAGAGAGAAACATTGGTCAGCCATAGAGAGGAAGGCCTTTGCTGTGGTCTGGGCTCTGAAGAAGTTGAGGCCATACTTGTTTGGTACACACTTCCTGGTTCAGACAGACCATAAGCCCCTCTTATGGCTAAAACAAATGAAGGGTGAAAACCCCAAACTGCTTAGGTGGTCCATTTCCCTACATCGGATGGACTTTACTCTGGAACATAGACCTGGGAGTAACCATGCCAATGCAGATGGACTCTCTAGGTACTTCCACTTAGAACATGAAGACTTAACTGGGCAAGGTTAGTTTAATGTCCCTACGTTTGGGGGGGGGTTGTGTAGGAGAGTAGGATCTGCTTCACATGGGTACCCCCACTTTTTGCTGATGCTTCACTGTTTTTCGACATTACTCTGACTGGGGCCCTGTTAATCAGAACCCCAGCCTAGCTGCTTCCTCTCTAAAATGGTTTCCATGTGCCTTAGGCACATCACTGATTGGAATCTGGAGTGCCCTTATAAGTCCCTAGTATATGGTATACTATGTACCAAGGGCATAGGTACCTCAGAGGCCTACCAGGGGCTGCAGCATGTATTATGCCACCCCTGGAAGGCCATCCAAACTGACACCACAGGCCTGCTACTGCAGCCTGGGTAAGGTGGTGCATGCACTCCTTACTGTGATATAGGTTACCTATATCACTAAATACATACACACATATAAACCTATAAGTCACTCCTAAGGCAGGCCTTATCAATCCTAAAGGCAGAGTGCATGGTTCCTATGTGAGAGGGTGCCCCTGCATGAGCAGGGCCCCTCTGCAGCGTTCGGAGACCCTTCTCTGATGCTGTTTGTAGTGCAGCCTGACCATATACTTTTAAGGCATTATAACCGCGCGTTAAATGCTAACTTTGGAATGGATGCACCTAAACATGTCGTGTTTGGTGTCAAACATCTTGGAATACTACCCCCCGCCAATTCTGGCGGTGGGGGTAGCATTCCACCCTTCTAGAGGGAAAGACATGTTAACTCTGGCTAGCCCGGTAACTTCTTTCCAAAGCCCTGGCATCACAAAATGGATGCTGCTGCCACAGACACGAGTCTGGCCTCCTGCTGCTGGACGAAACTCCGGCAGGGAGGCCTGACAATAGGTTTCCTGTCCCAGGGAGGTGTGACCACCTCCCCAGACAGGATAATGTGTATTGGGGCTGGGCGGGAGCACTTTCGGGTGCTTTGAAGTCCTGCACTGGGGGCACACTTGGTGTCCCTGTGCATACCCCAGTTCAAACCGGATCAGGGGCTTGCAGCCCCTGCTTTGGCGCGAACTGGACAAAGGAAAGGGGTGTAGCCACCCTCTGCCCTGACCCACCCATAGGTGGGGCCACAGAGTAGTCCAACCCCTAAACTTGGTATAAGTATAGGAACCCATTCCTTAGGACTTTAGATTATCCCTGGACGAAACTCTGAAACAGAATCCTGGACCTTCGACGCTCTACTCATGATTAGAGGACAGAAGAATCTCCTTGGGGTCAAGGAGTGACTCCCCTGCTTGGCAGGCACCAAAGAAGCATCTGTCCGGTTCGCATTTCTGAAGCTCCCATCGGATGCCGAAGTCATCGCATCACCAGAGGTGGATTCTCAGACTTCCCCGAGGCTACCCTGAGTCCCCAGCAAAGCTGAGGCCCGTAGCTATCGTGGGTGACTTGAGACCGTGACCCCTGGACACCGAGCACATTTGCAAGTGCATCCTCTTCTGGGTCTCCCACGAAGTCGTGCTTTGGGCTCCGAGTAGCCCTAACCTCCAGCACCAACTGCTCCGAAGATCACTGGCCTCCACTCCACGAGTGTCCTGTGAGCCAGATCCACGTGCGATGTCTCGAGGGTCCTTCGCGGTCGCTAGCCCGTTGGCTAGTAGCCCTTAACGAAAGCCAATCTTTTTCTTACTTGGCACCCTGGTTGCTCCAGGCCTGCCCTCACTTACCCTCGCAGGGTGAGTTCCCTAGTCCTTGCTGGTCTGCACCATCGACGATATTCCTCTGCATCGAGACTTGCTGTTGCCAAGGCTTGTTAGGTCCAATTCGGTCGCCGACACCTCAGCACTCGACAGACATCGTGTAGCAACCCGAATCCTGCTCCTGGTTGCCGACAACGCCTCCTGGACCTCGTGGCTGAAGAGTCAAGACGACCGTCAACGCACCTGAAGCACTCGACATCGGTGGGCATCTGTCCATCGCCTTCCTGGTCACTGGCTAGTGACCCAGACTCTGTCCCCTCTGCTTTCAGGTTCTTCAGATCTCCGATCCACTCGTGGATCCACCCGGACACTTTCCACTTGGTCGCCAGCAGCACTTTGCAGCAGATCGCCATTCAAATCGACGACGAAACCCGACCCCGAAAGGTACCTATGCACCCGGCTTCCCTGGGTGAGGTAACACGAGTACTCCGGTGCTCCCGTGGGTAGAGACTCTTCAAAGTCCTAGATCTCAAAGGGTTTGCTCCAAGTCCTCCTTTAAGTGTCCCTTTTCTTTAATTTCCCGATCACAACTTTCTCCATAGAAGTCAACGGCGTATCGCGGTTGTGTATTTAAACTGCACGCGTCCCCGTGGGTCCCCTGTGTCACTACCTTGGGTGGTTCCTTGTGGTCCAAGCACTTCTAGAGGCTCTAGGCCTAGTGTCTAGTTCAGTCGTGGTTCTTATACCACTTTATTGGTATATGGTTTGGTACGCCCCTAGGGCCCAAACGTGTATTTGTGCTATTAATGTGTTTAAATAACTTCTAACTTATGTACTTCGAACTCTAGCCTCATAAAGAGACTAGAGGGGTGTGTTTAGCAATAAATACATATATTTTGAATATATACCTGGTGTGGTGCTCTTTCATTTGATCACTCAAGAGATTATAGACTGGTAAAACAAGCTGCTTTACATTCCTTCAAGACTTAGCCTGAAGGCTGCTCTCCATAGCTACCACTAGGATAGCTTTCAATAAGGTTGTCTTTAACCTATCTCCAATAAGGGGTTGTTTGGACTGGTGCAAGGTGCCCACTATAATTAGCGGACAGCATTTACCAGGCCAACTTCTCACACCCCTACACTGCCCGAACACCACTGCACTGCCCTAGACTCTGAAACACCAGCCCCAGCAAGACCCCCTACACTGCCCGAACACCACTGCACTGCCCCAAACCCTGAAACACCAGCCCCAGCACGACCACCTACACTGCCCGAACACCACTGCACTGCCCTAAAACCTGAAACACCAGCCCCAGCACAACCCCCAACACTGCCCGAACACCACTGCACTGCCCTAAACCCTGAAACACCAGCCCCAGCACGACCCCCTACACTGCCCGAACACCGCTGTACTGCCCTAAACCCTGAAACACCAGCCCCAGCACGACCCCCTACACTGCCCGAACACCACTGCACTGCCCGAAACCCTGAAACACCACCCCCTGCATGACCCCCTACACTGCCCGAACACCACTGCACTGCCCTAAACCCTAAAACACTCCCCCAGCACGACCCCCTACACTACCCAAACACCACTGCACTGCCCTAAACCCTAAAACACTACCCCCGCATGACCCCCTACACTACCCAAACACCAATGCACTACCCTAATCCCTAAAACACTATCCCCGCATGACCCCTACACTACCCTAAACCCTAAAACACTACCCCCCGCACGACTCCCTACACTACCCAAAGACCACTGCACTACCCTAAACCCTAAAACACGACCTCCTACACTACACAAACACCACTGCACTACCCTAAACCCTAAAACACTACCCCCTACACTACCCAAACACCACTGCACTACCCTAAACCCTAAAAACCTACCCCCAGCACGACCCCCTACACTACCCAAACACCACTGCACTATCCTAAACCCTAAAACACTACCTCCAGCATGACCCCCTACACTACCCAAACACCACTGCACTACCCTAAACACTTAAACACTCCCCCCAGCACGACTCCCTACACTACCCAAACACCACTGCACTACCTTAAACCCTAAATCTACCCCCAGCATGACCCCCTACACTACACAAACACCACTGCACTACCCTAAACCCTAAAACACTACCCCCAGCACGACCCTCTTCACTACCTAAACACAACTGCACAATTTGTTACAGGCGTTGCAACGCAGGCCTGTGGTGCTTACTGGAAGTACCTAGTGGGCTAGTTGGGCCCCAGGGACCCTCAGGATTCAAGGTGACCTAATCCCCCAACTTAAAATGCACCACGGGCGCGTTTGCACAGTGGTGAAGGGAGGGGCGGGGCCTCAGGTGACATGTGCGCAAACACGCCCTGTGGTGCGTTTTAAGTTGGGGAATTAATTCCTTTGAATCCTGAGGGACCCTGGGGCCAACTAGCCCACCAGGTACCTTCAGTAAGCACAACAGAGTTGCGTTGCAGAGAGGTGAAAAAAGGTGCGTGGCCTCGGAACGCCTCTCTGCAACTCAGCTCTGTGGTCCTAACTGTAGGTACCTGGGGGCTAGTTGGGCCCCAGGGACCCTCAGAATTCAAGGGGACTTAATCCCGCAACTTAAAACGCGCCACGGGTGCGTTTGCACACATGTCACCTCAGGCCCCCTCCCTTCACCACTGTGCAAACGCGCCCTGTAGCGCGTTTAAGAGGTAGTTTTAATCCCCTGCCCTATTATGTACTAGGGACTTGCAGAGGAGGTCATGCTAATCACAGGGGTACCCCAACGCATAGTGTTCCCTAGTGTATGTAGGTGTTTTCACTGTATTCTAAGTGTCTTTTAGCATAGCACTGGCTCTGGTTAGTCAGAGTCAGTTACCACTCAGTACCCGTCTGAAAAAGTTGTGGGCACAGGATGATTTTGCAACAAGGCCTCTTTCTGCTCCTCTGTTGGTTCTTTCTGCACATCTTTTGCTTCTTTCTGTGCGTTTTTTCTTCTTTCTTCACATGTCCTACCTCTGTAGGCATAGTTAGAAACTAGCATTTAAAAAAACCTTTGAAATTCACTTAAAAAATCATAGGTTTCAGGCACGTTATAGTTAGAAATTAGCATTTAAAAACCTTTGAAATTCACTGAAAAAACCATAGGTTTCAGACACGTTATAGTTAGAAATTAGCATTTAAAAAACCTTTGAAATTCACTGAAAAAACCATAGGTTTTAGGGACAGTTATAGTTAGTTGGACATTTCACTCGTACAAAACCATAGAAATTCCCCGTTATAGTTAATTCAGCTAACTATAACTCGCGCCCCGCAATGCACTGCTGATGACGTCACATATTACATCACTCATGACATGGTCAGTGACATCACTGATGACATCACTGATGACATCTCAAATGACATCACTGATGACATCATCCATGTGATAATTTCATGCATCTTCTCACACCCTAATATAACTTTTGATACACCCACTCTAAATTACAGACTGCCATTCTCAAAACCATAGACACTCCAACACCAAAAACTACATACCCACTCACTGATTCTTAGGTCTACACACACATCCACTCACTCACCCGTACAGTCACTCATACTTAGTCACTCAGTACAGGACTATCATATTCACTCATACACCTATATAAACACTCACACACCGCCACTCATCCATAGAGGTACTCACACACCTAGTCAGTCATGCAAAAACTTAATCACACACCCATTTACTCACCTATACAGTTATACACACACCAGCTCACTTACTCATACAAATACTAGCACATTCTTACGCTCTTATACAATCACTGATACAAGTACACACTCATCCATACAGCCACTCTCACAATCACACACTCTCACTTATAGCCATTTATATACTCCAACACACATATATACTGCCTTTCACATATGTAGTTACTCACACATGTACCACTGAGATATACATTCAATCACTAACACACCCATACACACACTCACCCACCCATACAGTCCATCACAGATGCACTCTTGAAACCATGCACCCAGTGAATCACCAACTCACACATCTATGCACAGAGTCACACACACCCCACCCACACAAACACTCAGGCACCCATACAGATACTCAGACAATCAATCAATAACCCATGTAGACACTCATGTAGCTATTCAGAAAGCCATGCAGCCGCTTACAAACCAACAGACAGACGGATACAGACATTCACATAGTTTAGTCACTAACCCATGCATTCAGTAAGATACATTTAATCACTCACTTGTAGAGTCAGTCACTCACGTACTAAATCATCCATTCAGACACTTATACGCCCACTCATTCTTCAATATGCCTTTCCCTATATATATTAAACATATTTAAACTTTACAGAAACACACAGTCACTGGATGATGTCATCAGTGATGTCATTTGAGATGTCATCAGTGATGTCATCAGTGATGTCACTGACCATGTCATGAGTGATGTAATATGTGACGTCATCAGCAGTGCATTGCGGGGCGCGAGTTATAGTTAGCTGAACTAACTATAACGGGGAATTTCTATGGTTTTGTACGAGTGAAATGTCCAACTAACTATAACTGTCCCTAAAACCTATGGTTTTTTCAGTGAATATATATAACAATCGATATTTTTGACATCAATATTTTTTTCTCGATATTTTTGCATTCTATATTTTTACCTCAAGATTTTTTTCATCTATATTTTTGAAGTCGATATTCTGTCAGTGAACCCTTCCAGCATGGCCAATAATGGAATAGCGTACTTGTAGGTAAGCAAACCTCAAGCACCTCAGACCCACTAGCAGTAAGTAATTGATGACATAATACCCATCTAAGGGGCCGATTCCGATTCCGGCCAGAAATCTCTCCGACCGAGCCGGACCCGGAGAGAATTCCGACCGAATCGGACCCTAGCAGTCCGACCGGACGAGTACGATGCATTCGCATGCTATCGGACTCGATTCGAGTCGGACTCCCAGTGAAGTCAATGGGAGCCGGTCGTACAACGCGTAAGCGGGCTCCCATTGACTCAATGGGTGCGAGGCGAACAAGGCGCGCCCTACAGCGGGTACGCGTCCATGCGCATCGTGGCGTACATGCACAGGTAGGGGACCCATGGTTCCCCCTGTGTGCGACTCGCGCGCCTACGGCGTACAGGGGGTCCGACGCGGACCCCCAAAGTCCGGCTCCGACAGCTCTTTCAAGCCGGACGGCGCGAGTCGGTCGGAGTGGTCGCGGCGCGCATCGTACTTACCCGGCCGGGAAACGTCTCCATAGCGCGGTGCGAGTCGAGTCCGAGCGAGTCGGTCGGTGCAGTTTGGACCCGTGAACGAGTCGGTCGGCGATTTCGCATGCGCTCGCATCGTACTCGCTCGGCCGGACCCGCGTACGATTCGGTCGGGAAACAGGGCTCCGAATCGGATCCGGTAAATCCGAATCCGATTCGGAGCACTACCGGCCGAGATCGGAATCGGCCCCTCAGTGTCTGTCAGAGCAGATTGCACCAATAGCATTGGGTGTGTCCCATATATGCACAATGCATCATGCCACACGTGTCAAGCAAACCCCCAAGTCACACATGTCAAGACACCTAAACTCATCAACAGAGATTCATATCTATTAGCTTTTTGTGATTGGTTTGTGCTCTTTTTATTCAACGAGATCTATAGGGTGAGTACATCCCCAATTTTTCTTTTGTCCGTCGTGTATGCAGAAAAAGTTGAGTACTCATTTTCGGTAGTCTTATCTTCTTTATTTGAAGACATGTGCAAGAATACGAAACAGACGACACGTGTTTCGCCCAAAGGCCAGCAGGCCAGGACTTTCTTCAGGCAGAAAGTTCTCTGTTTTGTTATTAGTGTTGTAATTGGGTAATTATCCGATGTGCCAAATGGAGCGTCTTCCTATGGCAGGTAGTCTCTGTGGTCTGAAGGAATGCTTGTAAAGTGCAAGTGCTCCCCTGCATTCACAGGCACCGTAACACAACTGACCAGTCTGCTGATCCTGAGCTCCTGCGGACTCCAAAGGCTCCAGAATCACAGGAGGTTGGTTTCTATGTTCTTTGAGATTGAGCTGTTCTCTCACCAAGTTTGAGGCCAGTATCCCTTGTGGGGACTGCATAACTTGAACCCCTGTTCACTGTGTACATTTCTACGTGCATATGCTTGTTGGTGTTCCCCAACTTTGTGCATTGGGCTGTCGATAGCCCCACCCTCTGCACACATTTTTTACAAAGGACTTTGGCCTCCTCACACTCTGTGCCCTGCAAGCTGTTGTTTTGTGAAACTGCTAGAGGTCCCCTTGTGACTCCTGTGCCTTCGGCCTGTGGGTCCATTTGAGGGACAATCCTGATTTTCTTGGGCTCCCCTGGTTGCTCCAGGCCTGCTCTGACTCCCCTTGCTGTGGTGAGTCCTCTGGTCCTTGCTGGGCTAGACCGTAATCTTTCTTGACCTTCTCCATGGGTTGCCATTGCCAAGGCTTGTTGGTGCTCCCGCTGGACACCGACCCCTCAGTGCTCGACATCTTTTGTGGGACAGCTCGTATCCAGCTCCTGGTTGTCCTCGACATCTCCTGGTCCCTGCAGCTGTAGAGTCAAGGTCTCCTTCTTCGCACCTGAAGCACCCGACATCGGTGGGCATTCGTCTACCGAGCCCCTGGTCACATCTGAGTGATCCAGACTCTGTCCCCTCTGCTTTCAGGTTCCTTCCATCAAGAATCCACCTGCGGATTCCACCGGACATTTTTCTTCTTTCCAGCAGTGGGATTTCTTTGAAGACTCCCATTGAGAGCGACAGCAGTTTCCGATGCCACTTAAGCCCTATGCACCCGGCTTCCCTGGGATAGGTGCCTCTGGTACTTCGGTATCCATGGGTGGGGTGGCTCTTCATCCTTCTATGTTCCAAAGGGTTTCCTCGTAATCCACTGATAAGGGTCCTTAAAATTTAAAACTGCAACCGCGGCTCTCCCATTGAATTGTACGTAGCACGTGGTCGTGTTCTCATACTGCACCCGTCCTCCGTGGGGTCCCTACTTACTCACCTTGGGTGGTTCCTTGTGGTCCCAGTGATTCTACATCCTCTAGACACTGTCTTGATTCGAGTCATGGTTTTTATACCACTATTTTAGTATATGGTTTGGTCTCCCCCTGGAGCCCACTGTATACTAGTGCTACTTACTATAATTTCTGTGCTACAGTATTGTGTGCTTTGTGTTTATCTGCGTGTAGCAGATACTGTGAGGTATTTAAGGTGTTATAATAATAAATATATATTCTTATAACTACTGTGTGGTTCTCCTTTCATTTAACCAATATAATAAGGTTGCATTCTGGTAAAACAAGCTGCTTAACATTCCTTCAAGACTAAGCCTGAAGGCTGCTCTCCACAGCTACCACTTGGATAGCTTTCTAAGGTTATCTTTGACCTCTTAAATCACCATCAGGGTTGTTTGGACTGGTGCAAGGTGCCCACTTTAATTAGTGGACATCATATATCAGGCCAACTTCTCACAGGCATTATGAGAACTATGGGCCAAGGTTGACAGTCCTGAACTACAGATAGTAAACAAGCCATCAGCACCTCCCCCACCTTATGCAGGTATGGTGTTGCTCTTCCCAAATTAGGATACTATAATCTGCCCATTGAAGAAGTCGGCGGGCCCTTCACTGAACAATGAGCGGTTAGGCCCAAGCATGAAAGACTAACAGGCCAGTAGGCCCCAGCAGTCACAGAGCAACCCCAGTCTGGTGGAAGGGCTCCCTGAAGTGCGACCCCACGTCTGTCATGCCTGAAACATCAAACCACAGGGTGGAGAGAACATGCACTCTTACTGATTTAGGCAACCACACACAAGCGACAGGGAGGTTTGTGGAGGTTCTAGACTGTGATATCGCTAGTGGAAGTGAGGAAGGAGGACCCAGTCCTCCAGGTACTGATGACGAGGATAGGCACCACTGCACACAAGTGCATGATGGTTATAGGTTGACCCCGAGGGAGATAGTAGAGGATAAGTAAGGGGAGATCTTCACATGCCCATTCTGTGACTTTTTTGGCAGACTAAACAGAGGAAAGGAACAAATTTGACCGGTCCTGGACTAGGGGAGGGTGATTTGAGCCAGAGGATATGGCTATAGTAGAGGATTGCATTAGATATGGAAAGGGAAATTCTAATTGGAACTTTCCCTACATGCAGCAATGCCTCGCAGGTTGGGAGAAAAGACAATGCAAAGAATGAAGGAAAGAGAGAGAGTAAAGAAAGTAGTTGTTCCAGAACCAGGACATTGCCGCTAAATTCCTGAGCTGGGAGCAGATGGCCCTGGGTAGAACACCTGTAGCCACAATGGCACAGAAGGGGACGGCACCAGTGGGAGTACCACTGCAGAGGTTCAGAAGAGATAAAGCTCATAGTGGTAGGATCCGAGAAAGTAGTATAGAGTACTCCCAAAGGTGGGACCTAGTCTCAATCCCTCCTCTCCCAGAAGTGCGTAAGCCATGGGGTTAGCAAGAGTCGTTCCTGCATCCAGTGGATGACACACACCATCACATGTCCCGTGCTGACAGTGACTAATCAGTCTGAGGAAGAACCTACCATAACTGTGCTAGTGAATAATGTGCCCCACAGCTTCCTGATTGACATAGGGGCAACCAAGTCTTGTCTAAAAGAGGGGATTGTTCCCCTATCCAAAGACTCTCTGGATACGCAGGGGTTATTAGGCACGGTTATTAGGGTCCCCTTCACAAAACCCCTGAAGTTAGACGTGGGAGTCAGCCACGTAAAGGGACAATTGTTATATCACACCCACCTCCCGACTTAATGGCCAAACATAACATCACCATTCATTTCTGAAAAGATGGGACAATGACCTGCTCGACCCCTGGGGTTTCTCCATTAAGACTCATGTCTTTAAACTTCCCTCATCACACAGAAGGGTTGATGATGGCATTGTCTACTGACCTGACAGCCTTCAGTTAATGTGGTACTCACAGTTACTGCTGACACACTGGAAATGTCAGGCCAAAAGTTTCAGGTGCCGGGAGAGACATCATGACTTAGAACCCCAAGAATAAGTGCTGTTATGCTTAGCCTCGATCGAATTGTGGAGTAATTATGGGGTCTTGCTGACCACAGACCACGTGAACGTGTTGTGGGCATGTATCATCTTCGTTACATCTGGCTTCTGTGTACTGGACATAATGGATGATCAATTGTTTGGAGGTTATCCAGGGGCCACTGAGGTTTTGTTTGCGGATTCAATCAAGGTCAGGGTAGGGCTGCAAAATGGGACCCCGCGGCCCATGGCAGTACTGACTACATGGCAGAAACACGATCTGTTGGCAGTGCCACCACAACTTTGGCCAGAGGGGCCGTAGAATGTGGGCCTCATCAATACCGCTCAACCTGTAAGGATAAAACTGCAGGAAGGGGCCATCCTACCCCAGGTATGCCAGTACCCGCTCTCCAAGGAAGCTGATGAGGGCATAGCACCCGCAATCCAGGGACTAATCAATGAGGGGGTTCTCCACGTGGGAGAATCACCCTGCAACACTCCGATCTTCCCAATCAAAAAGAGTAAGGGGGATCTAAGCCCCCTCAATGACATTGTAGTTCCAGAATTCCCAGTAATACCACACCACTCCATCATCCTGACTAATATAGCCACAAACACCAGCCACTTCTCCATGATCGACATCAAGAACACGTTCTTTAGCATCCTGCTGTACCCCGACAGTCAATGCTAGTCCTCATTCACATTTTGAGGGGTTCAGCTGTTACATCGGAGGCTACCACAAGGGTAATATGAGTCCCCAGTATCTTTAATCGAATACTGAGGAAGGATCTCGCTAAATTCCAGTCAAGCAGCACCCTGATACAGTAGGCAGATGACATTTTGATATGCAGCACCTCTGACAACCTATGCTGCCAGGACACAATAGCCCTCCTCTCCGCACTTGCCAAGAGAGGCTACAAAGTAGAGAAGGGAAAGATACAGTGTGTGCAGCAGGAGATGAACTATCTGGGCCAAGTAATTTCAGTGGCCGGTTGACGGGTCACACCGGAGCTTGCAGACTCCATCAGGGCTATGCCAGTTCAGGAGATGAAAAGGGGTATGCAAAGGTTTTTAGGATTGTGTAATTACATGCAGCAATGGGACTTTGACTATAGCAGGCTCAACGCACTCCTGCTTGAGGCCATTAAAAAGGCGAAAGCTGGCAATGAGAAACTGATGTGGGTGCCCGGGATACACGATACCTACTGTAAACTCAAAACAGGGATAAGGTGCTCCCTTGTGTTAGGTATACCAAATTATAAGAAGGAATTCTTCTTATTCAGCCACAGCAACAGGCACGTCAAGTCAGCAGTCTTGATGCAGAAGTGTCCTTTGGGGCACAAACTCTTTGCCTGCAACAGTGAGCACTTAGACTCGGTCATGCAGGGTCACTTTCCATGCAAACAGGCCCTGACGGCAGCAGCATTTGCCATTGTCAAAAGCACCCCCATTGTAATGGGAAGGCCCTGACACTGTATGACGAACATTCAGTTTTTGCGGTCATACAAAAGAGCAAGAACACGCTGACCACAAATCGGGCCTTAGGCTATGAGTTGTTGCTCTCCAGACCATCATTAAAAATAGAGCGGTGTCATCTAGTGAACCCGGCCACCTTCCTAGACCGCAGAGTTCAGGAGGGGGAGAAATCCATGATTGTGTGACGTACACCCATGATGGGGTCAGACAGGCAGGCAGGAGAAGATCCCATCCCAGACAGTGAAGCACTGTTCATCGATGGGTCCTCTGTAATAGACCGGGAGACAGGGGTGAGACACACAGAAATGGCCCAAAACGTAACGTGGACACAACACATTTTTACAGTGAAAACTGACTCTTTTTTTGCAAAGTGCCTAGCTGTAGATTTTGAACCCTAGCTCTGCCGGCACCAAAGGAAACCTAGCAAACCCATACAGTTTTGAAATCTAGACTCCCAGGGGAATCCAGGATGGGATGACTTGTGTGGCTGTCACCAGGTTCTCTTACCCAGAGTCCCCTGCAAACCTCAAACTTTGTCAAAAAACACATTTTCCTCACATTTCTGTGATGGAAAGTTCTGGAATCTGCTTGGATCCATAAAATGTCACCCAGCCTACATTCCCCAAAGTCTTCCGATAAAAATTATACTTCACTTGTGTGGGTAGGCCTGGTGCCCGAGACAGGAAACGACGCAAAACGCATCATGGACACATTTTTACAGTGAAAACTGACCCTTTTTTGCCAAGTGCCTGGCTGTAGATTTTGAACCCTAGCTCTGCCGGCACCTAGGGAAACCTAGCAAACCTATACATTTTTGAAAACTATACACCCAGGAAAATCCAGGATGGGGGGACTTGTGTGGCTCTCACCAGGTTATGTTACCCAGAATCCCTTGCAAACCTCAAACTTTGTAAAAAAAAAAAAAACACATTTTCCTCACATTTCTGAGATGGAAAGTTCTGGAATCTGTGTGGTTCCACAAAATTCCAACCACCCTGAGTTCCCCAAAGTCTTCCTATAGAAATTATACCTCACTTGTGTGGTTAGTCCTAGTGCCTGTGACAGGAAACGGTGCAAAACGCAAAATGGACAAACCACATTTTTACAGTGAAAACTGACCCTTTTTTGCAAAGTGCCTAGTTGTAGCTTTTGAGCCCTAGCTCTGCCGGCAACTAGGGAAACCTAGCAAGCCTATACATTTTTGAAAACTAGATACCCAGGGAAATCTGAAATGGGGTGACTTGTGTGGCTATCACTAGATTCTGTTACCCAGAATCCCTTGCAAACCTCAAACTTTGTAAAAAAAAAAACACATTTTCCTCACATTTCTGTGACGGAAAGTTCTGGAATCTGCATGGACCCACAAAATTCCAACCACCCTGAGTTCCCCAAACTCTTCCAATAAAAATTATACCTAATTTGTGTGGGTTGGCCTAGTGCCCGCGACAGGAAACGGCCCAAAATGCAAAGTGGACACCCAACATTTTTTCAGTGAAAACTGACCCTTTCTTTGCAAAGTGCCTAGCTGTAGATTTTGAACCGTAGCTCTGCCGGCACCTAGGGAAACCTAGCAAACCTATACATTTTTGAAAACTAGACACCTAGAGAAATCCAGGATGGGGTGACTTGTGTGGCTCTCACCAAGTTCTCTTACCCAGAATCCCTTGCAAACCTCAAACTTTGTAAAAAAAAAACACATTTTCCTCACATTTATGTGATGAAAAGTTCTGGAATCGGCATGGATCCACAAAATTCCACCCACCCTGCATTTCCCAAAGTCTTCCGATAAAAATGATACCTCACTCGTCTGGGTGGGTCAAGTACCCATGAGAGGCAAGGGCCCAAAACGTATTGTGGAGACTTCAACATCACCTATCACAAAATGACCTGGTTTTGCAAGGAGTACCTGGGTTTCTGGTCCCGGGCTCGCGGCCATCTAGGGAAACCTATCAAACCCACACATTTCTGAAAACTAGACACCTTGGGGAGTCCAGTGAGGTATGGCTTGCGCGGATCCCCCAACGTTTTCTTACCCAGAATCCCCTGCAAAGCTCAAATGTAGCTGAAAAAAATCACTTTTTCCTCACATATTTGTGTGGGATCACTGTGCCGGCACAAATGTCCTACCACCTAGCGTTCCCCTTGGTCTCCTGAGTAAAATAATACCTCACTTGTGTGTCTTTCCAATGCAGAATCAGCTAAAAACGTATTTCTAAAAAAATTAGCGCTTACAATTCACGGTGCTATACCTTTAATCCCTACGTTTTTGGCTCTTCCCAGTCATAGGCCTTTGGCTCACCCACACAAGTGAGGTATAATTTTACTCAGGAGAACAAGCCAGATGCTGGGTGGTAGGACATTTGTGCCGGCACGGTGATCCCAGACAAAAATGTATGGAAAAAGTGTTTTTTTCTGCTAAATTTGAGGTTTGCAGGGGATTCTGGGTAGGGAAACGTTGGGGGATCCACGCAAGCCATATCTCATTGGACTCCCCAGGGTGTCTAGTTTTCAGAAATGTGTGGGTTTGGTAGGTTTCCCTTGATGACCGCGAGCCTGGGGCCAAAAACCCAGGTGACCCCCCTGCAAAACCAGGTCGTTTTATGATAGGTAATTTTGAAGTCTCCACAATACGTTTTGGTCCCTTGCCTGTCGCGGGTACTTGACCCACCCACAAGAGTGAAGAACCATTTTTGTATCGGGAGACCTGGGGGAGCGCTGGGTGGTAGGAAATTTGTGTCAGCCCAGTGATCCTACAACTTTCCCACACAGAAATTTGAGAAACATTTGATTTTTTCAGCAAAATTTGAGGTCTGCTGGGGATTCTGGGTAGGGAAACGTTGAGGTATCATTTTACTCGGTAGACCAAGTGGAATGCTACGTGGTAGGACATTTGTGCCGGCACAGTGATCCCACACAAAAATGTGTGGAAAAAGTGATTTTCTTCAGCTAAATTTGAGGTTTGCAGGGGATTCTGGCAAGGAAAACGTTGGGGGATCCACGCAAGCCACACCTCACTAGACTCCCCAGGGTGTCTAGTTTTCAGAAATTTGTGGGTTTGGTAGCTTTTCCAAGATGGCAGCGAGCCCCGGGCCAAAAAACCAGGCCCCCCCCCTGCAAAACCAGGTAGTTTTATGACAGGTAATTTTGAAGACTCCACAGTAGGATTTGGGCCATTTTCTGTTGCATCCACTATGCCTACCCACACAAGTAAGGTACCATTTTTATCAGGAGACCTGCGGAAACACTCGGTGGTAGGAAATTGGTGTTAGCAAGGTGATCCCACAGCTTTCCCACACAGAAAAAAAAGAAAAATTTGCTTTTTCAGCTATATTTGAGGTTTGCAGGGGATTCTGGGTGGGGAATCTTTGGGGGATTCACGCAAGCCATACCTCACTGGACTCCCCAGGGTGTCTAGTTTTCAGAAATGTGTGGGTTTGGTCGGTTTCCTTAGATGGCTGCTGAGTCTGGGGCCTAAAACCCAGGTGCCCCCCTTGCAAAACCAGGTCATTTTGTGATAGGTAATTTTGATGTTTCCACAATACATTTTGGGCCCTTGCATGTCGCGGGTACTTGACCCACCCACATGAGTAAGGTACCATTTTTATTGGGAGACTTTGGAGAATGCAGGGTGGGTGGAAGTTTGTGGTGCCATGCAGATTCCAGAACTTTCCATCACAGAAATGTGGGGAAAATGAGTTTTTATTTTTACAAAGTTTGAGGTTTGCGAGGGATTCTGGGTAACAGTACCTGGTGAGAGCCAGACAAGTCACCACATCCTGGATTCTTCTGGGTGTCTAGTTTTAAAAAATGTATAGGTTTGCTAGGTTTTCCTAGGTGCCGGCAGAGCTAGGGTTCAAAATCTACAGCTAGGCACTTTGCAAAAAAGGGGTCAGTTTTCACTGTAAAAATGTGGTGTGTCCATGTCGAGTTTTGGGCCATTTCCTGTCGCGGGCACTAGGCATGACCACACAAGCGAGGTATCATTTTTATCGGAAGACTTTGGAAAATGCGGGGTGGGTGGAATTTTGTGGATCCACGCAGATTCCAGAACTTTCCATCACAGAAATGTGAGGAAAATGTGGGTTTTTGACAAAGTTTGAGGTTTGCAAGGGATTCTGGGTAAGAGAACCTGGTGAGAGCCACACAAGTGACCCCATCCTGGATTCCCCTGCGTGTCTTGTTTTAAAAAATGTATAGGTTTTCTAGGTTTCCCTAGGTGCCGGTAGAGCTAGGGTTCAAAATCTACAGCTAGGCACTTTGCAAAAAAAGGGTCAGTTTTCACTGTAAAAATATGGTGTGTCCACGTTGCGTTTTGCGCCGTGTCCTGTCATGGACACTAGGTCTACCCACACAAGTGAGGTACTATTTTTATTGGAAGATGTTGGAGAATGCGGACTGGGTGGAATTTTGTGGATCCATGCAGATTCAAGAACTTTCCATCACAGAAATGTGAGGAAAATGTGATTTGTTTTAATAAAGTTTAAGGTTTGCAAGGGATTCTGGGTAACAGATCCTGGTAGAGCCAGACAAGTCACCCCATTCTGGGTTCCCCTGGGTGTCTAGTTTTCAAACATGTATAGGTTTGCTAGGTTTCTCTAGGTGCCGGCAGAGCTAGGGTTCAAAATCTACAGCTAGGCACTTTGCAAAAAAAGGGTCAGTTTTCACTGTAAAAATGGGGTGTGCCCACGTTGCGTTTTGGGCCATTTCCTGTTGCAGGTAGTAAGCCTGCCCAATTAAGTGAGGTACCATTTTTATCGGGAGACTTTGAGGAATGCTGGGTGGGCGGAAGTTTGTGGATCTGCGCAGGTTGCAGAACTTTCCATCACTGAAATGTGAGGAAAATGTGTTTATTTACAAGGTTTGAGGTTGCAAGGGATTCTGGGTAACAGTACCTAGTGGGAGCCACACAAGTCACCCCATCCTAGATTCTCCTTGGTGTCTAGTTTTCAAAAATATGGCAAGGAGTGAAGGACTGCGCACACCAAAGTATGCTATTCAATGGTTGTAACGTGCTCCCGGGGTATCACCCTCTGGTCGGTGGGTGTGAAGACAAATGAAGAAGAAAGCGTCACCTTAATAGGTAACGTCCCCCTTTGCACAGACAAGTGGCCACACTGTGTGTGGGTATGGAGAAGCTGTATAAATGTTGATGTCAACCAATGGATAAATCCAGGATACAAAGTTGAAATGAATACTTTTTAATTCATTTTAATGTGTTTGAATCATTGCAATTTCATGAGTCAAATCAATCCAATCAGAAGTAAGTGTATCAACAGAACTTCAAAATAAAGAACTTCAAAATAATGTGAAATCTTTACCTATTAAGGTGACGCTTTCTTCTTCATTAGTTTTCAAAAATATACAGGTTTGCTATGTTTCCCTAGGTGCCGGCTGCGCTAGGACCCAAAATCCACAAGTAGGCACATTCCGAAAAAAAGTCAGTAACTAGTGGGCTTTCTGCCACCCTGGGAAGGGGGGAAATCGGGGGCTATTGCCCTGATATGCCCCCAAGGGGGGCAGAAAGACTGTGGCTATTCTTTTGGGGGATGGGGGCAGTGGGATGCCCATTCTGGGCAGCACCCACCCCTATGTATAAAAAAGCCAGCATAATTGCTGGCGCGTAGTGGGCTCTCTGCCCCCTGGGGGGAAGATCAGGGACAACGGCCCCCATTTGCCTCCTGGGGTGGCAGAAAGACTGTGGCATCTTTTTTGGGGGGTGGGGGCATTGACATGCACATTCTGGGCAGCCCCCACCCCTACCTATATATATAAAAAAATCCCTGGTGCTTAGTGGGCTTTCTGCCACCCCCAGGGGGCATATCAGGGGCTACTGCCCCCATATGTCTCCTGGGGCGGGGGGGAAGAAATGATTTTGTCTTCTTTGGGGGGTAGGGTGGGGGCATTTGAATGCTCATTCTGGGCAGCCCCAACCCCAACCCCGGGCCTATAAAAAAATAATCCCTGGCATCTAGGGTGCTTTTTGCCCCCCCGGCTGGGCATATTGGGGGCTACTGTCCCCATCTGCCACCCAGGAGGGCAGAAAGACTGGAATTGTGTGGGGGGATGGGTGAGGGCATTGGCAAGCCCATCATGGGGTGCCTCCACCCCTAAATTCATTGGGGAAAAACAAAACTGGTGTCTAGTGGGCTTTCTGCCCCCCAGGGGGGCAGAACAGCTGGAATATCGCTGGGGGGTGGTGGGGGTATTGTCATGCACATGTTGGGCAGATCCCTGGATCTACTGGGCTTTTTGCCCCCCCGGGGCAGCAGAAAGACTGTTTATGCCCATTATTAATTGGGGGAGCAAAGGCCCTTGCCCAAGGGGCCGCTCCCACCTCCCTGGTGGCTAGTGGGTGGATCACTGCTTGGGGATCGCCCTCCTGGGGCAATCCCCAAGCAGGGATTCACTAGGAATGGGTACCATTGGAAAGGGGAGATTCTCCCCTTTCCAACGATACCTCTTCTGACTTTGTACGTGGTCAGGGGGCTGAGATAGCCCCCAGAGCACCTAGAAAGTGAAACTAAAATGAACATCTTAGCTCATTTCAATTTCGGCTTCACTGAAATGACATCAGCGCGACATGCAAACCAAAAAAACTCTTCCCCATCTCCCAAGGCTGTTGGGGGGGAAAGGGAATCCCTCTGGTGCCTGCATCAGAGGTATTTCCTGTGCCATGTGATCGGACGGCCAGGGGCCGTCTGACACACATGAGCACTGGTGCGTTGGATGGCCCCCAGCCGTCCGACGCACCGAAGGGGTTAAAAATCAAAACAGGCAAAATTTGCACCAGTCTTGATAAAAAAGTGGCTCCACTGTCTGCCCCTCACCTTATTCGCACTGAGAAACACACTAAGCAGTGATTTCCACCTCACACAACATCAAAGAGTGACTGGTAGATTGATGGGGATACCTATCCCAAAAACCCAGGCCAAATTGGACTCGGAGGACAGCTCCCAAGCACTGGGAGGTGAGTCACATGTGTATCTCTCAGAACTAACCAAAACTGCTAAATTCCTGTCCAAACAGGTTAATCACTGTACCACCAAGAGCACCACTGCCAAGCTACTATATCAAACACCACAACCTGGACAAGAGGTCTACATTCAAATTTTTATAAGGAAGTGGAAGCACGCCAAGTTTGAAGGACCCTACCGGGTGATTTTCGCAACACCAACGGTTCTCAAGGTGGAAGAGAAAAATGTGTGTGTCCTTTCCATGACAAACTCCTCATAAACTGTACTGGGAACTTTTTGATTGAACTTTTTAACAAAAACACCCGATACCCAGAGGACCATAGGCATCTCCCCTGTATCCATATCCAACACCTGCAAGGTTCAATCTTAAGTGATATATTTTTGCACTTTTATGTACCCTCTGTCTAGTTTGGGTGCTATTGCACCTATTTTTTGCCAAAGAGCCACCTGGCTAAATGGAGTCTGTTCAGAAACTATCACAGTGCTTGCATAGGGATCTCTCCCATGTCACTTATAATTACACTAACACAAACAAAAGAATTCCACAAGCACTGCACAGTGCCCTTTTACACAACATCTGGCACATGACCGCCGTGGGCTCTAAGACATCGGCCAGTTCATTTTACGTCTGTTTGCTGATACCACATGCAGTATGCACAGATAGACTTTACCTGTCCCTAGAGGTAGCCCCTGAAAAAGCAAAATGTCTTCTGCACTAGTACCTATGCAGGATTAAGCCAAAAATTCAGCCCAACAATGTAGAACGCCACAGAGTAAAAGTTAATCTGACCAATCACAAGACCAACCCAGTGGCTCTATACCTTTTCACTGAGCCTAGCGATATTTAAACTGTACTAGAAATGATGCACATTAAGGGCACCAGAGGGGAGGATACTGTTTGGCCCCAAGACTTCCCAGGGAAGAGATTCTTAGAGGTAGCAAAACCCTCAACTGAATGCAAAAACATATCTGCTCCTGCCTCTGTTTGTGGTCAGAGAGTGGCCCTTAGTGTATCCGGGGCAGTCTTCTTTATTAACAAGTGGACCCCCGACATTGAGTTCCTGTGTAGGGCCATCCAGCTTGATGATACAAAGGGAACTGGGTCTCACAGGGAAGGGCTGAATAAAAGCATGGACACCCCATGTCAGGAAATCGGGGATACTGAGGTAGGTGGATACACTTGGCTAGAAGGGAAGGGGCAACTCCTGATTGTACGGAAACTTGCACTGTATTGCTTATGTTTCAGAGGTAAAGGAACACTGCCACTGGGCACAAATGAAAACTGTGACACAATCCTGCACATTCCAGATATCCAATGGGGCATCTCCACGCTGATGGAGATCTACTGGCAGTGCGGCGAGTTTGCCTACACTCAGCTCGTCCCCGGATGGCGCAGAAGTTGCTCTATCATCACCATACACCCTTACCCTAGTCGTTCCCCAAGAAGACTAAGAAAAAAGACAACATTGCTGCATCGGGATCATAAAAAAAGATCTTCTATTTTGGTTGGGCTCAGTACATGGACATTCCAGGATAATTCAGACTGTTCTCAGACTCACAATTATCGGCAGGAGGGTCCATACTCTTCTTCACCATGCAGACGAAAGTTAATGCCCACTGGCTGCAAATTACCAGATTGGAAATGCTTGAAATGATGAACAGCACTGAGCTTGGCCTTAATTCCATCAAAGAAGAACTGAGAGAAATCTGCCTCATGGTGATGCAGCATTGGTATGTGTTTGATTTAATGACCGCGATGGAGGGAGGGGTGTGTGCCAAGACTGGTGCCTCCTGCTGCACATTTATCCCCGGGAATGACATGTACAATGGGACATTGACTCTTGCCATTCAAGAACTGCACTGTTGACAAAGAGAAATGCATCACGATGGAGGTGGCTCTGAGCAGGAGTGTTTTGCAAACTGGTTCTCCTGGCTCCCCTGGTGGCTTTCCGGTTTGTGCACGTCATTGCTTCATCGTTTCATTGTGTTCTTTTTTGTGTGTGGCTCTCTGCAATTGGGGATTTTCTGCTGTAAAAATGCAGTCCTCAAATTGGGTAAAATGCAAATAAGTAAAAAAGTCAGAACCGAAGAACAACAGTCCCCCAATAAAGTAACTGTCATGAAGTGTGGGTCAGATAGTGTAGTTGAAAATTTAACTAGAGGGGAATGTTAATACTGCTAAGTTGATGTCAATATGAAGAACGATACATTCAAGTATGAAAACGAAATCTCATCTTTATTGACAAATTTACCCGCTGTAAACTCTACATCCACCCGGACTCAGAAATATATGGTTAAGCAGACCCTGAGACCCAGGCCTGAGGTTACTGATTGACAGATCACAAGTGGGGTAGCATGCGGCCAGCATACAAACGTGCAAGCAGGAAATCCCAGATCGATCCCACAGATAGGTGCAGCAGCACCACAATTGTCCATGGCGATTGGACCCAATAAAGCACACATGGCCAGAGGGGTGCATGATTTCCCGAAACCCCATAAACCCGATCGCCACACGACGTTAGGAACACTAAGCCAATCAAGACACAGCACACACAGTGCTTGCAGTGATCCGGCACTCCTCATGCCGGACATCTGGGCACGTTAACCACTGGCCGCATTGTGTCCACACAAGGGCAAGGCCCACCCGAATTCCTCATCCAATACCCTAATTTATGGCTCCAAAGACATAGGTTCACATTCCTTACTAAAAAAGGATCGCCAGAAATATTTATTACATTCAATGAACTGTATAAAATTCTGTGTAAGACCGATTGTAAATTGAGACAGTCCTCAGACGCTATGCCTGTGACTGTGCTCCTAGCCGCATTGTTTAATTAAACAAACTGTTCCTGTTTTGCCAAACACCAGTTGTCTCTTGCTCCTTTCAAGGTATTTCATGTTCAAGCAACATAACTACACAATACCCCACAAGTTCTACTCCTAGAGATACATGGGAATGAAAAATGTATTGTGGCTACTCATGTAGTACACAGCTCCTCGTAACAACATCAGTGTGTCACAAATGAGCATGGCACACATTGAAATAAACATGTGTGAAGTAAAGTGCACAATGACAACTATTATGACAAAAACAATAGTGGAAGGAAGACAATGCAGAGCATAAAAATCCATGTGCCATGTGAGAACTGCACCACATGTAGGATCCAATATCACATGGGCAAGTAAGTGTACTATGAAAGGCCTGTGCCAATATCATGTAGGCCACCAATGACGTGTGTTTTACCATGGACATATGCCTATGTCAGTAAAGCCATGTTAGTCATTGCCGTGTAGTTCCTAGGACCCCCCCAGGACCTGCGCATTTTGGATGACCTAAACTGAGGGCTTGGTGTACAGACAGATTCTGGACACCCCCACAGGATGAATCAGCCGTTAGACCAGCTAGCTCTTCGGTGCCACTACCACCTCCCTGTATTCTACAGTGGTGTGTGTAGTTTCTGGCAACCACCGAACATGACAACCCTGATTCCTCAGGTATCGTGGAAAACAATATGATATCTTTCGCTCAGTCATTGTGCTTACTTTTCTCAGAATACACATAGAATGAAACGATTGGAACGGTTTCAATAATTGTTTATTGGTCAAGCGTCAGTCTAGTGTGAAACATATTAGCTGTGACAATCAAAAGACAGGAGCAGAAAAATGTGATCGCTAGCACCAGTATCGTAAATAGTAAATACATTTCTGCCATAGTGCTAATAAGAGGAATATAAACAGAATATATAAAACATTAGCATTGGCGTACTCCTATGATACTTAGCCTACCTAAATGTACCTAGCCTGGATATGTAGGTGAAGCATGTGTATGCAAATGTCAGGATAGAACCTAATGAAGCCAAGAATCCCCTGGGGAAGTACTAACTCCTCACCTGACGGTTTAGAATGAAGGACCCCGTCTCGGGGTCAAGGATGGCACCCCTCAAGGGATGTCAGGTCTCTGCCTGTCAAAGGATCAGCATGCAGAGTCTCGGTCCAGCCTGGAAGGAATTCTCCTCTGTCTTGTATGGGGGAGTGAAGATATTTTATACTAGTGGTCACTCCAGGTTTTTCTTCTGGAATCGATATGTTTTGAAAACATTCACTAATCCTTCGCTAATCCTTTTCTAAATAAAAATACTCGTGTACAGCTGGCTCTTGGCCATGGATAAAATAGTGGTGACCTTTACACAGAATAAATCTGCCGTGCCTGAGGACATGTTTATGTACGTCAGGTACAGGGATTAAGATAGGGTACCGAGAGCCTGGTGTCGAAGAGACAGAAGTAAGCTACTAGGTAAAAGGTCACCTGAGTAGAACCGTTATGTCGTGTGGATGGGACAAAATGTATGTAATCGGTATGTACATGATGGGACTATCCTAAAGGACATGACATCATGTCACAACTACCTAGGGAGGATAAACTGGGTAATTATCTGATCTCCAATCTATCACTTCAAACATGTAGTTTGAGCACATAACATAGAGTGGCCAGGAACATCTCCAAATATCCATCACAGAAAGCTACAGTCTCAAAAGGTAAGTCAGGATAAAGAAGTGTACAATCTCCCAGCCCATGCTCAGCATTTGCCAGTACACAGAGTAATGTAGAAGACGTGTACACCTTTGACCAACTCTATGAGTGACACATATTGTGAAATACTGTTAGAAATGTGTGTTACCATGTAACAGCACATAACACACATGGACCAGAATATATCTGTAACAGTGAGCAAAAGCATTGACAGTGGCCCTATATTTTGTAATTCCAGCTGACCAATTATATGGTCTCCAGTAGGGGTGGGTGGCAAGCTCCGCTTGCTTAGTTTTTCCCACTCCGTGCTTCACATGGAGTGCAGAGTTCGGCAAACAAACTCCGCCCACCACCAGCAGCAGTGGAGCTTAACGGTGCGCGCCAACCCCTACTTGTAATATTATTGAAGGGCATACTTCCAATATGTCAGTGTTATGACCATGGAATTCAGAACTGAAAAGTTTGCAAGGCTCATCGCGAAGCTTCCCAATCATTGCATTTTCTTAATACCATGTACATTAACGCACAAAAGTAGTCGCATACAACTTGCACGTTCAACAAGTGCATCTATCCTTGCGCACACTGGGTGGAGTTGCGTCTAGCACAGAGGGCATCTTAGAAACAGGCATGAGCTTCATCCTACATTGGTATGGTAATTGCAAGCAGTACACCTCCGCCATATCCAAAGAGCACATCACAGCTGGTAGAGTTAAAAGTAAAACAAAAATAGTCCACGAAATAAATAAACAATGATCAGGCTATCACCTGGGGGCAGCTGCAACCACCAATGACCGTGTCAAGCTTGGATCCAATAAGGATCCATGTTGCACTGGGACATACAGCTTCAATAAGCCCTGAACAGCTGCGGTACTGATGGTACGTGACAGGACCTGACACTACTGGGGGGAAGTTCTACGACTTTAAGTGCATACATGCATGTGTGGCTTGACACAAAACATAGGACATGTGAACTATTCACTGCCTACATTTTCACATAAACCACATCATGCTACAGTAGAGATATGACTAACCCTGGGCGTAGTCCGCGTAGTCGCGCTACGCGAAGCTACGCGAAGACGTCGGAGCGCTACGCGAGCTACGCGAGCTACGCGTAGCTACGCGAGCATGCGTAGCTGCTTGTCGCGCCCGTTCGCGATGCGTTTTTCTTCTTCGGGAACGCGTTGTGCGTGTTCGGGACGCTGTTTGCATGCTCGGGGGATAGTATCTCGCGAACTTACCCATGCGGTCGCCTATGGGCGTGGCCATCTTGTTTTTCACTTGTGCCGCCCGTTCGCGATCCCTTATTTCCTGTTCCGGGTCGCGTATAGCGTGCTCGCGATGCGCATTTCATGTTCGGGAACGCGTCGTACGTGTTCGCGACGTTTTGCGTGCTCGGGGAGAAATATCGCACGAACTTACCCACGCAGTCGCGATGGGCGCGGCCATCTTGTTTTTCACTCTATGCTATGGTTCTGGGCCTGCTTTTCTATCCTCCCTCAATCTTTGCAATCCTTAGTTTTTACACTGTTTTTCAATTTTTCTTTATTTCTTATCTATCTCTCTCTCTGCCTAAGTCTATATTTTGCATTTTTTCTACTTTTACTGTGTTTTTTACTTTTCGACTGTTTTATATAACTTTCTTCTTTAAGTTCCTACTTCTTCCCCTAACTTTATTTTTCCCTTCTAACTTTTCTTTTCCGCCTCCTCCCACCCCAGAACCATGGCGAAGGGTAGCAGCAGCAGTAACGGCTCGAAGGGCAAGGCGCGTGCGCCCAAGAGCCGCCTGCCTTGCGGCAGACTGCGCCCTGCAGGGGTGCAAGCCCGCCAGCTTTTTAGTGAGGCGGAGGTGGCCGCCCTTGTTTTTTTTGTTCAGCGCCACCTTCCCTTGACCTTGGCAGCAGGCGGCAGGCCAGGCTCCGGGTACCCTACCCAGGAGCGTCACCGCCGGTGGGTGAAGGTGCGCCGGGCAGTGTTTCGCTGCTCAGGGGTCCGGCGCACCCATAACCAGCTGGCACACCGGTGGTCAGACATCCTGGACCGGGAGCAGGACCTGTTGGACCTGCTAGGTGTCGAGAGTCGTGGGGCTTGGTGAGTAGCTAATATATATAGTAGTATAAGTATTGTGATTTGTGTATACATTTTTTACAAATAACAAGAATACTGCTGCTTACATTGCAGGTAAATTACGTTTCAAAATCTTCTGTGATTGTAGGACACAGGTGCTGGGCGCTACTCTTACTTGTTTGCAACTTTGCGCTCGCTTGTCCTTATTATTATGTAAGAGTTTACTTTAGAGAACTTCAGTTAGGTAATGCTATTGCTAGAGAGACTCTAGTCCTTCCTTTGTCCTCCTGTCAAATAGTGGTGGATGGATTGATACTAGGTTTAGTTACTATTAGTTGATAATTTTTGAGCGGTCTGCGTGACGCATCCTCTGTCACTGAGTGCTGCTTACCCCAGTCCTTAGTAGAACCTTTTGTAGTTTGTTTAGTGAGTGGTAGGCTTAGCAGTGTCAGTCAGCTGCAGAACATCAGACGCAACCAACCAACAATTTGGTGTATGCATTATGCACCAATTTATGCATGTGTCCTCCTTCTCATCTATGCATTTTTGAGGGCTAAAAAAATGGAAATGCAGACTTAATGAACAATTGGCCCACCTGGAATAGGTGGGCTAGGTCAGAGTGGTACTTAGGCTTAGTTAGTGTTCTGGATTTTATTTGAATCAATCAGAATGGAACACTGAATTAGTGTTCCTAAATAAGTAGACTGTCCGTGAATCCCGCAAGCCAGTAGTCGATCGGATTAGATAGGTCAATTTTATTGTAATTTTTGTTTCCTAAAACGTTTTTTGAGCGTATTTTTAGATAATTTATTTGTTTCACAGCAATCATTAATGTTTGTGTCTTTCTTTATTATATCTTACATGATCACTGATCTGCAGCACCCAGGGGCAAGAAGACGGGGTCCGAGTCGGCGGGACAACCACCAGAGGACCGCTCCTCTACCGAGGGCCCTGCTGCTGGTCCCAGTAAGTCCTCCAGTGGTTAATATTAACAATTATATTGCCCTAACTTTTACTGCACCTTATTTTTTCCGAACTATTAATTCTGGTTCCACTCCCTAATTCTATTTTTTACAAAAGATTCTTTGATCTTGACTTGACTATCTGTTTCTAAATTCTGGTTATCCCTGCCTCTAAGTTCTAACTGCCTCTGCTATGAATGTCTGTACTACTACTATTAGTCTGTCGCTAAGCTTGCCCAGTTTGCATTGCCACTCTTTATTTTACGGTTTTGAATAAAACTCAGATTGACCAATAGCTCTAGCCACTGAGTCCAGTCCTTTCGGTTGTCCTCTTCTAGGCTTCTTAATCTTGAGGCTTTGACAATTACCACGAACAAAATGCCCAACCAGATATTTGACTATTTTTGATAGGATATAGTACATACTCCTACTGATGTGGGGATTCTGCACAGCCCCATGCAGAACTATGCACAAGGAATAAGGATGTTGGTGATGGGAGTTTGGAACTTGGACGTTCCTCACACCTCAGTCAGAAGTGAACCCACAATCCCCTGAACGACTAGCTATAGTGTCTCATTAGGTCCCCGAACCCCCACCCGAAGATACCCAATGATTATACAACCCAGAACAGATAACACCCTTTCGCTCACTCACTCGTGTAAGTCCACCACCACCACCACCACACCAAATACCACAGAGTCTATGTGTAAGTTCAAAAGGTTTATTTTCAACTAACAAGCTCTGTATGTTGTTCTATAAAATTCAGTGTACTCCAGCCAGCTCCAACATCAAAATGCATAAGATTAAAACAATAAACATTGTTACAACAAGTACATGATGATAGAAGACAAAAGATCTGTGCGAATTCTGGGAGACTCCTCACCGTAGAACGTAGAATTACTGGTTACATGCATCATTCATAAGCTCTGCAAATCTCTGGTTCGTAGAAGGGAATCTTCTGCCTGAGAAAAATGGTGCGCGTTAGATAGTATAATGCAAGCATTTCTCAGTCCTGCCAAAAAGTGTAACATGTTACTTATGGCTAAGCAATACGGACTAACCGAACTCCATAACAAAGTGGCTTGTTTTTCGACCTCTTGTACGCAACGCTCAGACAGTAGCTGTATGTGCACATGTGGGCTCAAAAGGTGTCTTACTGTTACTGCACAACAAGCTGCGAGGTAACATGCGCAAAAGACATGAAGCGAAAAATGGTTGCATGGCTCAGGCTAACTTTGCAAAGAGTAGAGTATAGTATAATAATGACCCTAGGGACCATAACACTACTAGTGTCTACTGACTCTACTCTAGTACCCGATTTGGACTAGTGAATGTGATGTAGAATATGTATGTATTAACTTTTTTTTTAATCTTACTAGTGAAAACGAATAAATAGGGGGAGGTGTACAGGCATCTAAAAATGTGTCATGTTTTTATCTAGGCGTACTAGCGACCACCAGTGCCGGCGGGGCCAGCGGCGATTCTACCATTCCGGAGGGGGCAGGAGATGCAGCACCTGCAGGAGCTACAGGGGGTGAGCCAGCAGCAGTGGCGGGCGGTGGTAAGTTATATTCATTACTTATTGACATTGCACTAGCTGGAAGGGTGTTGACTTCACTCACTGTACTGTTGTTGAGACTTATTAGGTATGAAGTTGTAGTGAACATTATACAACGGTTGAAGAAGACACCCTTTACTTAGCATTAGCAATGCAGTAGCAATAGCATTACCAGCGTGACTTGATTAACCAATGGCCTCTTCTATCTGACTCCAACTCAGCTGTGAAAGTTTTATGGAGGAGACTAAAAGTCAGATCAGATGACCTTGATGGATGTGTTGAACAAAAAGGGAAAGAAGGGTGGAAGGAGGAAGGACAGGCGAGATTTAATATGATGACTGGCAGAGAAGGATACGTTGGAAGCATGGATAGGTGGCTGATAGGAATCAGATGCATGTGTTGTTGAAGGATGGGTGGAAGGTGAAAGAAGAATGGATGCCTGCCTGGGTGGGCGACACAGTATGGGTGGATACTGTGGATAGCAAGAATCATCAGCGGTGTTTGGGTGAAACTCAAAGCCAAGGCAAGCAACGGAGTGAGTGGACGCATGGGTTGTTGTTGTGAAACAAAGTAAGGTTTGTGGAGAGATTAAGAAGAATGATTGACATTTACTTAGAATGGATGGATGCCTGTATGTATTCATCATAGACAGCATAGTTGGAGACTGTCACGGGATGCACAGTTTTAGTTTTAAGGGAATGTAAAAGAAACCGCGCCAGAGTAGCAAAGCCGATGTGGGGAGGGGCAGGGTGGGGGTAGTAGTAAACAATGTATTACGTGGCCAAATACAGGTAACTTTACTGTAAACATAAAAATAAATAAAGCGAATTTCATTGTGCGCACTGCACCGCCAAATGTGATGCAGTACGCGCAACAAAATTAGATTTATTTATTTATATGTTTACTTACCTGTAATTGGCCGTAATCCATAGTTTACTACCCCCACCCTGCCCCTCCCCACGTCACCGCCCGGCAGCACTCCCCGAGTCCCACCACCGACCGCTACTGACCTTATGTCGTCGTCCCATATAAAAGCAATGATCATTGGATCAGATATATAATCTGCCTTTTGTAGTAGCCAGGGCACTGTGAAAGTGAAATTGACCAATTGCCCTTCATGTAACAGAGAGAGTATGGCCAGTGCCACCCGTAATAGAAAAATACGAGCTTCCCCACCTGCAGACAGTAGTAAATCAAACTAACGTGAGTCTGCGTCATGACTCGTATGTTTGTCTTGGGTGCAAGCATAGATGACCGAGCTGGCATGCCGGCTACAACCAGGTTATGTAATTTCGCTAAACTAGAGATAAGAAGAAGACTGGTGTACTGTGTACTGGAGTCCATAGTGCTAGTATAATCCCTGAAACTCCCACAAATGTTAGAGGCCGAGGAAGTGGGAGGATAGATAGATTATTACCACAAATGTTATGTACTGTGCTTCTTGCTAGTGCTACTGTGCCATTATGTGTTGAATTAATTTTGTGTTACTGTTTTGCTAAGAGTACTGGTTACAACAATATTCTTTTTCTTTCTTGATATAGATAGTACTCCTTCCCAAGAAAAACCATCCCGGAAGGAGTTGGCAGCCAGGGCCCGGCGCCGGAAACTGGAGGCCATCTGTGAGGAGTACCGGCGGCTGGTGGCTCAGGCGGAGGAGGAGGAGGCAGAGGCGGCAGCAGCTGCAGCCTCGTCCGATGCCCCGGGCCCCAGCCAGGCCCCACCTCCAGTGGTACGGCGCCGCGGTCTGGCAGCCGCCCGCTGCCGCAATTCTCTAGCAGCCAGCACTGCTGTCCCCCACCCTGGATGCCACTGCAGGGCATTTCGCCGCAAGATTCTCCTCCGGGTGTCACGGCTAGAGGAGCAACTAGAGGAGCGTGTCAAAATACTGGTGGACAAACACCTAAAAGCCCGCCGAATATAACAACTATAGGACCCTGTTGCATTGCCCCTTTTTTTATTCCTTTTGTTGGTGGGTGGGAATTGGGCGTTGGGGTTTCTGGACATTCTTTGGACTTTTTCGTTTTGGACATTGGTTGGGGTTAGGGAGAGGGGTGGGTTAGGTGTGGGATAGTTTATTTTTGTTAGGGTAATAAATTATATTTATACTTAAACATACAATGTTAATGTTTTGTGGGGGTTACTGTTTCACGAATTAACGTCACATGGTTTCCTTGCTGCTGCAGGGCCGCAGCCAGTGTTTGATTTAAATAATCTGCTGATGATGTAACACAAACAGATAGATGCGGTACCCCTCACTGAGTTATTTGTCCTACTAGTACTGTCAGTCTCTCCTCCTAGTCCATTATACCTCCCACCAAACTTATCTTACCTGTGATTGATGATGATTACGTTCGGCATAGCGATGGCTGCATGGTTTCCCAAGAGAATGGAGAAGATGCCATGGTTGTGGTGGTAGTAGTAGAGTAGACACTGGCAGTAGCATTTGCTAAAAAAATAAAAAGAGACAGTCACTTGCCTGAGAGCGACTGTGGGAGGAGTAGTAGAACAAAGTAAAATACAGTACAGAAGAAGACTGCCAAACAAACAATATTGCATTTGCAACTGCTAAAGTCAAATAAAAACATAATGGTGGCGGGGACAGCCTAGTACAAGAAGTTACAAACTGTAGTTGTGTCGAGTGAGTCACTTAACTTAACACAATCATAATTCGTAACCTTTACTGCTGTGTGGTAGGAGTTTGATGTACTATTAGCCGGTGACAGCTTGCACATAGACTGAGCATGGGTGGGCAAGCAGAAGAAGCTCCTCGCCCTGCCTTGAAATTGAATTAGTGTTGCTTTCACCACATCTGCCCCAGCAAGCGTGTGATCAATTGGTGTACATTTATGTAGTCACATCACACCTCAATATAAATCACAGCCCGGGGGAAGAGGGTTAGGGTTTGATGAATGGATGGGAAGGGGGTTTGGGGAAAGGTTTGAGAAAGAAAAACAGTACGCATGGACAACAAAAGCAAAGCGCAATCTTGGCAGATGACCATGATCTTATCCCAAAAATCTATAAAGGGAGAAAAAGGAAATGCATGCATGATGATGATGAAGATAACTTGATGGTTAATGAGTAGTACTTACTAACTCCTACTAGACAATTAGACAGTACAGGGCAGCAGTATATTCTATGCAATTTGCCTTGCCTGTAATATGCCCTCAGAGCCCCAAATTCCATGTTGTACTGGCCTTACTTTTAAAGATAGCAAAGAAAATTAAAAAATAGTTGTAGGGATCAATTAGCAAACAAACAACAACACACAACACACAGTCGTAATGATTGAAGAGAAAAAAGGATTCCAATTAATTAAAAGATGAATGATGAATGATACTAAAGTTACTGTATTATCCTGGTCAAATTGTGGAGTTGAATCTCGTCCTTCCTCTTGGTCCTATCTTCCATGGACGCTCCGCACATCAATCTTGGTGGCCTTCCTGATGCGGATTGGTAAGGTAAATGTGAGTTGTGTCTCCCAGTATAGCACAGGGTAAAGGCCGGCCTGTAACGTCTAGATGGAAAAACAAAAGGGGTATTGACAAATCAATGAATAAAAAAAGCATCAATTACGGTGGAGTCCAAGAAGAGAAGAGAGAACACTTTCAGACTGAGGCGGCTTGGATATATCGTGTATATTCTGTTTACAGCATTAAGCTACAACAACAACAGGACAGAACAGGCCCACCACAGCACCAGCCCGTGACCCAACCTCCATTTACCTTAATTTTTGACAGAGCCAGACAAAAGGCATATATACAGCAACTTAGCATTTTCAAAATTAAGTGACAAAATCAATGCGCCGCTGTCAGTCATGACTACACTCGACTCCACCACTACATGGACATGTAGGTCTTCTGTGTTTACTTTCTTGTTGAATTGTTGTGTTTATGTTTACCTTATGCCACTTCATGAAACGCAGTTATTCCTTCAATCATCTCCGATCCAACTGACTGACTGCGTGCAAAGATAGTATGGTCATCATCATGGTGTGGTACGTGTTGTCCAACTCCAACTCAGTCTGTAGTGACTCCGATTAAGTCCATATTCCATATTAAAAAATTGCAACAGATATTGGCCTGCACCTGCAGTAGTAGGAGTACAATTTGGTTATTAAACAACAAGAAGGGAAACATTGACTGTCACTTGAGTCACTTTGTAGATTAACTAGTAGAGTAGAGTTCGACTTCATGCACAACATCAACACAACAAACAACAGCAATCGCTCAGAGTCTGCAAGCATCCAATGCATTCCATCATTACCTGTCTTGCTCTTCTCTTTGGCTGTCAGATCATCAGATGCCTAGTTCTGACAGGTGTGTGTTTTTTTTAACGGGGCAGTGGCCTCATCATTACTCCAGTCCACATTCATTTTGAGTGTTAGTCGCTGTTTCGGTTTCGTCTTATTCATCTGTGGCACTTTGTCACAGTTTAAGTTGCTTCACATGGTCAGCACTGTGATGATGGGCCGCGGCCTGGGTAGCGCTCATTGCTGGTCAATTGAGTTTGCACAAATGTCAGCAAGTTTCTTCGAAGAGTCTTGTCTTTCTCTGCCAAGTATCTTCTGTCCTGACAGTGAGGAGCTTTGGATGCCTGCCGAGGCTGTAGCCTTCGGACAGTGATGAGTTTACTTTTGGATGCCTGCCCAAGTTCTGACAGTGAAGAGTTGTGGATGCCTGCAGAGGCGGTAGCCTTCGGACACTGATGAGTTTCGGCTCGGAAACAAAACGGAGGATAGCTATAGTCACGTTTCACTTCTTATGGAGGGACTGTTAAAGGCAACATTTCTTTTACTCCAATGTCTGGCTTGATGGAAATGTACTACGGCGAGACAGGAAGATGAAGCAGGACTCTGAAGAGTGGACAGTTAAATGCACAGACGTGCAACTCCAATAGGGAAATAAAAGAGAAGACAGTGATGATGGATTTGTTGTGATTTGATTTGAACCAGAAAGACAGATACACAGACAAATAAAGGAAGGAAGAAAGTAACAATTTGAAAGCCTAGTTGTCAGGGAAGAGGAGCTCGGCCTCAAACTCTGGTGGTTCGGACAGAAGTAGGTCCTGTAACGCACTACTTACGTCATCCAAGTCGCTCTCCTCTTCCTGCTGTGATTCACGTATTTTGTAATCTGGTGGTATAAAGTGCTGATTTATTTTGATCATGGTTAACCTCTCCACGCTTTTGGGCGAGAGACTGGTCCTTTTCGAAGTTACAATGGCACCAGCAGCACTGAAAACACGCTCAGAAGAGACACGTGCGACAGGGGAAGCCAGATACTTTATCGCCAGCCTGCTGAGCACTGTCCATTGGCTTCTTTTCCCATACCAATACACCAATGGGTTTCGATCCATAAAGACCTCTGTTGGGTCATCCAGATAGGCCTGGACCGTCCGCTCAATGTTCAGGGATGTTCCGATGTGCTCGGCCTCTTTTGCCTTTGCATCAGCACTGGATTTACCATACCCCTGCCGTAGAAACCAATCAGTTGCCGATTGTACTTTGGATGATCCTGTTCTTGCTGTTGTTGATGTTATTGTTGGTGTAGGTGACTGCTGGGAGGCAAACGCACTGCCCTCAGGCTCGAGTAGAACTTGACTCTGGATGCCCTGTAGTACTTGTTATGGCCTGGGATGGGGGCCTGTAATTAACAGCCGTTCGTTTTGAAAAATAGTGGCTTCCTTAGCTATCAAAGTTTTGTAGTTGGCAACATCCACTTCCGAAAAGGAATTACTGCCTTGCTGTTCAGAAATACTTTGTACCGTGGATCCAAATTGTGCCACTAATGTAATGTTGTTGTGACAAAATGTTATTTTGAATCCTTGTATTTTCAGATAAGCGAGCGGCTAAGGTCTCCGCCAAATGATATGCGTCTTGTTTGTCATCCACACCTGCGTACGTTTCAGACACCTCCTTCAGCTGTTGCTCTAGCATATGCAACAATGGGATAGCTTGGCCCATAGTACAGTCCTCCCTGCTGACTTCACGTGTGAAGATCTCAAAAGGAAGTAGCATCTCAGTCAGGCATTTAGTGAGGTCCCATTGACCCATCTCAACGGTCATGCCTCTCACAGTAGGTTCCCCTAATCTTTGCATGACATAAGCATTGAGTGGTATGTACAGGTCAAACAGACGATCAAGCATGTAATAAGTTGAGTTCCAACGTGTTGGCACCTCCTGGATGAGCGCTTTGACTGGCATTTTATGCTCACGTTGAATGACCCTCAGCTGCTTCCGGGCTTTAAAAGAATGGCTGAAATGTGTGCATATTCTTCTGCAGGTGGCCAGTAAGTTGCTGACTTTGGATTCATTTTTCAAAAAGTCTTGAACAACAATGTTAATGCAGTGTGCCAAACACGGGACCCTGAAATAGCCACCATCACCCATGGCCTTAACTACATTACTGCCATTGTCCGTGGCAACAAAACCAATCTTAAGCCCTCTTGGGTGCAGCCACTCAAAGACCTTGGTGTTAAACTCTTCCAAAATGTTTGCAGCAGTATGAGATTTCTCCATGGCAAACATGGCTACAGTTGCATGTTTGCGAGTGGCATGAAAAATCTCAGCAGCGTCAACACCAGCAGATATCTGTGCTCTAACCCCGTAAAGAGATCCAGTGTGCAGTGATGCACATGTAATCTGTGGCTTGGCAACTGGTCCACATGTCTGTTGTCAGGTGGATACTGTGAACAGCACTCTGCTTCAAGGCTTTTCCAAGAAATTCCAGCACGTCGTGATGTAGTGCTGGAACAGCAACTCTGGCAAAATAGTAGCGGCTGGGAACATGCCATTTTGGGCAGATGGTTGACACAAATTCCAGAAAACCCACGCCTTCAACAAAAGAAAAAGGGAGAAGGTCCAGTGCTAACATTTTAGCCAGCTTCGCATTGTACAAACGTGCTATTGGGTGGTTGCGTTCATACTGCCCCTCCCCCCCAAACATGCTGATAATGGTAGGCTGCATGGTTTTCCTTTCTCTTAGGCTCAACAACGCACTTTTTTTGATTGCGGTACTCCTTGGTGTCTCAGGCTGACTCTTACTCTTGTGCCACTGAGATGTTGCTGAAGATATGGGAGACGTTAACACTGCACTGCTGGGGTCAGGGACACCTTGTGTACCACTACCAGAGAGAATGTCTCCCTGTCCTTCCTCTTCCACCGTGATCGGATCTTCTACTCCTTTATCCCCACCAACACCAATGGTTGCAGTTTGTATGCCGCGAAGGTAGTCCTCCCAGCTGATCAAGTGGTGTTTTTTCAGATGGGTCATTTGGCCTCCGGTACCATAGTTTGTACCAAGCTTACCACGACTAACAGAGGTATTACAAATGGAGCATATAGCAATGTTCTCCTCCTTTTCGCTAACCGTAAAGAAGTCCCAAACTGGGGAGCTTAACTTTGGCCTCCTGCTGGAGGTGCCACTTCCAATGCCGGATGAACTGGAGGGTGTGTGTTGAATTTGACTCTGTGCTGCTGTACCACTACCTACTTCTACTGAGGTGGTGGTTGTGCTGGAAGTAGGTCGCTGCCGGGCCTTTGCTAATGCAAATATGGAAGCTGTAGGTCGTGTTGGTGTTACCTGTGGAGGTATGCGTGCTACATCCCTCGCAGCGATTTTGGATAGGGTAATAATGTTGGTCTCCATCTCCTCAGGGCCGGGAGTGATGTTCGTGATGACTGGCTCATCATCATCATCCTGCTGTTCTACATCAACCTCCATAAGTGTAAGGCTTTCTGGA
This sequence comes from Calotriton arnoldi, assembly GCA_963921515.1. Classification (NCBI taxonomy): domain Eukaryota; kingdom Metazoa; phylum Chordata; class Amphibia; order Caudata; family Salamandridae; genus Calotriton; species Calotriton arnoldi. The sequence continues at coordinate 49,610 of CAWUFW010003840.1, forward strand.
ACCTTCCTTTTCCCCTAGCTTGGTCTTGGGACGTGGCTCCCTCTCAGACTCAGTTTGTGGCTTCCAAGTGGCATCTAGATCATTAGAAGGGGGGCTTGGCGAAGAACTTGATGGACTACCACTCCTTTTCCTTGCTGGAGATTTGGAAGACAATGGATCTTCTGAATGAGTGGCTTCTTCTTCTACCTCTGCATGAGGCTCAATTTCCTGAACTGCCCCTACTTCGGGAGGAACAACAACTACTATTGCGGGCGGTGGTTGCGGCTGTTGTTGTTGACCACTTATCTGCTGTGTTTCCTCCTGCGTTGATTGGGTACTACTTTGAGATAGCGATAAGTTTATCTCCAGGCTCAGCATCACTGCTTTCCACCATTAGGCTGGCTACCTCTTCCACACCTCATGTGCTTGGGCCTGGGTTGGTGGGTTGGGCCCACTGATGTGGAGGTGCTGCCCCCAGCTTGCCCCCAGGACACCGCTGCTGCAGGCGTAATTTTTTTTTCCCCAAAAAAGGTACTGGGCGGCACACCAGACTTAAGTGTCACTTCCTTCTTCTGTTCCTTCTTCTCAATAGCAACTTTCTTGGTACTGGAGGACCTGGTACCTGCTTTCTTTGGGCCCATCTTCTTCAGATGTCAGCAGCACTCAGTTGCAGAGATGTCTGGTCAGGTCACACGTCACGTTGTGTACAGCAGCAGGATGTCTGTCTGGCAGTGCAACGGGCAATGATGACACACCTCCTCCTCAGTTTTGTGCACCTAAAAGCAAAAAAGCCAGAACAACATCAGTCAAACGATAGCACAAATCAAACAAGTAAAATATAGAACTTAGTGTGTGGTGGCCTCAATTATTAAATTTTAGAAACTCAGTGAACAACAACACACAGTGTAGCCATTTATGAGACTTTGACAACAAGGCCAGGGCTTTCCTGGCTACTGTGTAGTGTGTACACTCTGGAAGAATAAGAATAGTAAAGAACAAAAACTAAAATGTAGTGGAGCATGTTTGGCCTAAATTTGTGCATCACGTGGGATGTATGCAGCATCAGGGAGCTGCAGCTGGCAATGGGGATGGATTTGGAAGCAGTAAGACAAGAGGAACAATGGAAAGACACGCAGGCCTATGTGGCAAAAACAGCACACTACTAACTACCACCACAAAATGGCCCCCAGCAACATGGTGACTCACAGGCACAAGGCATGGCAAACAATGAACTCAAGCAGGCCTATATATGGGCAGACAAAGGATGCCTGATAAAACACACACAGCTTTAATGCAAAAACTAAAATCCACATGGCTAAAAACAGTTTGGAAAGTTAGACAACCACTACAACAACACATAATTATAATTACACACGCAAAAAAGGCATTTATTTAACACACCCAAAAAGTGAAATAGACCCTCCAAAAAAACCCACATTTTGCAATTCAATTCAATGCCATCCATGGCCTAAATGATGTCAAAATTCCACACAGACAACACAGAAACAGTTTTTATGCACCCATGATGACTACCTCTGGGCCTACTGGCAGACTAGGCCGCAAGTTTTGAGGCCTTTGGCAAAAGCACAGTGGCTGGTCCCACAAAATGGCCGCCACCACATGGCCAGGCCACCCAACAACTTCCTTCCTCGTGAAAAAAATTGTAAAACAAAAAAAAAGTGACTCCTTGCTCACCAAACTACATCTAAATGACAACCTGAGGAGTTTTTGTGCAAAATGAACTAAATCATCATTTTCAGAAGGTTTTATGCTGCTCGAGAGATATTCTTCGCCAGATTGTAAATTCTGCGTGTTCGGCATCGCGATCGTCACAAAAAGTTGTTATCGCTGCGCAAAACGTATATTGAGCGCGCAAGAAGATAAAAAGTGTAAGTCCGCGTTGTCGCGCAGTGCGGAGTTGCCCAAAGTCCGCGAGCTGAATGCCCAGGGTTACCTAGTGGCTGAAAAGGCCTATTTATTTAACACACACCCAAAAACTGAAATACCACCCCAAAACCCACATTTTGCAAATCAATCCAGTGCCATCCATGGCCTAAATGATGTTACAATTCAACAGACAACACAGAAACAGTTTTTATGCACCCATGAGGATGACTACCTCCGGGCCTACTGGCAGACTAGGCCGCAAGCTTGGAGGCCTGTGGCAAAAGCACAGTGGCTGGTCCCACAAAATGGCTGCCACCACATGGCCAGACCACCCACAACAACAAGAAAAGGAACACAAGACAGACAATGCAGGCCTATGGCAAAAGCACAATGCCTGGCTTTACAAAATGGCCGCCACCCACATGGCCAGGCCACCCAAAATAACAAGAAAGTGAAGACAAAGGACAGGACCAGGCAGTTGGAGACTCTGGGCAACTTCCTTCCTCTTGAAAAAAATTGTAAAACAAAAAAAAGTGACTCCTTGCTCACCAAACTACATCTAAATGACAACCTGAGGAGTTTTTGTGCAAAATGAACTAAATCATCATTTTCAGAAGGTTTTATGCTGCTCGAGAGATATTCTTCGCCAGATTGTAAACTCTGCGTGTTCGGCATCGCGATCGTCACAAAAAGTTATCGCGCGCGCGAAAACGTATATTGAGCGCGCGAAGAAGATAAAAAGTGTAAGTCCGCGTTGTCGCGCAGTGCGGAGTTGCCCAGAGTCCGCGAGCTGAACTCCCAGGGTTATCTACTGGCTGAAAAGGCCTATTTATTTAACACACACCCAAAAACTGAAATACCACCCCAAAACCCACATTTTGCAATTCAATCCAATGCCATCCATGGCCAAAATGATGTTACAATTCAACAGACAACACAGAAACAGTTTTTATGCACCCATGAGGATGACTACCTCTGGGCCTACTGGCAGACTAGGCCGCAAGCTTGGAGGCCTATGGCAAAAGCACAGTGGCTGGTCCCACAAAATGGCTGCCACCACATGGCCAGGCCACCCACAAGTTCACAACAAGCATAAGCCAAGGGAACAAAGAAAAGACATGCAGGCCTATATGGAAAAAGCAGCACACTAATAAACTACCACCACAAAATGGCCCCAAGCCACGTGGTCACTCACAGTCACAACAGGCCATGGAAAACAATGAACTCAAGCAGGCCTATAATAATATGACCAGACAAAGGAGGCCTGCAGTGCTAAACAACACAGCTTTAATACAAAAATGCAAAAACGAAAATCCACAGGGCTACGAAAGGTTGGAAAGTTACACAACAAGCACACACACACATCCAACAAAGGTATATATTACACCAAAAAGTGAAATACACCCCAAAAACCACATTTACCAATTCAATCCAATGCCATCCATGCATGCCCTACATGATGTTTAAATTCAACAGACACCACAGAAACATGCACCCATGGGTACCTCTGGCTCTAGTCTGGGCCTACTGGCTGAAATTCCAATCAAAGAAAAACAACTAGGCCCCTACCAAAACTACAGGCCACAACAATACATTTTAAAAACGATGGAAATCCCAAAAAAATGTAGGTACAAACAAGCCCCAATCAAACAAACAAGTACACCAATTCTCCAACTTACTTGTAAAATCTCAAATCCAAAAGTCCTCAAATCCAATCCAATGATATGATGCAGCAGACAGACACAAAAAGTGATCCTTCCAGCTCCAAATCCAAATGAAAGTGAACAGCACATGGACAAAGCACTGGGAGGAGCCTGCTGGACAGGAACAGGAAGTTTGAGAATCAGGGGCACTTCCTTCCTCTTGGAAAAAAAAAGTAAAAAAGAAAAAGGACTCCTTGCACAAAAAACTACAGCCAAATCACAATCTGAGGAGTTTTTGGAGCAAAATCATCATATTCGAGAAGGTTTTATGATGCTCGAGAGATATTCTTCGCCATATTGTAGTTTCTTCGTGTTCGGGATCGCGATCTTACCAACACTGCCGCCGGAAGTCAGATCGCGCGTCCGGATGACGTGTTCGCGTTCGCACACTCTCGCGGGATCGTGCGGCCGGATTCCAAATCTCGTGGTGCCCGCGAACGGATAGGAAGTCGCGTCGGCGAACGCAGAATCACGGTAGGTCGTTACTGCGCGCGCGAGAACGTATATTGAGTGCGCGAAGAAGAAAAACAGCTACGCTACGTCACAAATTGCGTAGTGCACGGTAACTTCGCGTTCTACGCGAATCGCGAAGTTACCGAAACTACGCAAGCTCCGCGAGCGTAGCATAGTTCACCGCCCAGGGTTAGATATGACACATTTGCCATGCATCGCATAGCCATGATATGAGGAACAAAGGCCTGTAAACATAATGTAATGAGCAGATGACAATTCAGCAAATAGCCAGAGCGGTGTTACATTGAATAGGTAACATGAGAACATCTGAACACTTGATTAACAGAGATGTTAGGAGTGGAAATACCCATTGATAAGAAGGCAGATTAACCTGTATGTACATACACACATACTCAGTGGACATGGTAAGATAGAGGACATTGGAATGGAAGGCTGGTCTCTATGGTAGCAGATGTCTCCCTCTGACCTAAGTGCATAGTAGAGCTGGCCTCTAACTTGTAGTCACCCCAAGGAGAAATGTAAATTGAGTGTGTCCCATTACATAGGCCTGTGTCAGGAGGCACAGACAAAGGCTGTACCTCAGAGGAGATGTACTGCTACTACCATTGACATTGAGCAACACATAAATCATGTGTCAATGCCACCATCGTGTGCATTGCACATCAGTCATGGTAACATTGTGCCCCATTGAGCACCACAGGAGTAACACAACATGATCCCTGCATGGTTGGGCCACTACACAGAGGGCGCTTGAGGGGGTCATTACAACGTTGTAGCTTTCGCTGTTACATATGTGGATCACTGCATATTCTACATGACATCCTGAGATTGGACATAGAGGCTCATACTTTGGCAATGGCCACACACTGCTGACCAGTACATCTATGCCACTGCTATGTTTGCAAGCAGATTGCACGACTTGCTCATGTATCCAACATGACAGTTCTTAATGTTGACCCTTGACCTGTGAGGGGCTTGGAATGGACATGAAGGGCAATACAGGCACCCTTTCCCCATTGATCAAGGAAACATCTGTTACTTGCAGGAATGTTTGTCACTGTATATGTCTTACACTTAAAAAATCAATGTTGTGAATCCTACAGCTTAATCTATGTGTGTTTATAAAAACACAACTCAAAGAGAATCTAATAGGGCAGGAATATGTCATTGTAGAACTACATGTGATATCATCCCTGCAAAGGTAGTATGCACAGAAACATTCCATATTAGAGTGGCGTATACTGCAGTAAATGCAACCATGACCATCTGGTGTGAATGCCTACACACGTCATAAGTTCACGTAAGCAATCTCTGTTGGGGAATGATGTGATGCCATGACATTGCAATGGTAAACATATTCCTACTTGGAAGTCATCACACTTGTTTGGCCTACGAAAACTGGCCTCATGATAAGCATAATATGGGTGAATATGTTTTCCAAACACTTTTCTGCATGTGTTACGTGCATGTGCCACACATATAGTTCCAGACACCAAGCCAAGATAGCAGACGTGTGTGCACCACAACATGATAAGTTGATCTTTGGTTGTTTGTGTCTGCTAAATTATGGCATGGACATATGAACAGGAGATCTGTAGGCCAAGCAACATAACTTTTATATCTATAAAGTCAATCTGTGGGCTGGATGCCACATACACTGTAGACTGGCTGAAGCAGCCAGTGTATGCAATTCCCTGAATGTGTATTGTGTCTGTAACACATCCTTTGTTATGAATGCAGACAGTTAGTATGATCTTCAAGTATGGCAATAATCATGTATTCCAATGCGTATATAATTTGCATGGGAGTGCAATTTCTGTGGACAATAAATGCCCATTAGGTCAATACTAACATAATACAAACTGAAATACATATTGATAATGGCAAGATATGCACATGTGACAATATGTCTGGGTATCTAACAGCAATATATTGCCTGTCCTAGTGTCCGCACCATGAACACAAGGAATCACATATGCACACTGTTAACATACACATGCAACACATCTCAAGTCTACAAGCATGTCAGCAAAGACATTTTGTGCAAGAAAAGTGACCCCTGAGAGTGTTTACCTGCATTGCACCAATCAATACACTGTACCACACATAAAAGGCTAGTTGCGTCAATGAAACACACACATATTGGCCCATTGTATGATGGATTGCACCCGGAGGGTCGGGCGAAAGCAACGCATTAATGCCAAGGAATCAAAACAATGCATTGTCATGAGCTGTGTGTAACTTACACATTGGCTATTTCTCTATCGATGCATCGGAAAAAGAACAACACTTTGGTAGGAAAAGTGACGCTTTAGTAGAAAAAGTGACACATCCACCCAGGAAATTATGCAATGGCTCAGCCATGCTGCAAACCAGGAATTGTGAACTTTCTTCCACTTACTTTCACTTACCGGCTTCTTGTCTGTGCTGTCTGGTGGAGGTGTTTTTGGTGGGAAACGTCCATTACAACGCAGGCATTACATCGCAATGCCTTTACAACGCAACTTTTACAACGCAAGTGCCTTTACATCGCATGCCATTACAACACATGCCATTACAACGCATGTCATTACAATGCATGCCATTACAACGCATACCATCACAACGCACTATAAGGTTAGTAATGGAGAATTTTTAATTTTAGGGTGGGTATAGGTTTTGGTGTAGTTGGGAATAGTAATTTTTACCCCTACGCTTCCCAACACTTTCCCTACTGTTGCACTCACTGGATTGGGAATAGTAATTTTTACCCCTACGCTATCCAACACTTTCCTTACTGTTGCACTCACTGGAGGGGGAATAGTAATTTTTAACCCTACGCTATCCAACACTTTCCCTACTGTTGCACTCACTGGAGTGGGAAAGTAGTCGTTTTTACCCCTACACTATCCAACACTTTCCCTACTGTTGCACTCACTGGAGGGGGAATAGTAATTTTTACCCCTACGCTATCCAACACTTTCCCTACTGTTGCACTCACTGGAGTGGGAAAGTAGTAATTTTTACCCCTACACTATCCAACACTTTCCCTACTGTTGCACTCACTGGAGGGGGAATAGTAATTTTTACCTCTACGCTATCCAACACTTACCCTACTGTTGCACTAAAAGTATTATGTGTTGTAATGGTATGCGTTGTAATGGTATGCATTGTCAATGGAATGCGTTGTAATGGTAGTTTTAAAAAATTTGTTGTAATGGTATGCGTTGCAAAATCATGCGATGTAATGGTAGTTGCGTTGTGAAAACTGCGATGTAAAAGTATGCGTTGTAGTTGTTTGCGTTGTAACGTCATATATTCATTTTTGGTGTGTGCTCTTGGGAAATATACTGTTTTTGGTCTTGTTGGTGTCTCTGCTGTCCCTGTTGTATAATTAAACTGTGTTTTGTCTTGTTTATTTGTACTTTGTATTGTTTTGTCCAGTGTATTGTTGAGTGTACGTCCAATTACAGGGTTTGTAGTTTTAGGTGGAAGGGTAACATTGTTGTGTTATACTTTAGGGTGGGAAGTTGGTTAGGGAGTTATCATGTAGGGGGCAAAGCCAAAAATCTGTTGGAGGACTTTTGGGGGCTGCTGTGGTTGCTGATACACTAGCCTACCAACATGATCGGGGTGGAGGTAGAGTGAGCCAAGGCTACCCTACACGAGACAGGCAGGAGCATTGGGAGAAGGTGCGGTACCACATGAGCCTTGTGTTTAATGTACGGTACACCAACTGAAGGACCAATTGGCAGCTGTGGTCAGCCGGGAGGCAGATCTCCTCGATCACCTGGGAATTTTAGTTGGTGAGCCTATCGGAAAGTCCCTATATTCCATTAGCTTGTAGCTGTGTGGCTTTAGCAAACATCTTTAATCGTGTTTTCAACAGGAAGGGCCTGATATGTATTTGAGATAATATGGCATGATACATTGTAACTCAGTTAAATGAGGAGAACATGCCACAGGGACTGTTCACAGTGGTATTACAAAAGCCAAAACATACCATGCAGTGCAGGGGAGGCCCATAGGTGCTGTGCAGGGAGGATTGTCATCTAGCCTGCTACATCATTACTGACTCCAAATTGTGGGGGCCACCCGCCATGTATGTTGCAGGGGAGCGCACCCACACCTCATCAGGCTACAAGGTGGACAGGGAGTGCGGGTTCCACCCAAAATGTTACACATACATGTCATTTCTGAAAACTGTTCACATTTTCTTAATGAGCCTGTACAAGGCTTGTATGATCATTGTTCATTTACAGCACACTAGTAACATGTGAGGAGTGAAGTGAATAAAACATACAAGCATGGGTATTGTCTGATGTGTGTAGTATTGTTCAGAATACATATTTACTTTAAAAGGCCCCAACAAACTTATTCTATGCAAAGTGTGGCCTGAACAATTGGTCTAATCACATAGCCATCAAAGCCATGCACCCTTGCACTATGATTCAAGGTAGGCAGGTTTTTTACTTGGTCAGCATTCTGTGCACCAGATGTTATGTTATGTTATGTTATTATGACTTGTATAGCGCACATATACCCTTAGGTGTCTTGGATACATGATGTGCCTGGTATTATCAGAAAACACCGCAACATGGCATACATATGACCATCATTTGGGCATTTCCACTCTGGTATATGCTACATGTCCAACGTACAGACTATATCAGACATTCGTTAAGTCAATGTACTGTGCTTCATATGTACACAGTGTACATGTTCAGTTTTTACAAAGCAATCTACCCTGTTATTGTCTAGTAGGTGGACTGCACCCATAGACACGTGATGAGGTGCAGAGCTTCACAGATCCCAAAGCTACCTGTGAGTGTCACCTGAATGTTTCTGTGCGGATTGTGTGCGCTCTCGTATATTGTTTGCAATGAGATGTGTAAGGGGAATTATCAGTCAGCGGAAACAAGCATTACCCTACATGTAGATTTGCAACATAACTAGGACAAAGGTGCATTTACAATTGATAGGGGCAAATGGCAATTTGAATAAATTGGCAATGTATGCAGGCCCATATGATGGATTGGTTAGAATCTGCTGAGCAAATGTTGGGCCAATTATGGTGTGGATAATTACGCCACATGTACCATCACCTGCCTCCAAACCAACAGATGGTCATACTTTCAAATACCTCTGAACCATACTATGGACATAAAGTGACAGCATGTTACCTAAATTATGTGACAGAAATGTTGCATGTGATACTCAGTGATTTTCCTGACACAATAGCGTGTTTGCCAAAGCCCAAATTTGAGCCGAAGACAGGTGTGTTTGGAGTGTAACACATATCCCAGACAATACTACCAAATGTCAACAGTAATTTTTTATGTGAAAATGTGCACAGTGAACATATTTTCCAATTTAATAGTCCTCCTACTGTTTGTTCACATCATACCATGCCAATGCATACAGAAAATGTCCCTCCCGCTACCAAAAGTGTTACAGTGTAAATGATTAAAGGCATGTCAGACATTCATGCCATTCAAATAGCAAACTGTTTTGTGATCCATACATGTACAAGTAGCTCGGCGCCTAGCCAAAGTTCGGACTCCTATGGACTTGTATGATCATGTGAGCAGGCTCGGCATACCGAAACATTATTCCTCCCTTACATAGATGCTACATATGTTTTTGTGAGGTGGCATAGTTAAAATGATCATTCATTATAGCAATACCAGTGGTCAAGTTACATATCCCCATTTGTTGATATCAGTCTGTGAGTTCATTAGCCCACATTTATCATGCTATGCGTCAAATGTCATCCTGCATCATGGGTACCTGCGCATCCCTCAGAGTGCTGCATATTAGTAACATGTCAGATGGGGTGACAGAGGAGCTTTTAGCAAAACACCATTGTGGTTTTAAAGATGTTGTCCAGAGACTCCATGTGAACATGGAATTGGACGGATAAACTTCAATATGCCTGTCTGATGCACCTTGCTAGTGCTTTTGTCCTCAAGGCAATGTATGGACAATTTTATGTGACAGGTCCACACAGGCGGTGAGAATTTCTACTTCAGTGTAGACAGAATAAGTATGAGTAGATGTGGTACATGCCACCAGTCCACACATGCCAATGCAGTTAAATGCCTGAGTATGCCTTCATATGCCCAATGTCCTATAATTGACATGTGATTATCCCTTTGTATTGTTTTGTGAAGAAAAAGGTCAATGTGTAAAGTACCACAGGCATGTATTCACTGTGTTGTCAGCATACAGCCCATTTCACTGTCTACCTACTGCTGCCATTACCCATGCTGTCTCCTCCAGGAATTTTCACCACTGAGCATATGTTGGCAATTACCTGCAAGATGCAGCTCAAAATACCCATAATTATGAGAACTAGAGCATGCATGCACACTGTCATCATATGGGTAAAGTATGACTTTATGTGCATCTAGGAAACATTCTGTACTGTAAAGTATGGAATGACACGAAGATATGTAAAGGAACACATGGTATTGCTTGAATGTCACTAGATGATCTATGTACTAGGGTTCCAGATTTTTCCATGAGTCAGTATTGGAGAAATGTCCAACGGGTCTGTTGTTTTGGAGATAGGTAGCCACCCTCCTATGTTTCAAATACCTGGCACAGAGTCATTCAATAATGCAATGTGTGTGGTCTTGTGTTTTTGCCAGAATAGTTACACATTTCTGAGACCCAATACCTGTGCTTGCTAGCACATTACTCATTTCACATAGGTTATTGCACATAGATTAGACCTTCTTGCAAGCTGCATGATGGACCCCAGGGAGTACCTAGATGATTTCATGGGTACACAACATCATTGTTCCTAATCAGTCTAACTATTTATATGGGTATACTTTATTAGGCCAGACACTGCCATTTCTATATCTGCAAAGCCAAAACCTGAGTACTTTAGCATTGTTACTTTAGTAGAAGTATATGTTTCTTATTACTGTTCCTCATGATTAGAGCCATAGATGTTTAGTTGGCTGGACATGCAACATGAGCTGCTATTTGTAAGTCAAGCACATAATTGATGACAACATGTACAAGATCAGCTTTGCTGATACATATGTCCTTCCTCTCCAGCAGAAACATGATCCCTGACCTGGAGAAGGCCTATCTCATTAGGTTGGAGAGGTACTGCAACCAGGGGCACACTGCCCAGGCCTACAGGCGCATGGGAGGGCAGTACAAAGATGGAAAGGCAGCTTTGACATGGACATGGAAGTCGCCACCTAAGGGACAGAAAGAACTGGACAGGTGAAGCACCAGGCATGAAGTTAATGTGTCTCATGGTGGTGATCTGTGTGCAGTTCTAGGAACCTCCACATCACAGCCGGCAGTGGCACCACAGGCTATAACCAGTACCCTAGGACAGCAATAGGATTTTGAAAAGTAGACCCTGAAAGGCAACTCTGACATTAAGTTACGTCTGGCAGGCCATGAACTACAGTTGCCACACTCATGTGAATGGTGCGCACGTTGCAGCAGTCTGAGTGGACCAAATGGCTGAACAGCTATAGGCCCCCCTCTGATGTTTTGCCCCTCCCCAGTTTTTAGTAGCTGTTTTTAGCAAGTAGTATTTTTAGCATAGGTCAGGATAGCTTTTATCATAGGGATAGTTTGAAGTAGTTTTAGTGATTTTATAGATTTTAATACTGATTTGTTGTTAGGTGGTATATGGTTGGGTAAGTTATTAAGTGGGTAGAGGTTAATGTTTAGGATAGTTTAAAAAAATATTAAAATAGAAAAAATACATCTTTGTTTAGGTTTTAATGTTTAGGTAGTTTGTGTATAGGTGTAGTTAATGTTTGTATTGCGTGCAAATGTGTTTTAGGGGGGTAAGGGGTTGATGTTTAACATGCCTGTTGTGAATATGCGTACAGTAGGATAAGTTAAGGTTAGGTACATTAGGATAATTTTAAGTTAGGGTTGTGTAGGTAATTTAGTATAGGTTAGTTTAGGCATAGTTTAGTTAGGATGACTTAGTGTAGTTTAGTTAGTTATATATTTTAAAATGTTTATGATGTTTTAAATAAATATTGTTTTGCACTTTTACAACTGCTTACTTATTAACTGCGTGGCAGTTGTCATATATGCTTTGGTTGTGGTAAGAGCATGCTTTTGAATTTCCAGGCAATGTTTGCATACATGTGTTACAATGGGAGGCACCTATGGAGAAGATCCTGTCAAGTTTACAATAACTTCCCTTAAGGGATATTCAAACATGATTGTGCACTGTATGTGGCCCTCTTGCTGTGAATGGACACACAGGCCAAACTGGTATTCACCTACTGTTGCACTGTGTATGTAAGTAATGCTGCATGTATTGTAGGAATGGTTTTCTCAACCCCTAGTCACCATTCTTGGATGTGTGGGGGCACACACTGGTGCCTGACACTTACACCCTCACCCTTGCACCATTTTACCATGTCCTCAGTGTAGGTTGCTGGTTGCTATCAATGGGAGAGAGCCACACCTGGCCAGACAACTTCAATCTTCCTTGCCATTCATGACCTGCTAAGTGTGGCACATATCGCATGTGTTTTGGAGCAACTACTGATTATATGAACATTGGTCCCACTTTTACCATTCCTCTGTGCATGTGTAGGATGGGTGCCCTGCCTCCTAACATTTTATATGTGTGTACATTTTACAATTGCTGTCATGTGTGGTTGCAATCACACTTAATGCATGTGAGGAATCTCAGGGGCAAAGGAACACATTGCCTCAACATATGGCAGTGTGGTGTACTACACCATTTGTCAGTTAACACACAAAACAAATTACTTTGTAGTTGCAGCTCATGCTTACTGACATCCAGGGTGTAGCACTGAGCTATTACATCCTTCAGTGGCAGAGAAGCGATGCTATGCAGGAGGGAGGAGTCTGACCAATAATCTTTATATGTTCTAAGTGAATGGTGTATGATGGTTCTAATAAGTAAAGTTCTGCTAGAGTTTTGAGGCAGACATATGTGCATGATGACATTGTCATAATCCCTGTGCTGGGTATATGTGGATGTTTGAGGAGGTGTTTATGGCTCACATGCATCATTCGACCAATTAGTAAACCTTTGCTGTTGAGTGATTAGTTGGCCTATTTCACTGTGTGCCACACAAGGTAGCAATGGTTATTGTCACACCACAAATGCCAATATTTGACAGTGATTTGGTACATATTGACATGGCAGTGGATATGTATGATGCTTGTACTTGTGAGACCTGAGCATGTGATGGGGACGGTAGCACATTTAGCAAGAGATATTGAGAAGTGTGTCTTGTAGGTGCACATCAACCATAGTCAAGTTCGTCCTATCTGCATTTTTTATTTAGATGTGAGCCAAGGAGAAAAGAGCAAGTGGCAGTCCTTGCAACAACAACCCCAGCATATATTTTGAGCCATAGAATGTCCAGACAGATTCCAATGGGGGATATTTGTCATATGACATATTGAGGAGAGGAGTGTTCCAGTAAGGAGGAGGTGCAAATTGCCATTAGGGAAAATAGGCCACGTTGACATTCCACAAATGGCTAAGATCAACAAGTGGGAAATCACATTGGGGGCAGTAATAATTGGCAAGTACATTGGGATGATCATAAGCACAGGTCAAATGAGAAACTGGCCACGTGGCACAGAATTACCAAGCAGTTCTTCTTTGGGAAGTGCTGCAGTGCACATCATCGTCCTCTGATGTGTGTGGTGCCTTCCCTGAGGGGGGTGTTGTCAGTGCCAGAGCCGATGAAGCCCCAGACACATCAGGGTCTGAAGATGTGGATCCCTTGTCCACAGCAGCAACTGTCTGTGCCAACAAAGAAGGTAGCACAGCGCTAAGAAGGGCCAGATGGCTTGCCAGCATGGCAACAACATTGCTATGTAAGGCACCCGTTGTTGCTATGTAGGAATCCTGCTTCCGCTTCATAGATTCAAGGATGGTGCAGATAGCCTCCAGCTGGTTGGCTACCTTACTGGTGCCACTTCAGCAGAGCAGTTGTTCATGCCCTTGCCTCATGACACCAGCAATGTAAGCCAGGGACTGATCCAATCCATGGAGCGGAGTATAGGGGCCTCTTATAGCCTCTAAAATGTGCTTATTGGGACTGAGAACATAACACATGAGGGTATCAATTGTGTTTGGTCCGTAAAAAGGTGAATTAAATTACAGTTCCTGAGTTATTTAAATTACGTGTGGCTGGAACGTTTTGAGCATAGGGTGTTTGTGGAGCCCTTGATGCAGATGTGTACTTGATTTGTCAGTAAGTATTTATAGGCTTTACTCCTTCGCAGCACTGGGTCCTGAGGATGGTCTCGCAGACCCAATGTGCCATTTCAGACCCAAACGTCGACAATTTGTACTCTCTAACAACATTGATGCCACCGCATGGTGCTTTTAGTCCTTCATTCAAAGTTGAAATGTGAGGATTTATATCTAATGGACTTAGGTGTCTTGGACCTTTAAAGTTAGGAGGAATTCTTGCGCTTCCACAGATCATCAAACCTAATGAATGTGAATATAAGGATCATAAGGAGGCGTCAGTGTTGGTTTGTCGATGTACTGCTGTATCAAAAATGTTATATGCACTGTAATCATGTATAATGGATATGATGTTTTGTTGATTCAATTTTCATAAATTTATTTGTATTTACATCATTACGTCATTGGTTTTATACATGAATGTTGTGTTGATTTCATCTGATCATTTGTTTGACCAATATAAAATGAATTTGAGTACAAATGATTCCTCCAGGAACATATTCTTTTTGTAGATTGCTTATTGAAACTGAGGCACCAACGGACTCCCTCTATGGTGCCACCACAGTCTACATCCCCGCCTGCAACTCATCAACCAGCTGCCATTGGACTCCTATCACAGTTTTTCCACTCCGCGCTCTGCATGGAGCACGGAGTTTGGCAAAAAAACTCTGCCAAGCACCAGCGGAGCAGAGCTTACCAGCACGCTCCAACCCCTACTTGTAATATTCCTGATTGGCATACTTCCAACATGTCAGTGTTATGACCATGGAATTCAGAACTGAAAAGGTTGCAGGACTCAGCGCGAAGCTTCCCAAGCATCGCATGTTATTATTACCATGTGCATTAACTCACAAAAGTAGTTGCATACAACGCGCGCGATCAACAAGTGCATCTATCCTTGCACACACCGGGTGGGGTTGCGTCCAGCACAGAGGCCATCTTAGAAACAGGCATGAGCTTCGGCCTACATTGGTATGGTAATCACGAGCAGTACAACTACACCATATCCAACGAGCATGCCACAGCCAGTGCAGTTAAAAGTAAAACAAAAATAGTCCACAAATAAATAAACAATGATCAGGCTCCATCCTGGGGGCATCAGCAACCACCAATGATCCATGTTACACCAGGACATACAGATTCAATAAGCCCTAAACTGCTGCCGTACTGGCGGCATGTGACAGGCCCAGACACTATTGGGGGAAAGTTCTACGACTTTGCAAAAGCAAGGAAGTTTCAGTAGGAGCCGCCATTGAGTGACACCTGGTGGAGTTGTCTTCATAGAAGCCCAGCGAAGGTGTTGCAGGCCATGTAGGATGCCCCCATAATCACGCTGACCCAGACAAGGAGATGGTCATGCTGCAGGCCCTAAAAAACTGTGGGGAAGTCCTGGGAGAGACTAAGAGACGGCGGTAAGGAGTAAGGAGTCAGGACTCAGGAGTGTCAGTGTACATCAATTACTGCCCCTTTCAGTTGTGAGTGATGGGAGCCTGAGTGAGGTGGGTGTTGGGTGGTGGGCATACACTAAAAACCCCTCCCCCCTGAGTTCACCGGAATCACGCAGAGTTTTTCAGTAACTCCGGGGAATTCCACGGAGTGACACTCCATGAGCTCTGCCCAGCCCAACTGTAGACTGGAAATCCTACATAAGGATGACTTACTAATATTTAAAAGGGAGGGTTTTACCTGTTAAAAAGAGTTATTGTACAGGTAGCACTGCAGGTTCTACATTGCAGCAGTCATACTAATCAGGACATGCCTGAAGCATGTCTGTACTGCCAACATAGTGGATGGCACACACAATAAGTGCTGCAGTCCAGAAGTGGCATTTAACATCCAGGTCCTGACTGCACTTTCTACACCATATACTAGGGGCTTACATAGAAGTTACAAGTGCCAATCATGAATAAGCCAGTTTGCCCATGTTTAAAGGGGGCCCAGCCACTTTACTACTGGTTAACAGAGATAAAGTGAACATAATTCTAATGGCAGCAAACATAAACAGTCCAGCAAAAGGCAAAAAAGTTGGAGTGACAATGCAGAAAATAAACATTTCCTATGTGCACAAATTAATGTCTTCTTCTCCTTGTGTTATTATCGGCAATATTGCCCAATTGTATCATTGTTGTGACAGTAAGTTGGCTTGCACATTTCTGGACGTCATTTCTGTCTAATGCACACACTGATGCCAATTTTGAGACAATGATATTTGATAATTACATGCAGGGGCCATATATTTAATATTTGTCAATAAAAATGTTTGCTATTCACAAAATATAATTTGTTTATATATGCACTGTAACAGCAGTAGTTTCGCAAAACTACCCCAGTACATTGTGATGACAAGGAATTATGTGATTGGCTAATGACTGACTTTACAAAAATTAAAGGAAGCCATGTTGGTTTAAGCAGACTTTGACAGCCTTCTTGGTATGGGACTTAGACCTAGGTAAGCAGTATGTTTTATATTTTTCTCCCCACTTATTATCCACTCTCCGCCACTCCACTATTGGTTACTACACTGTACACTATTGTACTGTGCAGCACTACACTCTATGCCACTCCACTCTACGCCACTTCACTCTATGCTGTACGGTATTCCACTGTAGCCACTGCATTCCATACTAGTACACTCAACGCCACTCCACAGTATATAACTCCACTATTTGCTATTCCATTGTATCCCACTCCACTCTACACCGCTCCAGTCTACAGCACTCTACTCATCACCACTACACTCTATGCTATTCCACGCTACTCTACTCCACACAACTCTGCAGCATTGCAATCTATGGCAATCCACTCTACTGTACAACACACTACTCAACTCTGTGGCACTCCAGTCTATGCCACTCCACTGTACACCATTTCCCTCTGCTCATGCCAGTTCACTCTACACCACTCCACTCTATGCCAATCCACTCTTCCACTCTATGCCACTCCACTCTACGGCACTCCAGTGTACGTCATTCCACTTCCTGATATTCCACTAATAGCCACTACCATGTAGGCCACTGCAGTCTACGTCACTCCTCTCTATGCCACTCCAATGTACACCACTCCACTCTGTGCTATTCCATTGTACACCACTCCACTGTACATCACTCCGCTCAACACTATTCTACTGTATGCCCCTCCACTGTATGCAATTCCACTGAAAGCCACTCCACAGTACACCATTCCACTCTACGATATTCCATGGCACGCAATTCCACTGTGTGTCACTGCACTCCATGGTATTCCACTGTATGCCGCTCCACTCTACACCACTCTATTCTACGCCATCATTCCCTATGCCACTCCACTGTACGCTATTTCACTCTACTCCACTGCACTCCACACCACTCTATGCCACTCAGCTCTACGTTACTCCACTCTACGATATTCCATTTGATGCCACTCTACTTGAAGCCACTCCACTCTACACCATTCCACTGTACGCCACTCTACTGTACGCCATTCCACTCTACGCTGCTCCACTCTACATCGCTCCAGTATATGCTATCCCACTGTACACAACTCCTCTCCACGCCCTTCTACTGTATGCTATCCCAGTGTATGAACCTCCACACTCTGCGCACTTCTATGTATGATATTCCATTCTATGCCACTCCACTCTACAGTCCTTCCAATCTAAGGCATTCATCTCTACTGTACAACACAGTCTACACTACTTTATTGTACAGCAATCCCTTCAATGCCACTCCGCTCCACGGCACTCCAGTGTATGCCACTCCATTCTACGGTATTCCACTATATGTCACTAAACTCTAGGCCGCTCCAGTCTTTGGCACTCTACTTTATGCCACTTCACTGTAAACCACTTCACTCTATGCTTTTCCATTGTGCAGCACTCCACACTGCGTCACTCTGCTCTATACTATTCTACTGTATGTCACTTCACTTTATGCCACTCCACTATATGCCACTCCACTGTACTCCACTCAACTGTGTGCAATACTACTGTATGCCACTCCACTCTACAACACTCCTCTCTACAGCACTCCACTCTACACTAGTCCACTCTGTGCCACTCCACTCTATGCCACTCCACTGTATGCTGCTCCACTGTATGCTGCTCCACTGAATGCTGCTCCACTTTATACTGCTCCACTGTACACCACTCCACTGTACACCACTCCACTATACATTGCTCCGCTCTGCACCACTCCACTCTATGCTATTCCACTGTATGCCACTCCAGTCTATGCCACTTCATTGTAAACCACTCTCCTCTAGGCTCTTCCACTCTACAGCACTCCACTCTAAGCCACACTTCCCTATGTAACTCCACTCTACACCACCCCACTCTATCGCACTCCTCAATATGGCAGTTCACTGTACATCAATCCACTATATGCTATTCTGCTATACACTCCTCTACACTATTCCACTATATGTCACTCCACTCTCCGCTACTCCACAGTATGCCACCCCACTGTATGCTATTCCACTGTATGCTATTCCACTTGTGAATCACAAGAAGTCATTAAATTAACCTGGGCTTAACCTCTTGATAGTTTGGCACAAAGCAGTTAGGCTTAACTTGGAGGCAATGTATGCAGCATCAATCAGTAATAAAGTGAGAACGCAACAGACAATAAGTCCCAAACTAGTCTAGAACAATAGATTACATTTTTATATATAAAATTATACCAGAATGTCAAAAATCCAATCAGTAGAACCAGAGACATGCAATTTTATATTTTTAAGTGAATATAGCACCTAAAACACATAGCGCCACTTGTGGGCATCTGGTCTCACTAGACTGGGGATGGTCAGAAATTCAGGCTGACCGCAATGGAGCGTGGGTCAAGTACAGAGACCAGATTAGTCCAGCTGAAAAAAGTTACTTTGTATGACCAGAGCGAAGAGATCCATTCATTGTGAAGGAGGCTGTGAGGAGGAGGCTGAGCGTTGTGGACGTTTGTCACTATAGCTTGAAGAGCTGGTGGGGCCCTGCGGATGGTTGTTGCTGTAGCTTTATGTTGGTAGTTATCGCAGGCAGTCGTTGCTGTAGTGCGAACTGTAGCTCTTGTGTTACCAGTGAAACATTTGAAGATTGTTGTTTCTCTGTAGCTCACACAGGAGGTCAGCCAGCTGACCCTTGGAGTCACTCTGGTTGTCCTGGAATGAAGGCAAGCACATTCAATTTTCCTTCTGAAACAGCAAGACAAGTCCTCTGTCAGCAGGGAAGTCCTTCTTCTGTAAATTCCAAAGGTCCAGGAGTGTTCCGAAGTGGCTCTGGAGGTCCAATATGTATACCTGGTGTCAGTCTTTGTGTGGGGGGACTCCCTGTTCTACCCTCACATCTGGTTCTGGAAAGTTCTTCTTCTACTCCTGTCAAAGGTCCAAACTGTCCTGGGGGTGAAAAAAGGCAGGGCAGGCCTGATGCGATGTTCCTTTGTGTGCACAGGAGGAAAAGTCCTTTGAAGTGTAAATAGGGCTGGGTACAGCCCCTCCCCAGTCATCCTGCCAGGATGGTCTCTCCTGTCCACAACTAAGCCCCCTTTATGTTACTGTCTGGAAGCAATAAACAAACCCCAATAGTAGAGCAATTCACAGCCATGTGACCCAGGACATTTACAGAAGGCACAAATGGTTGGGACAAAAAAAAATAAACTTTCTAAAAGTGGCATTTTCAGAATTCTAAAATACAACTTTACCATTACAGAGGATTTAAATTACAATTCATTTGAGTTTAAACAGCATATCTCTATCTGCTCCCAAACCAAAGTTAGCACTTATTAAAAGTAATAAGGTAACCCAGTGTTAATCAATGAGAGAGAAAGGCCTTACAACAGTGAAAACGACGTTAGGAGCTTTTCACTGTCATGTCATGTAAAACTTATGTACACATGTCTTACTGTTTAAATACAATACTCCCACCCTATGAGCTTCCAGGGCCTACCTTAGTAGTGTCTTGCAAAAGGTTTTGTTTGCCATGTTGAAATGAAAGTTCAAAACTGCACTACAAGCTTCAGTGGCAGGCCTAATACATGTTTTAAAAGGCTACTTTAGTGGGTGGCATAATGAATACTTCAGCAAAAACAACAATTGATGGACAGAATGTGGAACAATGTCATACATTCACCACAGTACAGAGATCTGGGCCTAAATGCATCGTTTTTTTGCTCCACATGCCATTTCAGTTTGAACCCAGCCATATGCAAATCAGTCTTGACCCTGCACCCAATGGGAACAGCCAAGCCCGAACTGCCAGGCCAGGTCCTCCCTGGACTGGAAACAAGCATCCTAGGATTCACAGATGAAAGGACTCAAACAAACCAAAAGCTTTACCTCGTTGAGCATCTGCCTGATCAAATTACTACAAGGCACTAATTGGTAAAGCCTGTATTTAAAAAAAATGTATTTATTAAAGCCTGTAGATATGCGCATTGACGTGCACGCGGTCAGGAGTTGTTACAATGGGCCTCATGTATGGGGTTTGGGCGCAGGGCAGCGCAGCAAGTCACTTGGCTGCACTTCCCTATAACAAAGTGAAAGAGTAGGAATGCATTGTATTTATCCAATAACAAAAACAATCCTGGGAGGCTTTTTACACTCTTCATGTGCGCTGCGTTTACTTTCCATGTGTGCTGCAGAATGCAGTACAGATGGAAAGAGGAAAAAATGAAGAGAAATAAAGTTATTTCTCCTTGTTCCGTCTGCCCTGGGAAGGCGTAAGGTTTTGATGCATCCCCAGTTATTCATGGCTTGGCGAAACTTTGGAGGTGTCAAAATCCATGGGTGTTGCATGGGAACACCCACCACAATGCCCATGGAAGGCCTCCCTAGTGTAGAGTAAGGCAGTGTGATTTAAGCTAGTCTTGCCTTAATCCATATCTATGAGGCCATTCAAAGCCACACAAAGTGCCTTTGAGTGACCTCATAGATATCATTTTGCAGCAGCGGTCGAAGTGAATTAAAAAAAGTAAGGAAACTGTGATGCTGTCCACAATTGGGGTGGGGCACGTAGGTGTAGTGGAGGGGTCAAAGGCTGGGCTAAAAAAAAACTATTCTGTAACTTTTTTCAGTCTGTATGTACATATAAAATAACCCACAGCTTGAATATAAAATAAATGCAAGTTAAGTTAATCAGTGGAAAATGCACTAATGTACTTTATGAAACCTCTATTAACTAATGCACTGCAGAGGTCTGTGTCTCTAACCGGACGGCCACAGAACTGAATCCTGGCTGGAGCAGTGGAGAACAGTTAGGGGCTAGCACGGGCCCCTGCAGAGCATGGACCAGTGTTATGTCCCTTTAAAAACACACACACTTTACATCTCAGCTGGTAACTCCTTTCCAATGCCACTCAAAAAGAATACATTTGTATCATCAGAAAGTGCCAAGTGATTCCAGTATTCAAAGCCAATACCACTTTCTGAGCTCCCTTTAGATTCGCAGGTGACCTAGAAAGAAGGCTTGTTTAGCTGTCCGCCCACCTTCGGTTTCACAACACTGGATACTCCCTGCCTCACACTGCAGCTGAAGCATTTCCGCTCTCAGAATTACCCATCTCGGGACGGTTGTCTTGTCACAGAAAGTAGGGGAGCTGGTTTCCTTAAACTAAAAAAGTATGGGCAGGTTCTTCCCCTACGATGCCGCTCACTTCGACCACTGTTTTGTAGTTTCTGCCACCGGCAGTGCAAAGGGCTCAAAAATATGCCCCAATGTATCAACCTCCCTCAAGATGGCCGCTTGGATGATGAGCACTGGGGGCATATTTTTGAGAGCATTACGTCAATTTTTCACCACGCAAAGTGGTACTTGCTTGATGCACGGCTCTGAGTCAGATTTATGAAGCCATGCAAGGCCACATTGCTTGGCTTTGAGTTGCCTCATAAATCTTGAGTAAGGCAATGCAGTGCAAATCGCTGCCTTGCCTTACTTTGTGCAAGAGAGGCATTCCATGGGCATTGCGGTGGGTGTTCCCTTGCAACTCTCATGGGTTTTGACCCATTCCCAGATTTACAAGGACTTGTAAACCTGGTAATATGTAAAAATCTTACGCTTCCCAAGGGCAGGCGTAACGAGGAGAAATAACTTAACTTTCCTCTTTTTTTCCTCTTTCTGTGTGTGCTGTGTTCTGTTGCATACATAGAAGGAGGAAAATGCCGCTATGTATTGTTTTCACATAGGAAGGTGCCTCTTCCTGCACAAAAAATATCCTACCTACAACACAGACACTCTTGCACCATGGTGCAAGGGTACCTGCTTTGGCGCTAGGCCTCCGAAACGGCACCAGCAAAGGGGGAGATAGTAGGAATGCACCAAATTGGAAGAATATAGTGCATTCCTGCCCTTTCCTTGTTGCGCTGCAGGGCAGTGCAGCAAAGTTACTTGCTGCTCAGCCCTGTGTAACCGATCCCATAAACGAGGCCCTAGGTTTCAGGGGTTTGAGATGCTCCTATCTTGTGTTATAGAAGACAAAACATTGGATTTACTTTGAAAAAAGGAAATACAAATTAGTTTTTAAATCCACATGGTGTAAACTGTAAAAGTATAAAGTTATGATCTCTTTTATTAAAAAAAAGGGGGTTATGGTGTTTATACTTTGAAAAAACAGAACGGTATGAAAAACCTCATTGTATGGTGTTCCCTCAAATTTATACATCCATGCATGCTTTTTCAGAACATCAAAGTCTGATCATAGTACCAATCTTTTGTATGTGTGTACAAATGCAATTACTGATGGCATACATACATAAATTTACATTTACAGTTTGCTACATCATAAAGGTAGGGTGACAACCTGGTATGGAGGCAAATTCAGATCAGGACTGTAAAAAATTCAGGACTAAGGGTCAAAGTTCAAGACAAAAATTCAGGACAAAAGGTCAATTTTATGAACACATCCAGGTGCGGCCATACCACACTACATTATCAATGCATTTATTTACTATTTTTTATATTGCACTTATTTACTATTATTATGCACTGTGCTATATGAGATTGCCTGTAGGTGTGCTATATTCAGAAGGTGCATTAGGTCTTTGTTCAACAGTAAATTGATGCCCTTGAGCATGGTGTCAAGGGCATCATCCCTATTCAAATCTACCCAATCTTTCTTGGAGAGAAAGCAAAAGCAACATTTTGATTACATTTCAAAACATTTCAATACCCATGGAAAACAATTCATTCAACTCGATAGGCGGTGAGGGCTAGGAGGTGTGCGCACTGGTGTGCTATACTGGTTAGTCGATTAGGTAGTTCATCCACACTCAACTTTCAATGGTCCCACCACCACTGGGCCACTAATCAACAAGAATTCATAACCTATCCTTAAAGGAGCGCCTTGGTTCACAATGTTCACTAATCTATTATTCAAGTAATGGTTTCGAAAAAAAGGTTCATAGGCAGTCTTTGATGAATTTGAAACTCTGTGGTTTATTTCAAAAACCTTCCAAATTGTTAGATCCTCACAATATAGTAACAAATCAATCTGCCAACGCGTTTCGTCCACACTTGGACATCATCAGGGCTCCAAATTATGTATTGATAGTCGGCTCCGAATTTCCTGCTCCATCCATCCCATTAATGAGGAAGTTTTCTGACTAGTAGCGCGTTCAAGTCCAGCGCGCCTTCTGTCCCGGCTGGTTCGATAAATCCCGCATTATCAAACCAGCCGGGAGAGAAGGCGCGCTAGACTTGAACGCGCTACTGTTGATCATGTTCCGTTTGCAGGCCCAAATTCGAATTTCAGGTTCAGCTGAGCCATCACTTGTTGAAGTTAACATTTGGCTTTTAGCTAAAAGGCTAAAATTATGGACAAATGCAATCCGTGGAAACTTCCATCAATGACAACGGACATTAGAGTCAATTTACGGACAGTCCATGTAAATTATGGACGAGTGCTCAACTTACATAATGGCCTTAAAGTCAGGCTGGCAGGGCTCTCTGAGAGCACTGCTACAGTAAGGAGAATGTTATCACAATCTATTTGAAGTTGCTCAGAGCCCCTTGGTAAAAAGAATTCCCATAGTTTAGTGTTGCACATCTATATTTCTATATAATCTTGATCCCTTCCACATAATGTTATTGCCAGCATACATATGTTAGGCAATCTGCGATTTTACAGGCTCAAAAGAGACTGAATATTGTACTAGTCCAACAGCATTGGACTCTTCTTACCATAAAGGGACCCCGATTACTTAGAAATGTTATGTTATGTATTTGTTAAGCACACTATCACCCGCAAGGGTATCCTGGAGCTGAGCAAGTGTGTGTGCCTAGCCCTGCCTATGATAGGTTTCTTAATTGAAAAGCCATGTCTTCAGCTTCTTGAGCAATTCAAGAAAAGAGGAGGAAACTCTGGGGAGGTTGCTCCACCCTTTCAGAGCAATGTAAGAGAAACACCCATACTCCTGATCTGGTTCTGTGTATGTGTGGGATGCAGGGGCGGCTCCCTCATTAGGGCGTCGGGGCGTTACCCCCCTATATTTTGCCCCCCAAGCCCTGAATTTAATGTAAATAAATGCAGTCAATTAAATGTTTTAGTTTCCGGGCGTGGACCCTGGGCATTCATTTTTTTTAATCAGCTATGGGCTGGGTTGCTTGCATCGTGATGAGTGGGTGTGGCTTGAAAATAATTGACATGCAATCAGAAATACAGGCTCACTTCATCAACACACGCACACTTCGAAGTGCGCAAGTCAGGTTGGCCGACTGCCTTTCTGTGGCCAACCCGACATGCTCATTAGACTGGCCTCTCATTACTTGTGCATAGTGAGTGGGGGGGAATCCCAGCTGCAGGCCCCTGACTCGGAATGAGTGCTGGGTTCACCTGCTTGATCCAATCCTGGCACTGCTCTCAGCAGGGAGCAGTGTCTGGATTGGCCAGGACTCGCAGTTAAGCCTGGTCCTGCACATGATGCACCGCGGGGTGGGGAGTTTAGGTCCATGGAGCAAATGGCCAATCACTGCACAGCTCCAATATGAAGCCATGCAGTGATTGGCCATTCTGTCCCCTGCTGTCTTCCCTCCCTCTCTCTGCGTGCAGAGTCACTAACGGCATTGCAGGAGAAGGAGTGGTGGAGAAGTCATAGAGGTTCCAGGCAAGTGTCTTCCTGGCAAGAAGACAGCTCTCTGAGATGACGCGAGACTCCCACCATCGTGTAAAAAATGTAGGAGGTAATTTATAAGATATACTTCTCTGAGGCTGTTTGTGAATTTTTTTAACTAAAGATGGAAATGGTTTTTTGCATTTAGTATAAGTATTATGTTACTATTGTAGAGATGAAGAAGCCCGATTTTCCAAAAGCTAGCGCATGTGCTAGTTAGAGTTCTTAGACTTGGATCTCGGTCTGACATGCTATCGTTGATAATATCTTCAGGCTTTGCTGCCTGCAACTAACTCACATTGGTCATTTTGATTAGACAAACTGGGCGTGGCATAAAGGTATTTTGTGGGCAGTGCAGTCCTGATTGTGGGGATGTCATATGTTTATTGTGTGACATGACATCCCTGAAGTTTAATTGTTCATTTTTTAAAAAGGGTATTGAAAGCTCTCCCCTGCTGTT
The DNA here is from genome assembly GCA_963921515.1 of Calotriton arnoldi. NCBI lineage: Eukaryota > Metazoa > Chordata > Amphibia > Caudata > Salamandridae > Calotriton > Calotriton arnoldi. The sequence goes on from CAWUFW010003840.1 coordinate 75,399, forward strand.
TTATGAATTACAATTACTTACTGCGTCACACAGTGCACGACGAGTTACAAAGTGGTGGTAAGGCTGGGCGGGCCTTGCTGCACACTGCCATCTCACAAAGTAATCAGATGGTAAACTCAAGCTCAGAGCGGGCCTCAGCTACTCGCCATTGCAAAGTTAAGCTGCATCATAGTAAAAAATCAATTGCAGTATTTCAAATACCAAGAATAAGGATGTTTCTATTCTCTTCTACTGCACTCACTTCACCGAGTGTTCTGTCTGTGTTTGTCCAAAAAAGTAAGTAAGGATCGGGAGTCGGATGGATCTGTAAAAATAAATGCAGTGAAAGAGCTTTCACAACTAGTATGTCACTGTGTGCTGTGTATAGTCTTGCATTATGTGACCCTCCGCTCAGGCCTGCCACGATTAATCACAGGTTAACTTAAGCTCGGAGCGGGCCTCAGAGATCTCGCCTATGTACAGTTCCATCATTGTACAAAAATAAATATCACAGGTAACGAAATTTCTGTTTTCTTCGCATACTATGGCTACTGCACTGCAGTGCCCCAAGTGTTCTTTGCGTGTGTGGTCCTGGCTGAAAGGCAGCAGTTTAAAATTATTATGTATCGGGATTTTGATCATAGCAACTCGTTTGTGATGTGCTGCCTGTGTGCAGTGTTGTTGAATTATTTGACCCTCAGTTCAGGCCTGCCCCTAAATGAAAAGCCATAGTCACAGGGAAGGCAAGCAATGCAATCATAAGAGCAGTGCATGTAGCGCTACTGCCTCATGGCACATATTTAAAAAATCAGCTAAGTTGTGCACACTAATGTCTCACCAAGGATATCTATCTCTGTTTAACCTTGCACACTACCACTAAACTGCCCTGCAGTGCCCAATGTGTTCTTTCTGTTATTGTTCCGGCCGAAAGGCAGCAGTGTGAGATGATTAAGTATCGGGATTCAGATCGGTGTGTTTAACTGCAGTCAAATAGTATTTAATAACTAGCATGAGGTGTGCTACCTGTGTGTAGTGTTGTTGAATTATGTGACTCTCAGCTCAGGCCTGCCCCTGAATGAAAAGCCATAAGCACAGCAGGCAAGGCACGCAATGAAGGCAATACTAAGCAGCTCATGGAGCGCTGCCTGTGCACGTATTAAAAAAATCAGCAATGTTGTTGATATTGTGGCAATGTATGTAGATTGTCTGCGTGATGTGGCATCAAAGGAAAGGTTGTTAAACACAAATGGGGCCACTCCCGGTATTGTGACCGAAGGTGCTCAAGGTTCAATTGTGAGTGTGAACGTGGACATCTCACAAAAAGTGAAGGACTGGCCTCACACACCACCTGGTGTCATGCTTCATCATCGGCCGTCCTCGCCCTCTAAAAACTTGGTTTGATAGAGGGCGGGCATTCACCTGACACAGGGATGCACTTCTAAACTAAGTGGGGGCCCAAAGTGAATAAGTGAAATTTAAAAACCATTACAGATGCCAAATTAAATTTTAATGGAGAAGGTAACTGTATGGTATTAAAAAACAGTGGACGGTGTTATGGGGAACATTTATTATCCCCTCACCGTTCTCAATCGGGTCAACATGTTTCTGCCTAGTGTCATAATACGGTACATGGCATTCATCAGGACCTATATTATAAAGGGCTCCGTTCTTACCAAATTTGTGGCGAGAAAACCACTAGGTGGGGTGACCTTTGCCGCTCTCCACTTCCGGGGGTTCTTTGTCACCCCAAGAAATTAACCTACGTGCTCCATGGGAGGAGGAATAAAGGGAAAGCCCCTGTAGTCAAACCTGCATCAAGGTGCGCTCTCCGCGATGTCACCTAGTTGTATTCTGCTCTCCTCCCCGGTGACATCAAAGGAAAGGTGCCTGGTCTGATTCCTTCACCAAAGTAGTTTAAAGGTCTGTGTTTAAGTCTTAACAAATGAATTAAGTCTGAATAAAACTACCAAAAGCAGGCACTTAGGTCCAAATTCAAGCAATAAATACAAACCATTTGTCAGCACATAAATACAGGGCCTGGTAACAGATGTAAGGACATATGGATTCGGGCTATAGTCTGCACTGTGTAAACACTGAGAAAGGAAATCCATTATAAGAAATGAATCTCTTTATTGGTGTCATCATAACTACAGGTTGTTATAAAGAGAAGGAAGGCTTCTACCATTCAGTTTAATACATATGTAGTTACAACTTGTTAACATTTTGCTCAGACCATAATGTACATTTTAATTTTGCAATACCCACGTGTTCGCTTGTTATTACATGATCATTATGGTAGGAAGATTTTCAGCTTTAAGTACCAACCAGATGCAGTGCAGAGAGTGACAACCCTGTGTCCAGGTAAGATAATTGCAAACCTTGCTTGTCACATTGTACAATTTGAATGTATAAACTACACTAAAGGTTGAACAATTTTAAATCACTAATATATGGAGTATATTTATGTGTTTCAATATTTTAAGTTTCATTTCAACAATTGCTTTATAAACCTTCTTGGTTTCTCAAATTTGCTTGAAAATGCACCATTTGTCCTCTTTTTAAAAACATAATTCCCACGGGACGAATCCCCCCCACCCAAACCCATTTTATGACAGTCGAGCTCACTCTCTTGCCACTTTCAAATGTCACCAGCTGCCACTGGTGGGATGTGTTCGAGTAGGAAACCTGTGGAGTGGAGGCATCTGAGTGGTTGGTGGAAATAAATGCGACTGTTCAAGTAGGTGGGGCCTGAGTTGTGAAGTGCCATGATTGTGTGTGTGCGGAGTTTGAATTGAGCACATTTGTGTATTGGGACACAGTGTAGCTCCCTGAGGTGTTGGGTGATGTGAGTTCTGTGTTGAAGGTTGAGGATGAGTCTGGCTTTGGAGTTTGGGATTGTTTGAAGTCTTTCAATGAGTTGCTTGATGATCCCGGAGTAGAGGGTGTTCCCATAGTGCAACCTACTGGTGACTAGGGTATGGAAGCAGGCTGTAGCGACGGTGTTGACTTGTGCGGTCATGTCCAGTTCGCTGTCGATGATTATTCCGAGTTTCCTGGCATGGGTTCTACGAGTGAGTGTAGATCTGAGAGTGTCTGGCCAGTGTTGGAGGCGCATGGTGAGGTGTTCTTGCCAAGAATCACTACTTCTGTCTTGTTGGTGTTGAGCTTGAGACAGCTGGCCTTCATCCAGCTACCAGCTTCGGTCTTCAGGTGGTGAACTTGTTTCTTGTGTTAGGAATCTTATCAGAGAATGAGAGTATGAGTTGTGTATCATCTGTGCAGGAGAAGATGTTAATTCCATGGTGTGCGGATGGTGTTGGCCAAAGGGATCATGTATGCATTGAAGAGGGTGAGGCTCAGTGATGAACCTTGAGGGACTCAGCAGATGAGTTTGCAGGCTTCCGAGGAGTAAAGTGCCAGGCTGACAGAAATCTCAGCACAGAGTTTATTGCCAGCGTTGGCATCTTCTTCTGTTCTTGTTTCTGATACCATGATCCATGTGGCTTTCACGATCATATTAGCTACCCTGGGTCTTTCGATTATCCTCCACATTAAGACCTTCCATTTTATTATTCCATAATTACTATTTCACCCATAACAGGAATACGTAGCCCAGTTGAGTTTGCATTATGTACTTTTAACCCACCCATGCATTTGTTTTTCTCTGTGCACGTGTAGCATGAGCTTTCTGGCCCAGACTGGTGAATAACATGTGTGACTCGGAATTACCATGTCGATTACCTTATGTTGTTTCCCTCTTCAAGCCCTTTTCCATGCACACTTTCTACCTGCTTTTAGCAAGTGGAAAATGCATGCAAATACCATTTGGTTTTACCGGGTGTGTTCCCAAGGCCAGTAAAACTCGCACTCCCGTGGAGTTGTGGTATCGCTTCTATAGATGCTACTCTTCACGACTTGGGACCTTGTTATTAGTGGACATTATTGATATTTTTGTCTTGAATATTCTAAAGGATTCAATAACTTTTTTAACCAAAGAGGAAAAATATTTGAAGTCACAAGCTGCAATCTTTTTGTACCTGCTTACTGCACATTAATAAAAAAATATACTGAAATTAGCTTTTCACGTGTCACTGCTCTCTAATTTGTTTCACAATCAGCATTTGCATATTTTGCCTAACAGGATTTTCATTCTGCCTATGAATTTCAGTGATCTCCCTAATCAACACTCGACGCACTGGGAATCCTAAAATATAAAACGTACATATACCTCTTAAATATGAGTTTTGTACTTTGAAATTATGTGTGTAGTACAACGGTTAGCAGTGCGACTTTCCATGGCCTAACATTAAACCACAAGAGGGCAGTAGAAGACTGTAACATATCAGATTCTATTTTAAACTTAAGTCTTTTAAAACAGTCGCTTTCACTTCTCCCACTGTAATTGCTACGGCAACATTTCTAATTATAGAGACATGAAGACTAAAACTATTTTTCTGCTAAGTCCAGAAACAAAATTCAGGCAGAGTTGTTTGCATATTAGTGTACTGAAGCTGCTTAAATCAAGCACATGAAAGTTCTTCAGTGCAAGTTTCAGAAAGAAATATATATTATAAATTCGTCAAACATGTTCTTGCTTGAGATCCAAATATTGCAGTTTTATCATACGCAATATGTAATTGATTTAAGTTTTGCTCAATACAGGAACTTTATTGTCTTCTTTAATGCCAAAAGGCAAGTATTTTGGACAAGTCATTTTTCACTATGTTTATTCTTCGGAAAGAAACATCTTTGCAATATTTCTCCTTTTGAAAACTGCTTTGCCTCCACCTTCCAGCACAGGCTTCACATACTTTTATAAGATTTAATATATTCACTTTTGAATGGCAGATACTGCATGGCTACGGAGACCACCTGTAACTTCATCCATGTGTAAATATATCATTAAACAGTTAAAATTGAATATATGAATACAAGTTTGGCATATATAAAAGAAAAGAGTTCACTGAGCCATTTAGCATATTATAATTCAAACATAGAAAACAAAAAAAAACAAGCATAGGTGATCAATTCATCCTCTTTGTCCTCACATCTCAAATTATGGTTACGCCAAGAAGTAGTTAAATACACAAGTTCAAATTAAGTGGTTAAAGTAGATGAAAATACAATAAAACAGATCGGCCTTTGCTAACGCCAAAAAGTCTATAAAAAAGCTCAGTTTCGTCCCGGAGGGATCCTAAAGTGCCAGAGGGTATATTAAAACATAGGGGCATATTAGCAAGACCGGCGATAAAATTATCGCCGTTTTAGTGACTAGGAAACTGCCGCTAAAACGGCGATAATGGGCTTGCTAATATGCGTTATAGAATTCCAATAGAAGCCCAGGTTAGATGTGCAGGACGTCTAACCTGGGCTTCTATTGGAGTTCTATAACGCATATTAGCAAGCCCATTATCGCCGTTTTAGCGGCAGTTTCCTGCCGCTAAAAAGGCGATAATTTTATCGCCGGTCTTGCTAATATGCCCCCTAATTTTTAAAAAAGCCCGACATAGTTGATGGAGTCCTTACAGATCTCTAGTACCTGTCTACAGATGATTCAAGATTTTGAAAATCATAATACCCGACCAATTTACTGATTAAAGACACAAAAAGCTGAAAGTACACTTTGCACATGTTAGACACAGTGACACATGAAGTTGAGACAAGTGTAGTAAAGCACCGTAAAAGTGTGCTTTAATATGTAAGATGAAGAAAACATACATACAAAGTAATACTAATACATATAAATGAGTTGCACTAATGAGAATGAATAGAAACTAGATGCGATCTTGAAATTTTGCGTAATAATACTAGAAATTCTATAGTTTATGAAAAGTCAAAAATGATTATTGGGAAAAATTGTGGCAGTAGGGTATTTCTAACGTTAGCTATTTCCATGTAATAATGTCTGGTGAAAGTTCTACATATTCCCTAATTTAATTGATTTTATTACATTATATTTGATACTGATTTAGAGTTTATTTAATTTGAAATGTGTAATGCCAGTTTAAAGGCTTTTCCAAAAATGCTTTTTCTCTAATGCTGACATTTCACCTGACCCAATACAATGGTCCTTTTACAATTAGTGAAATGTTGCATTATTTGTTCAGTACATGTGTAACTTTCCACATTTCTAAATGTTTCTTCAGCATTCACAGTGAATTATTCCTGTGGGAACAGGATTTCAGCTGTTGCTATAGACTGATACTTTGTATTTTTCTTTTTTCACCCATGTTAGGCCTATGTGGACTTCTGAATCTTTCATTTCTCATGACTAGCATGGGAAAGCATCTTACTGGTGCAAGTGTCCTAGGTGACATTATGTGAATCTGAGCATATGACAGTCTTTTGATGGTGGTGTGATGCTAAATCACTGAGATTTTGTTAGAGACATTATAAAAGAAGAAACCCCAAAGGAAGGGCAGCACTCAATGCCATACGTTTTCTTTTCCCCTTGCGAGAGGATGCTATGCTGATCAATTTTTGTTGATTACTAAGAACTATCTCTTACTTTTGGACTGTTCTGCTGATGGTACAGTCGGTAGCTGATGGACTGAAACCTTCTTTGCCGAACCATTTAAATTTCATTTTCCTATATTTCTTTTGTTCTATGCTAATGGACTCGCCCTTAATGGACTTTAAATCTGAACCCTTTCCCCATCTTCATAGGATTTGAGCTGTTAGACAAACAAACTATTCTTCTGCCTTTAATGTTAGTGGGACTCAGTAAATCTGTGAACCGATTTTTATAATAACCATTCAATAAAGTCTTGCCTAAATGTTTGGTGCTTTAATGCAAGCTGTGACATGCTTAACTAAAATTCTCAAAAGATTGCTTATTGCTATGGAGTTTGAATCTTTAACACAATAACCAAATTAGTCTAATATCTGTCTGAGTCTATTATTGAGTGTTGTTGAGTTGTTGATTCTTCCATTGATTCTGTGCTATATTACAAATGATTTAAATGCGTTGTGGGGAGACTCAGCAAGCTTTTACAGAACATCGAGTTAGCTGTTAATTTCACATAATCCTCCAGGTACGATAACCCTAATTTCAAATGACTTATGTATACGGGTGTAACATAAGGAACAGATAGCAATCCTTTCACAAGTCCATTTTAGGCCACCTGGGGTCTGATACCCCTGGGATTCCCCAAATCCCTGCACCAAAAGTTGCCACAGAGATCCATTTAACCTTGTAAATATTAATCATCACATCTCGAGGACTAGTACCCAATTTAGCAGAAAACCTGAAAATTGCAGCTATAGACTGCTCCAGTTCTGATTTCCTAACTTTCACTAAGTGTTACCAAGAGCCTTTATCATCAGAAGAAACCCCTAAATATATGAACTTGGACACACATAATAGGCTGTTATTTTTGACATAAATGTGATTTGACTTTACTACTCTGCCGACCACATATGGTGTATGATTTGGAGAGTTCTGCGGACTGACCACTGTTCTGGCTAATAAAACTCAGTGATCTGCATACCTCAATACAGGGCGGCGTCTGGTGCCCACCTTAGGTGTGTCGGCCTTTACATATAGCAATGAAGATTCTAGCTCATTGATTGATTGATTGATTGATTGTAGAGGCAGAAGAGAAAGGGGGCAAGCACACACACTGGCCTAAGGCCCCACCCAATTCAAAAGGGAGTGTTCACGCTCATTTCAGCCCAGAAGTGATACACCCAAACAGATCGGTGCGTAGTTGACTGAGAAAATGCACCTTCGGATGCTTCACCCCTATTTTTAGCATTCTGTCCCACAGCTTTGCCCAATTTGCACAATCAAATGCAGAGCTGAGGTCTATAATAACCGAGTGTATACAGCCTTCCTTCACTCTCGTATACTTGATAATTATATAATGGAGATTCAAGCATTATTCTATGGCCCACAGACCCTGTGTGAACCCATACTGGATATCGCATAGTATACCCTTTTCAGTGCCCCATCTTCCAGCCAACCTAGAAGAACTCAAGTATCTTAGTTGTAGAGTCGTCATCACCATCATCTTTATTTCAGTTCATAAGAGCCATAAAAGTACACAATAACACAGCACATTAAAAAGAACAAATAAATAGAAAAAGTAATAAAATAAATACACGATAAGAACATATTATTCTCAGGAATCAAGAAATGTTCAGCACCCAACATTCCTGAGCGAAATGTAAGAGCAATAACATTTTAAAACCCTGCATAAAAACATAATTAAGATCACAAAGTTTGCACTCAATACAAATAAATGCACAGAGATACCCCCTCGGCCTACTGGCATCACAGATGGGCAGCCTCTAACAATAGTCTAAAATAAGCTCTCAGCTGGCCCTCATGCTATCCGGGCAATTAGAGTTATAATCTGAATTTGGGTTTCTCTCATATCACTAGGTTTTGCTAGTGTGTTTAAATGCACAGTGCAAAGAGGTGGTAAGAGTTTAACCAATATAGTTTTAGTATCGTACAGGTCACAGCTCTAAAAGACGCTTGACTCAACAACCTTTTGTCTAATTTACCCCATTGAGCTTAGAAAGTTGAAAATTGAATATACACCACTGGGCCAAGCGTCTGACTTACAGATCCTTAAAGCTAAATGTCGGTTCTGTAAGTGCAGGAGCTGGCAGAGAGGGATGATCCAACGTTTACGCTGCTTAACATAAGCAGTACAAAAGAATAAGACATGCTCTTCATTTTCAAAATCATTGTTGGCATGCCAGAGTTTATATTCCATATGGCAATAAACGCAGCCAGCGGGAGTATTCCAAGTCTGAACTTAATAAACAAAGATCTCACCAAAGGAGCATCTCACCAAAGTTGTAGACTCAATCAGGTAGATAGGACAGTAAAACCTAGGGTCAGCTCTAAACCTTTCTTAAAAATGTGGACAATAGATGAATATGACCATGACCTAGGGGGGCCTATCATCATGGTACTTGTTAGAATTTGGGTTTCTGGTTGACTGTGGTGTGAGCCTGGTCATCAAGCAGTAGCCACAGTCCTAGCAAACCCCATATTAACCTGTGCTCATCATCTGGTAGCTTGGCACAGAGCAGTTAGGCTTAACTTGTAGGCAATGTGTAAAGTATTTGAGCAACACTTCAAACAGTAAAACAGGGAAAACACCACACAAAAAGATTCCACACCAGGCTTAGAAAAATAGTGTATACTTTAATAAATAAACAAGACCAAAATGACAAAAAAGCCAATCTGGGAAACCGAAAGTATTGAATTTTTAGGATTTAAGTTGAAATAGTGCAAAAAAGCACCAAGCGCCAACATGGCATATTTGGTCGCGCCAGACCGGGACAAAGTCACAAATTGAGGCCGACAGCAACGGAGTGCGGGCTGGCTACAGGACCATGTTAGGCCCGCTGAACAAACTTCCTTAAATCTGGGTTGTAAAGCATCTCGTGGATCCGAGGCAAGAAGGATCGCACAGTTGAAGTGATGCATCAGTTCCAAAATGCGACGAGGCTGTGGTGCGAGGTCCTGTGTGTCATCATCGAGGATCCTATTGACTGGGCTTGAGATGCAAAGTCCTGACATCAAGGATGCGATGTGCAGCTGGGGCGATGCATCGGATCCAAGGAGTTGCGATGCGGAGGCTGGCGCCAGTGACGAACTGCTGTTGACGAGAGATGTGAGGACCTGGGTCGGAAATGTGCCACAACGTCAGCGATGTATCAGTTCCGAAGACAGGCAGATGTTGCTGACCTTCTGCACCGGGTCCCAATCCATGCAGCAGGGGTGATGCATCGGTTCTGCTCAATGATGCGTCGCTCAGCAGAGAGGATGAGCCGGTTTCGCTGGTAAGAACTTTAGGCTCACTTCCAAGGGTCCAGGGCTGGAGTGGCACTACTTGGCAGGGTAGACTAACACATGGCAGAGTCCAGGTACAGATGCAAGATTGTTGGAAGCCTGTTATGTCCCTGAGACTTCACAATAGGTGGCCAGCCAACTAGCCCTTGGAGTCACTCTGGGTTCAAGAGATGCAGTTCCAGTCCTTCTCACCCAGGCAAGAGGGCAGCAGGCAGCAGCCAGCGGGTCAGCACAGCAAAGCAGGTGTCCAGCAGAATAGCAGGTCAGCAGATTGGCAGTATTTCACCAGCACAAAAGTCCTTCTTCCTGGCAGAGTATCCACAGGTCCAGAAGTGTACTGAAGTGGTGGTGTCTGAGGTCCAGTACTTATACCTAGTGGTGCCTTTAAAGTGAGGGAGACTTCAAAGAGATGCCTCTGAAGTGCATATATGTCCTCTCTTCCTGTCCTGGCTGCAGACTCCCTACATGTGTGACTGTCTAGGTGAAATACACAAAGCCCAACTGCCAACTAAACACAGACATGTGATCAGAGATGGTCTGCAGGCACGAAATGGCTAAGGCAAGAAAATGCATGCTTTCTAAAAGTGTCATTTTCAGAATTGCAATATAAAATCTGACTTCACCATCAGTTAGGATTTCAAATTAGGAATCCTGAGACACCAAACTTAATCCAGTCTATTTTCCCATTTGGGTATTACGCTGATAACATGTAATAAGGTAATCCCAGTGTTTTCCTAAAGGAGATATAGGCCTTGCACTAGTGAAAAATGAATTTAAGAGTTTTTCACTACCAGAACATGTAAAACTAAAAGTAAATGTCCTGCTTTTTAAATACATTGCAGCCTACCCTAAGAGCTGCCCGGGGCCTTGCCTAGGGACGACTTATATGTATTAAAAGGGAAGGTTTGGGCCTGTCAAGAAGTTTAACTTATAATCACAAATGGGGCCGCTCCCAGCTGGATGTTTCTAGATGCTACAGTGTTTTATAGTGTGAGTGAAGACATCTCACAAAAAGTGAAGGACTGGTCTCACACACCACCTGGTGTCATGCTTCATCATAGACCAGTCCTCGCCCTCTAAAAACTTGGTTTGATAGAGGGCGGGCATACACCTGACGACAGGGATGCACTTCTAAGCTAAGTGGGGGCCCATATATACAAAAAGTGAGTTAAAAGGCCATTATAGATGTCAAATTAATTTTAATGTGACTGGCATCTATATGGTGTTTAAAAAGAGTGGTCGGTGCCGTGGGGATTCTATTGTCCCCCCACCGAATTTGATGTGGGCGACATGTTTCTGCCTATCGGCCCGATGGGCTCTACGGCATCCATCAGGACCTAGAAGAAAAATTGGCGGGCTGAACTCTTACCAGACTATGGTGGAAGAGTTCCCACTATGTGGGGTGAGGAATCACACTCCACTGAAAACGGCCTTATTTTAAAGCCTGTAAGAAAGACAAACAACGTACAATCAAAAAGTAGCATCTATATACAATGTGGAAGCAACTAGCAGTCATCCACATGCGTCAACCAGTATCGTGAGTGACTATAAGTGCACAGAACGTTTCAGTCATAAGTGCACTTAGTAATTAATATGGAGACTACTATCTCCACAATGTGCTTACCCTAATGTTGGGACTGGGAGCCCCATAGGAGGGTAAGTGCAGCAGACCCCTTCGGTCGAGCTGTAATTAATGAGGAGAAAAAAAGAAGAAATAGCGCCGCATGATATATCAGGGGAAGAAAATCCAAGTGCTTAAGCCCAGAGGTACAATGGTACCTCATGAGGACACTGGGTTCACACAACAACACCAAGAGCCAAATACTAAGAGCCAAATAGTCATCCATTCACGCATTCACACCCTTACTGTATCGTGGTGCGTCCTCCACGTTTTCACCTATGTGTGCTCTCTTCCCCTCCTCGACGGTAAATGAGTTGAGAATACTACGGCTATTTATAGTGCCTGCGGCTGTCAATAAGTGTTATAATTGAGTATAATCGGCCTCAGGTGTCTGTTATGATGTCCGGATCCGGTGTCACAGCCTGGTTATTACTACACTCCCGAGGTGTTTGCCTGGGCTGCCTGACGAACCGATGGCGGCGGTATGACCTAATAGGGGGCTTCCGGTGTCCTGAAAACGGGCCAGCCCATATAGGAATGACAGACGTAGCGCTCAGTGGGGCGCATGCGGACCGGTGTAGTGTAAATGCAAAGAATCAGCGCATGCGCAGTGTGGAAAGCGGAGCAGCGCTGCTCATGTCTGATAGAGCTAGCGCTGTGCAAGAGATTTAAATGCATGGACGCGATGGAAAACAAAAGGCACTGTGCTTGTTTTATGCACTGTACTGTCAAAACAATGGGGACATTATAAAATGGTTAGTGTAAAAGCACATAGGCGGTGGATGGACGTGCGTATATCACGTCCATGTAAAAGTGCTTCTCTTAAAATATGAATGTGCTACGGAGACCTTGTAAATGCAGGGATATATCCCTTAGTGAGGTACACACACTGTAATGTATCAGTTACATGTTATAGCCCTCATGACAAGGGCAGAATATGTATTCTTATTATAATACCTTATTTCTTAGTTTCTCAAGGGTATGTTTAGGAGAACGTTACACCACAGATAGTACCTGCGCTCTTATTGTTTATTGGTGCACTGAGACCGAATATGCTGAGGGTATTTCAACAGTGGCCATATAATAATGCCATATAACATTAGTTGGATGTAAGAATTTCTAGTGGCTATATTGGATATCATATAGATATGGAGCATATCAATAAAGTGTTTCTAAGCTGTCTATTGAGCCAATGCTATCCATGGAATCTCATCGTTTAGCCCTTTCTTCCAGGACTGAAGACGATAGACCCATCTCTGTTCTAGGATATGGAATGGTTTGGTCAAGTCATTTTTTTCTTTTCTCATCACTTCTAAAACCACCCACTTCAAGTCAGTATCTTTGTGGTTTTGTTCTAAGAAGTGTCTTGTCAGTTTTGTATTCGTTTTTTTGCATCGTATAGTACTACGATGTTCATTGATGCGGGTCTTGATTTTCCGGGTGGTCATGCCCACATACATCAGGCTGCAGGGGCAGGTTAGAAGGTACACCACATTTTCTGTATTGCAGTTGCTGAAGCTGCTCAGTTTCCAAGGGCGTATAGTTCCTATATTCACTTCTTTGGTTGTCATCGTTAAAGGGCAAGCTACACAGCCTCCGCATGCATAGTGCCCAATCGGTCTCTGGGTGTTCCAGAGGGTCATTTGGTCCTCCCTATTTCCTGGGGGACCCTTAGCATGTAAAAGCTCATCTCGCAGGTTCTTGCTTCTCTTATAGGCGACCAATGGTGGTTCCCAATGTTTTTCAGCACCATCCAAAATATGCCAATTTCTCTTTATGATTTTCTGTACAATGTTAGAAGTTGGTGTGTACGTGGTCACACACACTATTCTGTCAGTTCTCTCCTTCTCGATGTTCTCTAACAGGGCTTCACGGTTGTTGTTCCTGGCTCGTTTTCTGGCCTTTTTTATCATTTTCCTGGGATAGTGTTGATCCAGTAGTTTGTTCTCAAGGTCATTGGCTTGCTCATTGAAGTTCTCAGTCTCTGAACAGTTTCTGCGCACCCGGAGAAATTGGCCCACCGGTAGGTTGTTGCGTAGGGCTTTCGGGTGGAAGCTTTCATATAGCAAGAGGCTGTTCTTGTCTGTTGGTTTATTATGTACCTTTGTACTGATTCCGTCTGCAGTCATACTGATGTTGAGGTCCAAGAAGATTGCATGGTCTTTGCTGATTGCATGGGTGAATCTAAGGTGTTGGTCTCTACTGTTGACCCATTCCACAAAGCGTCTGGCTGTATCTTCGTCCCCACGCCAAACAATAAAAACATCGTCAATATAACGCTTCCATGTTCTCAGTTGTTCAGAGAATGGGTTATTTTCATAAAATATATAGTCCTCCTCAAACTGGTGTACGTATAGGCATGCCAGGCTAGGGGCAAAAGTACTGCCCATTGACGCACCAGTGATCTGATGGTATAAAATTCCTTCAAAGTCGAAGAAGTTTTCAGTCAAAGCCACCTCAGCGCATTCAATGATGAAGTGTTGCGGAGTCAGGAAGTTCCAATCAGTATTTAGCAAAATATCTTCCACGACCTCCAACATGTGTCTTTGAGGAATACTTGTGTATAGTGCCTCTATATCCATGGTGATGAAGAGGTCTTCTGTGTTGTTAGTATCCAAGTCCCTCAGGAGGCAGAGTACATCCTTAGTGTCTCGGAGATACGATGGTGACTTCTGGACAATCGGTTTGAGAAACCAGTCACAGAACTGTGACAGAGGTTCGAGTATCGATCCGATGCCGGAGACAATCAGTCTCCCTCGTGGTGGCATTTTCTCCTTAGAATCTTGGGGAGGGTGTAGAACCTCGGCGTTCTGGGGTCCTTATTGAGCAGGAAATCTGCCTCTTGTTTCGTGATCCAGTCGTTGTACAATGCCGCATCCAGCATTCTTTTGATCTTCATAGTGAGGCGTGGTGTTGGATCCACCAAGTGTCTTTCATAGCTGGCTGTATCTCCCAGCAAGCGGTTGCATTCCTCTCGGTACATAGACTTATTCATGAGGACAATAGCGCCCCCTTTGTCAGCTGGTTTGATCGTAAGTTCGAAATTGTTCTTTAATTTCTCTAGTGCTGTTCGTTCCCGTCTGGTGAGGTTTTGAAACCCCTTTTCCTGTCTAAAATTGATTCTCTCTACCTCTTTAAGTACCACCTGTTCAAAAGCAAGGATGTGGCAGGGGATGGTCTGTGTCGGAGGCATGAAGGTGGATTTATTTTTCAGGCCTGTGTGAGTCTTTTCGCTCTGTTCTTCACTGACTTCCCCAAAGTGGTTGCGGAGTTTGATTTTTCTGAAGAACTGGGCCAGTTCTGTATTAAGTGTAAAGGGATCATTTACACTGGGAACACCCCCAGCAACACCCATTGCACGCCCCTTTAACGCAGAAAACTGTGTTAAAGGGAACGATATTTATCAGGCAGCATTAAGCCCAAAAAAGTGGCTTAGTGCTGCCTCGTAAATATGGAGTAGGTTCCTGCGCCACGGAACGTCACAAAAAGTGACATTGTGGCAGCGCAAGGGACCTCATAAATGAGGCCCTAAGTGCCCAGAGCTCTATGTTGTCTTTAAACAGGTCAATGGGGACCCCATCCGGGCCTGCAGATGAATTCCTTGGGCTGTGTTCAATAGCAGTGATTACCACTTTAAGAATGATCACAGGAAATTCACTGCAATCTAAGCCTTTAGCGCAGAAAGCAATATTTCCCCCAAAATCTGTTGTGGGATTTTCATAAACCTTAGAGAAATATTCCACCCACTGATGGGAAGATAGAACAGTGTCCTTGATAGTATTATGGCCATCTCCGCAAAAAGGCGCATTTACAGTTTTCCAGAAGAGATACATATCATTTAACCCTGGGCGGAGTTTGCGTAGTCGCGCTACGCTGAGTTCCGCGAAGTGGTAAAAAAACTCAGCGAGCTACGCAGAATTCCGCGAGCAAGCAGAGTTGCTTGTTCCGCCCGTTCGCGATGCGTTTTTCCTGTTCGGGAACGCGTATTGCGTGTTCGGGACGCTGTTTGCGTGCTCGGGGGGAAATATCTCGCGAACTTGCCCATGCAGTCGCCAATGGGCGCGGCCATCTTGTTTTTCACTTGTCCCGCCCGTTCGCTATGCGTATTTCCTGTTCGCGAACGCGGATGTCCGATGGCGCGTCCGAATGACGTGTTCGCGATCGCACACTCTCGCGGGATCGCGTGGCAGGCTACCAAAGTCTCGTGGCGCACGCGAACGGATAGGAAAACTCCTCAGCGAACGCAGGGATCCCGGTAAGTCGCTACCGCGTGCGCGAAAACGCATTTTGAAAGCGCGTAGAAGGGAAAAACTCTGCTACGCCGCGGATCGCTGAGTTTTCGGTAACTCTGCGTGCTACGCGGAACGCAGACTTGCCAAAAATCCGCAAACTCCGTGAGCGGAGCGGATTTTACCGCCCAGGGTTAATATCATTCCTGCTAATGAGCGCACATAATTGTGCATAGGCATCCTGCCTAATCATACTCTTTCTCTCACCTGCTTATATCATGCTGTATAAAACGTTCCTTTCTCCAGTCCCCAAATTTGAAGGAAGGACATTTTTTTAACCAAATGACAAAAATCTGTGTATAGTCACAACA
Organism: Calotriton arnoldi; assembly: GCA_963921515.1. Lineage (NCBI taxonomy): Eukaryota > Metazoa > Chordata > Amphibia > Caudata > Salamandridae > Calotriton > Calotriton arnoldi. Next base: position 91,413 of record CAWUFW010003840.1, read on the forward strand.
CTTATAATAACATTTACTGAAATTTGCTTATCACGTGTCACTGCTCTCTAATTCGTTTTGCAATCAGCAATTGCAAATATCTTACTGAACAGGAATTTCATTCTGCCTATGAATTCCAATGATCTCCCAATCAATACTCAACGCACTGCAGGGCATATTTACAAGCCCCTATCGCCACCACAATGTCACTTTTCACGACGTTATGGTGGCAATAGGGGCTTCGGCTTATGGCTTAACACTGCCTTGTAAATAAGGCACCCTTTCATGCTATACATAGCGTGAAAGGGGAGGGCAATGGGTGTTGCGGTGGGCGTTCCACCGCAACACTCATTGATTTTGACGCTGCCTCATATTCACAAGGGTGGCGTAAATATGGGGCAGTGCCAAAATTAGGACCAGGGAAAACCTGGTCTTACCCTGGCGCACCGAGGAGAAATGTTTAATTGCCCTCATTTTTGCTGTTTCCATGTGTGCTGAGTTGTGCAGCACACATAGAAACAGCAAAACACCATTGATTGTTTATGTGTAGGAAGATGTCCCTTCCTGCACATAAATAATCATTAAAAAAAATTACATTTTGTAACTTCACAGGTGTTGTATTAAGCAGCACACATAGAAGTTACAAAACGCCATTTAAAGATTGTTTATGTGCAGGAAGGGACACCTTCGGGCACATAAACAATCTTCCCCTGCGATGCAGACACCCTTGCGCTATGGTGCAAGGGTGTCTGCGTTGGCGCTAGGAGGTTAAATTAGCGCAGGGAGAAAGGCAGGGCTGCACCGTATCCTTGTAAATATAGTGCAGCCCGGCGTTTCAGAAGTGGCAGTGAAAGGCGTTAGGCCAAGGAGGCTAACGCCGCGCTCCGCCACTTCCTCGTAAATATGCTCCTGGGAATCCTAAAAGATAAAACGTACATTATGCCTCTTAAAAATGTTTTTTTTTTTACTTTGGAACTCTGTGTGTAGTACAATGGTTAGCAGTGCGACTTTCCATGGCCTTACATTACATAAAAATGCCTGCATGGAATTCCGATGAGCAGATAAACAACCCCCATCAAACCATTTTTTGCCATATATTTTGTTACGATTACCCGTGGCAGTTAACCATGCGGTAACTGACTACAGATAGTATGTAGGACCTGAGTAGATTAGATGTGTTGCCCTCATTAGCTAAACAAACTAGCAGTTCAGACCTATTTTGCAAGAATTGTGAGTCAATTTCTCAAAATGCCCCTTTTAATATGCGTCTCTAAAGGGGGTCTCGACCAGGCATGTTGTAAAAGTACACAGCCAAGGACAGTGTAAGAATCAAAGGATTATGATTAGGGATCCCAGTTTTATGTGTTTTTTTTTAAAGCATTTCCGTCTGTATTTATCAATATTTATTTTTTGATCATTTTATCTGTATTTATCCACGTTTTATTTTTTCGCAAGCAAAAATAGACGCCGCAGCTAGTATTTTTTCACAGTTATTTAAATAGGCAATGCATGCTTGGTTGTTATAGGTTTAAATAGATTTATGCAGATGGGTAAATGAGTTACTGCTTTTAACAAAGAGATCCTTTTGCTACTTGCAGTTAATAAATTGCAATCCTTCTAATGATGCACAGTGCGCTATCAAGGACCTTGTGACCCTCAGTGTCTTATGTAACACATCCTACACATTGATTTACACACATATGATTTATTGTCAATATATAATGAGTGATGTAAAGCGCTCTTACACCCTCATTGGGATGAGTAGCGCTTTAGCACTATAAAAGAAATAAAACAAAATAGTGGTATTTAAATTGTTATCTGTGTAAATACTGGGACAGACCAACACATCTAACATTCCTACAGTGCATGCATAGATCTTGGATCCAGGGACTGAACAAAGTCAAAAGCATGCCTCTCTTAAGTAGCTGTGGAGTGATTAGCTGGGTGCTTTTGTTTTCCCTCAATTGCTTTTAGGTGTGTGTCTCACCCCCAGCACCCTCATAGCTCCCAGTCAGGATACTTAAACAAAAGGAGGACTTAACGTTGACCTTTGTTATGCGCTAAGCTGAAATCCGATAAGCCCTCTCCCCGCCTGCACTCGGACAGGCTCATCTTCTCCTTGCAGACTGCAGCAAAGTTAAACATATTTATTAGTATTTTTCAGTTTCTATTTATAAATACAGACAAAGGAAAATATTTATCTGTCTGTATTGATATGCAAAAATCCATTTAAATGGAAAACCGGGTTCCTCAATTATGATCACTTAAACAATTATACGATATAGGAAAAGATATAACTGTGTGTCCCATGGATTTTGAAATACCAAGATAATCAATCATGTTTCATTGCCCTTCCCGGTACAAGTAATGTGATTTTGCTCCTTGACTGGGACTAAATCCATTATAAGTACCAACTCAACTCTAGTTGTGATCTGATTAAAAATGTCCCCACACAGGGTATGTGTTGGAAATGACCCCCTCTATAGGGTCACCCCTAAACATTTTTCCTTCCTCCTTCCCTTTTTTCCTGAATTTGTTTTAGTTGGCCTTTGGACTCTATGCACTTCACTACTGCTAACCAGTGCTAAGGTACTTGTGCTCTCTCCTTTAAACATGGTAACATTGGCTCATACCCAATTGACATATTTAATTTTTAAGCCTCTAGTAAAGTGCACTACATGTGCCTAGGACCTGTAAATTAAATGCTACTAGTAAGCCTGCAGCACTGATTGTGCCACCCACTTAAGTATCCCTTTAAAAATGTCTCTGGCCTGTCACTGAAGATCCCATGTGTGCACTTTAAGCTGCCATTTTCAACCTGACAAAATAAACCTTTTTCCAGGCCCAAACCTTCTTTCTTAATACCTATATGTCACAGTGCAGGGACAGAATATCAAATCAAAAAATACCGAGTTGCACAAATATTGAGTCGCAAATATCATGGGTCAGAAATATGGACAGCAAGATTCTTGTGGTCAAGAATATCGACTTTAGGTAAGTAATATCTATTTAAAAAATATTGAAGTGTTTAATATCGTTTGCATAAATGTAGGTGCTAAAAATATTGTTTGTTTATTAATGTTATGTATTTTAGTATATATTTTATATGTATGTGTTGTATGTTTTTTTGTATAAGAATTGTTTGTATTTTTAATACATGTGTTAAATTCTTAGCAGTTATTAAAAAAAATGTATTTGAATTTTGTGTTTTTAGTTCCGCAGCTGGTTGTGGGTTTATAGGGGAATAGGGTGGGAAGTAATTTAATTATATTACATGTATTAATTAGTTTTTATTTATTATTATTTGTTTGATTGAGATGTTACAGTGTTAAATGTGTAAAGTTATTTATTATTAATTAACTAATAATTGGATGTTAATTAATTTTAATTAATTAATTGGAACTTAACTATGGTAATTGTGTAATTAATTTTAGGTGTGTGTTTTGGTGTTTTTAGGAGTAAAGGGTAGGAAGTAATTTGTATTTAATTAATTAATGATAGTTGTTAATTGATGTTAATAATTTGATTTGTATTTTGGGTATTTGGTTAATTTTTTGGCTGTTGTTTTTACTTTTACAGGGGTAAAGGGTGGGTATTCAATACATTTTAATTACTTTATTATTAGTTGTTAATAGAAATAGTTTTAAATCTATAAATACGTTTTAAATGTGTTTTATTATTTTAGAGTTTAATTTAGGTATATGTTGTGGATATCATAGGGGCCGATTCTGATGCGGGTTGGAAAAGCTTCCCGACCGAGGGCCTGATTCTGATGCGGTTAGGAAGGCCTCCTAACGGCATTTGCTCCTTCCAAATCGGATCGGGAACGTGTCTTCCCGACCGAGGGCCCAATTCTGATGCGGTTAGGAACAAATGTTCCCATTGAAGTAAATGGGAGTTCAACCAAATCGTATCTGGAAGCATTCGGATGCATCCTACTCCGCCGGTCGGACTTTCCCGATCCGAGTGGGTCGGAAACCATTTCCCAACCGATTCGGTCGGGAAGCTTTTCCAACCCGCATCAGAATCGGCCCCTAAGTGTTAACGCGTGTGTAGTCAATTAATGTTTTTTTTTTATAAATAATATTTTTTTAATTGATTATTAATTATGTTAATTTGGGAGAAAAAGTAATTAAAAATGTTGAAGTGTTTTGTTATTGGTGTGGTGTTATAGGGTAGGAAATACAATAAGTACATTTATGTATTAATTAATTTATTTGTTTGTAAATATTTTCTAGTTTAAAATATTTTTTATCAATTTATTTATTATGTTATTTTATATATTATTTGTAGGTTTTTATATGTAATTAATATTATATTATTTTTCTTTTTATATATTTAATATATTAGATTTTTCATTTCTCAATATTGTTATTTTTTAATTTTATTTTTATAATATTCAATGTTTTTTATTTTTGTTTTAACTGTTTGAGTGTGAATAGTAATTTGTGTCTCTTCACTATCCAACACTTTCCCTAATTTTGCACTCAGTGGAGTGGGAATAGTTATTTTTACCTCTCCGCTATCCAACACTTTCCCTACTGTTGAACTCACTGGAGTTGGAATAGTAATTTTTACCCCACCGCTATCCAACACTTTCTCTACTGTTGCACTCACTGGAGTGGGAATAGTAATTTTTACCTCTCCGCTATCCAACACTTTCCCTAGTGTTGCATTCACTGGAGTGGGAATAAAAAGTTTTACCCCTCCGGTATCCAGCAGGTATTCTACTGTTGCATTCAGTGGAGTGGTAATAGTAAATTTTACCCCTCAGCTATCCAACACTTTCCCTACTGTTGCACTCAATGGAGTGGTAATAGTAATTTTTACCCCTCCGCTATCCAACACTTTCCCTACTGTTACACTCACTGGAGTTAGAATAGTAATTTTTACACCTCTGCTCTCTAACACTTTCTCTACTGTTGCACTCACTGGACTGGAAATAGTAATTTTTACCCCTCCGCTATCCAACATTTTCCCTACTGTAGGTCTCATTAGAGTGGGAAAAGTAATTTTTACCCCCCCGCTATCCAACACTTTCCCTACTGTTTCACTCACTGGAGTTGGAATAGTAAATTTAATTATTTTGCTTTCCAACACTTTCCCTACTGTTGCACTGAGTGTATTGGGAAATTTAAGTTTCAATATTTTTAATAGTTTAATGTTTTAATTTATTATAGAATGTTTTTTTATATTTTAAATTATTGATATATATATATATATATATATATATTTACAAAATAATCCCCAACCGTATCTGATTAAGGAGCCAGCACTCGTCATCGTGGGGGTTCTCTCGTTTATTGTGCAGGTTTCATCAGATCCAGGTTGAGAAAGGCAGCTTGACTGCCGAAACGCGTCCCTGTTGTGTCCATGGATCTGATGAAACCTGCACAATAAACGAGAGAACCCCCACGATGACGAGTGCTGGCTCCTTAATCAGATACGGTTGGGGATTATTTTGTATACATTCTGAGCGCTAGCGGTAGCGCCACCTTTCAAGCACCACCAGCGATCTGGCAGCACACCAGTTTTACCGCAAATTGGATTCTGGAAATATATATATATTTATATAATTCTAAAGTTTTAAAATAAATTAAAGATAATAGTTTATTATTTTAAAGTAAATATATATATATATATGTATAAATTATTATGTTTGTTTATTTTTTTAATTAAGTTTGTTATATTTTATTAAAATGTATATTAAATTGGATTTTTTTGATAAAATTAATATTAATATTTAATATATTTAATATATATTATTTTATTTTATATATATATTTAATTCGATATTTATTACACTTATCTTTTTACATCGATATTTTTGATTTGATATGTTTGTGCTTACCTGTGTAGGTATGGGAGTCGATATTTTTGTACTGTATATTTTCTTTTCGATATTTTGAACCTCAATGTTTTTGTCCATATGTCACCCAAGGGTAGGCCCTGGACATACCAGAGGGCAGTGTGCAATGTATTTAAAAAACAGAACATGCACTTCCTGGTAGTAAAAACTCTTAAATTCACTTATCACTACTGCAAGGCTTATATCCCCCTTAGAATAGCCTTGGGATTAGCTTATTACATTTTATAGGAGTAAATTCCAAATAGGAAGATGTAACTTATTCACGTTTACTTATAGTGAAGTCGGATTTTAAATTTCAATTCTGGAAATGCCACTTTTAGAAAGTTGGCATTTTCTTGCTTTAACCATTTGGTGCTTGTAGTCTGTCTCTGATCATCACATGACTGGGTGTAGTTGGCAATCGGGCTTTGTGTATTCCTTCTACACATCCACCCACAATGGAACCTTAGGTGTGTCTCAATGGACCATCTCTGGCAGGATGGGAGGGAGGAGCTGGGCACAGCCTGACCTACACTTGAATAAGCTTTGACCTGTCCACACACAAAGGGCTGTATACCCAACTGTGGTAAGTCTGGATCCAGGGCAGGAAGGGAGGATATCTATGTACTTCAAAGGCATGCCTTTGAAGTCTCCCCCACTTCAAAGGCGCCACTAGGTATAAGTACTGAACCTTAGATACCACCACCTCAGTACACTTTTGGACCTGTAGATACAATGGCAAGAAGGACTGCTGCGCTGCTGGAAGACTACCACTCTGCTGGACTGCAACTCTAAAGGAGCTGCTGCCTAGCTGTGCTAACTTGCTGCTAGTTTGCCTAGGTAGGAAGAACTGGACCTGGAACTCGTCTTGAAACCAGGAGCCCACAGTGAATTAAAGGGCTAGTCTGCTGGCCTCCTGATCTGAGTCTCAGGGACATAACAGGCTCCCACAGCTTCTCGACCCATCTTCAATAGGTTCCTGACCTTCAAGAGGGGCCTCTCAGGTCCTGGGCCCTTGGTGTGGTTCACAAACTCTTAAGACAAGTATTTGGGCTCTTCACAAACACCAACGGGCTCTTTCGCTCTGGAACCACACCTCTTGCATGGTGATTCAGGGTGACCTGCTGAATGTTTGTCTCTTCGCCCAGCAAGCATCGTCTGCGCACATGAATTTCCACCGTGAAGCTCCAGCTCATCCATCTGTAATACCCAGCCCAGCTCCTCGCAACCCGCCTACCATCGCCAGTGCACTCTCCTTGCTTCAGTCGAACGTCTTCCCTGTTAACAGGACTCTTGGCACAAAACTTGAGAAGGTAAAACTTCAGTGAGACTATCCTGGGACTGTATCTGACCCGTAATCCAACGCAGCCAGGCCTGAACTTTTTACTTTGACCCAGTCTATCATGACCAGATAGTCGCTATTGGTGCTTTCTGTTTCTAGGCACTTTTTAAAGTTTATTCTTTAAAAAGTCATTACTCCGGTTCTACTGATTGGATGTTTATTGTTTTGGTCTTGTTTTATTGATTAAATTAAGCCCAATTTATCTAACCTGGTGTGGAATTCTTTTGTGTGGTGTTTTCACCGTTTGAAGTGTTGCACAAATACTTTACATACAGCCTCTAAGTTAAGCCTGACTGCTCTATTCCAAGATACCAGAGGGTGAGCATAGGTTAATTTGGGGTTTGCTTTTACCTTACCCTGAGTAGGACTGTGGATATTGCTTTACCAAGGCTTTTTCCCCGTCAAATAGTAACCCGATTTTTAACAGCATGATTAAAATTCTAATAGTCTATGTTATCAACATGGCCCAGGATGCTACTAACTTGATCGCATGAAAGGGTGCAAAGTCTACTATTGAAATTGCTGGCCCAGAATACTACTGAGTCCTCCTCTGAACTACAAAGTACATTACTAAGCACATGATCCAATGACTTTGTAATTTCAGTATTACACTGATTGAAGTTATTATGATATGATGACAACAACAATTGACTGCCTACATAAATATTAATACATAGGGGCCGATTCCGATTCGGGCCGGAAAACGTACTGACCGACTCGGTACGGGAAAATAGTCCGACCGACACGTACCGGCACTGCCCGACCTGCGTAGTACGATGAAATGCATGTGAATCACGAACGACTCGTACGGAACACAAGCCGAACGACCGAACCGCACGGAAACCAGCTATCCGGCCGGGAAACTACGTGAATCGAACCGACCGAAACGTACCCGCGAACTCCGACCCGCGCAGTACGATGCAATGCGTGGAAAACCAGACCGAGTCGCACGGAGCCCAAGCCGCACGACCGACACGCATACAAAACCGAGCCGAAGCAACCCAATACTTCGCGACCGACGCGTACGCCGCACATGAAACCTAGCAGAAACACAGCGTGAACGACTCGGAGAAGCTCGCACGAGACAACTGCAGCGTCCTACTCGGTCACAAGAACGTCGGTCACAAGATGCCCCAAAGCTACAAAGGAAAAAATACAAAAAAAGGGCCAAACAAGCAATTACAAAGCCAATAAATACTGGGGGGGGGACATGGAACAAAGACACACCCACAACTCCACCCATATAAAGGCCACAAATCCCTACCATGATCCTTTGCAAATTCAACTGACCTTCCAGCACAGAACACCATCTGACAGCAACCACAGACACACTCACAGCTCATCTATCACACAAGCCACACACCATCAGCACCTCAACAAATAGCACCGTCACATACACCCAGCAAAACCTACACTCACACACCCTCACTTGCACACCCACACATACACCAATCACCACCACCACCCATCACCATGCCCCCAAAGAAGAATCCAAAGTTCCTAGACAGTGAATTGGAAGTCCTGGTAGATGAGATCCTCAGGGTAGAGCCCCAGTTGTTTGGTACATTGGTCCAACAGACCCCCATGTCGCAGAAAACCAAGATGTGGGAGAGGATCGTCGACAGGGTGAACGGACAATCACCATGTTTGCGCACAAAGGAAGACATCCAGAACAGGTGGTATGATGTGCGCAGGAGAGTCAAGGACCTACTCAAGAAGGATTACGCCTTGAGCCAACACACTGGCAGTGGCCCTCCTGCCAAACCAGTATACCTCAGGCCCTGGGAGGAGAAGGTGTGGGCCATCCTACCACCAGTGAGCGTATATGGACTATCAAACATCTCAGAGCCTGGTGAGTACACAACAAATATACACAATATTGTGTGACAATACACACACATCACTGTCAAGGGGATAGTCAAACCATGCACCCTTAGCAAATCCACAGCAACCAAAAGATAATCATACCAAGATGTGTATGTTAGTTAGATAAACACAATACATGCCATCTCATAGTGATATGTAACTGTGTCATGACATGTACAAACCCAACAACAAAGAGAGCCAGGCAGTGGCACAAATCTAACCAACAAACACACTCAGATATGTAGCCACCACTAGAACACCACCTCCAAGGGAAGCTCACTGAAAGGAAGGAATTCTGTGTATGCTGGTGAAGTCAGTGTAGCCAATAGCATGATGGGAGTTGTAGTCACAGATATTGCCCACCCTCACAATTGGCCCATCAACACCACTCTAAACCATGCTCATATCAAAGGGAGTGGAAAACAACTGACAAGATGGCTGACACTGGGTACTGCTGTGGGGAGCACAAGGCCCTGCTGGGAACTGTGCACCAACCAACAGCAGGACACCACTGTCTGACACCCTGAAAGCAAACTTGCACTCCCTGCAATGGAAGCACGTTCCATGGTGCGATATCTGGCTGGGTGGGAAGGAGGACTGACAGCACTGACCATAGTTACCAGCAGCTGTTCTCACACACACCCTTAACACAAACTACACACAACTCACCTGGGAGAATGCATTGCCTCACACTCTAATTAAATATCCCACAAAGAACCACCACCCTGGGTTATGCTGTGTGAAGCACAGGGACACCTTTGGGACTTGTAGCCAAACAAACGCCAGGACAACACTGTCAGCCATCCTGTCAGCACAGGCACACTACCCCACAGGGAAGCAGAGTCAAAAGGAAGGAAGTATGGGCATGCTGGGAAGGGGGTGTAGGCAATAGCAAGATGGGAGTGGTAGTCACAGCTCAACATCCCCCACCCACATGGCCCAGCAAGCTCACACTGAAGCATGCATACCTCACAGGGAGTGAAAAGCCACTTCAAAGATGTCTGACACTGGTGCTCTGTTGTGGGGAGCACAAGGCCCTGCTGGGAACTGGGCACCAACAAACAACAGGACACCACTGTCAGCCATCTTGCCAGTGCTGTCACACTCACACACAGTGAAGTCCACTCAAAAGGAAGGAAGTAGGGGCATGCTGGGAAGGGGGATGTAGGCAATAGCATGATGGGAGTGGTAGTCACAGCTCAACATCCCCCACCCACATGGCCCAGCAAGCTCACACTGAAGCATGCACACCTCACAGGCAGTGGAAAAGAACTGACAAGATGGCTGACACTGGGTACTGCTGTGGGGATCACAAGGCCCTGCTGGGAACTGTGCACCAACAAACAACAGGACCACACTGTCAGCCATCTTGCCATTGCTGTCACACTCACATACAGTGAAGTCCACTCAAAAGGAAGGAAGTATGGGCATGCTGGGAAGGGGGTGTAGGCAATAGCATGATGGGAGTGGTAGTCACAGATATTGCTCACCCTCACAATTGGCCCATCAACACCACTCTGAACCATGCTCACATCAAAGGGAGTGGAAAAGAACTGACAAGATGGCTGACACTGGGTAATGCTGTGGGGAGCACAAGGCCCTGCTGGGAACTGTGCACCAACCAACAGCAGGACACCACTGTCTGACATCCTGAAAGACAACTTGCACTCCCTGCAATAGAAGCACGTTCCATGGTGGGATATCTGGCTGGGTGGGAAGGAGGACTGACAGCTCTGACCAAATTTACAAGCAGCTTTTCACACACACCCCCTTAACACAAACTCCACACAACTCACCTGGGATAATGCAATGCCTCACACTCTAATTAAATATCCCACAAAGAACCACAACCCTGGGTTATGCAGTGTGAAGCACAGGGACACACATGGGACTTGTAGCCAAACAAATGCCAGAACAACACTGTCAGCCATCCTTACAGCACAGGCACACTACCCCACAGGGAAGCAGAGTCAAAAGGAAGGAAGTATGGGCATGCTGGGAAGGGGGTGTAGGCAATAGCATGATGGGAGTGGTAGTCACAGATATTGCTCACCCTCACAATTGGCCCATCAACACCACTCTGAACCATGCTCACATCAAAGGGAGTGGAAAAGCACTGACAAGATGGCTGACACTGGGTACTGCTGTGGGGAGCACAAGGCCCTGCTGGGAACTGTGCACCAACCAACAGCAGGACACCACTGTCAGCCATCTTGCCATTGCTGTCACACTCACACACAGTGAAGTCGACTCAAAAGGAAGGAAGTATGGGCATGCTGGGAAGGGGGGTGTAGGCAACTGTAAGATGGGAGTGGTAGTCACAGCTCAACATCCCCCACCCACATGGCCCAGCAAGCTCACACTGAAGCATGCACACCTCACAGGGAGTGAAAAGCCACTTCAAAGATGTCTGACAATGGTGCTCTGTTGTGGGGAGCACAAGGCCATGCTGGGAACTGGGCACCAACGAACAACAGGACACCACTGACTGACATCCTGAGAGTCAACCTGAACCCACTGCAAGGGTGGCATGCTTCATGGTGGGATAACTGGGCTTGGGGGAGAAGGAGGGCCTGATGTCCAACAAATACAACCAATGCTGTCCATGCACACACCTCAACATTCACATTGAAATGCTTCAAGTTTGCAGGACAATGTGCTACACCAATATCAACCTCTGACTGTGACAACTTAGGACAATGCAATGTACAGGCCTGCATCCAGCGGTACAGTCACAACTGTCAGGTGTGTGAACCATTGATGCCTGCAGAAACATAACATACATTGTGTGTGTCTCCCAAAAACAGGTGATGATGGGGACACAGCAGCAGACGATGAGGAGTCCCTGTCCCAGGCTCCGGGGGACACTGAGCTCACTGGTGTGGAACAGCCTCTGCCCTCCTCGGATGGCGAAGACCTACCTGGCCCCTCCGGTGTGAGTCATCATGTAGCACCAGCAGGACCACCATCTGCACCCCCTGCACCCACCCCTCCAACAACTGCCAACACACAGACCACCCCCGCCGACACGGACAGACCAAGGACCACCAATGACAACAGCACATGGACCCAGGCCCAACGTGGAGCAACGGACAACAACCCCAGTAACAACCCCCAAGGGGGCCTAGGGTCACCTGTGCGTGCCACCGCAGGTCCCGCACATGTCGCCAGGGGTGGTGGGAGGGGTGGTAGACATAGGTCGCTGTTTGCAGAGGGGTCTGGACTGCATGATGACCCACAACTGGTACGCATTGCTGATGCGTACCAGAATAGCACCGGAGAGGTCAGCCAGGTAGTGGGGATCCTCAAGGACATTCAACAGCAGCAGGCTGCCCATCATGCCCGCTTGGACTCACACATGTCCCGTGTGTAGACACACATGTCCCGTGTGGAGACACACATGTCTGGCATGGAGTCCAAGTGGGACACATTGCAAGAACTGACAGCGGTGCATAGGGACATATTGACATGCCTCCGCCAGATTAGACCCAACATGGCCACACCTCCCTGTGTGCCCACAACATCTGGTGCTGCAACAACTGCAACTGCCACAGGGAGGGAGGATGACTCTGGCGGAGAGTCCCCTGCACCGCAGCAGCCTGCACGTGAGGGTCCCCCCCCAAAGAAGAGGGGTCGTCCGAGGTAGGACAACTGAGAGGCCGATGGCCATGTACATCCCCCAGGAACCCAACACCTGTTCTGGAAATTCACCTTTGTGTGCAAACTGTCCACCCTGTCGAATGCAACCCAACTCCCCCACATGACATGGGGAGTTTAAGTTGGCCCAATGTATCAGATGACTGTTGACTTTGCTCAGGACATTTCTGCTACCAAGACTTCCAACTCATCTGGGAACTTTGGATTCCAATCCCAATGTACAGCACCCACCATCCTGTGCACTATACTCACACATGTATGTAAATAAACTCACTAATACACCATACTTGCCTCTGTTGTGATACCAACGTGGTTTCTGTCATGGAGATGACGATCTGCTTAATTGACACTGTGCATGCTAACTGCTACAGCAAGTACAACACCGTCATGTGAGTCATGGCGACGTGACACATATGAGGGAGACACACCACTAGGGCTACACAACACATGCACACCAGGGCCATCTGACTCATCGCCTACACCGATGTTGCCAGGAAATACAGTGCAATGCACAGACACCACACCTATTCACAGTCTGTGTTAAGTACCCCACTGGTGCAGTAAGCAAATGTCAGTCAGATGTGTGACCACAGACAACGCACATCCCAAAGTGAAGCACAGGTTTATTACACATTTGCAACATGTTGTTACCACTACAGATGCAAGGTAATCCCACGTGGCAGTGGCCACACAGTCAACAAGTGTAGAAGAAAGAAAGTCCAGGGGTGTGTGGCACATCACCTGTAGGGAAATGACAGCTTCCACCCTGGAAGTTGAATCACGGTGTCGGGGGATCACAGTTGACCAAACAACTCTGAAAGTACCCTGTAAAGGACAGAAATGTCACACAGTCAAAAGCACTGAAGAACAGGACAGAACTGCAATACTCATGCCCAATACATGTCACAAGATACCTACACAAAACCAAGTTAGCATGTCAACACTGTTGGGGAGTACACACTACCTGTATGGACACATCGCTGCACGCATACAGTCAAGTAGCACATGGCCACACTCAAACAGCACCAGAGCAACACCAACACATATCACGCAAACTCACATCATTGACATGACATCTCTGGATACTCACATTCAGCTGAAGAAGTTGGTGATGAGCTGTGTGCGGACATCACCCTCATCATCATCACCATCACTGGCATCGTGGCCCAGGCCAGGATCCTCCACAGGTGGTGGATGTTGGTCATCGTCATCCAGGATGAGAGGCAACTCCTTCCGCACTGCCATGTTGTGTAGCATGCAGCAGATGATGACAATCTTGCACACCTTTGCTGGGGCATATGGGAGGGCCCCTCCTGTCTTGTCCAGGCAGCGAAAGCGGCTCTTCAGGAGACCAAATGTCTGCTCGATCACTCTCCTGGTCCGACCATGTGCCTCATTGTAGCGCATCTGGGCTGGTGTCACAGGGTTCCTGAGGGGTGTCAGCAACCACGGCATGTTGGGGTATCCGGAGTCACCTACACACAGACAATTGCACATTAGCTGAGTTGGAAAAGAGGGTGGAATACTACATTGCAGAACACACACAATGGTACAAAGTCAGTACACACCGACAAGCCAGGCACGCTGGTTCTGCATCTGTGACATCATCCTCGGGATGCGACTACTCCTCATCACGTAGGCATCGTGTGCAGAACTGGGTAAACGGGCACACACGTGTGAGATGCTCATATCTGCAAGACATACCACCAGAGCATTGACCGAATGGTAATGTTTTCTGTTCCTGTATGCCTGCTCATGTGCCTGTGGTGGTACCAAAGCCACATGTGTCCCATTAATGGAGCCAATGACATGCGGCATCCTCCCCAGGGCATAGAAGTCACTCTTGATGTCAGTGAGTTGTTGACGTTTAGGTAAATAGATGTACTGGTTCAGGTATCTCAACATAGCCTCCAAATCATCGCGTAGCACACGGCTGAACATGGTCTGTGACATCCCACCAGCAGACCCCACAGTGTGTTGAAAGGTACCGGTGGCAAAGAAGTGTAGGGCTGCCATCACCTTCACCTTGGGGGTCAGCGCTGTAGGATATGTCCGGCCAGGTTGCAAATGTGGGGCCAACCGCACCGTCAATTCCTCAATCAGCGGCCTGGTGAAGCGGTAACGTCGGATGCAGTCCCGTTCCACCATGGTTGCAAGGTCAGGGAATGGTCTATGGACAGCTGGTGCCCTGCAGTGCATAGGTAAAGAAAGAAAGATTGTCAGTCACCCCACATATGTGGCATAGACCATACTCAATATCACATGACACATCATTACGAGACACAAGTACATGATGTGTTTGCCGTTCTGTAAGGACATGTATGGCACCTACATGGCCAACATCTAACATCACAGTTCAACATGTGTTGTCAACAAGTTCCAGCTTGTGCTATGGGATATCATTAGGCTGTGTCACAGTACCCATGTACTGCTGTCACGTTCCAAACACACACCACAGTGATATGTGAGGACAGATGTGCCCCAGGCATCACAGCTCATTGACAGGTAGATTCCCGGGGACCCTGTATTGCCACATGGACACTGGCATGACATGGCGTATCATGAATACACCACAGCAAAACAACCATGAACCCCACAGGTAGTGGTCCCTGTTGCCTCTGCAGGACAGACATGGACGTCTGTGACACACACACGCACAACATCAAAGTCCATGCACAAACAACGTGGATGTGGAGACTGTCTCCCATTGTGCACATGGAATCAGAGACATTGTAAACACAACAGGCACACAGACTGTGGAGGGCCATCACTATTGTGGCAATGGGTCACCCTGTGACGTACATACCATCCCACATGGGATTCAGGGGGTATGTGACATGACATACACATACACAACCTGGAAATGTGACCATGCCACATGCTCTGAAATGAACAGTTGCACATCACAGTGGTCATGTGCACAACACACCAAGGATTCTGTCCTCATGAACACGTGCACATCCTGGGAGTGGCTGCCCCCAAGTGCCACCCAAACAACCACATGTTGACACCCATACACAGAAAAGGTAATGCAGCCTTACACGTCTTAGGATTCAGTGTGGACAGGCTGTGGTGTTGTAGGTGTGCCCCTGAGTCCCTGGAAAGTAAATGTGGCTGGCATACGTTCACCTGTGACAGGCATGGTGACATATGCGAGTGACTTGTACAGGGACGCGTTGTACAGCAATGGACCGATCAGTGCGCACGCATTGGCCATTGCATATGATGTGGCCCGAAATACGCGTTGTACAGCAATGGACCGATCGGTGCGCACGCATTGGCCATTGCATATGATGTGAGCGGGTACGCGTTGTACAGCAATGGACCGATCGGTGCGCACGCATTGGCAATTGCATATGATGTGAGCGGGTACGCGTTGTACAGCAATGGACCGATCGGTGCGCACGCATTGGCCATTGCATATGATGTGAGCGGGTACGCGTTGTACAGCAATGGACCGATTGGTGTGCACGCATTGGCCATTGCATATGATGTGAGCGGGTACGCGTTGTACAGCAATGGACCGATCGGTGCGCACGCATTGGCCATTGCATATGATGTGAGCGGGTACGCGTTGTACAGCAATGGACCGATCGGTGTGCATGCATTGGCCATTGCATATGATGTGAGTGGGTACGCGTTGTACAGCAATGGACCGATCGGTGCACACGCATTGACCATTGCATATGATGTGGCCCGAAATACGCGTTGTACAGCAATGGACCGATCGGTGCGCACGCATTGGCTGTGGCCTGGCATGGCAACGGACGCGTTTTCGAACCTTCAACGAGTCTGATGCTATGAATTCAGTTGGCCACCCACAACAATGTTGCAAATTCATGGGTCTCATGAAGTTGAACTTTTGAAGGATGCTGTGGGCGTGTGTAAGTGGTGCAATTCCATGGATTGGCCAGATTCAGAAGATGCAAATGACTTGGACCTATCACTATGGACACATGGGACAGTATCTGCCTCAGCAGCACACATATTATGCTGGCTGTTCCCCTGAGAGCTCACTTGCCTGCACTACATGCTCCAGGACGACATCTGCCAACACCACTGCTGCTGTCTCTGCATCCTCTGGATCCTGCAATGGCACGTACTGTGGAGAGAGCCCCAGCCTTCAGCACTGAGGAGAACCAGGCCCTGCTGGACAGCCTCCTTCCACAGTACAGCAAGCTGTATGGGAAACCAGGGAGCAGGTGAGTGTGCTGCCCACTGCCTTACTAAATGTGCATGTTGTCTGACTAGCAAGACTTACAGTGTGCACGCCACTGGCTAGCATGCTCACTGAGTAGTTGTCACCCCCATAGTGTGTAGTTACATGCACTGAACAGGTATAGTGCAGTAACAGTGCATTCCAACAAGGTTTTACTTCCCAGGCAATGATACCATGTAGTAACTGCTGGCAAACTGTACATAGCCATCGTTGCACTGCCTGTGTACATCATGTGCCCCTGTGATTGAGACATGTATATCCAAATGTGTGATGCACGGATATGTTGCATGTGTAGTAATGGCCTTTACACTTTGTCATCCTCACAGGTTGATGCCCACCAGAAGCAGGAAATCTGGCTGACCATCGCCCGGGCAGTAAGATCCGAGGGGGTCTACAAGCGCCGGATCCGCAACTGCCAGAAGAGGTGGCAGGACCTTCGGGGCTGGACCCGGAGGATCACAAGGGTCCAGCTGAAGCTGTCGCCTCCTCGCAGGAGGGGCGGACACCGGACCCTGACCCCCCACATGCTCAGGATCCTGGCTGGGCAGCTGAAGGCCAGACAGCAGCAAGAAGGGGGTGAGTCCATGACTGCACTGTGAACTTTGTCTGACATGCTATGTGCCCTCCTCTGGCCTGGTTAAACTTCCACAGTACATCAGTCTTGTGGTCCAGGACCCATGCCCCTCAATTGTGACATGCCCACTCCTCATCTGATGCCCAGGTGTGGCCTGTACAGTCAGGAAAGTGTGTCACTTGGGTACTGTGTCCTTACATTTTGCTTAGCTCAAGGTGGGGGACAGCATTTGTTCACGTAACTTTGTTGTGGGCTTCATGGGTGGGTCCATTGCTTACACAATGCCTGAGTTCTGACATGTAATCTGCGTGTTGCTTTGATATGTGGTCCAATTGCTGATCTGATTCACCACATGTGCCTGGGGTATTTGGCACACCCCCATGCTGCGGGTGGGAACAATGTTTGGGCCTCAGGAGTATGTATATCAAGTGTGTCACACATACTTAGCCACCTGCCTACTGTCCAGGGCTCATCCCTCTTCCACGTGGAGTAGGACAGTCATGCCTACTCCAGGCCATACAATACACTCTGTACTCCCACTCCCGTGTATCAGCTGACACGTTGTGCTCAGTGGAATGTTCCCTTAGGTGTCTGCCTCTGTGTCATTGTGCTGTGGCTTTGTTGTCAGGACTACTGGCGTGTTTATCGTTTAGGGCTCAGCATGCCACCGGAGATGTGACCATAGGAGTCGATACTTGTGTGACATATAGGTGTTTGATCACTTGACTGTGCAGACTGGGGTATGCGAATGTGAAGTTCAGGCAGCTGTCTCCCATTCACAGCAGATTGTGAGGTGCTCAGGTTCCGAGGGTTGTGTTTCATGTCTCCCATATGTCCAATTGGTATGACGTGGACAAATAAGAGTTCAGATAATGTGGTTTGTGGGGGATGGACATGTGCACTTGTCAGCTACAGAACTTGCATTCCCCATGACCTAGGATTGTGACACAGTGCAGACTGTTGTTGGCTGGCTGCCCTGCCCATGTGACTGGAGACAGTGATGTATGACTTTGCAGGCATGCCTGTGCCATGACATTAAACTCCCTAAGAGTGATCCTGCAGGTGAGTGACATGTGCTACATGCACCCCATTGTGGCATTGACTATCAGAACATGGGTGCATCATGGTGTCTGGTGCTGGTATGCACCACATGCATTTCAAAATAGACTCTGGCCATCCCTTTATCCGGACACCTGTACTGACTCAGTGGCTAGAGTTGTGATGTGTGCATGTTCACATACTTCACCGTGTTGTCTGCACTGTCCAACTACTGTGTAGGTGGTGCATGTGTCCACACTGGGGTATTGCCATCCGACAGGCACCAGACAGATGGGTGCAAGGCCAGGAGGGATGTGAGTGCCATGGTTGACCATCAGACTGACAATTGGCTTCTCCTACTCTGTTTGAGCACTTTTGGCAATGTTCAACTATGGATGCCAGGGCTTGCTCTGTAATGTGCTGTACTTACTGTGGTGTGTGCGGTCAGTGCAGGTGACTGATGTTTATCTGTTTCCCTAATTGTTTGCAGATACATCCACGGCCACAGGAGGGGACAGCTTCACGGACCAGGAGGAGCTGCAGAGCCAGACTGGGTCAGCAGCTGATGAGTGGTCGGAGGGACCCAGTGGCACGGAGGGTGAGGGGAGCCACACCGAGGAGTCCTCAGCAGCATCCACCTCAGCTGAGGACCACAGCAGCTCGGACGATGACTCCCTTGTGGAGGCGGGTGTCAGCAGCCACAACACCCCAGCTAGTATTGCTGTCCCCGCCACCACCACCACCACCACCACCGCCCTCCCATCGACTCCCATTCCAGAGGTCCGTGGAGGCTCCCGTGTTCGGGAGCGTGTCTCCTTCGTGCCAGGCACCGCAGCCCCTGCCCCTGTGTCCCCTGCTGCCCTGAGTGAGGAGTCTGTGTACCTACTTCGCCAGCTCCATGTAGGGCAGACAGCAATGCTGAGTGTCCTCCATGCCCACACCACTCTGTTTACACAGCTGGTGTCGTTTATGGAGGGCATCTCATCGGGCATGTCTGCCCTACAGAGGAGCAATAGGTCCATGGACTCCTCCCTGACGGCAGCGGTGTCCCTCCTCCAACAGTCCCTCACCCCTCCTACCTCTGCCCCATCCACACTTCCTGGCACCCTACCTGTGCCAAGCACATGCACACCTGCACAATCACCCAAATACACAGACACGAGTAGCACAGACACACCCACTACAAAAACAAAACGTGCACGCAGGCATCCTCAGGGGACTGATACCACACCCGCAGGGGATGGGGAACAGACACGCACACAGGCATCCACAGTCACTACGCAGTCCTCCGATACCTGTCCCTCCAAGGCCCCTTCCCTTGCCTCACCTGCAACCCCACCTACAAAGCAGATCTTCCTCTGTGACCTCGGCCTCTTCCCGTCCGATCCAGCTGATCCAGCATACAGGGGGAAGAGGAAGTCCACCCGCACAGAGGGGAGTGCCCCTCACCCCCGGACACCCTCCCCCAGGCACAGACAGACTGAGGCCCCCATCCGCAAGTCCCCCCGGACACATAAGAGCAAGACCCCGCCCCCGCCCTGCAGCTCAACCACCAAGTCTCCTTCCTCCATCCCTCAAGCCCCCACTCCACAGGTTCCCCCACCACACCCTGCCCCAGGTTCCCCCACCCACAGATACACCATCCCCAAAATTATCCGGCCTTCTCCCCCTACCACTACCTCTTCCAGCACCACACCCCCCGCTGCGCATGTTTGTGCCACTGGTGTGGAGACCGTGTCCTCCCCCTCTGTCCTGCCCACCTTTCCTGAACCCCATTCTACTCCCCTGGAGATAGGCACTGCAGTAGAGTCCACTACCACCCCGTCTGACTTGGGCACTGCAGTGGGGAACCTGTCCACTCCATCTGCACAGCCCACTGCAGTCGTGCCGGCACCTACACCATCCAACTCATGCCCCCCAGTTGTGCCGGCACACACCATGTCAGACGCCTCCACTGCAGTTGTCAGTGACTCTCCAGCAGCCACCACCCGTTCCCTGCCTCCTTCTGGTGAGCCCTGATCCTGTCCCGACGGTGCCTGGCCTGCCCCCCCGTATGCCCCTCCGAGGGGAATGTCCCTGGTGTGTAGCAGTGCAGGCATGCAAAGGGTGACATCTGCCACTGTCACCCTGTTTGGACTTTGATAATGGACTGGCCATTGGCCTTTGATATTTTTCTGGACTTTCATTTTTTCTAACACATATGCTGAATAAAGCTACTTTCTGTTCTCTAGTGGTTTTGCTTCTGATGTACATGATGTTGATGATGCTAACCATGCCCTTGCTGCAGTGATGGTGATTTTTGATGTCAGGAAAATTAAGTGTTACTGTGCAGGACCCCATGTGGTCCAGGGGAATGTGTCCTATCCTGTTGTGTATCCATGTCATCCTTTGCAGCAATATGAGGGTGTCATGTTTTCAAGATTTGGCAATGGGATTTCCTACTTTTATTTGCAATATCACATCTGTGGCTTACACCCCTGCACATCAGTTGTGCTTGCCATTGTTCTATTTGTCTATTTCCCTGACCGTGTGACCATCTCCACTGGACATGCAAGTTTGGGCATCAATGGGGATGGACTCATCTGTGTTATCAGTGCAACTTGCTATACATGTGTGTTGGATCTGTGCTGATGATTTTGGTGACACTCCCATGACCAGGCTGATATGACGGGAGCCTTCATTTTGTGCTAATTGTTGACTGAGTGACCAAGTGTTCTGCTGACATGATAGAGCCCTACTGGGACAACATATGGCACAGCTTTCCTTACACAGGAGTGGAGTCCCCTCATGGCAGTGTGTAATTCTGTGACATTGCCTGAGCACAAGGTGTGTGTTGTGTGAGCATGTCTGTGTGTGTTCACTTCCATTTTGCTACGCAGGCTGGGATCCCTAGTGATGTTCCAGTTTGTGATGCTTGCTGAGTTGACCTATGTTCCCCACAAGTCTTCTCCCTGGCTTCTCTGGGATGTGGGTGAATGGCACATTACTGGTCATCAGGGTGTCAGTTTGTGGGCAAACGCAGATGAGACACAGTCAGGATTCCCCTTGGCACTTGTTGGTTACACCAGTCATGTAATTTACAGTTTGTGTTAGCTTTCAGTGATTGTGACACGTTGTGTGTGTGACTGCTGCCACTCCTCAGGGTCAGAGCTGCAATGTTGGTAGTTGTCTATGTGTGTTCTTTGTGGGTGACCTTGGCTTCTTCATTGGTGTGTGACTGTGGGCGGCATCCCATAGGTTGGTGTGGTATTGACATCATGCCCATGTCCGGCGTACTGTGCAGTGTGTCAGACATTCACGAGTCTTGTTGACTGGCCATGTGTGATGGGTTTCTGCACCTTAGTTCCCACCACCACCCCTGGGATTGTCATGGGTGCATGTGCAATGTCACCAGTGCATGTGAGCTTCACTGCTGCACATTGGTGGAGATCAAGGTGTGTGGTGTTGAGTGTGTGCAGATGAGAGTTGTTTCACGGCTAGACCCCTGCCTCCATATTGGCCTTGGCTGACCGGCCGTGCTGATTGATTTGTGCTTGTGTAGGTGTGATGGTAGTTTATTGCTCAGGACACATGACTGTGGTTCACAGTGTGAACAACATCTAGCTTTGTCATCACAGTGGGATTATCATGCAGGCCAGTGTCACCACAATGTGGGGACCCTGGGGGTGGTGCTGTGGTGGGTCTGTGTCTTGCTGTGTTAGTTGCTGTTCCTACAAGCTTGTGTGACATGTGTAATTTGGGCTCCCTCTCATCTAACAATGCCTGATTGCCCACATAGGGGATTCGGATCCATGAGTTACTTTTGTGTGGCACTGTATGCACATCTGTGTAATTGGGATTCAGGCCTCCTCATGTGTTGTGTGGTTGCCTGGGGACACTGGCACCCCCCCCCTCACCTGTTGTGTTTGATATGCAGTGTGGAGCTGCATGTTTGTGTGTGTGCATCTGCACCACTGCATTGGCATATCTTTAGTGTGCCATTGGCTGTATGTTGTTTGGTGGGTTTCCCCTGCTGTCCCTGGGACTCTTAGGTCATCAGTCAGCACAGTGATCATGGTTTGTATGTCCCGTTGCTGCCATGGTATGGTATTTGTTCACCTCACATCTACAGTCTCCACAGGATATCTACATTTGTGTGCCCATTGGTGTAGATATGTGGGTCTGCATTATCATGGTCACTTCTGTCATTGTGTTATTGATGAATGTTGACAGTGTCAGCCCCCATGGGTGATGTTTGTCTGCACATGGCCAAAGGTATGTCTTATTTGCACTGCACTGTGTGCCTCACCCAATTTATGTTGCTATGGGACACACGCACTACTATGCCACTGATGTGTTTGTTGTTCTGTGACCAGGGAGAATCCATGCTGTTTGGCATTTGCAGCTTTTTCCATGACAACACTTACAATTTGGTCACTGTGATGATGGGGGATTACACCCCATTGCCAGAATGTTCAAAATGTGCTTCAACTTTGGACCCCACACTTACCTTTTGGTCACTGTGATGATGGGGGATTACACCCCATTGCCAGAATGTTCAAAATATGCTTCAACTATGGACCCCACACTTACCTTTTGGTCACTGTGATGATGGGGGATTACACCCCATTGCCACAATGTTCAAAATGTGCTTCAGCTATGGACACCACACTTACCTTTTGGTCACTGTGATGATGGGGGGTTACACCCCATTGCCACAATGTTCAAAATGTGCTTCAGCTATGGACCCCACACTTACCTTTTGGTCACTGTGATGATGGGGGGTTACACCCCATTGCCACAGTGGTCATGGTCTGCTTGCATTGTGGAGGCCACACACATTTATGTGTGACACATGTGATAGGGGGTCACATTATATGTTCAATGACATATTCAGTGTTGTAGGCATTTGACACAGTCTACACACGCTTGTCATGGTGTTGGGGGGATGTCTTTTTCTGACATTCCTTATGTTGGAGTATGCTGGTTGTGTCATGCATTACCCATCCTATGAGTAGGGTTGTTGTTGGTGGTAGGCATCCATCCCCCTATGAGTGGGGATGGTAGTGGTGACAGGCATCCAGGCCCCCCTGAGTAGGGGTGGTGTTGGGGACAGGCATCCAGCCCCCCATGAGTAGGGGTGGTGTTGGGGACAGGCATCCAGCCCCCCATGAGTAGGGCTGGTGTTGGTGGTAGGCATCCATCCCCCCTGAGTAGGGGTGGTAATAGTGACAGGCATCCAGGCCCCCCTGAGTAGGGGTTGTGGTAGTGGTAGGCATCCAGGCCCCCCTGAGTAGGGGTGGTGTTGGTGGTAGGCATCCATCCCCCCCTGAGTAGGGGTGGTAGTAGTGACAGGCATCCAGGCCCCCCTGAGTAGGGGTTGTGGTAGTGGTAGGCATCCAGCCCCCCATGAGTAGGGGTGGTGTTGGTGGTAGGCATCCATCCCCCCCTGAGTAGGGGTGGTAGTAGTGACAGGCATCCAGGCCCCCCTGAGTAGGGGTGGTGTTGGGGACAGGCATCCAGCCCCCCATGAGTAGGGGTGGTGGTAGTGGTAGGCATCCAGGCCCCCCTGAGTAGGGGTGGTGTTGGTGGTAGGCATCCATCCCCCCCTGAGTAGGGGTGGTAGTTGTGACAGGCATCCATCCCCCCTGAGTAGGGGTGGTGTTGGGGACAGGCATCCAGCCCCCCCTGAGTAGGGGTGGTGTTGGGGACAGGCATCCAGCCCCCCCTGAGTAGGGGTGGTGGTAGTGGTAGGCATCCAGGCCCCTCTGAGTAGGGGTGGTGTTGGTGGTAGGCATCCATCCCCCTATCAGTGGGGAGGGTAGTAGTGACAGGCATCCAGGCCCCCCTGAGTAGGGGTGGTGTTGGTGGTAGGCATCCATCCCCCCCTGAGTAGGGGTGGTGTTGGGGACAGGCATCCAGCCCCCCCTGAGTAGGGGTGGTGTTGGTGGTAGGCATCCATCCCCCTTGAGTAGGGGTGGTAGTAGTGACAGGCATCCAGGACCCCCTGAGCAGGGGTGGTGTTGGTGGTAGGCATCCATCCCCCCCTGAGTAGGGGTGGTGGTAGGCATCCAGGCCCCTATGGGTGTATATGGCATTGGTGATGGCCATCCCGCCCCTATGGTTCTGCTGTAGCTAGTGTAAGTCATTTCTGCATCCCTATGTTTGTGTGTTATGTGTAGGGTACGTGTTGTTTGTTTGTGTGGTGGGTGTTTGACTTACCTTCTGCGCCATACGTGTCCGTACCTGTTCCGGTAATAGATGTAGAGTATTGGTAGGACCTGTGCGATGGGATTCATGATTGGTTCGACTCGTTCTGCTTTTTCGTTGCTTCGACTCGTACTCGTGGCTGGCGTGTTCGTCTCGTAGCCGTGGATCGTCTTGTGGCGCGAATCGGAGCTTATGTGCACCTCTCCCGGATGCTCTGACGTGCCGTACGTAGCGACGGGTTCGGCGCGTACGGAAGGCGCATCGTACTAGTCCGGCCGGAAGGTGCTGTATTTTTGCTTCCGTGCGACTCGATTCTGCGTTTACGGAACCGGCTCGGGCGGGGAACAGGAGCTGGATTGGGTAAGTACGGCTGGGTCGGGATCTGGCAGTTATGCGCATCGTACTTGCTCGTTCGGACGAATGTTCGAATCGGTCGGGAAACACGCGTTCGGCTTGGTTTTTTCCCCGGACGAATGGTGTTGGGTGCGCTTCCGGCCGAGATCAAAATCGACCCCATAGTGTCTGAAAATGAGGGGAGTTACAGTGGATTTCAGTGATCCTGCCTGCTAAAGAGACAGAAATCAAAGTTAGCAGGCCACACTCGTGCTAACCACTAATAGAGGAAATGGCGGGGTGGCAAAAGAAATAAACACATTTATATGTATAATATTACACAACCAGGCCTACTGCAGACATTGGGGGGCATATTTACAAGCCCCAATCACCACCAGATCATCACTTTTTTGGACGCTCCGGTGACGTAGTGGCATTTCACATATTTACAAAGTGGAGCTAAGCCACTTAACGTGGCTTACCGCCACCTTGCAAATATGACCCTTTCTGCCGCAGTCCTCTGCAGCAAAGGGGTGTGCAATAGGTGTTGCTATGGGCATTCCACTGCAACATTTATTGCTTTTTGACGCTTCCCCAGAATTACAAAGCTGAGGCAACACCAAAAACAGCGCCATTTTAACACCATGGATTTCCAGGTGTTAGAATGGTGATACGAGGAGAAATAATTAACTTCTCCTCTTTTTTTGCTCTTTCCATGTGTGCTGCAATCTGCATCACACATGGAAAGAACAAATTGCCATGAATTATTGTTTATGTGCAGGAAGGTGTCCCTTCCTGCACATAAACAATCGTTTATGTGCAGGAAGGTGTCCTTCCTGCATATAAACAAATGTACCTGCAGGCACCCTTGCAACATGGCGACAGGGTGCCTCGCTGGCACTAGTCAGCCTTTTTTGCACCAGCACTAGAGGAAACACAGGGGTGCGCTGTATTCTTGAGAATAGAGCACAACGCTGCTGATTTTGGTGCAGCTCCGTGCTCTGACATGTTTTGTAAATATGCCCCTGTATATTACATTAATTTATCATAGTGGGCCAAGAAGAATCACTACCTTGCTAGCAACACAGGCCAAATTCCCATGCATTAACTTACAGTTTTGGGTGGCAGCGTCAGGTGCAATTAAAGTAGAGGGCTTACTAAAGCCTGGTGGAGTGCAGTCTCTTATATCAACATGCCCTGTTAAATTAGACTTTGTTGGGCCAGAGCTCAATTTCATAAAAGTGGAAATATCTTCAGTACACTGAATAGTGAAGTCACCATTTACAAATGCATTTCCCTTGTGAACTGGGAAGTCATAGGAGGCGGCAAATCGTGAATGGCAGACCCATTACCTCCTGATCGCTCTGTGGCTGGAAGTCAATCTACCTGCTCCACAGATTCAAGGGGGATAAACCTGTGGTGGATCTCAATCAGAGGGGATCCTCTCCTTGGGCTATGTGCAGAAACATTATCAGCAATTACACATTTGATTGGTTTGTAACAATAGCCTAGAAGGGTCAGTTTTGTGTTACTGTCCACAATACTAGTGCAATTCAGCCTATATCACAAGAAACCAATCAATTGTGAGCCCTTGAAATTATAATGACAGTCTACCAACTGCCTTATAGGATTATTCCCCACCCAGGGGACTCCCCTTATAGAAATAATTTCACTGTACAAACTCCCATTGAAGCTGTTTTCATGTGCCTTTTTCCATCCAATGAGTAACTTTGTCTTTAAGTTGGATATTGTCTTCAGGGTCTGTTATCAGTTCCCATATTCTCTGGACCACTAGTAGATAACTTGTGAGAGCCTCTTTCTACCAGCTCCTTGCCAGAATCTTCAATGGCCCTGAGGGCGGATAATATAAGATCTAGGAATGATTTGAGCACCCCCTTGAGTATCTTGACAGAATTATTGACTATTTGTTCAATATTAGGCACTTTGCCCAAAGTAGGTCCCAGACATTATTCCACAACGGGGGTAAATGCTTAATTCCTGGATTTAATCTTTTTTCACAGATATTCACTGAACGAGACATACCACTTTTCTTTTTAGAGGTTGGAGAACAAAAGGTCAGGCCTACTGCATGGGATATAACATGGGGTGTTTTCAGTTGTAATTGGTAAGTCACCTTTAAAAACGAAGAAGTTAGGGACCTCACCTGTTAAATCAAAATGTGTAGAATCCCGGACTGGGTCTGTGAGCAAGGGCTTTGTCAGTGCTTTCTGTATGGCTCCCAGTCTTTCTTACACACATTCAATTTCCAAATTCATTGCACCCATTGCATTACTTAGGAAACCTGTGACTAAGGATGTGGAAGAGCGACATTTACCCAACTTAGACATTGTCATTGTTTTCCTCCTCCCCATGATTTCAGGTCTCAGACACCCTGTTGGAGAAAATAAAAACATTTAGGGGCCAAGCGGGGTGGCCCAGCCCAGCCTCGTCCAGCTGCAGACAGGTGCCGATGGTCCAGCTCTTTGTCCAATCTTCGCCCAGGCATGCACGCGGCCCGTCACTCGTGTGATACAGTGGTAGTCTGTGGGGCTTTACATGTGCTTGGTAGTCACAGGTGTGGCTGGATGACCTCGTGGCAGATGGAGGAGCCTGGGGCTTGTGGTTCTGACCCGATGAGACCAACAGCAAAAGGCGCATCCCCCCCGACTCAGTTGTTTTGTGTGCCAACACGGGTTGCCTGTTTTTTTCAGGACAACACAGTTGTGGTTATAGTGCATCATAATTCACTATTCATCAGGTAATTATTTGAGAATCCCAGACTGGAACATAAGATTGAGCAAACTACTGCTATGCCTGTTTTTGAAAAGGGAAGCCATCTAGCTTGCTTCCTTCCCTGTAGATAGGTTTTTCACTCAATTGCAAAGTTGGTCCATGACTGCATGGTCCACAGACCATAAAAATACAGACTGGAACACTCTTTTCAAATTATTTCAACTGCAATGTTAAAATACTTGGGGACGTATTTACTAACCTTTCATGCAATGCAACACAACAAGGCAACTCTAAAAAGATATGGTGCACTTCTGTTCTCTCCCATAGTGCTGACACTCTTCAGACAGCCTAGCACCGACACAGGCACCCTTGCACCCTAGAGTGTTATAGGCAGTATTGTTTTGTGCAGAAAAGGATTGTTTTTATGTAGGAAGGGACAGCTTCCTGTACAAAACAATCAATAGAGACATATTTAGCTTCTATGTGTGTTGCAGAATGCAGTGCAAATGGAAAGAGGAAGTCACAAGGAGAAATGGAGATATTTGTCTTCAGTACACCTCTGGCAGTAGGCACTCCATTTTGGTGCAAACACAGGTTTACTGACTTTAGAAAATATGGATTTGCATGGAAATACATGGGTGGATACATGCAAACACACATGTTCTAACCAAATAAAGCCTGACGGATGCAGTGTAATGCATTGTAGCACAATGCAAGGTGACAAAAAACGGCCCTTTTATGGCTTTGCAAATCTTAACCAGCATTTTGCTTCGTAGTTGCAGCATTTTTTTGGCACAGCCACAACGCAATATGTAATTAAGTCTGGCCCTTGGGGCCTTGATGTACAGAATTAAGAACTAGCCCAGATGCACTCTTTTCTCCCTGTTGTGCGCTCTCCTTTCTCCTTCTTGTGCACCATGTATTTCTTTATTGCAGGCAGTTCTCTGCTTTCTCAGCTTGGGAAAGAACAGGGCATAACATTTCTGATACTGTGGAGCTCAAAAGGTGCTTTCATTTTTTAAGTAAGTGGTGTATCCTTCACTTAGAAGTCAGTCATTAGTGATTTAAACGTGCTGACAATGTTGGTAGCACATTTTGCGACCCTTAACTCTTTCGACACAACCAGTATCATTCAAAAAGCCAGTTTTTGGGACTGGCTGCATTTTCTCCCATTCACACCGAAAGCAAGTTGATACCTGACAAAACATGTGTGTGATATTGCATAACTGGGCCCCAATACGTTGTTCAATAATGAAACTTAGTAAATATTTATAGCTTCATGACTGCTAAATAATTGGTTTGGTTCCTCTAACTTGCTTCCACATGTCCACATGGAATTTTGCTTTTATCTCTATTGATGTAGGAGAAAATCAGTCCACATCAGAAATTATAGTACTGGGCCATATTCATAATGTATTGGATATCAAACAACCCACGCAACCAGGGCATTACTTTATTGATGATAGACAGTAATCTTTATTCATCCTTTGAAGCCCCTTTGATCATATTTTGTCTCACTTACAAACCCCTACCTCCACCAGGATTGGAATCATTAGGTCTTTTATCCAGTGGTGGGATTGACTCTTTTCTTTCTTATGTGTGTTGACTGCAAAGTACAATTCTAGGCTTGGTGACTCAAGCAGGACTTGAAGATTTATTTAAGTAAGACAATGTTTGTATTATGATGCCCTGTGTGTAGGTCTTTTGACCACATTGTGGAGAGCTTGGGCTTACCTGCTTGGCAATGCCACCCATCATTTTAAGGGGCCATTGTCTTACCTCTGCACTGTCTGGGCGAGTGAGAAGTGAACAGGATCACACTTTCAGCATTCTGACTGCTCGCTGTTTAAGGCGAGAGCACTGCACATTACTAGTGAGAGCATAATGGGCAAAACATGTCCTGAGATCTTTGATATGTAGGGTCCTGCAACAAGGATGTGTTACACTGCAATCCACTAATGGCTATAGTGTCAGGGGTGAGCTCTTTTCCCCTCATCATACTTTATGTGCTTGCCAGAAAATTAAAAAATAAAAGGCATCCCGTGGAGATTTGCATGCAAGACATAGAGCAGGAAAGTGGGTCACCAGCATAGGGGCAAAGAAAAATGGCATCACGGAGAGGACTACAGTTAAGGATTAGGGGAGGGAGATATCAGCATGGGACAGATCATATGAGAAGTAATAGTCTGGGTGAATGGGTACCAGCATTAAGGCGTGATGATTGCATGAACAGTTTTTTTGATAGTTCCCTCTCCTTTCTTTCATTTGAATA
Organism: Calotriton arnoldi; assembly: GCA_963921515.1. Taxonomy (NCBI): domain Eukaryota; kingdom Metazoa; phylum Chordata; class Amphibia; order Caudata; family Salamandridae; genus Calotriton; species Calotriton arnoldi. Next base: position 121,463 of record CAWUFW010003840.1, read on the forward strand.
ACTGTCTCCATACCTTAATTTCTCTGCAGGCTTCCACTCTCTGATTATAACCTACCATAAATCCATTTCTAGTCTACCTTAATCTCGTGTAATGAATTTCTTCAAATTGCTCCCATCTCATTTCCTAAATTACCTCTCATTGTATGAAACCATATCCATAATCCCTAACAATTCCTAAATCAGTTGTTGGCTCATAGAGGCCCACTGTGCTTAAGGGGTAGGTTTTTATCAGGAAAAACAATTACTATTACCAAGAGAGTTACAAGGTACCTTAAAAGAAGGGTCAATGAAATCTCCATCCTAGTGTCCTGTATGTTAAAGTAACTCTGGGGCATATTTATAAGTCCTCACCGCCACTGGAGCGTCACATTTTTTGATGCTCTGGTGGCACAGTGCCTTTTTCCATATCTACAAGATGGAGCTAAGCCACTTTGCGTTGCTTAACGCCACCTTGTAAATATGTCCTCTTCCGCCACATTCCTCTGTGGCAAAAGGGAGTGCAATGGGTGTTGCTGTGGGCGTTTCACCGCAACACCCATTGCTTTTTGACGCTGCCCCAGATTTACAAGGCTGAGGCAGCGCCAAAAACTAACGCCATGGAATACTAGGCATTAGAATGGCGTAACGAGGAGAAACAATTCATTTCTCCTCATTTTTTGCTCTTTCCATGTGTGCTGCATTCTGGAGCACACATAGAAGGTGCAAATCACCATTATTGATTGTTTATGGGCAGGAAGGTGTCCCTTCCTGCACATAACCAAGCATTCCTGCAGTGCAGACACCCTTGCAACATTACAGCAGGGTGTCTGCGCTGGTACTAAGCAGTTTTTGTTGCACCAGCACTAGAGGAAGCACAGAGGTGAGCTGTATTCTTGTGAATACAGTGCATCCCTGCGCTTTAAAAATGTTGGCGCGCGGTGCTGCCAAATTTGAAACAGCTCCGTGCTCCGAAAGCTTATTGTAAATATGCTCTTTAGTATGCTTAAATCGGCCCAGGTCAGATAGGTGTGTTCATGTACAAACTGGAGAAATGTATCTGTTGCCTGCAGGTCACATGTAGATTCCTGACAGGGGTGGATGTCTTTCATCCTTCCGAGTCGAGATGTGTGAAAGTTCACTATTTTTAGTCAGATTGCCATTTTGTCTAATGGATTGCATAGCATTTTGATGTGGCCAGATTTCCCACACAACACCCTTTTGGGAAGGAACATGAGATATGTGATCAAAGCCTGTATTGTCATTTTCCTAAATATTTAATATGTGAGCACAGGGACATATCCGTAGCCCAATAGTAAATTAAATTCAGGCTGCAAGAAAGGGGTGATTGAGAAACACGAAAGGGCCAATCCAGTGCCAATGTTTTTAAAATGATGAATAGCATTATTTGCCTGTTCAGCCATGTAAGTAAGGAGATGCCTCAAGTTTAATCAGCAAAAGCGCTTCCTAATGCCCACTGCTTTAGTAATACCCACTCTACTCTTCAAACCTGCAACTTTAGATGTTTGCATGTGGTATGGCACCACGAATAACATCTCCTTGCATTCAGCAACATAATTGTCTGCAAATCATTTGATGAGAGAGAGGGCTGGGGCATAGAGATAAAAAAGAGCTTCCATTGAAGGTAAAATGTCTTAGCTGTGGTTAGGGTTTTCTGCAAATCTGTGGCAGAACGGTGCAAGAATGCAAGCCATTCTTATGTGTTCGAGTTATTGGTTCCTGTTATGCGAAGTATGGACAGGCTCATGTGCAGATTGTTACCACACATTGCCAACCATGGAGGAAATAGTGTTGCAAAGATTTCTGGAGTCAATATGGAGGATTTCGGTCAACCATAGACGTTCTACGGATTCTTGCTGTACATCAACAAAAAATGAAGATATTTATCTAGCTTTTTGTTACATCTTTTCCTTTGGCTATTTCAGAATAGTAAGCCGTAGAGAGACAAAGAGATATCCCCAGCCAGTCATAAATTGCATTTTGGAATATTGAGACAAATTTATCCTCCAATCGCATATTATGCAAGTTGGAAGACCATGCAATCACACTAGTTTCGGAGAAACATATCAGAAAGTTCTAATGCTTGTGGTATTCCCCTTATGGGGAGGCAATGATTCATTTTAGGTGTCCAGTGCTACAAGAATTGTATCATAGCACATGCCCTTTGGCAGATAAACAACTAGATCTATAGAACTGCTACGATACAGAGGCCCTCATTTATAGGGGTTTGGAGTAGGGCAGCGCAGCAATTCAGCTTGCTGTGCTGCCCTACGGCAAAGTGAAAGGGCAGGAATGCACCGTATTTATGCAATACGGTACATTCCTGTCCATTCCTTCTGCCCTGGGGCTGTTTTGGCAGCCTAGCGCCAAAGCAGGCACCATTGCACCATGGTGCAAGAGTGCTTGTGTTGTCGGAAGGAACGTTTTTGTGCAGCAAGGGGCACCTTCCTGCACAGAAACAATTCTAAGAGGCATTTTCCTCTTTCTATGTGTGCTGCAAAATAAGCACACATACAAAGAGGAAAAAAAGAGTAACAATAAAGGTTCAATCAATCAATCAATCAGGGGTTTATAAAGCGCGCTACTCACCCGTGAAGGTCTCAAGGCGCTGGGAAAGGCTATTTCTCGTTGCGCCTCCCCAGGTAAGGCGTCAGGTTTAGGCGATTTCCCTAGTTTACATGCTCTCATAATTCTGGGGAAGGGTCACACTCCATGAATGTTGTGTGGGAAAACCCACCTCAGTGCCCATGGAACACCTCTCAAACGCAGAGTAAGGCAACACAGCGGTTTGCGCTGCCCTGCCTTACCCCATATCTATCAGGCCATTCAAAGTCATGTATAGTGGCTTTGTGTGGCCTCACAGATATAATTTTGTAATTTTCTCCACCGGCGGTGCAAGGAGCTTGTAAATATGCCCCAGAGAATGTGGATATGGGACGCAGATAGCCAGATGGTTTTACCACTTTGGATTTTGATTGAACATAGCTGTCACACCTGCCGACAAACTCTTGGTAGTGTGATCTCTGAGTTTCCCACCAAAAGTAGAGGAGTAACACATCTCAAGTTTAAGCATTGCCCGGATGTCTAGCAATGGTGATTCATGAGCCGATGACAACAGCTGTTGCTGCACCTGCATCAACCAAAACTTCCTGTGACTGATTCATCAGCTGCTGTAATAAGCAAACCTGATTACCTACCTTGGATAAAGATTGACACAAAATTGTTAACCAATTTTCTGTTTCCTTTGCAATCATCTGGACAAAAGTTGATTGGCCAGAATCAAACATGGCATCTTTTATCTCTCATCATGAGTGTGTGTGTCTGATTGTCATGAAAATGCATCAGCTTTCCTGCTTTATAGACCTAGTTTGTGAGTGGTAGCAAACTCGAAGCTAAAACAAAATAACGACCTGCACAATTAAGTGGAGTCAAAGGCTTAGCCAATTGTAGGTACTGTCAGCTCTTAGGGATAGTCAAATTGTCACTAATTGGCATGCGCACATAGGATAGTGCTGCCATTTTTGAAGCACTGCTTTGACTGGCAAGAATTCTTTAACAAAATTGTTTGGGTTTGCACAGCTTGGAGTAATTTCCATGAGAATAAATACACTATATGTAGCTGACCTTTGACATTGTACCTTTGGGACAGGACTGCCCTGAACATCAGAAAGGAGCAGTCTGGGACCGGATGTGATTTTTCCTTCAGTTGCTGGAAAGCCCAGTTAGCTTCCGACCTCCACTGGTAAGATATCCCTTTGTAGAGTAAGGCAGTAATGGGTGCTACTACCGGGAAACCTCCAAAATAAAATGTTGATAAAATTTGGCAAAGTCATTAATGTGTTATTCCTCAGAGATTAAATAAATCAAGGAGTGTTGTTGTGGAAACAACAACAATCACCTCAATCAATTCTCTATGGGCTCTGTTCACGAAATACTGAAATGTGACTGGAGCATTGCGTAAACGAAATGGGATTACTTCATTATCAATAATGCTAAATTGGGTACTCAGAGTCATTTTCCATTCACCATATCTGTTATCTTAACAATACAGTAGGCACCCCCTAAATCCAACTTAATGAAGCTGTTCAAAGAGTGAACTTGATCCAGAAGAACTTTCAGCAGATTAATCTGACTATGGGCTTCACAAATGGTCGTCTCAGTCTTCAGTAAACCGAACCTACTTTGCTCTTAATTTACAATGAGGCTGCGTCACTGCAGCTTCACTTTTTGAGGTGCTCCGGTGGCGCAGGGGTCTGCTCCATATTTACCAGGCATCACCAAATCATTTTGCATAGCTTAATGCGGCCTTGTACATATCGTTCTATTTAACGCAGTTTTCTGGGGTAAAGGGACTTGCAATCGGTGTTGCTGTGGGTGTTCCCAGCAACACCCATGGCTTTTTGATACTGGCCCAGATTTAGGAGGAATCGTAACTCTGAGGAAGCGCCAAAAAGGTACGTCTTCCCAGGGGAGTTGTAAGGAAGGTGTAACAAGGATAAATACCTTCATTTCTCCTTGTTTTTCCTTTTTGTATGTGGGCTGCATTCTGAAGCACTCATTGAAAGAGGAAAAAGCTTCGTGTGATTGTGTTTGTTCAGGAAGGTTTCCCTTCCGGCACAAAAACAATCATCCCTGCAACGCAGGCACCCTGGCCCCATGGCGCAAAGGTGCCTGTGTTGGCGCACGGCAGCCCATTGTGTGCCAGCACAGGGGTAAAGGACAGGAATGCACTGTATCTGATTGATACTGCGCATTCCTGTCCTTTTCTTTCACCGTAGGGCAGCGCAGCAGGAAGGACTATGGCACTGCCCTATGGCAAAATCTTGTAAATAAGGCCCAAAAAGGGTATGTGTGGCATCCCAAACCAGGTGAGTGTTTGTAAGACATATCAAAGACTCAGAAAAACGCACAGAACAGTTGTGATTTATTCACCTTTTTATTGAAATGTGTGAGCCTGGGAAAATCATTTTATGTCCCACGCAGCTTTTCAGTTGTGATTTCTCCCTTTCAGTCTACAGTGCCCCATCCCCTAGGTTCCACCGTCAAACATGGGTTCTGCCTTCTGACTGACATGCCACCTGAATTTCTGAACAGTCTTTTTTTTATCCTGCCAATGACCTTTGTTGGGAGATTGGTTGTCTACTGAGGCTCTCTCTTTGGGTTGGGAGGAGAGATGTGTAACAGAAGCTTGAGTAGTGCCATGGTGACCTCTTTCCACTCATGCAGATAGCTATTAAACTACGGTAGACCTAATTACTAACACAAAAATTACTGGAAAAAGCAGAGTTCCCACATGCTCAACCCACTGCTCTCAGCTCCAGGTGAATGCAGACCTGGAGCCGTATTATGGATACGGCACACTTTCTTTGTTTGCGCCACAGCATAATTTTCAAAAGGTGCACCAGGCTCAAACAAGAATCATGCGCAGTATTAGAATGAATTTGCTTCCCACAGGGCAGCCGCAAACTCACACTGCCCAGGGACAGCCCATTCAACTAAAATATGGAGCAGCTGGTTAAAAGCTGCTCGTGTTTCGCAGTGCAGGCGGCAACCCTCCCGCATTTTTAAGGGGGATTAGAGATCCCCTTGCAGTTGGGTGTAGTGAGTGATTGTACCCACCTGCAGGGGGATTTCTAGGGGTCCATCAGATCCCCCTTTCTTCCCCCTAGAGGGCTGCTTTTAGGAGGCACAGTGAAAGTGTGCCACCTTTTTGTGTGGAACCTTCAAAGCGGCTCTTAAAGGCATGTTTGCCTCTGCTGCCAAGTCGGTAATACGGTGCAGGCACAGAGGCAAAGTGACTCCCTCATTTGCATTCGCCCACGCCCCAATGCAAATGAGGGATAACTGTTAAACACATAATGAGGGGTACAGGAAAGTATGCTGTAAACTTTCTTGGAAGCAAGGAGAACCCTGAAGGGTTTAAGGAGGCGGAACCATCACTTGAGTTGATGAAGGTGCTTTCGCTGTTGCAGAATCTTCAGGAATGGTGGAGCGCAAATGAGGTTTTGAATCAGGGAGAACTATGACCTACAATTCCTATGATTCAACCCCTCGACCAGTAGTCAGGAGGAGGAGCTTATTGGCAGTTCAGAGTTCAACCCGGAAGAACATAAAAACTGCTTCCACGGTCACTGCGGTGGAGATTATTCTGGTTGCTGTTCATCCGGTCTGGCGCTCGAATCCTTGATGAGTCTCTGGTGAAGGGTCTTCGTGAGTCCAAAAGACATGGTTCACACCCTGTGATACAAGGCACACTATTAGTTAGGTGGGTATATAAGTAGCGATTAGATACATGAGAAAAGGAGAGTCATGGAGATTCTTATATAGATGTTAATGCCCTGCCTTTTTTCTTTACAGTTACAATTTGCAAACAACCGAAATAAACTTCCACTCACTAAAGATGAGAAATCCATAACAATAAATAAATCTTTATATATAACCTCATCTCGTATTTTGATATAAGGATATTTATTCTTTACAGGTACCATATGTTTTTTTACTGAAACTAGATTAGTAACCAGGTGGTTTGTTCATAGTAACAGAGATTGTCTTTTTGTGTTATAGTTCTCCTTCCCTGCTGTTCCCTCCCTTTTCTTCCCTCACCTGATCATCCTAAAATTCTAGGCTTTCAAAGCAAGCTGAATTAAGGCTATCAAGAGGTGAACCTATTGATTATCGTACGACCCCAAGGAATTTGAGTACAAACCATTACAGAATAATCTGTCCAAGTGATATATATCCACTTGGTCGGTTGGAGTCAATATGGCCACTCTAGAAGATGTGCTTGCCGCTCTAGCAGTGGTTCAACAGGAAGTGACAGCTTCTAGAGCTGAAACCACAGCACTACAAAGTAGAATCGATAGAATTCAGAGAAATCCATTTGAGATACAGAATGGGAGATCAGAAGGGGGTATTCCTGGTTAGATAGTGGAATCCCTACACAAAACCCTCCTATTACAGTTGAGGTACCTACACCTATACCTATGGCGGCTCCTGAATGTTTTCATGGAGATGTCACAAAAGTGCAGGTTTTTCTAACACAGGTATTGTTACATTTTACATGCCGACCTAAACCATTTCCTAAAAATCAGGCATGGGTGGCATTCATGTTCTCTTATCTGGTTGGAGACACTGCACAATGGGCTGTGCCATTAGTAAGAAGAGACAATCCCCTTCTTTATGACTGAGAAGAATTACGAAAAGAATTTGAAAAAGTATACGATCGCCGAGCTACTACCTTCTCCACAGGTCGAGAACTCCTAGAACTAAAACAAGGATCCAAGGATTTAGTGGTGTATTTAAATACTTTTCAAAGACTAGTATCGGAAACACAATGGCCAGAAGAAAAAAGAGCAGCCTTGTTTCATTAAGGATTGCGAGATGAACTCAAAGATGTGTTGGCCCAGATAGACCCACAACCCACCACTTGTACTGATTTAATCAACCTGACATTGCATTTGGACTTTCGGATAAGTGAACGAAAGGTAGACAGGAAGAGATTTGACAGAACACAAACTAGATTTAAGAGAAACAGAAACATGGGAGGGGAGCAGGCGTAATTCCGAACCCATGGATATCAGTTCTGTTAGGGCATCCTTAACACACGAAGAAAGAGACCAAAGACTTGAAAATGGTTTATGCTTGTATTGCGGAAAGAAAGGGCATTATGTGAAGCACTGCTTATTAAAGCCCAAGACTCGTAGTGGTGGGTTTAAGGCACTAGCTGCTAATCTTGAAAGAAGGCAGAAAACTAGATAGCTCAATAGTTGTAGGAGGGAAAATCTTGAGCTTTACCGATATCCTTTCTCTAAGTAAAGCAGATATAATTCTGAAACAACATTTCTTTTTACCTATCCAACTAAAGACACAGGGCCTTATTTATGAGGCCTTGTGACACATTTTTTTGCTGCCGCTGAGTCTCTTATTGTGACTCACCGGTGGCGTAAAAAATGCGCCATGTTGCACCCTATTTACAAAGTTACGCATCTAGGTAGATCCGTCACTATGTAGAACCTTGCGCCACATTATACCTGCGCCAGGTATAATGTATGCAGGGTGGGTGTTACCCCGCAAAAAGCCTCATAAAGTGGTGCATTGAAATCTCTAAGATTTCAATGCGCCACTTCTAGGACACTACTGCGTCAATATCTTACGCCTGCCTCACAGCAGGCATAAGACTGACGCAGGCCCTTTCACATGGGAATTGCCGCATGTGAAAGGACACATTGCTGGAGTTGCATCTGTCTTCAGACACACCCCAACTATGCGCCACTTTTGCGCCTACAGATACGTCAGAAATACTGACGTGTGTGTAACTCCTTGCGACATGGAGCCCCGTACATTAAATATGGCGCATATATCCTGTCGCAAGGAGGGCGCAGTTAAAACTGTTGCATTGCTGTTTTCACGCAGCGATGCAACAGTTTTCATTATTGAGGCCCGCAGGATGGATGAGAAGGTGTTCAAGCCACGATCGATCCAGGAGCTACAGGGCTCTTTATGGATGAAACAATAGCTCAGGATATACAAATAACATTATTGGAAAAAGATCATTGTGTTTTGGCAGTAGATGGGAGGGAACTTACCTCAGGGCCCATACGGTTTCACACCGAAGAGCTTCTGATCACATGTGAGGAGTTGCATTCCGAAACCTTACGTTTTGACATTATAAAAGCCCGCAGTATGGATTGATATTGAGGCTGCCATGGTTGAGATTGCATAATCCTGTCAATGGCTGGGAAAAAGGCTCTGTCTCTTTTGAATCCCTTCTTTGCAGGGAGCAATGCTTGGTGGCTGAGATACATCCAGTGAAGGCATTGGCTCATGGACATAGTCTAGCTACCGCTGCAGAGAAAGACACCGTTCTTCCTCAGCAACAGTTCCTTTCAGGATGTATTCAGTGAAATATAAGTGGACGTTTTACTCCCGTATAGACCATATGACGGCCAACTAGATTTCATTCCAGGGGCTGTGGTACCCTGCGGAACACTATATGCCCTCATGGAACCAGAAAGTGTGCATTTAAAACAATACTTTGACAAATACCTAGCCAATGGGTTTATACATCCATCCAAGTCCCCAGCTTCATCCCCTTTGTTTTTTATACCTAAAGCAAATGGTGAGAAAAGAACCTGTATAGACTTTAGGGCGCTTAACAATATCACAGTGAAGAACCGTTATCCTTTACCTTTAATACCAGTTCTCTTAGATCAGGTTAAGAAAGCGGCAATATTTACTAAATTGGATTTAAAAGCAGCCTATCACCAGGTATGAATGAGAAAGGGTGATGAATGGAAGACCGCATTTGGTACACGTTACAGACTTTTTGAGTATACAGTAATGGCCTTCGGGCTGTGTAATTTTCCAGCCGCATTCCAATATTTTTTTAATTACGTTTTAAGAGAGTTTTTGGAAGTGTATGCTGTAGTATATATCGATGATATTTTGATATACTCCGCCACTATAAGCATTCATGAACAACATGTAAAATCAGTGTTGCAAGCATTGCGAGAGAATGGTCTGTTTTGCAAACTCAGTCAATGCGACTTTCATGTACCAAGAGTGGAGTTTGTGGGCGTCATATTGTCATCCATGGGGAAGGAAATGGCAGAACATAAAATACAAGCAGTAAAAGAATGGCCTACACCTTGGAATGTGAGGGACGTACAATGTTTCTTAGGTTTTTCTAAATTCTACAGGAGATTTCTTAACCAGTTTTCCAAAATGGTAGCACCCATAACTAGACTTTTGAGAAAGAATGTTCTGTTTGTCTGGTTGGAGGAAGCAGAACAGTCATTCAGTCAGCTTAAGAAAGCATTCACTCTGCTATATTAACACAACCCAAATCAGAAATCCCCTATATTGTGGAAGCAGATGCATCTGAGGTGGCCCTTGAAGCTATTCTTTCTGAGAGAAATGAGACATCAGGACAGATACATCCTGTGGCCTTTATGTCCAGAAAACGAAATGAGGCAGAATCCGATTACACGATCGCGTAAAAGGAGTTATTGGCCATTAAAGACGCTTTCAGCGAATGGCAACATTATTTGATGGGAGCCAAACATGTGATCACTGTATATACAGATCATCTCAATTTACAATTCATGCGGTCAGCCAGATTTTTATCCCCTCGTCAATGTAGGTGGATGTTATTCCTTTGCGGAGTTCCATTTTATAGTCACTTATAGACCTGTTACAGAAAACCGTAAGGCATATGCACTTACCGGACAGGAAACACATATGGTAATCAGTGAACCAAGATCTTCGTCTATTCCGAACCAACTCTAGTCATCTGTTCTGTACAGACAGAACGCTTTCTAGCAAAAGTGGCACACACAATGAGCACAGCTAAGTGGAGGAGGTGGCTTTGAGAACATCCTCAGTGGAAAATGTAAAAAGGACTTCCAATGTGTAAAAATCAGTTATTGATTCCTTCCCAGGAACAACAAAGGGAGATACTACAGTGGTGTCACAGTGTACCCAGCGCTGATCATAATGGAGTAGAAAAAAACCGTTGATCGCGTATTGCAACAATTTTTTATGGGTAGCAGAAGCAGCATATAACAGCGCAAAACATAGCTCCACTGGTATCGCCCCATTTTACAGCACTCACGGGTATCATCCATGCTTTATAGCCTGCGTGAATCCTTCCACAAATGCCAAGATACCAGAAGTACAAAAACGAATTGTTCACATACAACAAACATTAAAACAAGCCCAAAAGAATCTACGCAAAGCCAAAGTAAGGTATAAAAAGACAGCAGATACACATCGTCGTTCAGGTCCAGAGTACCAAATTGGTGATATGGTGTGGTTATTAACCCTGGGCGTAGTTCGCGTAGTAGCGCTACGCGTAGCTACGCGAAGTGCACTTCGCACTACGCGAGCTACGCGTAGCTACGCGAACTGCGTAGTACACTGTGCAAAATGCTGTTCGCACTGATTGCACAGTGCCGTATGCTTGTCCGCACTGTGCAATCAGTGCAAACCGCATCTTGCACAGTTCAAGCGGTCGTTTTCTGCCGCGCGAGTAGATTTCTACTCGAGCTGCAGCTTTCTCAACGGGAGGTTTATTTTCCACGCTCGCGATCGGCAACTTGATGTTGCTGATCGCGAACAAGGAAAAAGTCTCGCCGGGATGTCATTTTGCTTGCTCGCGGTCGCCAACTTGACGTTGAGGACCGCGAGCAAGCAAAAAATGACCGCTACGCGTGTTTGCACTGTGCTACGTGCAATTCGCGTAGTGCGAAGTAGCGCAAACTTCACAAACTACGCGAGCGTAGCATAGTACTTCGCCCAGGGTTAGTGGTTATCCACTAAAAACCTTTGATTTAAAAGATACAGTATTTTTAATCCAAGATTCATTGGGCCATACAAGATCACTCATTGCCTGAATCCTATTACGGTAAGATTAGCTTTGCCTGAATCTTTTCGAATCCATCCAGTCTTTCAAGTTACCTTAATCAAACCTTCCCTGATAAAACTGAGAAAACCCCCTGACCCGGTGTGGGTGGATGGAGAACCCAAGTATGAGGTTAACAGGATTTTGGATTCCAGGAGAAGAGGCACCAGGTTGTGGTATCTCGTTTCCTGGAAGGGCTATGGAGTGGAGGAGAATTCCTGGGAACCCGCCTCTAATCTACATGCTCCCTCACTTCTACGGTCCTTTCATTACAAAGTACCCTGAGAAGCCCGGCCCCATTTAGTGCCCTCCGGGAGAAAGGTGTACTGTTACACACATAATGAGGGGTACAGGAAAGTATGCAGTAAACGTTCTTGGGAGCAAGGAGAACCCTGAAGGGTTAAAGGTGGTGGAACCGTCACTTGAGTTAATGAAGGTGGTTTTGCTGTTGCAGAATCTACAGAAATGGTGGAGCGCAAATGAGGTTTTGAATCAGGGAGGAACTATGAACTACAATTCCCATGGTTCAACCCCTGGACCAGTAGTCAGGAGGAGGAGCTGATTGGCAGTTCAGAGTTCAACCCGGAAGAACATAAAAACTGCTTCCACGGTCAATGCGGTGCAGATTATTCTGGTTGCTGTTCGTTCCGGCTGCCGCTGGAATACTTGATGAGTCTCTGGCAAAGGGTCTTCGTGAGTCCAAAAGATATCGTTCACACCCTGTGATACAAGGCACTCTATTAGTTAAGTGGGTATATAAGTAGTGATTAGATACATGAGAAAAGGAGAGTCATGGAGAGTCTTATATAGATTGTAATGCCCTGCCTTTTTTTTCCCACAGTTACAAGTTGCAAACAACCGAAATAAACCTCTACTCACTAAAGATGAGAAATCCATGTCAATAAATATACCTATATAACCTCATATCGCATTTTGATATAAGGATATTTATTCTTTACAGGTACCATAGGTTTTTACTGAAACTAGATTAGTAACCACGTGATATGTTCATAGTAACAGAGACTGTCTTTTTGTGTTATAGGTCTCCTTCCCCGCTGTTTCCTCCCTTTCCTTCCCTCATTTGATCACCTTAAAATTCTGGGCTATCACAGCAAGCAGAATTAAGGCTCTCGAGAGGTGGACATATTAAGCATCGAACTGACCCCGAGGAATTAGAGTACAAAGTGTTACAATTACCCTCTCATGATAGAACTGGTGCAACGTGCATGCCAGCACTATCTGTATTACAGAATGGGGTGCACAAGCGTCTGCGGCCACTTCTGTAATACCATTGTGCCGTAGGGGAGCTCAAAGCAGGGTCACTTGCCCGTTGTGGCCCAGGGCACAGTGTATAATAAGGGTCCTGGAGGTAACAAATATACAGACACTGTGCTTTACAATAGGGTGTCTGTTTCACCTGACTTTAGCTAAGACCTTTTTTTTGCTTAAAAAGTATTTAAAATACATACTTATATGTACATGGGGGGCTTTCAGTCAGTCCTCTTCCTTCATGGTCTTTTGTTCTGTCATTTACATGTTGCTTCTGCCCACCACTGCTTGCAGCATAGGGCAAGGGTCACCCCACTTCAGCCATTGGATCTCCTCACTACAAGGGATGATATCTGCCCCTTTATCTGTTCCGCCACAATACAGAAAGCAGCAGTGACTGTAAAATGGGTCCTTTAATATGATGCTTAAACATCATCATCCTTCCTGATACTCAAGCGTATGCAAACACTAAGGGGTCGATTCCGATTCGGGCCGGAAATTTCTCCGACCGAGCCGGACCCGGAGAGATTTCCGACCGAATCGGACCCGTGCAGTCCGACCGAACGAGTACGATGCGGCCGTATGTTATCGGACTCGAGTCGGTCGGACTCCCATTGAAGTCAATGGGAGCCGGTCGTACAACGCGTACGCGGGCTCCCATTGACTCAATGGGTGCGGAGTCGGACAAGGGCGCCCCCTACAGCGGGTACGCGGCGATGCGATTCGCGCCGTACACGCACAGGTAGGGGGGACCCATGGGTCCCCCCTGTGTGCGACTCGCGCGGCTACGCGTACTGGGGGTCCGACACGGACCCCAAAGTACGGCTCCGACAGCTCTTTCGAGCCGGAGTGCGCGGCTCGGTCGGACTGCTCGCGGCGCGCATCGTACTTACCCGGCCGGGGAACGTCTCCATTGCGCGGTGCGAGTCGAGTCCGAGCGAGTCGGTCGGTGCGGTTCGAGTCCGAGCGAGTCGGTCGGAGCGGTCGGGACGCCCGGACGAATCGGTCGGCGATTTCGCATCGTACTCGCTCGGCCGGACCCGCGTACGGTTCGGTCGGGAAACAGGGCTCCGAATCGGATCCGGTAAAGCCGAATCCTATTCGGAGCCCTACCGGCCGAGATCGGAATCGGCCCCTAAAGGTTTCACGGTGTCTGTACTTGCCAGTTTCAGATGTCATCTGCAGAGACACAGCCCTTGATAAAATAAACTCTGTCTTCACTTCATTAAAAATAAAATCCCTCCTCTGCCAGCATATCTGTACCTGCATAACTAATGCCACAACATTTAAAACTGTTCACATCATTCATGCAACTTTCCCTGAAGATGTGACGTTTATCAATCTAAAACTGGTTAACCCATGAGGGGCACTTTCACAGTGCTAACGCAAACTTGTTTTATTTTTCTTGTGATATTCTATTGCACTTTTGTCAGGTGAAGTGAAGACTGAGACTTCTCCAGTATTTGTAACCACCGTCTGGAAACTTTAGCAACCTCACTAACGAGTTTCCATGCATCTTTCTAGGAAATCTTTAGAACAGCACCCCATCTGAAATAAAGTCAACCTGGTGTGTGACTGCTGCCTCTAGTAACTCATAGAAATTCAGATGACTTGACTTCAACACAAGCAAAGGGAACCCACCCAGGTCAGATGAGCCTATGAAACTGCTCACTGCAGAGGAGTAAGAGTTCAAGAAAGAATAATCTTGACAAGACGATAAAGGAACTTATTTAGCCAATGTAGAATTTAAAGGGGGGTGTGGCTTAGCACCCAATGAACATGGCGGCAGGCTAACCAGAGCTCTGTAGCAGCTGTGAGGTATTTTACATCATGTACCTACAATTTTGTCACCAGACTGCTACTTTTAATTTCCAAATGAAGCAGAATACTTTTGGAACACAACTGCATTCACAGGTGACAGCTTAATGGGCTCTTTAACATCTTTACTGAGAGGAATGCTTTCCAATGGGAAGCTCCAGCACCCACCATCTTATAACCTTTTGACCCTGCAGCCCTCCTAAATCTCTCTGCTGTTCTGTGTGCTGGGAAGTTTCATTTTCAACAATTTATCCCTTCCAGTTAACATTTCTATTTTCTGAAGCACTGCCATAGACTGCTGAAGGAAGTTTCACTTTCAACAATTTATCTCTTCAAGTTAGCATTTCTATTTTCTGCAGCACTGCAATAGACTGCATTGAGAAGTTTAATATTAAACAATTTATCTATTCAAGTTAGAATTTCTATTTTCTGAAGCACTGCAATAGACTGCCTGGAGAAGTTTCATTTTAAACAATTTATCTATTCAAGTCAGCATTTCTATTTTCTGAAGCACTGCAATAGGACTGCCTTGTGAGACAGTTTTAACTACATTTTAACTGCAGTTAATTTGGAGATAATTCCCTATACCACTTCCCTTTATTTTAACATTTGTATTTATGTTTGGGGAAAACTAGGAATTTAAAATCACACACCCCTGGCATGGCTCACTCTCAGTATACAGTGGACACTAAAAACTCTTTTTCTTCACTGGAATCCAATATGGAACATCCTGATATGGTATCTCAAGATTTTCATTCGTCCTCCTCCTGCACCTCTACACTTTCTTCTAAGCAACCCTCTAAAATACCAACCACAGCTCCGCTAAAGGCAAACAAAAGGCCAAAAAAGATCCTCTATTAACTGTTAAACCTATATCCTCTATTTCTATTGAACTCCTTCTGGATGAGATTTGCGCCTTGAAACCCAATACGGAGGAAACTAATACAAAGCTTCAGCGACTGGACGACAAATGGTCTCTGATGGAAAATAGAGTTACGAACATAGAACATAGGATGCTTTCAATTCAGGTTGCTGCTCAAGATGTTACGCACCTCTAAGCGGAATTCTCATATCTTAAGAAAGTTACTGAAGATTTCAAAAATCGGAACAGGCAGAACAACCTTCACAACTACAGCCTTGCAGAGGAAACGGAGGGTTCTCAACCTATTTCCTTTTTCCAAAATGTTCTTCCAAAACTTTTGGATATCTCTGAATCCACTAAGCTTAACATACAATGTGCTCATTGACTTGGTCATTGATCTCAACATGCCTCCTCATCACAAAAACCATGGGGTGTGATAATATTTTTTCTGGAAAATCAGGATCTGCTCACAGTTATCAAAGCAGCAAAAACCAAAGGACGTGTTACTTGGTCTGAAAACCCATTATATTTTGTTCAAGATCTGGCTAAAGCTACAGCAGACAGACAGAAGAAATCTCTAGACATGCAACCTGCGTTATGTTCCCTTTGAGCCAGATTTGGTCTTTTCCATCCGTGCTTCTTTAAAGTAACTTACAATAACAAAACAACAACATACGAAGATCCCTATACGCTGCAGAAATTTATTGACAACTGTAAAATAGAAACAATGGACACTTCTAAATAACCTTTCACTTGAAGGCTTCATATAACTTTCTTTTTATGTTTCACATTGTTGGTGCTGTATTCTTTTTAATGTCTAGGTTAACCTACCATTTAATTTCATGCTTTATTAGTCTTTTAAAGGTATATCTTTGTATAAGATAATAATGTATATCTTTTTCTTCACTTCTTAGGTACCCTCTTTTAGTGTTGTGTCCAGCAGATCCTACTATTTTTATACCCTTATCTATGGTCTGGATGTCTCCTCTCTGGTTGCCACTGGAACCCCGGTTGTTGTCATCTTCCCTTTTGGGGTCGCACCACTCCCGATTATTTTGCCCTGGTACCTATGATGACTTTTGTCTTATTTTGTTTCTGTCAACATCCATATTTCTTTTATCGTTTTCATCTTTTCTTTTCACTATCTGCATTTCCTTTTCTTTCCTTCTATTTTCACACTCTCCTATGTTTTCTCTCTTCTATATTTTGTATTCTTTATCTTGCTCCTTCTCTTTCAATGTGCTATTTTCTGTTATATTTCTCTCTCTGCCAAGAAATGCATGGTTTTATTTCTTACTCAAAATGATTTAAGTAATTCTTATTCTTTACTTATAGAGTACAATAATTTCACTGCAATTCTTTATTCATGACTTTATGCATTATTACTTGGAATGCAAAAGTGTTAGGCTCACCTATTAAACGGCAAAGAGTTCTTACTCATTTAGCCAAATAAAATGCTGATATTGCTTTGTTACACGAAACTCATGTTATTGAATTGTAAATTTTACATGGAGTTAAGGAAGGTGTGGTTGGTTCCACTTTTAAAAGCACAAGGGTTGAAGCAATGTCGCCCTGCACTAATTAAACTCCAGTTTTTAGAAAACGAGCACACAGCTTGGAAGATATCTATGTTTTTGAAGAAAGTGCTCTATCAAAGGAAGAGTATAGTGATTTAAGGAGCGAGACTGCTTGTGCACACTGTCTTTTTAATATTGCCTGATTTTAATTATGCTGAATCTTACATCAAAGTTTAAGAAGTTTTTATCTTTACAGTATATTAATTTCTGTGTTAATATTTGTAAAAGTATTGTGTGTTTTATGTGCTTTTATGATTGTTAAAAAAGCAATCGAATGAAGCTTTCCTTGACTTGTCTTGACTTGAATTGGAGACCAAAAAACTTGTTAGACATTGGGTGGGATATGCATTTTCCTCATCATGTAATGGGAAACGTAATGGAGTTGTAATTCTGTGTAAAAAATCTTTGGATGTTAACTTGTTATCACAAGAATCAGATAAAGAAGGTTGATGGCTTCTCGTAAGATTACAAGTAAATAAAACCAATATCTGTTTTTAATATTTATGCATCCAAACATCCTGATAAAACATTTTGGCTCTCAATTACACCCAAACTGATGACTACTTAGTTTTTGGTGGGGATTAAAATATGGTAATGGATCCTTTTTTAGATTGCTCCTCCAAGTCTTCTTTTGTCCCTTTCTACAATCACAGACAATTCACCACAGCCATCAAACAAAGGCCCCTTATTGATTCCTCGAGGGATAGTTCTGTTTTCCAAACCACTGTGTGCCTCGAGGCATAGCTCTGCTGTTTAAACACTACATTTGCTTCATCTGCAGTTGGAGGAATGTCTGGGGTGACTAGACGTCTGAATGGCACAACGCACCTTACCTGTCTGCCCGTACAGAGTATTATATCCATGCACAACGCACTTTATCTGTTCGCCCGTCTAGAGGATTGAAATCTTCACGAAGGCACGTTGCACTTTAGACTGAGGCCCTGCTAATCAGGACCCAAGTCTATCTGCTTTCTACTCTAAATTGACTGTATGTACTTTAGGTACACTCCAGATTGGATTCTGGGGTACCCTTGTGAGTCCCTAGTATATGGTATACTATGTACCCAGGGCATAGGTACCCCAGAGGCCTACCAGGGGCTGCAGCATGTATTATGCCACCCCTGGGAAGCCTTTTAAAATGACACAACAGGTCTGCTACAACAGCCTGTGTAAGGTGGTGTATCCACCCCTTACTGAGATATAGGTTCCCTATATCTCTCCATATCACTGCACATGTAAACCTGTCAGTCACCCCTATGTCAGGCCTTAACAATCCTGAAGGCAGGGTGCTGGGTTTCATGTGAGAGGGTGCCCATGCATGAGCAGAGCCCCTCTGCAGCTTTCGGAATCTTCATTCCGGGGTTGTTTGTGATGCAGCCAGACCATATACTATTAAGTGCATTATAACCAAACGGTAAATGCTAACTTTGGAGTGGCTGCATGGAAAACTGTTGTGTTTGGTGTCACACACCTTGGAATCATACCGCCACACCAGTAACTGGTGTGGGAGTATGATCCCACCCTTCTAGAGGGAGAGACATGACAGCACCGGTATACCCGGTACCAGCTAACAGAGCCCTGGCATCACAAAATGGATGCTGCAGCCACAGACACAAGTCTGCCCTCCTGCTGCTGGACGAAACTCCGGCAGGGGAGGCCTGGACAATAGGTTTCCTGTCACAGGGAGGTGTGACCACCTCCCAGACAGGCTTTAGTGTATTGGGACTGGGTGGGTACACTCTCAGAGTGCTTTGAAGTCTGCACTGGGGGCACATTTGGTGTCCCTGTGCATAGTCCAGCTCAAACCGGTTGCAGGGGCACACAGCCCCTGCTCTGGCGCGAAACTGGACAAAGGAAATGGGTGTAGCCACCCCTCTTTCCTGACCCTCCCATAGGTGGGTCCCCAGAGTTTGTCCAACCCCTTCCTTGGGTATAAAGTAGGAAACCCTGACTACAGGACTTTAGATTACACCTGGACTAAACTCTGATACTAGAAACCAAGTACTTCAATGATCTGCACGACACTGGACGACTGAAGAATCTCCCTTGGAGTAAAGGAGTTACTCTCATGCAAGGCAGGCACCTTTAACGCAACTGACCGGTTGGCATCTCCAAGCTCCGACGGACTCCGAAGAATATTGCCACACAGGAGGTGGGTTTTCCTAGGTTTCTGAGGTCGATCTGTGCCCACAGCAAGTTGGAGGTCCGTATCCCTAGTGGAAGACTGTGCAACACAAACCCCTGGACACCGCGACCATTTGCAAAAGCATCAGCTTTCCGGCAACCCCTGAGGCTGAGCTTTGGGATACTTTTAGCCCTGACCCCGAGCAGTAACTGCACTGGAGATTGAAGGCCTACACTAAACGAGTGTTCCGTGGGCCGCCATTTTGTGATTCGTCTTGAGGTCCATTTGCGATCACTGGTTCGTTGACCTTGGGTCCCCAAGAAGGCAACTCTAACTTTTATTGGACTTCCCTGGTTGCTCCAGACGTGCCCTGACTCTCCATCACTTGGTGAGTCCCCAGGACCTTGCTGGTCTGCACAGAAGCATCTTTTCTCTTCCTGTATGGGTTGCTGTTGCCAAGGCTTGTTGTGGTTACTCCGATCACCGACACCCCAGCACTCGACATCCTTTATGGAGCAGCTTGAATCCGGCTCCTGGTCATCGTCGACATCTCCAGGACCCCGTGGCTGCAGAGTCAAGCTTCACCTCTTTGCACCTGAAGCACCCGACATCGGTGGGCATTCGATTGCTCCGCTCCTGGTCACTGGCTAGTGACCCAGACTCTGTCCCCTCTGCTTTCAGGTTCTTCACATCTTCGATCCAGGCTTGGATCACACCGGACACTTTTCTCCTTCACGGTAGCAGCACATCGCCATTGAGAACGACGACGATTCCTGACACCCTTTGACACCTATGCACCCGGCTTCTCTGGGTGAGGTAACTCGAGTACTCCGGTGCTCCCGTGGGTGTTGGCCCTAGAACCCCTTAAGTCTAAAGGGGTTTGCTCAAAGTCCTCTCCTAAGTGTCCTTTTGCTTTAAAATTCCAACCCCGACTTTCCGCATTGAATCCTACGGCGCTCGCGGCTGTGTTCTCACACTGCGCATGTTCCCCGTGGGTCTCCTGTGTCACTACCTTGGGTGGTTCCTTGGGGTCCCAGCGATTCTACGCGCTCTAGGCACTGTGTCTCGTCAAGTCGTGGTTCTTATATCACTTTCTTAGTATATGGTTTGGTCTCCCCTGGAGCCCACTGTGTATTGTGCTATTTACTGTCGTTTTAATACTGTGATACTGTGTATCTTGAACTCTAATCTCATAAAGGGATTAGTAGTTAGTGTTTAGAAATAAATACATATATTTTATATATATATATATCTTGTGTGGTTCTCCTTTCATTTAGTTATTCAAAGAGGTTAAAATCTGGCAAACCAAGCTGCTTTACACTCCTTCAAGACTTAGCCTGAAGGCTGCTCTCCATAGCTGCCACTAGGATAGCTTTCAATAAAGGTTGTCTTTAAACCTACCATCAATAAGGGTCGTTTGGACTGGTGCAAGGTGCCCACTATAACTAGTGGACAACATATGCCAGGCCAACTTCTCACAACGAACATAAAACATCAGATGCTTTCAATTCAGGTTGCTGCTCAAGATGTTACGCACCTCTAAGCGGAATTCTCATATCTTCAGAAAGTTACTGAAGATTTCGAAAATCGGAACAGGCAGAGCAACCTTCACAACTACAGCCTTGCAGAGGAAATGGAGGGCTCTCAACCTATTTCCTTTTTCCAAAATGTTCTTCCAAAACTTTTGGATATCTCTGAATCCACTAAGCTTAACATACAATGTGCTCATAGGCTTGGTCATTGATCTCAACATGCCTCCTCATCACAAAAACCACGGGGTGTGATAATATTTTTTCTGGAAAATCAGGATCTGCTCACAGTTATCAAAGCAGCAAAAACCAAAGGACGTGTTACTTGGTCTGAAAACCCATTATATTTTTGTTCAAGATCTGGCTAAAGCTACAGCAGACAGACAGAAGAAATCTCTAGACATGCAACCTGCGTTATGTTCCCTTTGAGCCAGATTTGGTCTTTTCCATCCGTGCTTCTTTAAAGTAACTTACAATAACAAAACAACAACATACGAAGATCTGTCTACGCTGCAGAAATTTATTGACAACTGTAAAATAGAAACAATGGACACTTCTAAATACCCTTTAACTTGAAGGCTTCATATAACTTTCTTTTTATGTTTCACATTGTTGGTGCTGTATTCTTTTTAATGTCTAGGTTAACCTACCATTTAATTTCATGCTTTATTAGTCTTTTAAAGGTATATCTTTGTATAAGATAATAATGTATATCTTTTTCTTCAC
The DNA here is from genome assembly GCA_963921515.1 of Calotriton arnoldi. Taxonomy (NCBI): domain Eukaryota; kingdom Metazoa; phylum Chordata; class Amphibia; order Caudata; family Salamandridae; genus Calotriton; species Calotriton arnoldi. Next base: position 142,767 of record CAWUFW010003840.1, read on the forward strand.
TTCTTAGGTACCCTCTTTTAGTGTTGTGTCCAGCAAATCCTCCTATTTTTATACCCTTTTCTATGGTCTGGATGTCTCCCCTCTGGTTGCCACTGGAACCCCGGTTGTTGTCATCTTCCCTTTTGTGGTCGCACCACTCCCGATTATTTTGCCCTGGTACCTATGATGTCTTTTGTCTTATTTTGTTTCTGTAAACATCCATATTTCTTTTATCGTTTTCATCTTTTCTTTTCACTATTTGCATTTCCTTTTCTTTCCTTCCATTTTCACACTCTCCTATGTTTTCTCTCTTCTATATTTTGTATTCTTTATCTTGCTCCTTCTCTTTCAATGTGCTATTTTCTGTTATATTTCTCTCTCTGCCAAGAAATGCATGGTTTTATTTCTTACTCAGAATGATTTAAGTAATTCTTATTCTTTACTTATAGAGTACAATCATTTCACTGCAATTCTTTATTCATGACTTTATGCATTATTACTTGGAATGTAAAAGTGTTAGGCTCGCCTATTAAACGGCAAAGAGTTCTTACTCATTTAGCCAAATAAAATGCTGATATTGTTTTGTTACAGGAAACTCATGTTATTGAATTGTAAATTTTACATGGAGTTAAAGAAGGTGTGGTTGGTTCCACTTTTAAATGCACAAGTGTTGAGGCAATGTCGCTCGGCACTAATTAAACTCCAGTTTTTAGAAAACGAGCACACAGCTTGGAAGATATCTATGTTTTTGAAGAAAGTGCTCTATCAAAGGAAGAGTATAGTGATTTAAGGAGCGAGACTGCTTGTGGACACTGTCTTTTTAACATTGCCTGATTTTAATTATGCTGAATCTTACATCAAATTTTAAGAAGTTTTTTATCTTTACTGTATATTAATTTCTGTGTTAATAGTATTGTGTGTTTTATGTGCTTTTATGATTGTTAAAAAAGCAATCGAATGAAGCTTTCCTTGACTTGTCTTGACTTGAATTGGAGACCAAAAAACTTGTTAGACATTGGGTGGGATATGCATTTTCCTCATCAGGTAATGGGAAACGTAATGGAGTTGTAATTCTGTGTAAAAAATCTTTGGATGTTAACTTGTTATCACAAGAATCAGATAAAGAAGGTCGATGGCTTCTCGTAAGATTACAAGTAAATAAAAAAACAATATCTGTTTTTAATATTTATGCATCCACACATCCTGATAAAACATTTTGGCCCTCAATTACACCCAAACTGATGACTACTTAGTTTTTGGTGGGGATTGCAATATGGTAATGGATCCTTTTTTAGATTGCTCCACCAAGTCTTCCTTTGTCCCTTCCTACAATCACAAACAATTCACCACAGCCATCAAACAAAGGTCCCTTATTGATTCCTCGAGGGATAGTTCTGTTTTCCAAACCACTGTGTGTCTCGAGGCACAGCTCTGCTGTTTAAACACTACATTTGCTACATCTGCAGTTGGAGGAATGTCTGGGGTGACTCGACGTCTGAATGGCACAACGCACCTTACCTGTCTGCCCGTACAGAGGATTATATCCACGCACAACGCACTTTATCTGTTCGCCCGTCTAGAGGATTGAAATCTTCACGAAGGCATGTTGCACTTTAACTGTTTGCCCACACAGAGGACTACAAGCCCCAGAGCGCGTTGCGGCAGGAGCTGCACGTGTCACGTCTACCGCGCCTGGAGGCGCATAAAGAGGGGCCGGGCTCCCGCGGCGCGTGATGCGCGCGGGCGTGCCTCTGAGACTGGAAGAGGCTGGGCTGGGCCAGTTCCATAAAACATTGACTCTGGGACGTTATATCATCTCGTGGTGAGGTACTGCTCTAATCCCCTTTTTTTCTTATTCTGCCCTGGGATTTTCAAGATGAGTAAGCGAAAGTTAGGTACTGGGCAGGGTGTCGTGGGGACACTTGATGCTTTTTTACTAAGGGCGGAGTCAGCACTTATCCATGACATTGAACTCACGGAACGGAGACTATCCCTAGAGCCTCTGCCCTCTCAGAATAGATCTGCTCTTGCAGGGCCTCTTATGTTAAGCAACCATGAAGTGCCCTCTCCTTGTATTAATCTGACACAACATTCAGAGACAGAAATAGCTTCTACTATATCCTCTGATTTGGTAAGTAGATCTGATAGACCTAATGTAACCACTAGAGGCCAGAAAGCCAAAATAAGTCAGGGAAATACTCATGAACCACCATCTAAGAAAAGGAAGGGTCGGGGAACCCAGAAACAGAGTAAAACTAGCCCAAAAGTAATAGGGCAGAAAACTAGAAGCTTAATTACTAATAGAGATCTTAATCAGGGGCCCTCTACAACAGCAATGCACAATGTCGAAGATGGGGTACCTGCTGGGGCACAAGAGGAGGATTATTGGAGAAGATTAGAAACAATGATATCAGTATTACTGGATCCAATACTACAAAAAATATCTGTAGTGGAAACTAGACTAACTAAGCTGGAGGAGCTTGTTATTAGTAACCCCCCGGTTCAATTGGATATCTGTTCATGCAAAGGTCCTGATATGTTGTGTAACAGGGGGATGGATAGGGAGGCTAGCCAGTCTGGAAGTTTCCCCGTAAGTACACCATTTGACCACCTCCAATTATACTAACTCTAGTATAGCTAAGGCTCCTGTTCGTTCTGGGTATTTATCTCCAAAAATAGCATACCCTCCATCAGACCCTCAAGGACACTTACATCGCACGGTTGATACCCATTTGACACGTGGACAGACCGTTAATTTAGTAAACAGTCTACCTAGTGCCATGAGGAATACTACACAAGATGAAGGAGGGAGAGTTAGAAACACTCAAGACCATCTGAGGCTCAACCAGGAAGATTCTTCCAATTCGACCCGGAATTTGCATTTACCGCCAGAAGCAATATACGGTTATTCTGGCAAATGTCCCATCCCTATCACATAATGTCTCTGAACACTGGTCTACATTAAGGAACAAGTCATTGCACCTTCTGAGTGCAAGGACTGGAATAACTAACACTCTTTTTTCAGAATTTAAAATGGCCCGAAGAATTGGGTGGGTGGGTAATTCAGTAAAATCTCTAGGGGGAGACTGTGTAGTTCTAACATTTAGTTCACCTGGTCTGGTGCAGTCAATCCTTGATAGGGGAGGTAATCGGTTTGTTAACGCCCAGGGCGTAAACATGCTACCCCTGGGTTTCTTTTATCAACCTCCCAGACCTTGTTGGTACATACCTGTACAGGAGAGTTTCATAGGGAGCAGGCAGCCTAGATATATGGTCCCAGTGAGTAACCATTATGACATCTTGAACCCGCTGGAAGATATAGACTGACTGACCCCGGGGATTGTTGTCCACTCTAATTATAAGTCTAGCTTGTATGGAGGTCGGGACGACTATAACCGCAAGCAGAATAGCAACTCCGGACCGGCCCACATAGTGAGAGTTTACTACCTACCCTCTCCAGCTCTTAGGGAGCAGAGGGAAGAGGGTTTGGGCATAACCAACTCGATCTTGGATGCCCCATCCGAATACCACGAGCATCTAATTTTAGCCCAGGCACTTAAAAATAGTGATGGTGTATTAAATAGGAAAGTAGTAACTACTAATGTCGCAGTTAATAGCGACGCAGACCTTTGTAACATCGTTTCGTGGAACATCTCTGGCTTACGTTCAAAGCTAAATAACCCTTTGTGGTGGGATTTCATAGTAAAACTTGAGATATTATGTTTCCAGGAAACATGCGCTAAGGAAGTTACTCATATGAATGGGTTTAGGACATACCATACTCCAGCTATTGAGGGGACGAGTGGAAGGGCAAAGGGCGGGCTATGTTTGTATATATCAAGTAGTCTGAAAATATAAAAGATAACGATGTTGGGAGAGGAAATGTATTATCAAGTGGCTGTAATCCATGTAGAGACAAAACATTGTATTGCTCTGGCAAACTTTTATAACAACATCCCCCCCGGATAAAGTTAGGGTTATTGTAAAAAAAACTTGGGCAGGGATTTGAAGTCTATCCGCAATAATAATGCTAAAGATACAATGTTAATCCTGGAGGGGGATTTTAACTGTGCTCTGTGTTCTAATGTTGACGATGATTCATGTGGTTTTTCAAATGAGGAAGGGATAAGTAATTCCCACTTTCGGCATTCTGTGTTGGGAGAGATGCTTAATGAAGTAATGTTTAGTCTCGATTTAGGTTTTGTAAACGAATTATGCCCAATACCTGCCCCTATGCCCTACACTTTTAGTGGCAGGGGTTTATGTTCTACTATAGACGACATATTAACGTCAAATAGTCATGCGCATAGTCTCCATTCCTTTTCTATAGCTGACAAGTGTTTGAGTGATCATTTTCCCCTGTGTCTTTCTGTCTCACTATCGACAAGTAAACCTGCTAGGCTTGATGAAGATGATCAGATGCTAGAAAATATAGCAATTGGGAGAACAAATGGTTATACTTTGCGCTGGTCGATGGTAGATCTGACAGCAATACTGAAGACTGGTCGATAAATGTAAATCTGCTTTTAAGATATGTCTGAGTGAAACAGCTGTCCGAGATAGCATTTTATCTTCTTTTCATTTGATCTCAAATGCAATAAGGGAAGCATTGTGCATCCAGAAATGGAATAAGGGGCAATCGTGTGGATGGTTCGACTCTAGGTGTACCCCGACTATACTCCAACTTAAAAAACGAGCTACATAAGATACCTAGAAACCCAAATGGAGTGAGGCAGGCCAGATGGGACTATAGGCGAGCAATTAGAGGTAGGAAAATTGCTTTGAGAAATGAGGCATGGGAGGCATTGCATAAGGCCTCGATAGTGAAAGATAGTTCGGCGTTTTGGAAGGTGGTTAAAGCACCTTTTTTAACCACCGAAGTTGGTCCGTCTATTGAAATCGCCATAACTGAGGACCAATGGATTAATCATTTTTCAAAAGTATATAATGGCGAGGAACATTTTGGTGTGATGGGTAATAACAGTCAAGGGGAACCCAATTTGGATTCCTTGCCTCATTATCTAGACTTGCAGTTCACTCTGGATGAAGTGAATCGGGCACTTTCTGCAAGTCAGGGTAGTAAGGCCCCTGGCCCAGACGGGGTACCCGTCGACTCATTTAAGTCAAATACTTCTTTGTGGGGGCCAATTATCACCCAGGTAATAACTGCTAGTTGCCGTACCCCTTTTTTATCGACCAGGGTAGAATCCATTATTGTCCCAATCTTTAAAAAGGGGGGCCGACAGTATCCCGGATGCTACAGGCCCATCTCTTTACTGGATGCCTTGACAAAAATAGTAGGCCGAATAATATTAGAACGCTTTCAGGTCTGGGCAGAGGACAATGCGGTTTTATCTGACTTACAATATGGTTTTCGTGAGGCTTTAGGGACAGTTGAACAGAGTTTAAATGTATCAATTTTAGTGGGGAAATATACACGGGTGAAGAAGGGGAAGTTGTTTTTAGCGTTTGTGGACCTCATAGCAGCTTTTGACTGTGTGAGGCAAAGTAAACTCTGGGAGATACTAGAAGTTATGGGGGTTGACTTACAGATTATTTATTTTCTTAAGCGTTTTTATAGTGACGCCAAGGCACATGTACGCTGTGGTTTGAATGGTGAGCGCTCTGCCTCATTCCCAATAAGGAGGGGGGTCAGGCAAGGCTGTGTCCTGGCCCCCTTTCTTTTTAATCTTTATATTAATGGTTTGGGCAAGGCACTCCTGAAAGACAATCAAGATTTCCCTCAAGTAGCTGGACGTCCAATACCAGCTCTCCTGTATGCGGATGACGCGGTATTGATGTCCCGAACTCAAATAGGTCTTGAGAGGGTCTTAGATAGTTTTTCTAATTTTATGAAAGACCTTGGCCTAAGAGTGAATACCTCGAAGACTTATATTATGCGGTGTGGCCATGGTAGTAAGAGGTCTAAGGATATGTTTGTGACAGGACAGAAGATTGGGGTTACTAAGAGATTTTCGTATCTCGGAATTCTCTTTGACCAAAATGATTCCTGGGTACAAGCAGTTTCAGTGAAAAAACTAGCTTTTTTAAGAACAACAAATGCCCTTGCCAACTTTGCAAGAAAACTGGGTAGGAGACCACCAGTAGAGCTTATTAAAATCTACAAAGCAAAGTGTGTCTCCTCCGCGGTGTATGGGGCAGGGGTCTGGGGTTTCGCTGATTTGCTCCCGATACAACGGGTGGAAAACTCTTTTTTAAGATACATTTTGTCCGTGCCGAACAGTACCTCATCGTATATATGTCATGCTGAGTTGGGCCTCCCTTTCATTTCTGATTTAATAAAACTAGAGCCTATTCTTCTATGGCATAGGCTCTGGACTAGAGAAGAAACAAACCTAAATAGAGATATTTTAACAGATAGTCTGAAATTGGAAGGGGCCCTAAAGATCCCATGGGTAAGATATGTTCGAGACTTCTTGCATGATCTAGGTCATATAGAATACTTTACGGATCCAAGAACTACTCAGATGACAACTAGAAAGGAGCTAAAAAAGAGGGTCTTTTGTTATTAGACACTATCAGAATGTCAGTCAGAGGCTATAAAACCAACTGTCCAGCATAATCAGTTGATTTTAACTACTTTTAATATTCAACCCTATTTAACTTTTGTACCAGGTGTTTATGATATGTTTTTATTGACTAGATTTAGGTTGGGGGTCTTTCATAGACTTGTTAGTTTTCCGAAAATGAATGACTGGGCTCAAGACCTCCAAATGTGTCCTTGTGATAATTATTCAGCACAGTCTACTATACATGTTGTTCTTTTTAGTAGGTTTTATGCTGATTTGAGGAAAGTCTGTATTTTATCAGTTCTAAAATCGTTGGGGCTTTGACAATGCCGACCCGCTCTTATTGTATTACAACTTTTGGATAATGAGCACAGGGTTTTTAGGATTGTAACTTTTTTAAAACGAGTACTGAGTCAAAGGAAATGTATGTTTACCCAATTCATTGTTTTTAGAAACCGGTATTGGTATAATTTTATTATGTTCTAAATTTTTATAATGAATTGTGGTTAATACTCTTTGTTTGGTATCCCATTTTATGTAATGATTTATGTGTTACTTTTTCTGTGCTTTTATGATTGTTTGATATAGCAAATCGAATAAAGCTTTCTTTGACTTGACTTGATTCCTGGAGAATGTGCAACCCCTGTTTACAAGAATATACTTTTTTCTTCCCTGTACATTTCTCTTAGTCTAGGATTGATCACCTTTTTGTCTCTAAACCCTTATCTCAATACATCTTATGAGCTGAAATAGGCACCATTTTAATTTCTGATCATGCACCGGTAATTCTAGATCTAGACCTCCTTCCCCTTCCCCCAAAGTTAGACGTTGGTGCTTCAATATTTCTCTTTTATTGGATACCTCTTTCATACAACAATTTGGTACTTTTAAAATAGAATTTTTTGCTCCGAATGAATTTCCTGACTTATCATTTCCAATTATTTGGGATACATTCAAAGCTGCTTCTAGAGATTTTATCATTACTTATATTTCCACTAAAAGAAAATAAATTCAAAAAAAGCACTAGATTTAATGAAATATATTAAATACTTAGAACAACCCTACTTCGTATCCAAATCTAAGACTTGCATAGATAATTAATTAAGGCTAAATTTGATTTCAATAAACTCTCCATGGAAGAGGCTAACTTTTATCTCCTTAAATCTTGTTCCAGATACTATGGTGATCCAAATAAAGCAGGTAAACTCTTAGCAAATCATCTTAAAATTAAAAAAGAGCAAACTAAAATAGAAACTATTTTAAGAGATGATTCCATGCCTCTTTTTTAGAGACAATGATATCCTTAATGAATTTACTAAATTCTATCAAAGTCTATATAAGCCTGAGTTAGATCCTCTCCAATCTGATATTAACTCATATCTTTCTTCTTTCCATAAGGAATTTGATATCAATACTGATTTTTCTTCCCTTAATTCTAATATCACAACTTACGCTATTCATACTGTCATTACCTACATTAAAAAAGGTAAAGCTCCTGGGCCTGATGGTTTTCCTATTGAATTTTACCTCCATTTTTCTAAACAATTAATCCCTAAATTACTTCGATTATTTACATTCTTTACTTCCTCCTATTTTGCTACTGGGACATTTCAAGAAGCCTTAATATGCCGTATACCAAAAGATAATAAAGATCATAAGGCATGCAAAAATTATAGACATATTGCCTTAGTTAATTCTGATTATAAGATTTTTGCCAATATTCTGCCGTTAAGCCTTGATCCTCTGCTCCCCAATTTAATTGGTGGTGAACAAGCTGGTTTTGTTAAAGGTAGACAACTCTCTGATAATACCAGGCTTTTCTTAGATGTTCTGAGTAAATCTAAAGCTTATAAATATTCCTTAGCAGCCATTTCCTTGGATGCTGAGAAAGCTTTCAATCGGATACACTGGAAATTTTTATTCTCTACACTTTAATGGTTTGGTGTTGGGGAAAAGTTCATTAACTTAGTCTCTCTTTTATATTCTTTCCCTTCCACATTTATGTTTGTCAATGGCCTAATCTCCTCTCCTTTTCTTTTACACAGAGGTGTATGACAAGGCTGTCCACTATCGCCTCTTCTTTTTATTCTGGCTCTCGAACCTTTTCTATCTAAAATTCGACAAAATAGTGCATACAAGGATTCAAATATGGAGATAAACAAATTAAAATGTCAGTCTACACTGATGATATTCTTTTATATATGGCCTCTCCTGATTCTTCTTTCCAACCCTTTTTAAATGCAGTTTCCACTTTTGCCTCACTTCCAAGTTATAAACTTAATTCTGACAAATGTGAAATCCTTCCACTTAACAAATGGTATATCAAACATGATTTCCTCCCTTCAGTATTTCTTTGGAGCCCAACAAAAATTTAATATTTGGGCCTTTGGTTCACTACTTCTATAAAAGACACTATATCACTCAACACTACTACATTACTGTCTACTTTATCTAACCTTACTTGACGATGGAATCCGCTATTCAGGCTCCTGGTGGGGTAGGTTAGATTCTATTAAGATGATGTTAGTCCCCATCATTCTTTTCTATCTTTCGGTAATTCCAATTAACTTTCCCACCTCTACTTTTAAAAAAGGTATTCTATTTTCACTGCATTGTTATGGAATAATAAAAAGCATTGTATTTCTTTGTCCAAATTACAAATGCAAAAGCAACAAGGGGCAGTTAATTTTCCTCATTTTCAGGCTTATCAAAATGCTTTATTTTTTAAAACAGTCAATATATTTTCAAGCTGGCCCAATTCCATCTCCCTTATGGTCAGAATTGGAGTTATCTTTTTCAACCTTTCTCTTTTGCTGATTTTTTATCCTTTACTCAACACCCTTCTTCCATGTCTATTCCTATTCTGAAAAATGCTTGCAGAATATTACATCCATTTTATATTTCTTTTCTTTCACCTCTAGATCAATCCCTTCAATCCTAGATCTGGTAGAATACATTAATTAAATGTAATAATAAAACTATCTTTTGGAAAGCCTGGAGACATAAAGGTCTATTATGGACTCATCAATTGACACATAACCATTCACCTATCTCTTTTTCGCAAGCTCAATCCATCTTTCACTTCCCTCTTTCATATCTACACAAATTTCAGTCACTGATCTCTTCTATTTCTACCACATACCTTTCACTTTATTTGTTACCCATTTCCCCTCTTCCTATTTCACCTATACCAACATTACTGCTAACTGCCCTTACTGCTTCTCATATATATACCCACTGTACCTCTCTCCCTGTTGATCGACAAAAATCAACCCTAGAATTACAATGGGAAGCAGATCTTCACACCTCCTTACCTATTCCTTTGTGGAAGAAATTTTGGCTTAAAATTCGCAGAACATCACGTGCTGCCAACACAACTCAAACACTCTTTTTTATTTATAACCGTCTTCTAATCACTCCTGTTTCTTTACACAAAATTGATAGCGTCACTTCATTGTCTTGTTGGTCCTGTTGTGCTTCAATTTCTGATAATAAATATATTTTATTTGAATTTCCCACCACCTATCAATTTTGGTTAGAAGTGTGGAAACAAATTAACTCTATTTTTCATACACATATACCATTCGCCTTTACTAATCTATTTTTAGGTAGTGTTTGTGATGATTGGCATCGTTGTACTTTTAATATACAAATTGTGGACTTATTAATTGCTTTTGCATTTCTAACAGATTGCTAAAAATTGGAAGAATGCTCTGCATACCTCCTTTCGAGCATGGTGGTATAGTGTTTGTTATAATCAGAGACTAGATAGAGCGTATACTGTCCCAATGTCTCTTACTATTAAACGAAATTCTCTCTGGTCTCCAGTAACCATTTTTCTAAATTCTTCAGTTTCAAGGACTCTCATACATCAACCCTTAACTGATGAAGTATCTAAACCTCCTTGAATATATTATTTTTCTTCTTAGAGCTTCCATACTAATAGTAATATGTTTTGCTCTTTTGTTTCACTGATAATATGTACTCTATGGTTTTTGTAATTCCACTACGGTTTATAAATATGCTCATTTCATTACATGAGAAGTGCTTTTATTTTTTTGCTCTTTCTATTTTCTTTCTCACTCCCCTTCTTATCCTGTTTTCTACATATAATTGCACAAATGTCCCTGTTCTATCTTAATATAGAATTTAACACAGACAATGCATAGGGGCCTAGTTGCAAAGGTAGGGTTGGTCATACATTTATGGTTAAAAAGGATGGAATATAATTCTCTCACTAGATCAAACTTATTTCCATAATTAAATGTGGTTCCGATGGATAGTCAAATTTGTGCTTGGAGATGAGTGAATGGGTGAATGTGAGAGTAAATGTTTCCAAGAATGGATGGATGAGAGAGCATATGAAGGAGTTACTGAATAGGTGGTTGCATGGACAGATGAATGCATGAAATCAATCATCTATCCATATACATCCTCATCCATAATCTTCCTCATATTCATCCCCTCGCTCACCACACAAACCTTTCAGTGAAGAAGCAATTTGATTATAAAAAGCCAGAACTGTTGAATTGGTCAATGCTTGTCTTTTTTTCCTTTTAGGCTCAATAAGTCTCGGGAGTCGATTTCTGAATGACCCAGTGATTGGAAACACTGATTGTGGAGGTGGCATACATACCTTGCTTTATTTTCCTTTTTTGCGGGGGTGGAATGGCTCTGACCCCCCCACTATAGTTGGATTCTCTGTATTTTTCAAAATGGTAATAGCTGTGATAATTAGATGTCTGATAATGATATGGAACTCTTGAAAAAGATTTGTCATATGTAAAAAATTAAAACTTTTTCTGCCACATATTCACCGCTTTTCCCCCCAAATATTCACTGTTTGCACAGATAGCAGTATAGATCAGCACTCTGTGAAATCAAAAACGTACTGAAAAATTTAGGAAACATTGTGAAGTATGCAAAGTTTTCCAACTTTGGCCAATATCAAATATGGGTGTCATACGATCATAGTTTCTGTACTTACTCATCTAGGATGGACTGGACTGAGGGAAGACACAATTGCTGCCACTTTACAACCTCATGCTCCATTGCCCACCGATGGAAGTCTTAAAGTGGGACTTCTGGTAGGGGGAAATCAAGAAACTCTCTAATTTGGCAAAGATGTGAAGACAAAATCAAGTTTGAAAATTGCAATTTCACATGCCGCTAGTAAAGGCAGCAGGTTGAGGGTAACTCGATATTGAATCCAATAATTGCGAGAGGTCAGACAAACAGAAACAATGCCTTAATTTGACCATCAAGTAAAATAGAAAAGAAATACTATGGAAGACCTATCCATGTTGAAGACTAAATTGGCAAAGGTTGCTCATACAAAGCATACAAAGAGCACTTAGAGGCAACTGAATCTGTAAAGTGTGCTAAATAAATAAACATACCAGAATACCTGTAATATAAGGGGTTTATGTGCATTTTTCTACATGACAGATACATTTTGGTAACAGGTACTATTTAGCAGAAGAATTGTAGGGTTAATATACACATTGTAGGATCATTTTACCAATTTCAACTTTATCTTGGGGAGATGTAGGTTATTTTTTTCACCACACTGTTGACTCTAGGGGTGATATTTACAACAAAATGTCAGAGCATGGTGTTATGCCAAAATTGGTAACGCTGCGCTCTGACATTTTTAAAATGCAGGGATGCGCCGTATTCACAAAATTATGGTGCACCGCTGTGATTCCCCTAGTGCTGGTGCTAAGAGAGCTGCCTAGCGCCAGCACAGGCACCCTTGCGACATGTTGTAAGGGTGCCTGCACTGCAGGGGCGATTGTTTATGTGCAGGAAGGAACACCTTCCTGCACAATAACATCCTTGAAAGGTGATTGGCTCTTTCTATGTGTGCTGCAGAATACAGCACACATGGAAAGAGCAAAAAACAAGGAGAAATTAAAAATGTCTCCTCTTATCGCCAGTCTAAGACCTGGTATTCCCTAAGCTTAGTTCTTGGCGCTGCCCCAGCCTTGTCAATATGGGGCAGCTTAAAAAAGCAATGAGTGTTGAGGAAGAACACTCACTGCAACACCCATTGCACGCCCCTTTCACGCTAAGTGAATTATGAAAAGGGGCCTTATTTACAAGGCGGCGTTTAACCACGTTAACTGGCTTAACACAGCTTTGTAAATAAGGAAAAATAAGGAGAAGGGTATATCGCCACTAAAACATTGCTAAAAGTGACATTCTGATGGCGATATTCTCTTGTAAATATGCCCCTAGATGTGTTAATGATCTAAAAGGCTATTAATGGAACTGTAGGAGGAGACCTCTACTGACATTTGCTGTACCATACAGTAGACAGTCCTCTGACATTGACTTAATGTCAAAGTCGCCACCTCCTTTCACTAGCGCCCTCTCCCAGCCTGCACAGCTCTCATCTCAGTAATTATCTAGCCTCCAATGGCCCACCTCACTGGATACGGACTACTTACAACCACAAGTCACTTGCCATATTACTGTAAACCTCTCCTGTCACTGCACACCTCCTATGACCAGCCCCTTCACCTTACACTGCCCTTCCACATCACAAGACACCTCTGCGTTCCCTGTTGCACTCCATAACTAGCTACGTCTGCTGTCAATACCCCTTACACTCCTTAGCTATCTCTACTGTCACAGCACACAATTACAGTCACTATCCTTCGGCTGTTGTTAGCCACGTATCTAACTTTGTCGTCTGTATGTCAGTAGCCACCTCTCCTTTCGCTGTACACATTTCCATGCCCATGTGTTACCCCATAGCACTTATCATGTCAATGTTCACTTTCTATCACTTTTAACTGGTCCTATTACTGTTCACGTTTGGGAATTACCCACCTCTCTTTTCACTGCAGCCATCTTGTTACTAGTCACCCCTGCTGTCACTTCTCCCCTCTTACTTCTACCAGCTTTTTCTGCTATGGCACATCTATTTTTTACTATACACCATCTATCACAAAACACCTTACCTGGTTTTACTATCCTCTTCAGCCTCAGATGCTGAAAGGGATATAGGAACATGATGCTGTATCTGGTAGCTCTGAAAAGCTGCTGTGGCTGTGGTACCAGTACCGTGAGATCTGGCTGTGTCTTCTGAAGCCTTTTAAACACAGTGGAAGTTAAATTGCTCATCTTACTTCAAGCTCCACCCCTGTGGTGCACTGTCAGCCAGGACACAAAAGAGGGACAGATCCACAGTAAGTCCAGTAGCCAAATTGAGACTGGGACAGAAAGTAGGCCCAGGCACCAAAATAAAAGTGACCCCCAATAGACCATTTGTGAATTAGATAGCTAAGAAAATGTCCCATATTTGCAAATCAGGGCTGTTCTGAACTTATAAAGACATGGGGCCATATTTACAATGGAAGTGACTCAGTGCGTGCCGCAAGCCATTTGGCTGCACTTCACTGAGTTACTTTCAAAGCACAGGAATGTGACATATTTACAACAATATGTCGCTTCCCCATGCTTTCCTCTGTGCTGGCGCACTTTCGGCTGCCATGCGCAGGCACTCTTGCACCATGTGCAAGGATGCCTGTGTCAAGGGGAGATTGTCTTTGTGCAGGGAGGGACACCTTCCTGCACAAAAATAATCAATTGAGGTGATTTCCTCTTTCAATGTGTGTTGTAGAATGCAGCACGCATTGAACGAGAAAGAAATTGAGGAGAAATGTAAGCATTTCTCCTTGTTGCACCTCGCGTCATCACGCCTCAGGTGGTGTAGCATTATGACGAATTTCCAGGTTTACGATTTCTTGTAAATCTGAAAATGCATCAGAATACATGGGTGTCGCTTGGGAACACCCAGAGCAACACCCATGTCATGCCCCTTACACGCAAAGTGTTGCGTGAGATGGGGCAATATTTAAAAGCACACATAAAGCCATGCAGGGTGGCTTTATGTGCCCTTGTAAATATGGGGCAGCATCCACTTACTTTCAAGCAGCGCAGCTTCGATTCCTGGTCGAATGGTCTAGACCGGAGTCAGAGAAGATTTGGCTGTTTATGGACAGGGCCCTGGCAGGTACCTCTTTGTGGAAAATCCCCTTTTTGGATAAAATGAGCCGCGCGCCTAGTTTATCTTCCTCAGCAGTGGCGGCTCCTACACTCAGGGTTTGGGACTCAGTGGGGGTATTGAAGGGGCTAACGACACAGCCATTTCCACTGACTCTTATCGTGGGGAACTTGGCTTTTACACCGGGATGCGGCAACAGGAATTCAGGACCTGGCAACAGGAGGGGTGCGGATCCATAGGACATCTTTTCGATGTGAACAGGCCCATCCCGTTTAGCTCCCTGAGGATGGAAGGGTTACTTCCGGAAACTGAGAGATTCCGATATGTCCAAGTCAGGCACTGGGTTCTAGTCAGTGGGACCAGAGAAGCAGCACAATGGCATCTCACTACATACGAAAAGTGGCTCCTCAGTAGGACCTCGGACAAGCGTTTAGTGTCGGACCTTTATAAAATGCTTCTAGGCCTTGGGCCAGGGTGAAAGTCTGCATCTCAACAGAGATGGGAGCGAGAGCTGGGCAGGGAACTAACCCCGAAAGAGTGGGGAGATATTTACCACAGAGCGCGGCGTACAACACCTAACACAGCAAGCGCAGAAACGGCGGTGAAAATAGCCACGTACTGGTACTTGACTCCAGCCCGCCTCCATCAAATTGATCCTTCATGGGACGGTAAATGCTGGATATGTCTCACAGGAAGTGGCACACTCACACATATACTGTGGGACTGTACGATGTTGGCACGGTTCTGGGAGGAGGTACTTACAGACATTGACACATACTTCTCCACACAGCTGCCTAGATTTCCCTCATATACAGTGTTGGGACTTCTGAATCCACTCACGTACCCACTTCGATCCCGACGAGGTAGGCACATTACACTAGCACTCCGAGCGGCGCATCAAGCAATCCTAGCGTGCTGGGGCACTGATAGACTACCACACAGGTCAGACTGGCTGCACAAGATCTGGGGCCTACTGGGTATGAAACGCCTGTCCTAGGCATTGAGCCCAGGGGATGATACATTTCAGGACATATGGGGACCTTTTTTTGCCCTTTTATCACAAGAATTCACCGAGATTGCATGCCCCCGATACCTTAGAGTGTTGAGGCTGATGGGAATTCCCCAGTACGGACTCACTCCTAGTGAACCAACAGCAACAGAAGATTCTAAAATGTTTCTTGAACTCGAAGCAAGCAGGCACCCAGGGGAGGGCTAGGGGGGGAAGAGGGAGGGGGGGTTAGGGCGGGTGGGGGTTCTTTACTTTCCATAAATTCATTTGGTTATTTGAATATTGCAATGCGCCTGACAAGAGGGAATGTTGACACTGAGTCAAGAATATATTTACATGCCTTTAAGCGACTCAATAAAACAATTTAAACATAAATATTGGGCAGCAGGTTGCGCCGCCGGTGCGTCTCGCAACGTGACGTACCGGCGGCTCAAGGGGCTTGTAAATAAGCATTGTTTTGCAAGGTATGGGAGACTACATGCATTTGTGTTTGCTGCAGCCAATATTTATGGTTAAATCAAGGAAATCAACAGTAAAATGCGGCCAACCAGACTACACAACAGGCTCACAGGCAGTCAAAAAAAATACCCATACACTGACCTTGCAACCAACCTTTCTTGCATTGCAAAATAGCCCTATAGGCCAGTCCGATCCCGCCAGTCGGTTCAGCTCAGCTACTTGACAAAATGTCAGCTAGTATTGCATTCCATCGGGGGCCGTGAACTTAGCTCCCTCTAATTTGAGAGCCTACAGCCACCCTCCTTCCCTATGAGTGGGACACGAAGACATTTGGAAGGCACACATTAACTGGTCAATAAAATAATGATTGCAACTTTGATGTCAGCAGTCAGGTTTTTTTTTCCACCGCTGAAAAACCTTTCAAAACTAATGGGTTTCCTGTAATTTCATCTAAGAAAGTAGAAACAGTGAAAGAAAGTCTTTGAATTAAAGGCAGCAAGGCTTCCTCTTCAAGAAGTTGTGGACAAAAGTAGTTTCACAAGTTTCTTTTTGCTGGATTTTATATCAATTTTCCTGGAAGACCAAGAATGGTGCTGTTTGACCTGTAAACCTTTCTCAGTAACAATGAAAAGAAAGCTTGCTACAAAGAGTCTGGTATCCTAGCAAACGTTGGTAGTGATGTCAGCAAAACACTCCTGTCACTGCAGGACTCAGACATACTGAGGCTGTATCCTCAAGCTTATATATCTATAAAAAATTGAAGCTTAACCTTTATAGTAAATAATGAACATCTGAGCATCACAGAGCATGATGTGAAAATGTTGCCTTTGATATGAATTTATTGGTTACTGTTTTCAAGTTTCCCAGTTGATAGTTCAGTGCTAGCACACTTCATTTGGGTAGCATCAAAGTTATGTGAGAAATTCTGTATCATTTTTACATTTGCTGTTTTAAGAAAAAATATTAAAGCATTTACGCAGTTTGCATTACATGGCTGTGTCTTGAAACAGTAAGCGTTAGCACATGAAACCTTCACAAGATTCTTTGTGGCATATGTACAAGAAAATGCGGGAGCGTGGTGAGATGCCACATTTGGCAGCACCGCGCTCTGAGATTTTTTAAACGCAGAGATGCGCAATATTTAAAAAAAATACGAAGCACCATTGTGATTCCCCTAGTGCGGGTGCAAAAAAACTGCCTAGCGCCAGTGCAGGCTTCCTGCCACCATGTGGCACGGTTGCCTGTGCTGCAGGGGCAATTGTTTATGTGCTGGAAAGGACACCTTCCTGCACATAAACAATCAATAACGGCGATTTGTTCTTTTTATGTGTGCTACAGAATGCAGCACACATAGAAAGAGCAAAAAACAAGAGGAAATTAATAATTTTCTCCTTGTTTTGCAGTTCTAAGACCAGGTAGTACCTGGCCTTAGTTTTTGGCGCTGTCCCAGCCATGTAAATCAGGGGCAGCATAAAAAAGCAATGGGTGTTGCAGTGGACCACCCACTGCAACACCCATTGCACACTCCTTTGCCGCAGAGGACTGCGGCGGAAAGGGGCATATTTACAAGGTGGCGTTAAGCCACCTTAAGTGGCTTAGCAGCACCTTGTAAATATGGGGAATGGCACAACACCACCAGAGCATCCAAAAGATTGATGCTCCAGTGGCAAAAGGGGCTTGTAAATATGCCCCTGTATCTTGTCCCTGATGCCCTAATAATGCCACTTCAAGCATTTCAAAGCCAGAAATTATACTCCCTAACTCAGTCAGGGCCAGACTGGGGAACCTAAAGCAGCCTTGGCAAAATTGCTCAAACCAGCCCGCTCCTTTTTCTCTCGCTTTCCATCCATCAATTCCCTCACAATCGCTTTTCTCCTTCTCTTGTTGGTTTCTCTCTACCTTCCTCCATCCTTCCTCTCTCTCTTGATGCCTTCCTTATCTTGCTGAAATTAACCTAGAGTGCTGGGGAAAGTGACAGAGACACAAGGGGTGGCCCTGGGCTTTCAACATCAGCCTTCAAGAGCCCCAGGCCACCAGGAAAATGCCAGGTAGAATAAAAGGCTGGTCCGGCCGAGAACTCAATGGTATTATTTATGCCACCCTCAAAAGATGAACAGCAGTGCAAATGCTGTGTTATTTTACAATACTGATTTATTAAGCAAAATATATTTAAAAATGCCTGAAACAGATAAAGTAACTGAAGAAAGAGGATATGAACTTGGGGACAGATTTATCATTGAGTTGCATCGCCATTGAACCAAGCAAGCGGGTGCAAGGGCGAGCCAACTACTAAGCCACCTTGCGTGAACTTGAGTGGCTTAATAACTCTTGAGAAATGCAACACTGGGCAAATTGCAACGGGCGCAATGTGGGCACAAAGACAAGGGCGAGGCAACTACTAAGCCACTTTGCATGACCATGAGTGGCTTGATAAATCTAGAGCAACGCAACAGAGTGCAAATTGCAGCGTTGCGTTACTCTGTCACCGGGAGGCGTTCCAAGAGAGATGCGTGTGTGTTCCGAACGATGATGGATTCAACCCAGATCTGTGTCTGGGGGTGAGTGTCTGAAAAGTTTCAGCGCTCCGTCAATCATCTCCTTGTGTTTGCTTTGTTCCCAAGCATCCACCCATGGATTTTGGTGCATTCCCGGATGTATCATTACTAGTAGATCTGGGAATGTGTCAAAGTGCTACGCCTTCCCAGGTGAGGCGTAACAAGGAGAAATATCTTTATTTCTCCTTGTGTTTTCCCCTTTCTGTGTGTTGTATTCTGCAGCTCACATAGTAAGAGGAAAATGCCTCAGAGGATTGTTTTTTGTGCAGGAAGATGCCCCTTCCTGCACAAATAATATATAACAAACTGTGCAGTGTCTGGGTGCTACAATTAAATTGAAGCTTTCGATAACAAAACCTCTTTATCCGATATAGTGGTCTTAGTGATTTATTTCACCTTCATTATTTACTTTGCTCTTTAAGGAACAGTCATAGACATTTCAAGCATGTCATACATGGAAGAACAATCTGTTGTAGTTATTTGCAAAACATTAGACAATCACAATGACAAGTACAAAATGATAAGCATTCAAATACACAAACATAACAATTGATAGGCAGACCAATCCTTCATTTGTGATAAAAGTGAAATGGCGGCACTATCTTTTATACAATAGTCAAAGTATGAATCCTGCCATTACAAGCTAGTTGGAATTCAAATAAAACAACAGGCTAATTGCCATGTTTGTTGGCTACTTGTAGTCTGTGCAATATATCGTCCTTTCCAACTAGCTAGGTCAACGCGTTTCGAAACCCTTGGATTCTTTCGGGCTCTCCTCAGGACCGGGACTTGGTCACACACTGCAAAAAAATTATGGCATAAAACAATGTTTTAATTTTGTCACAAATTCTACCTTATACCCTACTGAACTTATTTTATGACGGGGTCTACCCTTACCATTCTGGATCAATACTGGAACACGCAGAGATGTCCAATATAAAGGCTAATTTCCTTACGTCTGATAGTTCGGTGTATATTGGTGTTATTTCTATAAAAAAAGTGTGGAAAAGGAATTATGTGCTTTTGGTGGCACTGTTTAGGGAAGGTACACTCTAAGTAGCAGCAGCGTTACTCTTGAACTCGACTTTGAGCGCGCGCTTGTGGTGCCTACAACCACGAGGTTGAAAAGTGCAGAGACAAAGATCATAAAAAAAGGAAGAGGCATATTTATTCACAGTCGATTTAAAAAGATCATGACTGTGTTACCAAAACTGTTGTATGAGCATGAATGCGTTCAGTGGGCAACTTTTGGCTGGGCGCTCTTCCTTTCAATACACGCTCAAATGGTTTCTGTGAAACTTGCCTCGAGTTCTGGAAAAATTTCCTCGTTCCCGTGTTTTAAGATCCTTGTGGAAACATTGTTTTAAACCTAAAGAAACAGAAGCTATGCTGTTACACTCCGTACAGTTGGAGATACAAGTATTGCTAATGTGCGTCTTGAGTCGCGCTCATTTCACTTGCCTTTGATAATGGAGCTCAATGGTTTCTTCGTTCTTCTCCGACCGCGGTGTTCTGACAACGCGGAAGTGACTGTCGGCGCCTGACAGGCATTACTTGTAGGATATTAGTATTGAGTGATAGAGCACGACGAAGTGCATGCTGGGAAAGGTAGTTTTCAATGTAAGAGAAAGTTGCAGATATTCACACAAGTTGAAGTCTGTGCAGCGTCAGAGCCCATTTTTAGAGATGTCATAACGAAGCGAAACAAACGATGATTTGGTTATAGTCTGTTGATTTCAGTCATTTCGTTCAACCCTCGGGAGGCTGTGTTAAACTTCATTATTAAATATGCCTCTCTTCTAAGTAAAGCTATTTCTGGGTCCCCAACTCTCTGGTTGGGTCTAATTGTACTAAGTACAGTCCATTGGAATTCTTTTTCATTGTGTTTGAGCTCTTGGAAATGGGGAACTCGGGGTGCATTTTGCACCTTATTCTTCAGTCTAAAGCGGTGTTGCGCAATTAGTTGTCGAACTTCTTGTGTCGTTTTCCCAATGTAAATTTGAGAACAGGGGCAGATGATTGCATAAACAAAATTTTTTGTTTTGCAATTAGAGAATTCGTTGTGTATCCATTTCTCTCGGCCATTTGTGAATACTGTGCCTTCAATTGTAGAGCTGCAGGATTGACAATTTCCACATTTGTGGTGGCCTTGAATGGGTTGAAGTTTCAAAAAAGGACGTGAGGTGTCCTGATTTCTTGGTTTTTCTTCCGATGCTCTGATTATGCTTTGGCCAATACTTGTGTTTTTCTTTAAGGCAAAAAGTGGCATCTGTAGCTCATCGTCCATGTCTTTGATGAGGTGCCAATTTTGGCGAATGATCTTTTTAAATGTATTGGTATGCGGGCCAAACGTGGACACACATACCAGCCTGGTCATTGCAGATTTGGGCTTCTTTTGTAACAGTTCCTCTTTTGGTATGAACCAGGCACATTTCCTTGAATATTTAAGTAATTTATTGGGGTACCCTTTTTCCATTAGTTTCTCAGTCAGCATGTTTGAATGAAATTCATAGTCTTCCCTTCGTGTGCAATTTCGTTCCACATGCAAAAATTGGCCATAAGGTAAATTGTCTCTTAGGCTTTTGGGATGGAAGCTCTTAAAATGTAAGACAGTATTTTTATCCGTTGGTTTTGTGTATAAGGTGGTGATCAGTCCCATTTCCGTTGGTCTTACCTCAACATCTAGAAATGTGAGACTTATTTGGCTGTGGGCTAAGCTAAATTGAATATCAGTGTTCCTGTCATTCAGCCAGTTGTGAAAATTCACAAGGTCAGCTTCACTTCCTGACCAGATGCACCAAATGTCATCGATGTATCAATGCCATTGTACTATATGGTTGCCGAACGGGTTGTTGTTGTAGACGTACTTTTCCTCATATCTGGACATGTACATCACCGCCATTTCTGGGGCGCAGGGACATCCCATCGCAGTCCCTTTTATTTGGATGAAGAAATCATTCTCAAACTTGAAATAGTTCCGCTTGAGTGCCAATGATGCCAGACTTAGGATAAAATATGTTGGTACTTGATGAGGACGTTCTCTACTGTCCAAATAACTTATTTCTTGTGATAAGCCCTCCCAGTTGTTCATTAGTTACTTTCATTCAAGTAATAGTTTGAATCATGTGATCCCTCTTCCATTGAGTTGTACAGAGAAACAAATTGTATAAAAGTGAGCTCAAAATTTCATGTTTATATGCTCCATCTGGATTTATGAACCCAGTACAAAGCTGGGTCCAAACTGAGGTGGCATGGTATGCAAAATAATGATGGATTGAGATGCGTCTCCGAGAAATTACCAGAGGTTGAGATTAATTCAAGCGTTCCATCCATAATTTTTTGCTCACTTTTTTGCATACATTTCCATCTGGATTTTGGTCAGAAACTCTTGGGGCATATGTACAAGAGAATGACGGAGCATGGCGTTAAGCAAAACTTGCTAATGCCACGCTCCTCCATTCTAAAAACGCAGGGATGCACCATATTCACAAAGATACGGAGACCCCTGCATTTTCCATAGCGCTGGTCCTAAATTAAGCTGCCTAGCGCCAAAGCAGGCACCCTTACACCATAGTACAAGGGTGCCTGCGTTAGGGGGAATGATTGTTTATGTGCAGGAAGATGTCCCATCCTTCACATAAACAATCATTCATGGCGTTTTGCTGTTTCTATGTGTACTGCACAATGCAGCACACATAGAAACAGCAAAAACTAGGAGAAATAAAGCATTTCTCTTCGTTTCGCCATGTTAAGACCAGGTTTTCCCTGGTCTTAATTTTGGCGCTGCTCCATATTTATGCCACCCTGGTACATATGGGACAGCGTCAAAATCAATGGGTGTTGCGGGGGGAACGCCTACTGCAACACCCATTGCCCACCCCTTTCACGCTAAGTATAGCGTGAAAGGGTGCCTTATTTACAAGGTGGCATTAAGTGGCTTAACGCTGCCTTGTAAATAAGAGGAAGCCCCTATCACCACAGGAACGTCGTTAAAAGTGATGTTCCTGTTGCGATAGGGGCTTGTAAACATGCCCTTCTGTTCCATTGAAATGACAATAGTTGTGCACTATTTTGCATGCATATTGGCTATTTTTGCATTAAACGCCTGTTAGACTTTTAGGGGCAGGTTTACCATATATTCGCGCAGCATAGTGCAGCAGCCGCAAATGCTGCGCTGCATGAGAAGCAGAAAGCAGGAGAACACCAAATCTACAAAAATATGGCACTCTCCTCCCCTTTCCCTAGTGTCGGTGCTGATATCAGCTGCCGTGTACCACGGAGACACCTTTGCGCCATGGTGCAAGGATGTCTTCATGAGTCTAGCATAGGTTTTGTACCTTGCAGTACAAAATACCATGCTTAGACTAACTTTAGCCCTTTTCCCTCTTTGTATGTGTGCTGTAAAGTGCAGCACATGTACAAAGTCGGAAAAGGAAGGAAAAATCAAAGCATTTCTCCTTCCTTGCGCCTACTTCAAAAGGGCGCAGTTTTCTGATGCTAAACACTGTCTACTTTATCTAGTAAATAGGGTTTAGCATCAGAAACCCTGGGTGGTTGCATGAGAATGACCATGCTCCACCTTTGGTACGCCCCCTTGGCACTAAGTAACGTAAAGCAGCGCTATGTGCTGCTTTGTATTACTTTCACGGTATTTCTAGCGCTAATCAAGTTTAGAGGGGGAAAGTAAATCGTAAAAAAAAGATTTTGCGCAAACACAGCGTGAAATCTTGGTAAATCTCCCCTCTTCATGAAGCGTTGTGCTTAATTTTACAGAGACCAATTTCTTTTCACAGAGATTGTGTTCATTTGTCCCCTTTGTAAATGGAGGTGTTCATGGACAAATTGAGAAGTATTCATTGAAATATTTTACTTTGGTAGATGAATAGTGGTATGCTAGTCTCATGAATGGCATGATCCAGGATTACAGACCAGATTAATTTGCATATTGCTTCACTTTTTTATCCCAGGCGAGGGTTGGGAAGAGTTTTTGGTAAACAGAGGGGCAGCCCCCTCCAGTGGCTGGCCTATCATCCTCACAAGGCGTACTCCTTAAAGCCCAAGAGACAGGGGTGAAACGAATCTGTGCCAGGGGTTCATGTTCTGGCCCAGTTGCTCAGGAACTCCCCCCAGAATGGTCCCTACGAGTCCTGAGGTGCTTGCTGGCATGCTTTATGCATTGATTGTGAGGCGTGAAATGGTATGAACCGTGATACTCTTTAGTATTAAATATTCTTTATGTTCATCGTTAAAATTAGGGGATGGTGTTTTTGATGCAGTTAACGGAAAAAAGTTTTTTTATGATACCTAATTTAAATGTGGACAAGGTATTTTTGTCTTACCACAAAAAATGTTTGGAGTGGATACTTCGCATACAAAGGGGCCGATTCCGATCTCGGGCGGTAGGGCACCGAATCGGATTCGGCTTTACCGGATCCGATTCGGAGCCCTCGTATCCGACCGATTCGTGCATGAGTCCGGGCGAGCGAGTACGATGCGAGCGTACGCGAAATCGCCGACCGACTCGTTTGCGCGTCCGAACCGCTCCGACCGACTCGCACGGACACGACTCGCACCGCGCAATGGAGACGTTCCCCGACTGAGCAAGTACGATGCGCGCCTCAAGCAGTCCGACCGACTTGCGCCGTCCGGCTCCAAAGAGCAGTCGGAGCCGGACTTTGGGGGTCCGTGTCGGACCCCCCTGCACGCGTAGCCGAGCGAGTCGCACACAGGGGGGACCCATGGGTCCCCCCTACCTGTGCATGTACGGCGCGAGTCGCTTCGACGCGTACCCGCTGTAAGGGGAGCCCTTGTTTGCGACGCACCCATTGAGTCAATGGGAGCCCGTGTACGCGTTGTACGACCGGCTCCCATTTACTTCAATGGGAGTCCGACCGAATCGAGTCCGATAGCATGCGTACGCATCGTACTCGTTCGGTCGGGCTGCTAGAGTCCGATTCGGTCGGAAATCTCTCCGGGTCCGGCTCGGTCGGAGTGATTTCCTGCCCGAATCGGAATCGGCCCCATAGTGTCAGAGCCAAATCTGCACTACAATAAACTGCTATCTTGTTCCACCATTCTCATTCAAATTTTGTTCTTATTTATTTCAGGAGGGCCTCCATAAAAAAAGGCCATGCGGGTATGATGAGATTTAGTTCTGTACCAACAGCCATTTGATAAGTCTTCCCTTTCAACTTTCTTCAAATGTTCAAGCAAAAGAAAACATGCTCCACAGCCGGATACGGGTGAGGGGCTCATTTCGACTGTAGGTCTCTCCCAAGAGAATTTCTAAAACGTATACGATCATTTACTCTGACTCAAAAAATGACACAGTGCGATAATGTTTTATCATGCAGAATGTTTTATCGAACAAGAAGGCTTTTTTTTTTTGTTTTACTTACACGCTATCCTTCATTCAAAATGTACGCTATACTGCACGTCACAATAGGCATTTTGATTTTTTTTAATACAATGTAATATTTGATTCTGATTTTTCTTGTTGTTTTTCACTCCGCCGCTTTGTGCCGCTGAAATAATATGAAATAAAAGAGCTAAGTGTTCGCCCTCCATCAACCATGCACACATGTTGAATACATAGTTGCAGGTAGGGAAGGCGGCTGGATACAGATTTAGGGCCTTATTTATGAGAAGTGTTGCATCGCTGCGACAATGCAGCGATGTGACACTTCCCAGTGCTCACTCCTTGCGACACCATGAATGTGCCGTATTTACAGTAAGGCGCATCATGTCGCAAGGAGTTACAGATACGTCAGTATTACTGACGTATCTGTAGGCGCAAAAGTGACGCATTGCTGGGGTGTGTCTGAAAACAGACGCAACTCCAGCAATGTGTCCTTTCACTTGGGGCAAGCCCCATGTGAAAGGGCTTGCGTCACCCTTACACGTGCCATGAGGCAGGCGTAAGGTCTCGACGCAATGGTGTCCTAGAAGTGGTGCACTGAAATCTGATAGCCACTTCTACGAGGCTTTGATGCAGGGGAACGTCCACCCTGCATACATTATACCTGACGCAGGTGTAATGTAGAGCTGGCGTTTATGAAGTGACGCATCTGTCTAGATGCGTCACTTCGTAAATATGGAGGAACGTGGCGCATTATTTACGCTGCCGCAGTGTCACAAAAAGTGAGGCACGGCGGCGTAAATGTGCCGCAGTGCTTCATGAATAAGCCCCATATTTTAGTTTGATGGGCAGTCACATGTCACTGGCAGATATTTTAGGGCTTATTTATGAGAGGCTTGCACAACCAAAGCGTCACTTTTTTTGATGCTCTGGCTGCGTAAGTTTCTCGCTCATATCTATGAGGCTATGTAAAGCTACTCTGAGTGGCTTAGCATGTCTTCATAGATATTGAGTATGACAAAACAGTGCAAGTTGCTGCCTTGCCTTACTCTGCGTCAAGGATGCGTTTCATTGGAGTTGTAGTGGGTTGTCCCAAGTAGCACCCATGGATTTTGACGCTGCCCCAGCTCCAAAACCTTACGTCTCCCCAGAGGAAGCGTAGGGGCGTAACAATGAGAAATATTTTTTACTTACCCTTGTTTTTAATTTGAGCATTCAAGACCTGTTGTAACTTCTCTTGTGGGCTTAAAGCCATCCCCCTGCTTTCGATTTGCTTATTTCAGTGTCCTTTAAAAATCCTTTCTTGCTAGTTGTCAGTCCTGCCTCTTGGTCCCTCCTTTTTCTCTTCAGTTCCTCCCAGCAGCAGGGACTAAGTACTGTCTCATTCCGCTATGGGTCTTTATGTGTTCTTAGGGGGACTATTTTTTCTTGGTTTCCTAGTCTGTTACTGTTTGCCTGTGTTTAGCTTTTGCGCCATAGCTGCTTACATGTAAATATAGCATTCCTCCCTCCTTTTACTGCCCCAGTTTTGTTGGTGCTGCGTCACGCACTGTGCCTCCCGCTCTGTTTATTGTATTTATTTAGGTTTTTCAAACTTTTCGATGTCCATGACAATTGGGCTTCTTTTTGGTAGGATGTGTTTTATTTTGGGCTTTCTTTTAAAGGTGATTGCGCTTGTTTAAATTTGCATACACAGAGCTGCAATCATGGTTGCAGCCCAACCAGTCTATGAGCATCTCTGAATTGGAAAATTCAGGTGTCTTCTACTTGAAGGTAAAGGCCCAGGTAGGCATCCTTCTCCTAACACTGCTTTTTTTTGTGTGTAATTTTATGTAGTGTAAACTTGACCCGCCGGTGTGACAGCGCTTTACATGAGCAGCTGGGAGATTAATGGATTTGCTTAAGCTTAAGTCACATGATGCTTGATCTTCCCGCCGTTAAGCTACAAAAAATATGGGGGAAGGGAGAGGAAATAATTGCTATTATCCTCGCATTTAAGGACACTAACTGGAAGCCGTGCCCTTCCAACATGGCGCCTACTGCAGCTACAGTGTCTTGCCCCTCTTCCATAACAGGTGGGAGGACGTGGCTGGTAATTTGTGCGTTCTAAACTTTCGTCCTGTCTCCAGACTGCCTGTGTCAAGGAGAGCACGTGCGCGCGGAGCCCCTGTTCTGTGCCACTCTTCGAGTCTCATGCCAGGGAGTGTGCAGCCTGCGCCTGGAGCAGTGAGTCAGCAGCGCGCACCGCAGTTGGTGCACTGCACACCCCAAGTGCTCACTGGCTGCACCATGGCTGTGCTTAGCACCCTGCCACTGCGGGCAGCGCTTGTGCTGGCAGCCCTGATGGTGATCATTCAACTGCTGCGAATGTGGCTCTGCTCGAAGACCTACCTCTTCAACCAGAAGGATATCGCAGAGCTGGCCAAGCAGCATGCAGGTGAGACCCCATTGTAGCCTGTTGGAGGGACACTGCATAGATGGGAGACCCTGGATAGTGCCCACAAGTAGCATGCAAAGAGTCGACAGATCGGCTGATGTCCAGAGGGCATCACAGTTCCAGTCTTGGTTTTAATTTAACATTTGATTTGGTAAATTAATGAGTTCTGGAAGATGTAGTCTTATTTTACATTTATTTGCAGCATTTAAATGCCTAATCCTATTTTCTTCTTCCTGTGATTTTTAAACATGTAGTATGTTGCGTGCCAGGGGGAAAACCTTGGAATGGCACCAGTAGGTAATGGGGCATGTGGATACGGGGACACAGCAGACAAATTAGTACACAGACTCTCAGTTAGGTGGTAAACGTGGTCTGACCCGGATCTCTGTTCATGACCCCTCCTTTATTCCTCTTCCCACACTTCCGCCAGGGGCGTTACCACTCTCTTAGTACAACAGGGGAAACGTGAAGGACACCCCTCTCATTACAGACTGCATGGGGTGGTCCTTGCAAACATAACTTTCCTCCTTTACCACAAATTAGCTGACAAACAAAATAGGAAACCAAAACAGTTCGGTGTGATGGAGAAACAAGAACAAAAGAAGAGAGAGAGAGAGAAATAGAGAGAGAGAGAGAGAGAGGGAGAGAGAGAGAGAGAGAGAGAGAGAGATTGTCCATTACAGAACACTTAGTTTCAATACGAAACCTCTCAGTCGGGACGACACCGCAGGATTGGCCTGGAGATGATACCTCCGACCTCCTCGACGTCCACTCTCCTTTCGACAGTCTTCAGCACTGAGGGCCCTCGAGGAGCTGCAGTGGGAAACCCTGGCTGGAGGCAGGTCTTGTCGGTCGGTCAGCCAGGTGTCCTCTGCTTCGGACTCGACAGTGGATCCGACTTCATCAGGAGTAGGCATCCCTACACTGGGAGACGCAGGATGTTGGTATTTCTTGAAGTGTGAAATGTTCCTCATGACTGTTTCACCACCTTTCCTGGCGGTAACCACCGTGCCTTTGATTGCCTGGATGACCCAAGGGTCCAGTTCAAATGGGAGTGAGAACTTGCCTCGTGGGTGTCGATTCCTCACCAACACCAAATCACCAATTGTCAGAGTCCGTCCTTTGGCATGCCGTCGCCTGGACATTTTATCATTCTTGGCTCGTTGTTGCTGGAGCCGTTCGGCAACTTGATCACGCTCGCTAGAGGATGGAGTCACAAGCGGGATGACATCGTCCACCATCCGGTGGATGCACAGTGACCCGGGGCTGACCATGGTCGTGGAGTGTGGTGTCAGCCGGTATTCTTTTAGGAACATGTACAGGGCGCACTCCATGTTCTGCCCCTGGGCAACCGCTATCCTCAGTATCTTGTTCAGGGTGCGCATAAAGCGTTCCGCCTCCCCATTTGCTTGGGGCCACTGGGGTGTGATCTTGTGGTGCCCAATACCTCGGGATTGGAGGTAGCTAGAGAATTTGTGACTCGAGAAAGGCGGGCCGTTGTCCGTGCGTAGCTCTCGAATAAAGCCCATGGGTGGCCATTACTTTCTCCATCTGTGGTATTGTGTTGTTGGCTGTAATAGAGTCCAGAATCTCAACCTCCGGATACTTTGAGAAATCGTCTATCACTACAAGCATGTGTCTTCCATCTGGCAGGCTCCCGAAGTCAGCACTTGCTCGGTGCCAGGGATGAGGTGGTATATCTTCTGTCATAATCGGTGCGGGTGGTTCAGCTGGGCCAACTGCCTGACATAGTGAGCAAGACTGGATTGTCTGCTCCACGACACGGTCCAGGTCAGGGAACCACACTTTGCAGCGCAGTTGGAACTTAGTTTTGACTATGCCTTGGTGGGCGATGTGATCCAGACCCACCACCCGTTGCTGTAGCGCTCTGGGAATCACCAGGCGGGCACCCCTCATTAAACATCCTTCGGGGGAGACAGCCAGTTCCATGCGGACATTATGTAGGGCCTTGAGTGCTATTTGTGCTTCTTCAGTTCTGCACGTCAAATTTTTGAGGAGGAGATGCCACCTTCCTGACCCCACTGCCGAGGTCGCCATCACCCAGCACTCATCCGTCTTGGTTGCTTCCACAATGTCTTCCAACGAGACCGGTAGGGGGCGAGACCGTTCGACCACTAGTTTGACGTACTCCTCAACTTCGTCTGCTTCATCTTCCTCCTCCTTCGTTACTGGTCTAGCATGCCTGGACAGGAAGTCGGCTGGATTGTGTGTTCCTGGGCGATAGACCACGTTGAACTGGTACTCCTGTAGCTGCAGGATCCATTTCTCGATTCTCGGAGGAGGTTTTGATGAGAGGCCCATGAAGAGCGGGATTAGCGGTTTGTGGTCTGTGTGAACTGTGAACGGTTGGCCATACAGGTACAGGTGGAAGTGGCGGCACCCCCAGTGAATTGCTATAGCCTCTTTTTCGATATGTGAGTATCGCTGTTCAGTGTCTGTTAGGGCACGACTGGCATAGGCTACCGGGGCCCACTTCCCGTCTGGTTGTTTTTGCGATAGTAGTGCACCAAGTCCAATGGGGCTCGCATCGACGGACAGCTCCGACTCACATGCTGGGTTGAAGTAGACCAACGTGGTCTTGGCCGAGAGAGCACGTTTGGTGTCCGGAAACACCTTTTACTGCACCGGACCCCATTCCCAAGTGGTGGTGTTCTTCGTGAGGTCTCTCAATGGCACCGTGAGGTCGTTGAGGTTGCGGATAAAGCGGCCACAGTATGTGACCATACCCAGGAAGCTTCTCACACCAGTCACAGTGGTGGGGGCTGGTGCGGTCTGGATGTCACGGACCTTCGCTGGGTCCGGCGACACTCCCTGCTGGGAAAAATCATGATGGGAGACACCCAGGGTGTCGGGCCTTCCACCCGCTCGATGATATCCGCTGCTTCTAGCTTCCTCAGCCCCTCCTCAACTTTTGGTCGTAGATGAAAAGCCACTCGCCTATGCTTGAGAGCGACGGGCTGGATCGAACGATCCACGTGGAGCCAAACCATGTGGTCCTTGAGGCACCCTATGCCTTCGAAAAGGGATTTGAACTCCTCCACCAGGGACTCCACATTTTCTTGGTGCACCGCGAATGCGAAGGCTACCAGCTGTAGATGCTCTGCCGTGCGGCAGCTCAGCAACATCCCAGACCCCTCCTGGGTGACATAGACCTTGGCTTTGGTTGACCGGGACTCGTGGGAGATGGTGGTGGTGAATACCCCTGCCAGCGGAAGAGGCGTCGTAGAGCCATATGCGAACACTTGTGTGGAGGTTGGCCGCAGGGTCGGTTGTGTTGGGAGGGTCCTTAGCATTGACTCCGCCATTATGTTTATGGAGGCCCCTGTATCAATGAGCGCCTGAATTGGGTGTCCGGCAACACTTATGCTGCTTTTTGGAATTCGCCGCCTGGGGCATCCGTTAGGTTGCATGGCGTGAATGACATGGACTGCTCCTTCTACGTCATCGTCATCCATGTCGTCTTCTTCTCCTCCCGTCTGCGGGGTGTCCACGGCGTTGATTTGACGGCCTCGCTGTCGTCTTCGCCCAGCCGAGCGGCATGCCTTTGCCAGGTGATTGAATCTGTTGCACACCGAGCAGCGCTTTCCTTGAGCAGGACATGGTCCTTGATTAGGGTAGACTCCTCCACACGTGTAGCAAGCCCTGGATGTTGGTGGTTGTTTGCTACACTCGGGCTTCTTTGTGGAGGGTTTTGCCGGAGTTTCGGCCACCACAGCGTTCACAGGTTCTGTCTTCACCTGTCGTTGGAGTGCTGCTTCCATGTGCGCAGCGCTCACCTTCGACAGTTCTTTGGACCGGCTTATCGTCAAGATGTCCACCATGGAGATTCCCGGGGTTTGGAGTATGTTTTCTCGTAACTTGGCGGACGAACACCCTTGAATGAATTGGGCCCTTATTTCGTCGTCTGTGTCCGGTAACGTGCACGTACTCGCCAGTTCCTTTAATCGGGGGTAGAAGGTGTCCACCGACTCCTCGGGGAGCTGTCTTGCCTTGCGTAGAAGAAAACGTTCGTAATCCAGGTTGGCCAGAAGCTCGAAGTACGCAGTCAGTGCAGCTTTGAGTGTGGCATACGTGTAAGGTGGCCCAGTCTCCACCACCGATTTGCCTAGCTTGTGGATCGCAGGACCGCCCAGGTGTAGCAACATGGGTCGTTGGCGCTCCGGCTTCAAGCCCACAGCTGCAAAATAGGTCTTGAGGCGCTCCAGCCAGTCCTTCCACTTTGCCACCTGCGCAGATGGCGGACCATCAACCACGAAAGCTTCAACAGGGGGAACAGTCGCCATTCTGCGCGCCTCAGTCCCAGCGGGAACACACTCTCGAGATAGCACGACTTGTTACAGGAGAATGACTCCTGTGGCGAGGAAGACGTGGCTCTTGCCCGTGTAGCAGCACGTCACAGTTCTGCACTTCTTCTGTTCCTGTTGCAGGCTGCTGGAATGCCCCTTCATACACACAGCCTTCTGTGTGCCCACAGAAAATCCTTATTGTTTTCCTTATCCTTCTGTTTTTTGCTTCTTGTTAGCCTGTGCCCGTTTTCCTTGTTTCTGCTGCTTTTCTTTTGTGGGGTTTTTTCTTTGTTTTTTTTTATATGTAGCCGAGTTCACCTTCTTTTCTTTTCTTCTCCTTTCCACTATGCCTTCTTAATCTGTATTTTGCAGACGTCCGGCTGCTACAGGCCCCAGTCTGCCGTGGATGCAGGCAAAAACGGTCGCAGGAGGCCGCAATTACCAAGGATCCCGTACCGCGCTCAGCCTCCGCGTGAAGGCAGGTGTGCGCGTGCACACAGGCCACTTGCGCGGAGGTCGCACCGGGACGGCACAGAGGCACGGCCGAGCAGCCGCTCCGGGGCACAGGAGGACCAGCAGCGATTGCAGGAATGCGGCGCGCAGCAGAGGCACGCTGGAGGGGGCGCTCACCGCTATCCTGTCAGGCCCAGCGCCCGATGGCTCTTCGCTGCACCACGGCCGCTTCAGCGGGGGCACAGCTGCTCCGGAATAGAGCAAACGCGCGGAGGCAGCACAGACGTCACGCGGGTCCCAGGAACAGGAACCACCCTCGTCGCCAGTTGTTGCGTGCCAGGGGGAAAACCTTGGAATGGCACCAGTAGGTAATAGGGCATATGGATACGGGGACACAGCAGACAAATTAGTACACAGACTCTCAGTTAGGTGGTAAACGTGGTCTGACCCGGATATCTGGTCATGACCCCTCCTTTATTCCTCTTCCCACACTTCCTACACTACCACTCTCTTAGTACAACAGGTTAAACGTGAAGGACACCGCTCTCATTACAGACTGCATGGGGTGGTCCTTGCAAACATAACATAGTATTTCTCTTTTTTTTTTTACGTGATTGTAAGTTCTTTGGTACTATTGTTAAACACTATCTGGCACATGCATCAAGCATAATTGCACTGGCAAAAATTGCGAAAATGCAAAATAGGCCGTTAGCGACCGCAAAACGAACATTTCCAATGCATCAACCGAAATACCGAAAAAACTAGAGATTCGCAAAAAAAGCCCTCGCAAATTTAGCGAGTCGCAAAGTAGTGAAACCATAATAGCGAAACATACAGTTGCTCCCGCAAATAGCTATTAGCAAATAAAGAATCGCAAAGCAATGCATCAAAATTCGCAATTAGCGAATACAATGAAAATCGCTATTTTGCAAGAGCAGAATAAGGGGAATCTCAACCAGGAGGTAAAGATACAAAAAAAAACACAAAAAAAACAGGTGCAAACAATCAGAAACCCTTGAAAAATGCCTCAGGAGACCCCGTAAGCCTTTCACAATGGCAGCCCTCTACGTGCTGGCAAGGAGGATGAGGATCAATGCAGCAGCCCAGCGCAGGAGGAGGATACAGGAGAGGGTATTCCGAGTGCGCATAACATTGCTGGGCCAAAATGAAGACGAAAATTATGATAAGTACCGGTTGAACCGTGCAATGATCATGAGCCTCATTGCAGATTTGGAACCCCTGCTGCAGCACCAGACCCGTAGGACCAATGCCATCCCTGCACACGTACAGGTCCTATGCAGCCTGCACCTACTAGCGTCAGGCAGTTTCCAGGGGTAGTAGCCGTAGCCGGAGGGTGTATCCCAAAGCGCACTCTCACGCTTCTTCCGAAACTTCCTTGACGCCATGTTGTCAATGATACACACCCACATCACCTTCCCCACAACCCCACAGGAGTTGAACCAGACAAAACTGGAGTTCTACCAGGTGGCACATTTCCCACATGTCATCGGATGCATTGACTGCACGCATGTCCCCATCTGTCCACCAGCAGCCAACGAGTACATCTTCCGGAACAGGAAGTCGTACCACTCCATCAATGTGCAGGTCGTGTGCAATGCTAAGCATATAATATGCGCACTCGGAATACCCTCTCCTGTATCCTCCTCCTGCGCTGGGCTGCTGCATTGATCCTCATCCTCCTTGGCACAATATCCAGGGAGCACACATGACTCGTATATATTCCGCCACAGTGGTATCCACAGGCGTCTGCTCAGGGGTGAATTTGGCGAAGGACACCTACTTGGTACATACATATACCTAGTTGCTACATCATGAGGCAAAATGTAATAGCATTACTGTGTCTAACCCTTTGCTTTCCACCCTGTAGGTGACAGCGCATATGCCCTGCGCGAATATATCATGACACCATACCTCAACCCAGCCACACCACAGGAACAGAGGTACAACGCGGCACACATAAGCACAAGGAATGTGGTAGAACGGACATTCGGCATACTGAAAAGTCGTTTCCGCATCCTTCATAAAACTGGTGGTGCATTGCAATATAGCCCAGAGACATGCTGCAGGATTGTGGCTGTATGTGCCATGCTGCACAACATTGCCACCAGAAGGGGCATTACCATTGAGATGGACAACAGTGACTCGGATGGCGACGAGCAACCACCCGCACAACACCGACAGGCGCATGTGGCAAACACTGCAGAGGGTCAGAGGAGACGTGCACACATCACACAACATCATTTTTGAGGTAGGTAAGAATGAGCCATGACAAACAAATGCTGTACGTAAATAATTATTAACATGAGCACATGTCAAACTTGAGACGTGCGTTTAGAAATATCGGAAGGTGATTGCATTGGTCTATAAAAACAAAATAAAACTGTACTCAGCACTGGAGGGCAATCACCAGGTATAAATTGCCCATGGTTACCCCACCATGGCCAAAAAGAAGTATATGCATGGCTAGCGCCTCTTGCCACGTACCCCCAGCCTCCTGTCGCCTCCATCAACCTGACGTGATCCCATGGAGGTTGAGCTGCGCGAACTGTGCCTCCTGTTAGTGGTCACTGGCACCGATAGGCTACTCAGGCTAGAGGCCTCCTCACTCCCCTCCTCCCCTTCCAGGTGGATGGCACTCCCAGTCCCGGACTGGATGTGTTCCACAGCAGTGGTGACTTGTCCTAAGGACCTGGCAACATCCCCACAGAAATGGCCTAGATCAATCTGCATTGACACGGAGCGCCGTGCCAATAGCGCAGTGGTATTACAGAGCTTGTTGATGGCCCTGGTATTCGCTGACATGCGGATCAGGCTCTAGTGATGCCTTCTCCGCTTCATGCGTTGTCCTGCGAGGACTGCACGGGTGAGCTCCTGTAAGCTCAAGTTTGTCTGCCGATTCCCCTCGGCAACCACTGATGTTAGTTCGCGCACATTGTCTGCCATTGTGCTCATGTTTTTGGCCAGCTTTGTGAGCTGCATGTTGATTGTGCCCATGTGTCTCCCCTGCAGGCGCTGCACACGTAGCATCTGAGACTCCACGCCGCCATATACATTTGGGACCTGCTCAGCATGTGCCGCAATACGGGCCCTGGACCTGCGCCGTCGTCTTGTTTGGAGCTGTGCCGGTGTTGGAGTTGGTGAAGGGATGCGTGGCTGGCTGGAGGATGTAGTGGGTGCTGGAGTCTGATCGGATTCCATTTCTGCCAGTGAGGGTACATGTACCCTGCGTTTTGGTGGTGGGGGTGGTGTTTTTTCTGGGACCACAGGAGTCTCTGCATCCGTCTCTGCAGGTGTTTCTGAGATGACGAGCTGGTCACTATCCTCGGAGTCTGCCTCCGCTGCATCTGTGATGTGAAACAGTGCAGTGTTAGTCTTGTATTATCCTAATTCTGTTTATCATTTGGCAAACTTATTTCTGAATAAATCACTGACTTAAACACACTGGCTGGCATGCGGTATTGGTATGTTTAATTTCCCATGTTGGCTTTTGAATGACCACTTGTCTGACATGACTACAACTCCCATGATGCATTTTGTGTATGAAGAGAAACGTGGCATGGGGTATTACCTGTACACTGTGATTTGCCTGGGGGATTGTGCACGGTTATACAGTACGCAGAGGAGTAGCGCTTGCATGCATCTTACCTTGTGATGTTCCTGCTGTGCCGGATGTGTCCAATTGTGTCACTCCGACGACTGCCTCAGGCTCGATTGTCCCCTCAACAAGGTCCTCCAGGGCTGTGTTTGCGGGTGCATTCGATAGGACCCCTCCTGTTCCAGCTGCTTCCTTCACCCTTTCTGCTATGCAC
This sequence comes from Calotriton arnoldi, assembly GCA_963921515.1. Lineage (NCBI taxonomy): Eukaryota > Metazoa > Chordata > Amphibia > Caudata > Salamandridae > Calotriton > Calotriton arnoldi. The sequence goes on from CAWUFW010003840.1 coordinate 178,698, forward strand.
TCCTTTGCGCGTTTCCTCAGGTCATACCACCTTTTCTTTAAATCATCAATGCTGCGGTGTGTGACTCCCACAGCATTCACTTTTTCCTTTATGCACAGCCTCTGGCACCTTCAGGGACAATTTACCAAACAGTTTGTCGTGGCTACTGCTGACACCTTCAATGAGGTGTTCAAGTTCCCTCTCAGAGAACTTCAGCTTCCTCTTCCTAGGCGTGGCACTCTTCCCTGCATCGTTTTTGTCCATCCTGGGTCTGGGTACAGTGGCTGGATACAGAGTGTGAGGTTTCTCCACTCAGATTCAGGTCTCTGCCTCTTCCTCTGAGCTCCTCAGGGCACTGAATGAAGCATGGACTGGATGACTTCCTGGTTGTGATGTCATCAGCCTGCTTCCAGTGCGACCCGTTTTAGCGATTTCGGTATTAGCAATTTCGCTAATACCGAAATCGCTAATCACCGAAATCGCTAATACCGAAATCGCTTTTTTCCGATTTCATGTGTTAGCGAGTCGCTAATGTGTACTCGGTCCCGAATTAGCGATTTATTGCGAATCGCTAGTTATTAGCGATTTTCATGATGCATTCCACTTAGCGATTTATTAATTGCGAATCCTTATTTTTCGCAAATAAGGAATCGCTTTTTCGAAGTTTGATGCATGTGCACCTATGTTTTCTCTCGTTTTGCTCTGGCTTCGTTAGAAAAGGTGAGCAAGGGTGTTTTAAGAAAAACAAGTTTACTTCCTGAGGTTTGCTCTGTTTTGACAGTGAGGGAGCTCATTACAGCTCATATCTAGAACGTGAGATCCCTCCAAGTTGCCTGCTAGGACTTATTTCCTACAACACAACTTGACATTAAGCCAAGGTAGATTTGCAAAATGCAAGGGTCATTGTGGAATTTTGATTGATGAGGCCTCAGCCCTGTTCCATACATGTTATAGTCCTCTTTTATTTCTTAATCATGGTTCCCTCGCATGAGCTTAGATCTTATAACTAGGCTCTGGGCGAATTTGAGTTAATTTCTCTGTGAAATGGGTGCTAAACTCTAAAGAAATTATGTATTATTGACTATATTCCCAACTTTGCCCTTTTGCACTATTTTTGTAAGAGTGAAATGCATACTTGTGTCTATTTTTGCTCCAAGGATGCATTCTCACTTTAAAAAAAATAGTTTCCTCATTATAGGTTTTTACTAGTAGCGTTAGCGAGGATCTCCCATATTATATTTGCTGGCCCCTTTGCTTTTGCCATCATTTTCTCAATGTTGATTTTTTGTTTATATGCGAGGTAAAAATTGCACCTAGTAAATAGTGTGCATCAACTTTGCTTTTTTCTTATTTATATATGCAATCATATTTCATAATTTTTGGCCATGTGACTTACACAATTTTCTATACCAAACAACTAAAATGAAAGAAATGTACTGCTTTAGGAATCTCTAAGGGTTATATTATACCCTGTGTTATGCTCTGAATTCACTTTTGACTATAAGTAAAGAATACGCCCAGTGCCCAGCTGTACACAAGTGAGAACTTTTTTTCATACCACACATAGCCTGCTGTGTGGTTGAGAACTTCGGTAATGCCATAAAGTGCTCATTCATAAGCATACATTCCAGAGTCTATATCCTACCTTAATGTGGCAAGCTGCAGTAAGATGAGGCCCAGTAGAATTTTAATAATACCACTGGCCACATCCCCTTTCTTTTTCTCACTCCTTGTCCATCCTTCTTTCTTCTCCAATCATATTTTCCCCCCTGGTAACAAGCAGATGATTTGTGTCTAGCGAGGTCTCTTCTCCGCCTGCGGCCAAACTCCTAATTCACCTTACACAGCCAAGCATCATCATGCATTCAATAATACCTCACATATATAGGAGTGAGCGCAACAAAAAACTAACGACAAAGAATTAAGCACAAACCTCAGATATGTTCAAACTATATTGTTATCATTGTATTATGTATTCAGGATATGGGCTTTAAAAGCTCTGCCCATTTTCAAGGACTGCCCATGTTACATATGTTGTTACTCAGAGCTTGTGAGCACTATGGGCCTCATTTATGAGGAGTGGCGCATCGCTGCGTGAAAGCAGCGATGCGACACTTCTCACTGCGCCCTCCTTGCGACACCAATGATGCGTCATATTTACAGTATGACGCATCATGTCACAAGGAATGTCGGCGCATAAGTGGCGCATTGCTGGAGTTGTGTCGGAAGCATGACGCAACTCCAGCAATGTTCCTTTCACATGGGGTAAGCCCCATGTGAAAGGGCCTGCGTCACCCTTACACCTGCCATGAGGCAGGCGTAAGGTTTTGACGCATTGGCGTCCTAGAAGTGGCGCAGCGAAATCTCATAGATTTCGCTGAGCCACTCCTATGACCCTTTCTTGCGGGGGAACGCCCACCCTGCATACATTATACCTGATGCAAGTATAATGTAGCGCAGGGGTTTACGAAGTGACACATCTGCCTAGATGCGTCACTTCGTAAATATGGCGCAACATGGCGCATTATTTACGCCACCACAGTGTCACAAAAAGTGACGCAACAGCGGTGTAAATGTGACGCAGGCCTTCATAAATAAGGCCCTATTTGTTTCTTTAGGATGGAGCGCTTGAGACAAGTGCTTGTGGTTTACAGAGCTCTGTTGTAAACAGGGCTGTAAATCTTGCTCTCATCTTGCCACATTTCCTGTGCATTCCAAGACTAAGGTCTGATTTTGGCTGTAGCTGACTCTTCCTCCCTCCTGCTTTTGAAACACAAGGCCTGGCGTCACGGTCCCTACCTTCCTATTGCTGCTGCCACCTCCGTCTCACAGCTCAACAAGCATTTGCAATGCAATAAATCTCACATTTGCGAGAGTTTGAGCTATTGGCATTATAAATTACAATGTATTTTATTTATGTGTGTTGAAAACCTGCAAGCAGTGCATAAACACTCACTTTGTACATTTAGGGCCGGATTCCGAAGTCGGACGGACCAGAGTCCATCCGACTTCGGTTTGGAACTAGAACCAAATGACATCCTGTCATCGGTTCCAGCCCAAGAAGTAGGATGCGACCGAACCCTGTTCGGGCGCAATGCTATTCTTTACAATGGGAGCATGCATTCCGAACGGAATGCATGCTCTCATTGCAAAGAGCAGAGGTGCAGTTCATCCCTGCACCCTGTGGCAGGCACCTCAAGGTGCCTGCCACCGGGTGCAGGGATCAAAAGGGGGGCACCATAGGTGCCCCCTAGGCCACCATTTGGCAGCCTTGCACCCATGGGGGCCCTGCTGGGGCCCCCAAAGACAGATTCCCAATGCCTTTCTGTGTCAGAAAGGCTGGCACAGAAAGGCAGTGGAAAGCTGCCATCGTAAACCCTCAGCCGGAAAGAGCCGGCTGAGGCATTACTGCAGGATCTCCGAATGGCGGACAGGCTCTCTGAGCCCATCGGAGGCCATTTGGAAAACCGATTTGGATTTCCTTCCGACCGAACCCATCAAAATGGGTCGATCAGAAAGGAATCCAAACAGGCAATTCCGATGCGGTCGGAATGGCTCCGACCATCAGTCCAACCGCATCGGAATCGGATCTATAGTCGTTGCTTATGAGAAGCAAGGCTGGCAATAACTGTGCCTCTTTTACTGCCAGCCTTGTTTCTCGTAAGCAACAACTATCAGTACAAAGTGCGTGTTACGCACCGCTTGCAGTTTTTCAAAACACATAAATAAAAGGCATTGTCATTTACAATGCCAATAGCTCAAACTCTCGTAAATGCGAGACCTATTACATTGCAAATGCTTGTTACCCTTTCCATGTGTGCTACATTCTGCAGAATGCAGCACACACGAAAAGAGTAAAACGCCTCTTAGGATTGTTTTTGTGCAGGAAGATGTCCATTCCTGCACAAAAACAACCTTGCCTGCAACAGAGGAACTCTGCTCCATGGTGCAAGGGTGACTAAGTTGGCGCTAAGTAGCAAATTGTCCGCCAGCGCAGGGGGAAAGGACAGGAATCACCATATTTGATAAATAAGGTGCATTCCTGCCCTTTCACATTGGCGTAGGGCAGCACAGCAAGAAATACTTGCAGGACTGCCCTATGCCAGTTACTCATAAATGAGGCCCTTTATTCAATATGTCCTATCAGCATCTACGTGCATTATGTTAATATTTCCTTAGGTTCCCATGCAGGCATAGTATGAACAAATCAATAAAGAAACATGGTGAAGACTCTAAAAATTCATACGGGTTCATTCCCATTTAGATGTTCAGTATTATAAATCACACCAGGCCAACATGATTAGCAAACTATACAATTCTGTAGACAAGAGGCATCGCTGAATTTTTAGGGACACTAAGGGGCCTATTTACAAGCCCCTATCGTCACAGGAATGTAACTTTTTACGACGTTCCTGTGGTGATAGGGGCTTCATCTTATTTACAAGGTGGCGTTAAGCCACTTAACATGGCTTAACGCCGCCTCGCAAATAAGGCACCCTTTCACGCTATACTTAGCGTGAAAGGGGTGGGCAATGGGTGATTTGGTGGGCGTTCCGCCGCAACACCTATTAATTTTGATGCTGCCCCATTTTTACAAGGGTGGCATAAATATGGAGCAGTGCCGAATTTAAGACCAGGAAAACTTGGTCTTAACATGGCAAAACGAGAAGAAATGCTTTATTTCTCCTCGTTTTTGGTATTTCAATGTGTACTGCAGTGTGCAGGACACATAGAAACAGCAAAACGCCATGAATGATTGTTTATGTGAAGGAAGATGTCCCTTCCTGCACATAAACAATCATTAAAAAATGACAATTTGCAACTTCTATGTGTGCTGCACAATGCAGCACATATAGGAGTTACAGATCGCCATTTGTGATTGTTTATGTGGAGGAAGTGATACCTTCCTGCACATAAACAATCATTCCCCCAACGCAGACACCCTTGCACTATGGTGCAAGGGTGCCTGCGTTGGCGCTAGTCAGCTTAATTTAGCACCAGCCCTGGGGCACCGCAGGGGTGCACCGTATCTTTGTAAATATGGTGCATCCCTGCATTTTCAGAATGGTGGAATGTGGCGTTAGCAAGTTTTTTTTGACTCCACGCTCCGTCATTCTGTTGTACATATCCCGCAAAATTTCAGAGGAGGATCAAACAATATAAATCAGCCAACAAATATCATTAAAAGATATGATAAACGCTCTTTAAAATGAAAAAATTTACTTTTCAACATGTTTGAGTCTCTCAATTATGGTTATATCACTGAGGTTAGCGGCATTTATTGAACATTCCCTTAAATATGAAACAGGCAAGGATACCCAAATGCCTTGACAGCGTTATCATGCGTTGCCCAAAACATATCAGTTTGTGATGCTCTCTGTCTATATGTCCTAATTTTATTTTATGTTACCCACATGCAAGTGAGGTTTTTGCCCAGCGCACCTAAATTTGTTGGCTAAATAAAATGATGCATAATGACAGAAAGCGATATGTGCTGGATCACACAATGTAATCAAGTGGGGAGCTCGGGTTTGAGCTCATATTTCTTGGTTGTAAATTGTGCAGTTCAGCCACTGTAGTGTTACATCGTTCTCTCTTCTGTTTTGAACCAACAGTCAATGCTTTGTGTTCAATTAGCTCCTGCATTGGTCCAGAAGTTTAATACACTTATCAGATGTAAATCAAAGTGCCACTATCAAACCCATTTAAATATGTTGTGAGAAAGTGGTTTATTAGTTGAGGAGCATTGGCGGCCAATGTAAGTAATACAATCACTATCTTGTTAGGTCTAGTCAAGCATTCAGTACTTTAAACCTTAGCATTACTCCTGGTAGCTCTGGCACAGAGCAGACCGGCTTAACCTTATGAAAATGTGGAAAGAATTTGGAAGCGCCAAAACAGTTAAAATTTTGAAAACACAACATAAAAACCTACTTCAATTTGTTAAAATAGAGTAAAATCTAATAAACAAAATGACACCAAAACAACAAAAATTTATTAAGGGGAACTGGATGTATGAATTTTTAAAGCTGTAAATGATTTGACCTTATGAACTCCCTTAATTGTCTAGACATATAGGTTTGATAAAGAGAATATGATGTGGGAAAATAAATTGATGGCTTTCCCTCCTGCAAGCATCTATCTGCAGTGTAAGAAGTATTGGGTTATTGTGCGAGGAAATCTTAGGGCAAACCTCAATTTCGGCACCTTGCACTAACTGTAGTCTGGTAAAAATCAAACCTAATCTTGAATATTGCTTATGTGGCGGAGAACAGAAGGCATACCCTGGCTTAACTAGGGTATAAGACCCTCCACACATCAATCAGCCCTTGCAAACAGAAAAGTTCTAAGATAGATGCCCTTGTTTTTGTCATGGGTGAGCAACTCGTTGAGTAGAATCCAACCCATAGTACATTACACAATTGAAATCTAAGCATAGCAAATCAAACATCTCCAGATCATTACAATTTGGACCATATACTGTACAAATGACATATTTACGTCCTCCCGGTGAGAGCTTAACAATCGTCCACCTCCCCCTTGAATGAGCTGCAGTTTTAAGAACCTTAACCTCAGAGTGTCTGGCCAACATTAAAGCAATCCTCCCAGATTGAAGCAGACTGGGAGGTACATATAGGAGTATCATAACGAAGGTGTCACAATAGAAACCAATCCTTATATGCTAAGTGAGTTTTCTGTTAAGCATACTAATTGCGGTTTGTACAACATCATTTCTTCTCATACCAATTTATGCTTCATAGGGTGGTTTAGGCTAGCATCATTCCAACACATAATTTTCAATCTATCCATCACAACAGACAAGAGATGCTCAATACCGCCATCCCATAATAACGTCTAAAGTGTCTGCCATGATAAGCTGCCCTTTCAGATAACCTATTAGGGCCATTCTGACTCTTGTTAACCCTAGCACCTCCACACACCCCCCGCCACTTCTCAACCAGAGCACCACAAAGCAAACTTTGAGCGATAGTCCCACCCCTACTCTCATTTTCCCTCACCCCAGGTGTCTAAGGAAAGGAATCATCCCACCCTTGTGCTCCAAGATGAAGTGACAGCGCTGTGCGGTCTCTAACTGGGACCTCTGCACACCACCACACTCCCACCCCCACAAATCAAAAAACAAAAAGTTTTATCCAAATAGTAAACAAAATAAAAAAGGAAGTAGAAAGAAATAGTGATAACAGGAAGAGAAAAAAAAAAGTATGAAAAAAAGGGGAAAAGATTAAGTATGCATATTGAAACCTATTCAAACATTTCAACCATGAATCACACATGAGTCTGGCAGACAATTCAGCGTAAACACATGGTCTAGCCCCAATATTTCTGGTTAGACAGTCACAGGTGGACACTGCCATTGACTGAGAACTTGCGCTGCATCTGATTCAGTATAACAGAACTGTGTCCTATTACCCTTAGTAATCCTATGTCTGGCTAGTTCCTGAAGGAAAATTGTAGAAATGGGGGTATCTAGTTGACAGTGGTATACACCCTGTCCCCTTGGGACCCTCCTTCTAGTCAGAGTAAGGGGAGTTACACACCCAAGATAACCCCTGCTCACCCCCTTGGTAGCTTGCCACGAGCAGTCAGGCATATCTCAGAGGCAATGTGTAAAGTATTTGCACATAACACACACACTAACAAAGTGAAAACACAACAAATGGACACCACACCAGTTTAGAAAAATAAAGTATTTTTATCTAAATCAAGCAAGACCACAACAACAAAAATCCAACGTACAAAACTCAAAATATGACTTTCAAAGTGTCAAGCAATTCTGTTCATAGAACTCTATGGATTTTTCAACAAGGTACCTCAAATGCAATAAAATCATAGCCCAAAACTGCCGCAGGGGAGTGAAGCATCAGAAAAAACACGGATATGAAACTTTCCTGAGTCCTTGGGGAGGTGATGCAACAGTTCTGCTGCAAACAAGAGAAGCGATGCGTCGAATCCAGACTGTACAGGAAAGTGATGCGTCGATTCCAAGACGGTTTTGGTCTGTGGGTGCTTCGTCAGAGATGCCTAGCACACAGGTGTGATATGTGGAAATCCAGACGCACTGGAGGTTGATGTGGAACCAGCAAGCAGGAGCTGCATTGATTTCTTCAGCCGCAGTCCCACATTGCGTGGATATTAACAGCCGCACAGCAGGAGCTGCTTTGGAGTCAGTGCGGTGGTCTGACAACTCGGAGACATTGTGCGCTAAACTCGGCATTCAGCGAATTTTTCAGCCATGGGTAGGCGCTGCATTGATCAGACCTTGGACGATGTTCTACCATAAAGTCTGTTTCGTGAAGGGAGATGGACCACCTAAACAGATTGAGATTCTCACCCCTCAACTGTATGAGCCATCTGAAGGGCCTGTGGTCTGTCTGAACTCAGGAGTGAGTCCCAAACAGGTATGGTCTCAGCTTCCTCAGTGCCCAGAGCACGTAGGAAGACTCTGTAGCACTGGTGAACTGCCAACACAGGAGTTACCCCAGGCACATGAACTTTAGGCTCAATATAAAGAAGATCATTTATTAAATAAATAAGGTGATCTCCAGTGGTGAGACCAGCTGCCTGGGCGTTAGCTTGTCGCCTGAAGCCCTCAAGATTTGGGCACTCCTTCTGAGCTCTGCAGAACTCCTCCCTGGTGGGCCCATGCTTACCTTGCCATCCAGCTACCTCAGGCAAGTCTCCCACGGCTGCAATGTCCTCCCCTGTAAGCTCTGGGGTGTCATTTTCAGGCTCAGCATCCTCCTAGACTGTGGGAGGTTCAGGGGCTGGTTCCTGATGCCCCTTCCACTTCTTGGCAGCTATCTTGGCCATTTTGTCAAGCTCCAGGTATCCCTGACTACCTTCTCATGCTGCCATGGACCTTGTGGGCAGGCACACCCACTCAGGTAGTACCTGAGATCCACTTCCTTCCAGACATCGTGCATCAAGTAATTTCCTAGCAGACACTCTACAGGCATGGCAGGACTCACAGCCACCTTCAGAGAACCTGAGGCACTCTCCCACTCAAAGGAATCCAGAGCCAATGGGTAGTGTGTCTCATGGTTGTCTTCTACCCCAACCTGGTGGAATGTATTGGGGATTACCAACCAGCTCTGAGGAAAACAGATGAGACCTTACATTGGTCATACTAGCTTCTGTGTCCCTCAGAGTCTCCACCCTCTGCCCATTGACGGTGACCATCTGCCTATATTTGGGAGTGTTTGTCGTCATATGGGCTTTGGGCACCATCTCCTGGTTTCCCAAGAAAACTAGGGTAACCTCTGCTCTACCTGCCATAATAACTGGGGAAATCTCCTCCCAGACCCTTGGGTCTGCCCACAAGTGAGGGGCTGTGCCCTCTGGGGACACTTGATGTCCCCCTTCACATGCCCATACCTATAGCACTCATAGCACTTGGAGACAAACGCCCCTGTTTTCTTCTCAAATAATTTGTTCATTTTCTAGTCATACTGAGGCTGTTTATTCCTACCCTGTAAACTGTTTTATGGGCCTTTTGAGAACTCCTTCTGTTTATTTTTATTCCCTCGTTCCTTCTGTTGGGGACCATATTTGACATGACCAACCTTTTGGGACTTCCCCCCCAGATGCCTTCTTGGACACTCTGATGCTGACCAAGAGGTCCTCCTACTTTGCAAGCTCCCTGGGGTCAGTTAGCATGCTGTCAAACCGGCATTGGTGCGACTCTGTAAAGCAAGTACTGAGCATGCGCTCTTTCAGAATCAAGTCTAAGAACTCCACCCAAGACTAGTTTGGTAACTTCTGGCTATCCTTGAACAGTGTGTGATATTTCTCTGGGGTGAGATCAAAGTTTGTGAGCACTGTAGGCATGTGTTTCCACAGACGTGCTGCCCAATCCACCTCTGGGACCCTGTGCATCCTCAGGGCTACCTTAAAGACCATAAACCATTTGTCTATATCATCCCCCACCACATAGTCAGGCACCAGGATTTGAGGTATGTAGGCCCTCACCTCTCCATTGGACACTGGATTGTTGCCACCATTGTTGCTGGACTCTGAGATCTGCTTGGCTTTTAGGTTCAGATCTAGTTTACTCACCTCATGAGCAAGCAGACATTTCCTTTAATCTAGGGTCAATTTTCTCTCCTCCTGTGATTAGTCTGCCTCAGCTTTTCTCTCCACTACAGCCCACTGGGCCTCTGCCTCCTTCATTTTCAGCTTAGCCATTAGTAGCATGTTAGAAAACTGGGCTTTCTGCAGATGTCTCCCCACTTTTTGCCCCCATTTGGACTACTAGATGCTGGTTTTCAGCTCTGACAGTGCACTGAAGTCTGCTAACCAGGCCCCAGTGCCAGTGTTCTCTCCCTAAAACTGTTATGTGTAAATTGGCAACCCCAAATGACAAGGACTTTACCCCCTTATAAGTCCCTAGTATATGGTACCAGTGGTACCCAGGCCATGGGTGATGACCCAGGTAAACTACTGACAGCAGGCCTGTCATTGTAGACTGCAGAAACAGTATAAACTGCTCCATTTTGACTTTGCCTTCACCATGTGTTGCAAAGTCAATGAACTGCTTTTAATATATATCAGTCACCCCTAAGGTAGGCCCCCAGAGCCCAGGAGGCAGGGTGCCTTATATTAAAAGTGTGGGCATCTAAGTGCAAGCTTATTTGTCCCTGTACAGGCCTTTACAATTAACATACGCTATAAGTGATAGGTGGTCCATAGGATAACATGGGCTGGCACCCGGGCAAACCCAGGGTCACTAGCTCCATTATGGCACCACCAAGATATGTAGAATTCGGTAACAAACAGCCTGCCTTCTAACCCTTGACAAGAATCCTGCATTGAGGGCAATGTGGCATGCACCCAGGTGGCTAACTTAGAGGTTGCAAAAGTAAACTGCTGCGCCATCGCGCTCAGTTTCAAGCCGCACAGTCACACAAACATGCACTGTAGCATCAAACACCGTAATTCCAAGTGAACAGACGTAATCCAGAGTAACCCAAAGTGATCCTTATTTATTCAACAATCATCTTAAACTTCGCTGTGGAGGCAATGTGATTCCAAACTTTAAATGCAGAATAAATGCCCATCCAGGCCCTTTATTACAGCACGTTAGAATCCACTTTTCATCCTAGGTAACCATACGAGTGTTCACCCAATGCATTTCTGGCAATGCGCCCTTCGTCAGCCGTAGCTGTAATGTGAGATGCTTAGAGGTTGCCCACCTTGTTGCCCCAGCTTCTCTGTGCTCTGGCTGGCACCCTGCACTTGGGGCGACAAGACAGGATTCTGACCTCCTGCCAGGCAATTTGAACACTCCCAGAAGTCAGGAACACAGGCCTGAGTAGGAAGGAGGTCACACCTCCTCTCTCTCAGGATGGCTAGTGAAGCGGCACATCAAGGCAGTGAGCTTCAAAGGCTACATAGCCTCTGATTTGCAGCAGGGCTGCCTCCCAAAGGAGGAACAGCCCTCCACCTACCCCAGGCACATTTGCTGCCAGACAGGCAGGAAATTAGGTATGCAGGAGGGGTACATGCCCAGAAGGCTAGCCACACCTCTAGAGAGGGCTGTCTGGTCTGTACTGTAAGGAAAACTTCTGCCAGTGGTGGAAATAGTGGGTTCTGGGTAGAAAAGGTGACCTACAGCCCCGGATGTGGTCACCTCATGAGCGGATTACCCCTAGGTCAAGTAGCCCATTTGCCACTTGCAGTCACACCTCTAACACCCCTATATCTGGCATTTAAGGGCCACCCTGACTGTAGAACCTAAACTTGCATCGAAGAGGACAAAGAAGAGACCTGTGTCTGTTACAACAGGACTTGTACAAACCAAAAGAGGGATACTGTGCGCCTGTGGCAAAGCTCCTGGAACTGCCCGATCGAGACTCATCCTAGGCTAAATCTCAGTTCCCCCAGACAGAGGTACCCCTGTGAAAGCCTGAAGCACCCTTAGACTCCTCTGGATTAGTGGCATTAGTCCCCTGCAAAAGAGCATTCCTATCTGAACAATTGATGGCGATCGGACCCTCCAAGGGTTGCCCAATCTAGATGGTCTAGTGCATTATGGGAACCACCAGATGATGAAGTAACTATCTGCTGTGCTTACCGCTGTGAAGGTTTATTAGTTTCTAGTCTAGCAACTGACCCCTACACTTGACTCTGCACCTAGTGGGAACTCTATACGACTTTTGTCCGACATCAGCAGCGGCCCCGTCGCTGTGATTTTGCATCTTTTTCCCCGCAGTACTGTGTAAGCAGTAAAAAGCCACCCCCCCACACGGCTCCTATTCAGCACCAAGCACAGCCCGGATAACCCTAACCCCAGGCTCCGCGATCCAGGTAAAATTTAACTAACCGTCATGGCTTGCTCCTAGGGCCCGCATCACCTTAACCCTTCTTGGGATCCACACAACTCGACCTGAAAATGACCGAATGCCACTAACACTTTTTCCCATCAACACCAATGCAAAGGTTCTGCAGTATTGCATTGCTGTGATTTATATTTTCTTCTACAATCCATAACTCTGGTTGTATGTATCTGATCACATTCATTTTGGGGTCTAAATTAAGATAAAAACACTCTTTAGTTTTACAAATGAGTGTTGGATTTCTATTGAGTCATCTCAATTACTTATTGTCCATGTTGCTACTTTGAAATGCTCAACACATGATCCTCTAGTAAAGCCTGACTGCTCTTTGCCACTCTAAAATGACTGAGTTAAGGATTGATTGTTGTGAATTCAAGGACCAATTTTGGGGTTTGTGATAGTATAGCATTGTGAAGTTTAACCAACATCACCACATAATACTCCACATTCCTACATTGGTGTTACAGGCAGCGGTGCAGATCCTGAGCCTGTGTTTCACAGTACCACTTGGTTATAAGTGATTTTGCATGAGAAAAATTGACTATACACTCAAAAATAATGTGTTCAAATGTGCTTCAATTTTTTCAAATTGGATTGTTAGGGCCCTGTGTAGACCCCCATTCCAATAGTACATTTAAAAAGCATAGGTACATTAGGAAACGGTTTAAAAGTTTTTTTTTTTTAATTATAAAAAGCGTCCAAATAAAATGTTAGGCACAATGGACGCTCGTAAGGATCTCAACTTGTCAATCAACACAGCCCTGAGGACCACTGATCTGAGGGTTTTATGCAAAGCAATGGGCATTAGCTATAGGACTACAGCTAAAAAGGAAGAACTTGAAAAAAGCCTCAGCTCCTATGAGGAAAAAAAGACTAGAGAAGGAGGGCCATTCCTCAGATGAAGACCCTGAAGAGGTTGAGGATGAGGTCCTAGGCCAAATTGAAGATGATGGGGAAGAAAGAGAAGACCCTCATCTCTCCACCCTTTCCCAGACCCCATTCACCAGTGGGAAATGGCACGAGTCACTCTAGTAGACCCCCCAAGGTGGTAGGAAACCTTGAAGAAGAGCTTGACCTACTCTCCCTGGAGGAGAAAAGGCTTGAAATCGAGGAGAGGGGACTATCCATTGAGGAAAAAAAGGGTTAAAATGGGCTTGAGGCCCAAAGATGGTGGAAGCAACGGTAATAGGGAAAAAGAGGCATCCTTTGAGCCTAAGATCCCCAAAAGGGTTGTCCCAAAGTTTAGTGATGGTGATGACATTGACAAATGGTTTGCAGCTGATGGATCAGGGTTTTGCGTGAATAAAACCTGCTCGGATTAAACCCTCAGTAACACATATTAGCAGTGTGCGGTGAAAATGTTATTAATAAATGCTAAAACATGGGGAAATGCTTTAGCACATATGTAAAACTAATGCATGTATTAATGCATGAAAACTAGGCCGAAAACTGCTTGATAAAAACTAATGTTGGTTTTATGCACGTTAATAATATTTCGCTAGGAATAACATAACATGGGGTGTGCATGGGTTAGTGCAAATGCTGGGATGGTGCGCAAAATGAAATTACATTTTGTGAAAATAATAAATGTTTGTGTTCTGTTCTTGTAGAAAAATAAGCAATGGGCCTACACTTCTGCATGCCAGTTTTGGGTTAACTTTATTTCTGAAAAAGAAAAATACGAAATAAGTGAGCTTTGAATGAGGAGAGAATGCAGAGGCAATAGAAATGTCCTTCGTGTTGTACTGGCTGTCTGCCAAGGTTACGGAAGAAGAAGGATAAGAAAGCAAATGGAAGCGATGCCACTTCCTCACGAGATGGCAGAGACGAACAAACGAGGCGTAGAGATTTGCAACATTCAAGGAACTGTAGGAAATGTTTACTATGATCATGTTCAGAAATTGCTTCTTGGATGATTCTGATGTAATGCTTTAATGTTTGAACAAAAGGGTGTCTAATAAAATGGACATGACGAAAGTGGTGTGACAGAACACCCCCAATTTTAGCCAATGGGAGATGAATACTGTACTCAGATTGAAACAAATGTGGGTTGGACATTTAGGTTTTAGGGTATAATTGAAGGTCCCCGGTGGGTGTGGTTTAGAGTAGGTGCTGATGCTAGATAGTGGGAGATCGTCGCTTTGCTGTTTCCAGATAGAGGCCTACCTGTTTCCTGTATCCTGACCTAATCTTTGTCACTCGACTCTACATGAGTGACCTTCCTGCCCTAACTGGCCAGTGGGGTAGTTTCCCTGAATCTTATTTGGGTTAGTATAGATGATCTTATTAATTTGCATATTCATTTGCAAATGTATTTTTCTCTCTGAAACTTTTCTCTCTATGCCTATCCACTCCTTCAATGCATTGCTTATTTGATATGAGTTTGAATATATACATTGCCAATGTTTTCTCTCTGTGATAATCCATGATTTGCATTAAGTGTAACTCTACTTAATGAGCATTATTTTCTTACATTATTTACGATAAACAACATAAAACTACACATTGAGTCTGTCATTATTTAGTAAAAATGAATGCATAGATAAGTACATATTATTGACATCAACTACTCAACTTTAGGTTCATCGACACAATTATTTGTTAGGAGAAATGCAGGTTCTGAAGTGTATATAGTGAATTAGAAATAAACTTGCATCACACAGAACGCCAGCGTGAAGGGATTAGTTGGGTAAAGTAAATGGGCCTATGTTAGTGAAAAATTATTGATCCCTGATCGCTGGATCAGTTTTTGGTAGCAGAGGATGGTTAATTATTGATTAGTTTGGCAATAATTATTGATTATTGATTTATTGATTATTAACATGAGAAGTTAGTGTCTTTGTTTTATGTTGTTTGGAAGTACGGGTACGAAGTTACCTAAGATCCTAGGATGATGTTATTTTACCCTAAATGGCAGAAGAATAGTGTGAGAAGGGTATCACACTGCAGAAGTACTTTGTCTGTTATTGTAATAATGAACAGCGAAAGGCTGACGATGTTATTTAGGGACATATTCGAGTGAAAGAAGATAGCGTGAAATAGTGAAAGGTCCGCTTCCGAAACTCTGGCCTTACATCCTCAAAGGAGTACCAAGATCTCTTTCTGAAAGGAAAGTCCTCTTCTGAAACTTTGGCTAGTATCCCCAGGGGAGTACCAAGACCTCCTTTAACTTGTTTGAGAGTAGAGTAGCGCTGGTCGTTATTTTACTAGAAGTAAAAGAAAACCTCTTCGAGTGAAATTGAATTATCGCTTTTATTAGTGGAGCAGACAAAGTAGAATTGTTTTGTGTTGTTTTTAACAAGAAATAGTTAAGAAAACATAGAAAAATATATTGCCGTATTATTTTGTAAAGGGAGGGTCAGTAGCAGGAGTAATACTGACGTCACAAAAAGCTGCGCTGGCATTGGTCAGGCAGAGGGCGTGCAGTGAGCCATGATTGGTCGGTTGCTGTGAGCCGCGCTAGCATTGGTTGAGACAGTGGATACGTTGTGAGCTGTGATTGGTTGGTTGCTGTAAGTCGCGCTAGTATTGGTTGGGATTTAGCAAATAGAGTGAGAGGATTTACGGAAGTTTTCTCTTGTTTGTTTTGGTTTATTTAGCGAGAAAAAGGGTGTTTTTAAAATGAAGATGGTAAAAAGGATAAAAGATTTATTTAAAAAAGACAAGCCGATAGCTACTAGAGAGGGACTTCCTATACCTCCACCGAGAACGCCTGCTTCTTTTATGATGTTGGAACGTGGTTATCATACGTGTACATGGTTAGAGAATTGGATGAAATATACGGAGGATGATGGAGTTTTAGCTTTTCCAGAGAATGGTACATTTAATGTAAGGATTTTGGAGAACTTGAGAGGACGAATGAATTCATTAAAACCAAGTCCTAGACCTACGCAGTATGAAGCACTTGAGGAATTGGATTATGAGGCATATAAACGACAGAGAGACAGGAATGGAATTAAATACAGGAATATAATAACAAGATATTCTGAGGCTAGATGGGATGATCAAAAGAAAAGATGGAGGAGAGATGTAAGTGCAGATGGATTATATCCAGTAATAGTTGCTGAAGAACAGACTGGAGGCAAAGACAAAGAGAAAAAGAATAATTTAGAGACTTCAGAACAAGATAATGATTCAGATGAGATTGATGATGAGTTGCTAGATGAAATACTGTTAAAGGAACCTCCACCATATCAGGAAAGTTCAAGGGAAACAGTTCCAAATGCACCACTAATTGAAATACAAGTTACTCAGGTTCCACAAGCTCTACAATCTTCACAAGTTTCACAGGTTACACAAGTTCCGGTAGCTTCCCATTCTCGAGTAGTGATGCAGGAAAATGAGATTGACATATTAAATAAGGCAAAAGAGGAGTTAACTCAGAGAATTAGTCAGATGAGTCTGAATGCAGAAGCATTATCGGTACCAGTGACGATTGGTCCTATAGTTCCATTGTATGGTGAGAGTCAGAATATATCAAGAGTACATGCATTGACAATTCCCGTGAATAATGCCAAGAATGTTAGAGGATCAGAACAAGTAGAGATGAGAACTTCATTGATTGATCTTCCAGTGAGTGAAAACGTAACCGAAACACCAAAGAGAAATGTACAGATGGATTCTAGAAAAATAGTGCAGAATGAAAGTTGAACAACTCCAGAAACAGGGAGTTCGGTGGGTCCTTCGCCAGAGGAGTTAGATGACTGGTTAAGAGGAATGGAAAAGAAAAAGTCACAGTCGAGTATAGATGTAGCTAGATTAAGAGTGGATCTGGAAGAAATGATTATTGGTACAATAAGTCCAGAAAGATTGAGTAAGTACCATGATGAAGAGTTGTTATTTTTGTGTAAAAATAATACATGGAAAGCAAGGAATTTACATGAGAGGTTGGCAGAAGCTGCACAAGAATATGGAGTAGACATAGAAAAGTCTAAAGTTTTGCAAAAAACATACAGATTGGATTTTACTGATAAGGATTTGGAGAGTTTGAATACGTCTGGTAAATGATTACAAGTAAAAGAACTGATGAATGCCTTGAAAAAATGGGGAGATTTAGATCGATGGAAAGGTAGATGGGCGAAAAAGAAGGAAAAAATGCTTGCAAGTAAAAATGCGTCTTTATTTCCGTTAAGAGAAACAGGACAGGCTGAAATGGTATGCCCAATGAGAGAAGTTCCAGGTGGTGGATATGTTCACGTTCCCTGGTCAAGACAGGATATATTATCCTTTACGAATGATTTTCCCAGGTTGAGGGAGCAACCTGTCGAGTGGTACAAACAGGTAAAGAGGTTTGTAAAGGTTTCGAAAGTTTTGCTAAAGGATTTAGATGGTTTGTTTGAAATTGTAGTTCCAGCTGACTTATGGACTGAGTGTAAGATTACTGTCGATTGGCCTAAAGAGGAATCTCCTAGAGATGTGAAAACAGGAGCACCTTCAGATGAGGTGATGAAAAAATATAATCAAGTAATTACTTATTTGAAGAGTAACATCTGTCCAAAAGAAACAGATTTGGTTAAAATTGACAGAACAACCCAGGAACCCAAA
Organism: Calotriton arnoldi; assembly: GCA_963921515.1. Lineage (NCBI taxonomy): Eukaryota > Metazoa > Chordata > Amphibia > Caudata > Salamandridae > Calotriton > Calotriton arnoldi. The sequence goes on from CAWUFW010003840.1 coordinate 196,577, forward strand.
GAATCAGTACATGCCTATTATGAAAAGTTGTTACAGGTGTTCAAACAGTACAGTGGTTTTGAAAGTATAAGTGACAAAGATATGGGACATTTTGTATATAGGTTTGTTTTTGGATTAAAACCTGAAATTAGTAACATGATTCAGCAACATTTGATTTGTTGGCAGAGTAAAACAGTTGATGAGATTCTGAGATATGCTAAATATTGTAGTGATGATATTGAATCAAGGCATAAAAAGGTGAAAGAGAAAATGATGTGGGCACAGGTGAAAGTGGCAGAACAGAAGGATGGAAACAATGGTTCTCAAACAGATTTTCAGATGAAAGGACAAAATCAGAATGGTCAAGTACCAAATGGAGGAAGAGGTAGAGGTAAAATGAATAGAGAAGAAATGAAAAAGAAATATCCTTGTCATGCGTGCAGAAAGTTTGGACATTGGAGGAATGAGTGTAGATCTTTATTGAAAAATAATGGAATGAATCAAAATTTCAATCCGCAGATGCAGAATGAAGTGGTTGTGAATCAACAACAACAACAGCAGGAAGTTACACCACAGAGTCAAAAAACAATCCCCTTGGGAACAAATATATCGCCACAAGAACTGATTCTCACATCCACCACCAAACTAAATATCAATCATCCAGAGTAAACCCAACAAAGAGGTGCAAATTACGTGAACTCTAAAATCAAGTCAGAAAGAACAAATTTATTTTACTCTCTTCAATTTATTAAAAATATATATGTACATATACTAACAATTCACAGTGTTAAAAACATTTTATAAAACAATTTCATACTCAAATATAACATTCAATAAAAATGACTAATCACAAATCCGAGAATGAATTTGAGAAAATAAATTAAAAACATACAACTACAGCGAGTGGGAAAGCAGCAAGAAAAATATTTTCAAATCAAGAAAACATCACAATAATCAGACGGAAATTTTTTTGATATAGATGCACACAATTAGAACAACAAATTCTTGTTAAATAATCGCCATAAAGTGTTGCACTTTGTCATTAATCCGTGATGTATTCAACTACAAAGCATCGACGCGTTTCGGTGGGTCCAACGAAATATCACCCCCACCTTCTTCAGGAAAGCCAATATCTTCCCACCTTGCTCGAATATTTCTAAATGAGGTACAATAAAATAAAACATATATAACACCCATTATGGGTTGATTGAAAAGTTCACAATTAACATCCTCTGTGGATTACTCCCAACTACTCAAACATGTTAACTTTCAAACATACTTGCGATTCTCACCTAAACTGTCATGAATCTCCATCATACTTCATTCACTCAATGACTCAACGACAAAGGGCACGCATATCTCAAAATCAAATAACTGCCCCACTTGAGTTCATTTTATAAATACCAAACTCTAGAACATATTTGCAATTACCATTAACCTTTATCACCCGTCTCAACCATACTGCATTTACTCATTCACTCATACAATAAAGGGCAAACATACCTTCAACATAAAAATGTATACTGCCCGACTAAAAATAGTTCAGGAATACGGACTATGTTCCTCTCCGCACACAACTATAAAGAAAACAAAACAAAAGGGATAAAACACCATCAGGTTCTCATACTACTTAATCTGGACTCTATATCACAGTGTACTGCACTACTTTAGGCATTTTACCTTAATATGAGGCTCAAAAACCTTCGCACTCATGTACTAAGCAACCAGACTCCTTATTGATAATTCACTTCCTTGTGTCAGTAGTTCTAGATGGCTAGAATCCCAGTCTGCATGAAAACAATATGCAGAGAAATATTACTAATACACACCTTGCGAGTAACTATCAACTAAGGTCGTAAAAAGTAGGGGAGCTCCCAAAATAGTTACCTGTTTGATAATAATAAAGAAGAAGAATAATAATAGAGAGGAAATCCAGACTTGTTCCTTGTCTTTAGCACATCAAAAGGAGGGAAGGCTTCTTCTCTCTCCGAGCTGTGTATGTGGTAAACCGTATCTATACATACATTTTTTTTTTTTGAAATAATAATAAATCTCTAATAAAATCACCGTAACTATAATGTCATCTCCAAAAAACACCAAATTGGAGCCCATATTTAGCATATAAGTTACGAGCGAGTTATAATACCCTAGCACTGTTGTACACCTGATTAAATAATTTAAAACGCAGAACGAAAAACGGAACCAAAAATATGGGACAATGCCCTATTTCATACTGAGCCAGTCTGCGGGGACCAACCATCTCCCGTGTCTATAGTTCTCCAAAAAATCGGGTTAAATATGGGCCCCCAATTACACGACTCAAACAAAATCTCAGAGGGCAGACATAATAAGTCACAAACCACATCACCTTAATTAAGAGCTTAGAAACTAAACTCGAATAAAAAATGGGGCTAACTGTACGGTCCAGATAAACTGCCCTATCCCGCTTACCTGTCCAGCAGATTTGCACGTAATTCAAACCGGGGTTTCAACACGGGGTACTTGGCCTCCGTAAGCGTAACTCTTCACTTCCCGTATACGCTTCTATTTAAACCCTAAATTCCCGCGCCTGTCATTGACGGTCTAAAACTCGTTTAGCGACAGCTGTGATCAAAATATCACGTTATTAAAGTCAAATCCGGCAGCGCCATCTTGGAACAGTAATACTAAGCGATGGCCCTAATAGATCATAAAGAGAGGCCCCAACAAACAACTACTCATTATGGCCACATACCAAAGAGAGGTTAGTGGCATCTTAATAATAATAAATTTATATCCTTTTCATGTAGATAAAAAAGAAACACCTTCTCTATACGCAAAATCGGCAAACCTAAAATGACCTAGGCCGAACAGAATATAGAAGCGCCATATTGGAGTTTCAAAGATATAGTAGACTAATAAAAACTATTCCTGCACATACTTTTTAATTTATTTTCTCAAATTCATTCTCGGATTTGTGATTAGTCATTTTTATTGAATGTTATATTTGAGTATGAAATTGTTTTATAAAATGTTTTTAACACTGTGAATTGTTAGTATATGTACATATATATTTTTAATAAATTGAAGAGAGTAAAATAAATTTGTTCTTTCTGACTTGATTTTAGAGTTCACGTAATTTGCACCTCTGTGTTGGGTTTACTCTGGATGATTGATATTTAGTTTGGTGGTGGATGTGAGAATCAGTTCTTGTGGCGATATATTTGTTCCCAAGGGGATTGTTTTTTTGACTATTGGTCTATAGGCACCCTACCCCTGTGGTGATAAAGGGTCCCTCTCTCTTTTTCTAAATAAGTTACACCACAGACACAACAAGTACAGGTGCCTCAAGCTCCTATGCCAAATAATGTGAATGCTCAAGTACAGAGATACAGTGTAAGTACTGGATTTCACGCAGGTGAACAAGTTGGTAAGAATCAAAATGTGCAAGTGGTTTCACAGTATTTGTTGCAATGTCCAGAGAGTGACTCAGACTCATCTCAATGACGGTGCCTGAGGGGGGAGGAAGAGTGCGTACTTGGTGCATCTCTAGAGGTAGATCAGTCAGGTCCTTTTGTTGATGGAAAAGTGGAAGGTAATGATAATACATTCCAAGTGGACACTGGTGCTACCCATTCTACTGTGAGAGCAGCAGAAATTCCAAACCGGATGTATGACGATATCACGCATGCATTACATCGCATGCCATTAGATCGCGGTTTTAACAACGCAAGTCGTTACAACGACCTGCGTTGGAGGGCGTTGGACTCTAGAGTAGTTTAACTTACTATTCCAACTCCAGCCTACGTACAGTAGGGAAGGTGTTGGATAGTAAATTAAACTACTCCTTGTCCTATAGCGCCCTCCAGTGCAAGTCGTTGTAACGACTTGCATTGTAAAAACCGCGATCTAATGGCATGCAATGTAATGCATGCGTTCTAAAGGTTGTTTCCCTTCCAAACCTACCCCTCTCAGGAGAAACTATCCAAGTTGTGGGAGTTTCAAATAAATATATTAAGACTCCAATAACAAGACCAATAGAAGTTCATATTGGAAGATTCAGAGACATGCATCGGTTTGTAGTATGTGATACAAGTCCGGTGAACCTTTTAGGAAGGGACTTGCTCTGTAAGATGAATTGCACCATCTATTGTACGCCAGATGTTAGCGAAGCAAGGGACAGAAGTGAATGATTTATATTCATTACTAACAGAAGAAGATTTACCTGCAGAGTTGAGAAATGCAGTGAGACCTGATGTGTGGGATTTTACAGGAAAAGACATTGGGTTGGTGAAAGGTGTGGATCTTATTCAGGTTACAGTTAAACCAGGTGCGATATATCCAAACACTCCTCAGTACAAGATGAGTCCTGAAATAACAGCAGGAGTAATTCCTGTAATTGATCAGATGATTGAGCAAGGTATTTTAAAAGAAATACTGAGTAGTCCTTGTAACTCACCTATTATGGGGATTAAGAAACCAAGCGGAAAATATAGAATAGTGCAAGATTTGAGAAAGATTAATAAGATTGTAGTACCTTGCTGTCCAATAGTGCCAAATCCAGCAGTGATTCTTTATCAAATTCCTTGTGATGCGGAATGGTACACAGTAATTGATCTGTGTCAAGCATTTTTCTCGATACCTTTGCATCCGGATAGCCAATATCTTTTTGCTTTCCGGTTCGGAAACTGTGTTTTGGCATGGTGCCGAGTTCCTCAAGGGTACACAGAGAGTCCTTCGATTTTCAATCAGATTTTGAAAAAGTGTTTGGCGTCATTGATCATGCCAGAAAATTCAGTGTTAGTTCAATACATTGATGACCTTCTTGTGGCATCAAAAACGAGAGAGGCTTGTGTGACAGATACAATTGCCTTAATAAATCATTTGGCAGAAAGTGGGCATAAAGTGTCACCAGCAAAATTACAGTTTTGTAAAAAAAGAAGTTCAGTATTTAGGACACAAAACTGAGAAAGGAGTTAGAAAAGTAACACCAGAAAGAATCAACGTGATTTTGCAGATGGGTCCTCCCAAAACTCAAAAGGAAGTTCGAATGTTTTTGGGAATGGTTGGATAATGCAGACAGTGGATCAGTGGGTTTTCATTGATTTCAAAACCTCTACAGAGGTTGACTCACAAAGATGTGGTTGATCCAATTGAATTGGATGAAGAATGTATGAAAGCTTTTATTGAATTACGTAGATAGTCTTTGTCGAGCACCTGCATTGGGAATGCCAGATTATACAAAAGATTTTGCATTGTTCTGTTGTGAGAGAGATGGGTGTGCGTTATCAGTCTTAACACAAAAACATGGAATGGCACGTCGTCCAGTGGCATATTTTTCTGCTACTTTGGATTCAGTAGCTGCAGCGTTACCAGGTTGTTTAAAAGCAGTGGCTGCTACTTGTGTGAGTCTTGAGCAGAGCAAAACAATTGTTATGGAACATCCAGTGAAAGTATATGTGCCACACTCTGTTGAGATCCTACTTACAAGGACTCAGACTCAGCATATGACCTATAGTCAGCTGACTAGGTATGAGAGAGTGATTTTGGGTGCTGAAAATGTGACAGTGACAAGATGTACAATATTGAACCCTGCAACCTTGTTACCAAGTTTAAATTGTGACGAAGTGAAGGACGAAGCAGATCATGATTGTTTGGATGTGACAGAATTGTGCACGAAACCAAGACCTGACATAAATGATGCATCATTAGAAGAGTCAGATAGTGTGATGTTTGTAGATGGATCTTGTCTGAGAGATGAAAAAGGTGCATTGAGTGCTGCTTATGCAGTATGTACAGTGTCTATGGTTCTTGAAGCATCCTGTCTAAAAGGGATACATTCTGCTCAACTTTCTGAGCTAATAGCTCTGACTAGAGCATGTACAATTGGCAAAAATCTGAGAGTAACCATATTCACTGATAGTCAATATGGTTTTGGGGTGGTGCATGATTTTGGTCAGCTGTGGATGCAAAGAGGATTTTTGACTTCTTCAGGATCACGGATCCGGAACAGTAAAAATGTGAAGGAGCTATTGAATGCATTACAAATGCCCAAAAAGATTGCAGTGGTAAAATGTTCAGCACATAAGTCAGGAGATGACTATGTGACAAAGGAAACAGATACGCAGACCAAGTGGCGCGTTTCTGTGCACAAAATTCAATTGCAATAAACAGAGGGATGGAGAAAAACATACAAATTGCCACTTGATGTTTTCTTCTTTGGAAACATGGGAAAGAAATTAGGCAGTTACAGGTAGAAGCAAGTGAGGAAGAAAAACTAATTTGGATAAAATCAGGTTGTGAAAAAAGAGCAGAAGATGAAGTGTCGGAGTATGTTGATGGAAGACCAGTAATGCCAGATAGTTTACTGTCTCAGACGGCAAGGATGTACCATGGAATTGCACATGTTGGAAGAGATGCTATGATCAGGCTCTTCAAGCAGTCATGGTACAACCCGAAGTTTAGGGTCATTGCAGAGAGTCTATGCCAGAGATGCATAGTGTGCCAGCAGCAAAATCCAGGTAGAAAGACAGTTGTTAGTTGGGGTCGAATTGGAAAAGCAGCAGGACCATTTACCCGACTACAGCTTGACTTTATTGAACTTCCCCCTTGTAATGGACTGAAATATGTGTTGGTTGTTGTTTGTTTGTTTTCTCGTTGGGTAGAAGCTTATACAACAAGAAGAAATGACAGCCTAACAGTTGCTAAACTACTTTTGAGAGAGATTATCCCAAGATATGGATTTCCAGTCTCTTTAGAAACAGATAGAGGAACTCATTTTAATAATGAGATAATTCGAATAATTTGTGCAGCATTACAAATTGAGCAAAAGCTGCATTGTGCCTACTGGCCAGAAGCATCTGGAGTGTTTTCGAACAAATTAATAGCAATATTAAATCCAGACTGTCAAAGGTTTGTGCGTCTACAACACTGAAATGGCCAGATGCTTTACCCCTGGTATTAGTGAGTCTTAGAAGCATTCCTGATAAAAGGACTGGATTGAGTCCTCATGAGATTCTGATGGGGAGAGCCATGAGACAAGCAATTGTACCAGCAAACAAACTGATGAATATTACTGTTGATCTGGTGCTTGATTATTGCAAAGGATTGGCTGATCTGGTGCGTTCTGTGTCTCATCAGGTTGGAGAAATTGCAACCGCAACACAGCCGGATCAAGCACATGATTTGAGTCCAGGAGAGTGGGTTCTTGTCAAGAAACACGTGAGGAAGTCATGTTTAGAACCCAGGTGGAATGGACCTTATCAGATCATTTTGGTGACAACGACTGCAGTGAAGTGTGGTGGCTTGCCAAACTGGATTCATACAAGTCATACAAGAAGAGTCCCAAGTCCACTTGAAAGACAAGAAGAAGAGCAGCAACTGGTGAAGCAGAAAAAAGAACCAGAAGCTGAAGAGCATGAAGCTATAGAATCTAGTGTTACAGATTCTGAAAAAGCTGAGGAAGAACCAAGTACAAGTCGAATAAAGTGGGCACCAGCTACTGGGGCTCCAAAGACTGCTATTGAGAAAGAAAAGGAGAAAGTGACTGATGAAAATCAAGAGCAAGTACAACAGAGAAAAGAACTGAATAAAAGAACTTGACAACTTGACAACAAAGGTGAAGACGAAGTTCAAGTTAAGAGAGCAAGAAAAGGTGATGAGTGGCCAAAAGGAGTGAAAAGACTGAAATACACTCTAGAAAAGAAAAGGCCAGATCAAATAAATGAAATATCAAGTCAAACTGGACAAAGTGATTCAGAAGAAGAATCAGTACAAAAAACAAGAAGAAGAAGAATTCTGAGTAAGAAATACACAGCTCCAGAATGGACATATGTGGTGTTAGAAGAGATTGAAAATACAGATCAGAAAAAAAGAAGCTGGTACTGATCAAAGTGATCAAAGCAAACTGAAACCACCTTAAGATGAACTGTGAAAATAAAGGTGCAACAATTTCAATGAAGAATATTCTGAAAGTTCTAAAAGATTTGAAGAAAAAGAAGATATAAAAAAAGAGGGGTAAAGAAGAGAGGCCTAAAGTGTAAGAGTGTAAGGATACACTACTCTAGATGGTTTTGGATACGTTTTTCTCAAAAATTAGATTTTTAGATTTATAAGGTTTTTTCTTAGATTTTTTTTTTTTTATATAGTGCCTAAAAATGTCAAAGGTAACAGAGACTGGATATCAAAATCATAGTTTTAAACATAGATGTATTAATTCTTGCTTATGTAGTGTCTTATTACTAACATTGGTATGGTTAACACTGATTGTTATTGTCCCTGTTTTAATGGTGACTAATCATAAAAATAATACTAATAATGTGGGAAGTGAGAGAATAGATACTGTTACTAAAGAAATTATAATTACTAATATAGAAAAGATAGAAGATGATAGCATTTATCATCATGACAAATCAATTAATGATTTTTCGTTAAATGTTTTTACTAAATTGTTATATGAGTATGTTAATACAATGAATGCGAGAGATTGTTATGTGTGCATGCAATTACCATCATCTGTCTCATAGGGGGTGACTTACCATCACCTACCTTTAACATATGGTGTGTCTTGTAGTGTTCTAACAAGTCTGTTCTACGAGAGGGAAGGACTAGAGTATGATTATTCTAATTTTGACCTAATATTTCCAGAAATTCCTATTAGGAGAGATTTAAAGGTTGTTTATGGTCCTATTTATACTGCATATATGGGAGATTTTTTCATTAGTAACAAAACAATAGATACAATAGAAGCACATAAAAATAATCTAACTTGTAAGCTACGGCATGAAGAAATTGAATTTATGAGTTTAGTAGAAGATAGAAGGCAAGATTTCAAAAGAAAGCTGCTGAGCAAAAGTCTCATGTACCTCCATGGGCTTTCAGAGAGGATGATTATAAAAGGGTGAGACTTACGCTGCCATGACTGTAGATTTTCAACATAGAAGAAAGCTTTGTGTGTTTAGAGAAAAGACTGAACTTAATAATTATTTTATTGGTACTAGTGAATGTGAGCATACTTTCTTGATAAAAGGAAGGTGGGGACTGAAAGGAAGGACTGATCCTGTTTTCCCGGGAATATATTATGTGTGTGGCAAGAATGCTTATTATAGGTTACCTACAGGTTGGTACGGATGTTGTTATTTAGGCATAGTATTCCCGAAGGTTTACCACGTAGATAAGAATAATAGAGTTAATGAAATGAAACAAGGACTAACACGTAATAAGAGAGGAGCGAGTTATTCAGAAATAATTAGGGATATTTTGGTGCACTGATACCTTCAGTTGGAGTTATTCTGAATTCACATAAAATTAGAAAATTGTCCACAGTGGTTGATCGTTTATCAACACATACTGCTGGTGGGTTCTTGTTGATTGATACTGAAATGATTGCAATTAGATCAATGGTTTTGCAAAATCGACTTGCCCTTGATATATTATTGGCAAAAGAGGGTGGAGTCTGTAGCATGTTGAAAATACAACAATGCTGTACTTATATTCCTGACAAAAGTAAAAATCTTGAGGGGTATATCAAAAATATTACAGAACTTCATGAAGATTTGACTGAACTGAAAGTTGACGGTGCTTGGGAGAAACTTGGTAAGAGTTTTTCCTCAGTGGGAAATTGGTTTTCTACTTTTGGGAGTAGCTTATTAGGGAAAATATTAATACTGATTACTTCAGTAGTTGTAGTGATATTAATGATAGCTATGATTTACAAATGTTGCAAATGCAAATGTAGAAAGAAAGAGACATCAGAACTTAAACGTAGAGCTAGGAAAAGAAAAAGAGAAGAGATACAATTAGAGGATATGAGAGGAAATTACTATGAGATTATGAAAGACTTAGGGGTATATTCACAAGAACGTGCGATAACTACTGCAAGAGTAGCGTAACGCAACTTTCAATATCGCAGCCTATCTCGGGAAAATAACCCCGTGTCAACATGGAATTCACAACAAGGCGGTAGCAAGCGATAGTCTGCCGAAACCGCGGACAATGTCCGCGATACAACCACCACGATGGAGATAAAAACACAAACCACAACACCAAAAAACACGCGATGGGCCAAAGCGCGATGAGGAAATCAGCGACAAGCAGCGCCAGGCCTGCAACACACACCTGGCAGGCGTCAAAAATCACCATAAAAGTAGAAAAAACACCCACACACAAACTGACCAACACCCAAGCACCATGGAGGCAGCCGGAGCAGGCCCAGAGGACGAGCGCAACCCCACAAGCACCCTGGATGACCAGCCTGGGACCTCGGGGACAGGGAAGGACAAGAAGACGAGGAAGACCAAGTTCAGTCCGCAGGCGAACAGGATCATAGTCACGGAGGTGATGGAACACCATCAACAACTCTTCGTCACCTCCAACGTGTCATTGGGCACCAAAACTGGAATATGGCGGGACATCGTCGACAAGGTAAATGCCGTCGGAGAGCACAAGCGGACAATGGACGAGGTCAAGAGGCGATGGAATGACATCAAGCGGAAGACCAAGGAGAAACTCACCGCTAACCAGAAGGCAGCAACGCAGACCGGAGGTGGGGGCCCAGCGCCACAGCTGGAGCTGGATGACATGGAGGAGCTGGTGTCAACAGTCATCAGTGTGGAGACTGTGGCTGGAGTCGGGGGACCGGACACTGCTCGACAGGACACAACACAACCGCAACAGGGTGAGTGACCACCAGGTACTGGGGGGACGGGTGGAGATGGCCACAATGGCAGACATGCACAAGCAAGCAGGGCACAGTGCACACCCACAATGACCCTGGGTCCTCGCCCAGATCCACAGACTGTCACAATGTACAATGCCATGCTGTCTGAATGTCAACCTGTACCATGCAGCTACATACATGTGGACACATTGTAATACACCATCTCCCCTTCACATCGCAGGGGCATCGTCAACACCTCCTGCAGAGCAGTCCCAGCCACTCTTCACTGATGACAAGGAGGACAACACCAGCATCGACACCCAAACCATCCAAGACATCATTGACCTCATCCGCCACTCACCTCCAGGATCAGGGCAGCCCAGCCACATCAATGAGACCCCACCCACCACCCAAACCACCCAGCAGGAGGCACCCACAGCCCCGGCACTCTCCCAAGACCCCCAGGAACAACACATGGCCTTCCAACGCCGTGTGCTGGAGGGCCAGAGGGAGACGGCTGAGCAGGTGCGGGTGGGGTTCAAGCTCATGGCTACCAAACTGGACGCCATCCATGGGTGTCTACGTCTGCCCCATGGTCTCCAACCAGCCCTGACTGACATCGCTGGAGTCATGATGTGGAGAGAAGAACACCTGTCCGCTCAGAGTGGCTCCAGCGATGCCAGCTGTGAGCTGGCACACATGCGGAGGCTCATGGAGGACATGGTGCGGATGGAGGCGGAAAGAATGGCAGCCACCGCTGCACACCATCAAAATGTAGCAGGGATCTACCATGCCCTGCAGTACTTCATCATGGCATTGCTGCCACAAGGCGTGTCGCTGATGAATGCGGCTGCCCCCGCGCCATCCACATCTCCGCCCCCTGGTGTGTCAGTGCCTCCCAGTGTGGCAGGCGTATCCACTCAGGCCCCTGATGTGTCAGTGGCACACAGTGCCGCAGCCGGTACTGCAACACCCACAGGTGGGGCAGAGCACACATCCAAGGACATGGATGGGTTGGCTCTCAGAAGGAGGCACTAGCATACATTTCCGCCACCTGGCCTGTTTCTGCTTGGTCCCGCACATGGCCTCATGACCTTCCACTGACCCCCGATACACTCCGATGCACTCACCTTGGACAGCGACATGGACTGCCACATCCTGTTTGACGACCAATGACACGGCGACCAGACTGCGGACTGTACCCTTCCTCTTCCGCAGTACATGTCATCCCCGGATGGACTCTGGCTGGCCCTCCACGTGCCCATATTGTGTAGTGTGCTCGGCATTGCCCTGTACCGCTCCAGCTGCATAACTGCACTGGATGTCCAATAAACATCCAGTGACGCACTGCTGTGTCATGTCTTTCATCATTCATGTGTGAATGTGTGGATGAATCTAGGGACAGTGACTTCCCTTGCATCAATGATGTTCATCCTGTGGGATGCCAGTCAGAGGGTGCTACATTTCATTTTATGTACCGGGTCCCGTGAACACTACAACAGGGACACACGCATCAGTCACTTCCTTGTCCGGACATGGACTGAACCACGCCCAGAGCCCACGAGTCATTTTTGCAAGCCCTGCGCTGGTCCGGCATACGGCAGGCCAGACCACTCCGCTAACGCTCTGAGGGGGGGCCCTCATTGCTATCCGTCGCAGGCGTACTCGCTGGTGGTGTGCAGGTCACTGGTCTAGTTGTCAGCATGTCACAGCCACTCTCTGAGGGCAGGTTTGCACGCACACCACACCCATCCGGCACAGGCGTCACAGGCCATGTGACTCCGCCAACATAAGGGGCCGACGACGTCACATTCCCCTCTCCCGGTGGTGACTGGATGACAGACGCTCCACGGTTCTCAATAATTAAGGGCCCATGAGTTTTTGCGCACAGGGTTAATGGCACACAAGGCCTTGTGGATGGCACGGGCCTACCACCACGTGGCGCAGACTGGGGTTGCACAGGGTTAGTGGCACACAAGGCCTTGTGGACGGCATGTGCCTACCACCACGTGGCGCAGACTGGGGTTGCACAGGGTTAGTGGGACACGGGGCCTTGCAGACGGCACAGGCACCCCGCCACGGGATGGTGACTTTGGGTGCACTGAGTCAGTGGCACCTTAAGCTGCTGAGCGGGTGTGCAGCCTGCAATGATGCCCCGTCCCGGCGGTCCAGACAGCTCAGGTTATGTGTGCCCTGCTGGACTGCAGCGTAGGCCAAAACCAGCGGGCAGCACGGACCTACCGCCACGTGGCGTCGCTTCCCGGATCCCAGAGTTGGTCGCACCCATTGGGCTGAGCGGGTGTGCAGCCTGCTATGGTGCCGGGTGCACTGGTATGTCCTATGCCATGGAGTAATCAAGACCCAGCACCAAACGTCAGACCTGGTGGCCTGCGGAGCGGGGCTGCATGATGTGGAGGGTGCCATGTCCGTGGGCCCCGGGCTTGTGGCTTGCAGCGGCACGTGGTGGGACCTCCTGTCTACGCACCAGTGGCGGAAGGTGAGCATTGTGGCCTGGGTGTGCATGGGCGGGCATGCTCCGATGGGCGGCGGGAGGGGTTGGGGTGCTTCTGCCTGGGTGTGCATGGGCGGGCAGGCAATGTTGTCTTGTGCAAGTGTGTGTACTGTGCCAGTCATGTATCTGGACTCTGTTTCAGCTGACGGCTCTGACTCAGATGTGTGACCTGGTGTCCTGCTATACATACTGGCACGTGGTTGGAGACACACCGGTGGCAGCAGGTGAGCAGTGTGGCCTGGGTGCGCAGGGGCGGCACTCTCTCTCTCTCTTCCTCTCTCTCTCCTCTTCTCTCTCTCTCTCTCTCTCTCTCCCTCTCTTCCTCTCTCTCTCCCTCCCTTTCTTCCTCTCTTTCTCCTTCGCTCTCTCTCTGTCCTCTGATATGCACAGGACACACCTTCTCATCATGTTTTTTGTCTTACAGGCTGTGACCTACGTATTGTCTTGAGGGGAGCGGCCATGTGTCTTCATTTCATTTCGGTGTTCATTTTAATAAAGTTTCATTTGTTGCTTGAAAGTGAATGTGTGCTGCTCATTTCTGTGACGACACATGCATGTCACCAGTTGTGATTGTGCGACATCAAGCGTAATATTTTGTACATGTTTAGGTGTGGCTGAAGTGGCATGTCTTTGGTCGGGGGTGCCATGGAGGGGTGGTCCTGGGGGTGGTGGCGGTGGGTGTTGTGGCCCTCTTGGGTGTCCGGGCCGCATGATGGGTTGCTCCATGGCATCTGTTGCCCTTCCGATGTAGCCCTGGGCTGTGCTCCCTTTTGGTTTGCAGGCTGCCGTCCGACTTTACACCAGGTCAGAGCATGTGTAGATTTCCTGGTGCTAACGCGCCTTATCGCCTGTTTTGTGTTTTTATCGCAGATGTGGCTGGTCGTTGAGAATGTTGAGGTGTGATGTTGTCGCGCCTTTTGGCACGGGAACGCCTACTCTGCATCTGATTAGCGATAGTTGCGCGGGTCCTCTGTGGCGATGTTTTTTGCTGCTGCTATCACGGGTAAACTGGTGCTGTGGGCTGTTTACACCAGCTTGTGAATGGGGAGGTATATTTATCACAACTTTGGCTGCGATAATGTGCCATTAATTCGGCGATAGCTCCTTGTGAATATGCCCCTTAGATGGAAGAATAAAACGAGAAAGAAATACAGTATTTTAAATAAGTGGTAACTTGTATGTGATGGGTATTTTGATGATGGCTCAAAATGCCATCAAAGGGGGGATTGATGGAGCAGGGTTTTGCGTGAATAAAACCTGCTCGGATTAAACCCTCAGTAACACATATTAATAGTGTGCGGTGAAAATTTTATTAATAAATGCTAAAACATGGGGAAATGCTTTAGCACATGCGTAAAACTAATGCGTGTATTAATGCATGAAAACTAGGCCGCAAACTGCTTGATAAAAACTAATGTTGGTTTTGTGCACGTTAATAATATTTCGCTAGGAATAACATAACATGGGGTGTGCATGGGTTAGTGCAAATGCTGGGATGGTAGGCAAAATGAAATTACATTTCGTGAAAATAATAATCGTTTGCGTTCTGTTCTTGTAGAAAAATAAGCAATGGACCTACACTTCTGCATGCCAGTTTTGGGTTAACTTTATTTCTGAAAAAGAAAAATACGAAATAAATGAGCTTTGAATGAGGAGAAAATGCAGAGGCAATAGAAATGTCCTTCGTGTTGTACTGACTGTCTGCCAAGGTTACGGAAGAAGAAGGATAAAATTGCAAATGGGAGCGATGCCACTTCCTCACAAGATGGCAGAGACGAAAAAAGAGGCGTAGAGATTTGCAACATTCAAGGAACTGTAGGAAATGTTTACTATGATCATGTTCAGAAATTGTTTCTTGGATGAATCTGATGTAATGCTTTAATGTTTGAACAAAAGGGTGTCTAATAAAATGGACATGACGAGAGTGGTGTGACAGAACACCCCCAATTTTAGCCAATGGGAGATGAATACTGTACTCATATTTAAACAAATGTGTGTTGGACATTTAGGTTTTAGGGTATAATTGAAGGTCCCCGGTGGGTGTTGTTTAGAGTAGGTGCTGATGCTAGATAGAGGGAGATCGTCGCTGTAATCGGTTTGCTGTTTCCAGATAAAGGCCTACCTGTTTCCTATATCCTGACCTAATCTTTCTCACTCGACTCTACATGAGTGACCTTCCTGCCCTAACTGGCCAGTGGGGTAGTTTCCGTGAATCTTATTTGGGTTAGTATAGATGACCTTATTAATTTGCATATTCATTTGCAAATGTATTTTTGTCTCTGAAACTTTTCTCTCTACGCCTATCCACTCCTTCAATGCATTGTTTATTTGATATGAGTTTGAATATATACATTGCCAATGTTTTCTTTCTGTGATAATCCATGATTTGCATTAAGTGTAACTGTACTTAATGAGCATTATTTTCTTACATTATTTACGATAAACAACATAAAACTACACATTGAGTCAGTTATTATTTAGTAAAAATTAATGCATAGATAAGTACATATTATTGACATCAACTACTCAACTTTAGGTTCATCGACATAATTATTTGTTAGGAGAAATGCAGGTTCTGAAGTGTATGTAGTGAATTAGAAATAAACATACATCACACTGAACCCAAGCGTGAAGGGATTAGTTGGGTAAAGTAAATGGGCCTATGTGAGTGAAAAATTATCGATCCCTGATCGCTGGATCACAGCCTTTGAGCGGGCCTGCAAAATGAGGAGGATAGGTCACCAGCTCTGGGGCTTTCTACTGTGGGGGTTATTTTCAGTGAAGGGCAGAAAGAAGCTTCTGACCCATATTGAGGAGTGGCTTAGTCCTACATCATATGAAGGAGACACTCATAGAAGGGTCTGAACTCACCACCGAAGAGTATAGACTGAAGTTTAGGGGCACACATAAAGGTGCCAACCAGACCTGGGTAGAGTTTGTGCACTCTTCAGTCAAAGCATTGGAAGGTTGGATAAAAGGCAATGAGGTAGACACTTATGATGTGCTGTATAATTTAATTATGAAAAAGCTAATTTTAACAACTGTGCCTCAGACAAGTTGCACCAGCATCTGGTAGATTCAGAACTTTCTAGCACGAGAGAGTGGGGCAAGACAGCTGATGAGTAGGTAAGGACAAGAGTACCCAAGAAGACCCGGGGAGGTAGGACCTCAGAAAGGGGGAGTTAGGCCGACAAAAGCAAAGGAGGTAAGTGTTAAGCCCACCAAAGCGACTCCCTCAGGACCCTATAAACCTAAGAAGGAGGAGAGCAGAACCCACCACATCTCTGGCAAGCAGTTTAGAGGGGACCCAGGGCTGAAACATCTCTTGGATAATACGTTGTGCTTTGACTGCCAACAGGCAGGACACTACAGAGGGGATGTACCCTGTCCCAAAAGAGTGGTTAGCACTGGGATGTCCAGTGTAACCTCAGATGAGGCGGTTCTCTTAGCTTTTAACTGGGAGAACAGTCAGATGGTAAGCTGGTGATCCCTGAGGGTGGCAGTAAGCACTTCCACCCCATTCAGGTGAATGTGATCGATACCACTGGCCTGAAAGACACAGGAGCCACAAGAGCCAGCCATACCATAGCGGTTGATAGGTTAGTGTCCCCAGATCAGTATGTGCCTGGAGAGACAAGAAGAGTAAGGGTCATCCCAGAGGATGGCAGAGTCAGACTTGTAGTATTAGTGCCCCTTGAGTGGGGGGTTACCCTTAGTTGGCATAAGGTTGTGGTCAGCTCTGACCTCCCCTTAGATTGTATCCTAGACAATGACCTCCAAGAGGTTGGTCTGATCCCAGAGGGGCTGTCAACCGGGGCACCACCCAACCTAAAGATCCTGGGGATCCTCTCTCTAATGTTAGGTGACTTAGGCCCCAACAGAAAGTGAAAAAGAGTAAGAAAAAGAAAGGGAAGCTTAGCTTAACTAGCAAAGCAACAGCATTCAACCCCAAAGGAGAACCTCAAATTTGACACTGATAAGGCCTCTCTTGACCCACAAGAAGTCCTGAAAAGTCCGCCAACTTTTCAGAACCAGGGTGTCACGTCTGCCCTAACAGAATGGAGAGTGGAAGAAGGGTGTCTTCCACAAGAGGTGGTGGTTCCCCCCTCTAAACAGCAAGGGAGGGTCTAAAAACCCACAGCTGCCCCTAAGGTAGCTCATCTCCCTGTCATTGGAGAGCTCAAGATGTGGTTCTGAATTCTGATAGCTGTCAGTAGCCTCTGCTGGGTGCTGGCCTTCATGGCAGCACTGTACTTGGCATGGGATGAAGAAACCATAGCCAAAAGTAAGTTAGACTCCCTGACCCTGCTGGTCATGGTGGGGTTGCTCAAGTGTTGGATGACCTCTGTGGGTTAGCTAGGTGTTGCCCTGGCAAAGATAGGTTTAGAAGAAGTGGGCACCTCACTACCCAAAGTAAAAGGGGAGGAAGGTAAAGACAACGCTGTAGTAAAGGTTCTGTTAAAAATGGGTCCTGTTACTGTTGAGATGGGTCAGGTTCCCAGTGGAAGTGCCCCTGACAGGAGGCTGTGAGGCAGAGTAGGCCCTGCAATAGTTCAGGAGTTCTCTTAACATTCTTCCTCACTGACAAGTCAGGAAAACTCTCTCAGGGTTGGGCTGAGTTTCCTGGATGTGTTGGCTGGGGGGGGTCTGTGAGAAAGCAGGGCTTTTAGTAGATTTCCCCCACTTTTGCTCCCACTTGGACTGCTAAAAGCTGGTTTTCGACTCTGGCAGTGCACTGTGGCTAGCTAACCAGGCCCCAGTGCCAGTGCTCTTTCAATAAAACAGTTACATGTAAATTGACAACCCCAATTGACAGGAACTTTACCCTCCTTATAAGTCCCCAGTATATGGTGCCAGTGGTACCCTGGGAATAGGTGGAAAAGAGGCCCCTAGGGCTTGCAGCACTGTTTGTGCCACCCTGAGTGACCCAAGTAAACTACAGACAGCAGGCCAGCCATTGCAGACTGTAGGAACAGTGTAAACTGCTACATTTCCGCTTTCCCTTCCCCATCTGTGGAAAAGTCAAGGCACTGCTTTTAAAATATGTCAGTCACCCCTAAGGAAGGCCTCTGGAGTCCAAGAAGCAGGGTGCCTTATATTAAAGGTATGGGCATGAAAGTGCAAGTATATATGTCCCGATAGTGGCCTATACCGTTAAAGTACACTATACGTGACAGGCGGTCAATAGGATAACATGGGCTGACACCCGGGCAAACCCAGAGTCGCTAGTTCCATTATGGCACCACCTAGCTATGTCAAGTTTGATATCAAACAACGTGCCTTCTAACCCATGACATAAATTCTGTGTTGAGGGCAATGTGGCATGCTCCTAGGATGGCTAGCTTTAGAGGTTGCCCACCTCGTTGCCCCAGCTACTCTGTGCTCTGGCTGGCAGCCCGCCCTTTGGCCACCAGGAAAGGATTGTGACCTCCTGCCAGGCAATGTGAACACTTCCAGGAGTCAGGAACAAATGTCTGAGTAGGAAGGAGGTCACACCTTCTCCCTCTCAGGATGGTTAATCAAGTGGCACATCAACGCGGTGAGCTTCAAAGGCTACATCACCTCTGATGTACATCAGTGCTGCCTCCCAAAGTAGGAAACAGTCTTCCCTCTTCCCCAGGCACATTTGCTCCCAGATAGGCAGTAAATTTGTAAACCACCAGAAGGCTAGCCATACCTCTAGAGTGGGCTGCCTGGTCTGTACAGCTAAGGAAGACTTCTGCCATTTTTAAAAGTGGTAAACATAGAGGTTTCTGGGTGGAAACAGTAACCTACAACCCGCATGTGGTCACCTCAGGAGCGGATTACCTGCTGAGGCAATTAGCCCATTAGCCACTTGCACCCACACTCCTAACATCCCTAAATCTAGGATTCAAAGGCCACCTTTGATACCAGAACCTATGTTCTGCATCAACTTGCATCGAAGAGGACAAAGAAGAGGCCCGCGTCTGTGACAACAAGACTTGCAAAAACCAAAAGAGGGACACTCTGCACCTGTGGCAAAGCTCTTATAACTGCCTGATCAAGTCTTGTTACAGGCTAAATCTCAGTTTACTCACACAGAGGGACCCCTGTGAGAGCCTGAAGCACTCTCAGACCCCCTTGACTAGTGATACCCTGCAAACTGCAGGTAAACCAAAGCTCCAGTTCCAAAGAATAGCTGGCCTTCGGGCCCTCCGAGGAATCGCCCAAATCCAGATGGTCTAGTGCATCTTGAGAACTGTAGTCCCACCTTCCATAAAGCTTCAGCCAGCTACCATGTTACCCGGGACCACAAGACATTGCAGTAACCATCTACTGTGTTTACCACTGTCAAGGTTTGTTGGCCACCAGTCCGGCAACTGACCCCTGCACTTGACGCTGCACCTAGCGGGAACTACATCCAACTGTCAACTGAGATCAGCAGTGGCCCAGTTGGTGTTTTTTTGCATTTGCACCCCCAGCACTGTGTAAGCGGTAAAAAGCAGCACCCAACAGCTCCCGTTTAGCAGCAAGGACAGCCAGGACAACTCTGCACCTGGGCTCCATGGGCCAGGTAAAATTGAACTGACTGTCGTGGCTTGGTCCTGGGACCCACATCATGTTAACCCTCCTTGGGTTCCACGCAGCTCAACCTGAAAGTGACCAATTGTCACTACCACTTTTCCCCATTGATCGCAATGCAAATGTTCTGCAGTATTGAATTGCTGTGATATATGTTTTCTTCTAAATCCATAACTCCGGTTATATGTGTGAGAAGGTGCTTCTGTCCATCTAATCCAACCAGATATGTGGCTTTTTGTTTACCTGGTTTTTTACTTTTTACTGTGGGGGAGCCTCATAACCTGAGACTCATCCATTGTAAACTCATGGTAAAATGAACTTTGTGTGTTTATCGCCAGTGTCTGGCTTTTAAGATAAGGCCACTGCAATGCAACAAGGGTAAGAGGCACTTGCTGGTTACACATGAACATGCGTGCACACCCATGTGCCCAAGTGTGAGGGCTGTGTGTGGGAGACTTCTGTTGTGTGCAGCCCAGGATCTGTGCTCAGGTAGCCTGGCACAGAAGGGACTAGTGTGCTTCTGCATTAGGCCTGCAAGATCTCTTTGTGGTGGCCATGCCTTGTTGTTGTTGTTTTGCATGCAATTTTTTCTTCTTTTACCCAGCAAGAAAATGCATCACAGTTCACTACATATTCCAATACATTTGCAATATTATTGATTTCAATCAATCAATCAAACACAGAATTTGTAGAGCGCACTACCTACCCGCGAGGGTCTCAAGGCGCTGGGGAGAGGAAAGGGGGGGGGTGCTGCTACTGGTCGAACAGCCAGGTCTTGAGTAGCCCCCTGAAGGTCAGCAGGTCTTGGGTCTGTTGTAGGCTTAGTGGAAGGGTGTTCCAGGTCTTGGCGGCGAGGTGTGAGAAGGATCTGCCACCGGTGGTTGTTCTTCGAATGCGAGGGACGGTGGCGAGGGAGAGGTCTGCGGAGCGGAGCTGGCGGTTGGGGACGTAGAAGAAGAGTCGTCTGTTGAGGTAGGCTGGGCCAGTCTTGTGGAGTGCCTTGTGTGCGTGGATGAGGAGTTTGAAGGAGATCCTCCTGTCGACGGGGAGCCAGTGCAGGTTCCTCAGGTGGGGGGTGATGTGGCTGTGGCGTGGTATGTCGAGGATCAGGCGTGCGGAGGAGTTTTGTATGTGTTGCAGTCGCTTGATGAGCTTGGCCGGGGCTCCCGCGTAGAGGGCGTTCCCATAGTCAAGTCTGCTACTGACGAGGGCCTGGGTGACTGTCCTTCTTGTGTCTGTCGGGATCCACCTGTAGATCTTGCGAAGCATGCGGAGGGTGTTGAAGCAGGAGGAGGAGACTGCGTTGACTTGCTTGGCCATGGAGAGCGTTGAATCGAGGATGACTCCCAGGTTGAGTTCGTGGTCGGTGGGTGTCGGGGCTGCTCCCAGCGTCGTTGGCCACCAGGAGTCGTCCCATGCTGAGGGGTTGGAGCCGAGGATGAGGACCTCTGTCTTGTCCGTGTTCAGCTTTAGTCGGCTGATCTTCATCCAATCGGCAACCGCCTTCATTCCTTCATGGAGATTGGATTTGGCGGCGAGGGGGTCCTTGGTGAGGGAGAGGATCAGTTGAGTGTCGTCGGCGTAGGAGATAATGTTGAGGTCGTGCTGTCTGGCGATGCGTGCGAGCGGGGCCATGTAGATGTTGAACAGTGTTGGGCTGAGGGAATATCCCTGGGGTACGCCGCAGATGATCTCGGAGGCTTCGGATCGGAAAGGTGGGAGGCGGACTCTCTGGGTTCTGCCGTCGAGGAAGGAGGTGGTCCATTCCAGGGCCTTGTCTCGGATCCCTGCGTCGTGGAGGCGTGCGCGTAGAGTGCGGTGGCAGACAGTGTCGAAGGCGGCGGAGAGGTCCAGCAGAATGAGGGCTGCGGTCTCACCGTTGTCCAGCAGGGTCCTGATGTCGTCGGTGGCGGCGATGAGGTCAGTCTCAGTGCTGTGGTTGCTGCGGAACCCCGATTGGGATGGGTCCAGGATGCTGTTTTCTTCGAGGTATCGGGTTAGCTGTTTGTTGACGATCTTCTCGATGACCTTGGCTGGGAACGGAAGCAGGGAGATGGGCCGGAAGTTCTTGAGGTCTCTTGGGTCCGCCTTGGGTTTTTTGAGTAGGGCGTTGATCTCTGCGTGTTTCCAGCTCTCTGGGAAGGTCGCGGTCTCGAAGGAGAGATTGATAACGTTGCACAGGTGGGGTGCGATGGAGCTGCTGGCTTTGTTGAAGATGTGGTGCGGGAAAGGGTCTGACGGGGAGCCGGAGTGTATTGTGCCCATGGTCTTGATGGTGTCATCGATGTTCACGACCTGATGAGGTGGTGGTGGTTACGGATGGCGTCTTTATGGGCTGCGTGGCTGTCCGGTGTCTTATCACTGTGCCATTTCTTCTCAAGTTTCCGGCAGGTACGCTTGGAAGCTAGGAGTTCCGGGGTGAACCAGCTGGCTCTTTTGGTGGTGTTGCTGTAGGTGAGTTTTTTCAGCGGGGCGAAGGAGGTTGCAGGCAGCGTCGTCGGTGTTGGATGGGTCGGAGGGAGGGCTGAGAGCGAGGTTTGCCCGTAGTTGGTCTTCGGTGACTTTGCTCCAGCAGCGGCGTGGGATCTGTTGGGTGCGGTGGTGTGTGGTGGGTTTCTGGACGGTGAAGTGGATGCAGCGGTGGTCGGTCCAGAGGAGTTCCGTGGTGTGGCTGAAGGAGACGTGGGAGCTTAAGGAGTAGACGGGGTCGAGCGTGTGGCCGGCGGAATGAGTCGGTGTTGTGATGAGCTGTCTCAGTCCGAGGTTGGCGAGGTTGTCGATCAGGGTGGTGGAGTTGCTGTCGTTGTTGTTCTCCAGGTGAAAGTTCAGGTCTCCGAGGAGGATGTAGTCGGTAGAGGTCAGGGCGTGCGTGCTGATGAAGTCGGCGATGGAGTCGCTGAACTTGGGTCGGGGCCCAGGGGGTCTGTAGACAAGGGTGCCTCTGAGGGTGGTGTTGGGGTCCGTGTGGATCTGGAAGTGCATGTGTTCGGCGGTGCAGAGAAAGTCGTCGGTGCTGGTCGAGACCCTGATGGAGTTCTTGTGGACGATGGCGATTCCTCCTCCTACTCCGTTGACGCGGTCTCTGCGGGTGATCTTATAGCCGTCTGGGATGGCTATGGCGATGTCGGGTGCGGAGGAGTCGTTCATCCAGGTCTCTGTCAGGAAGGATTTGAATTGATTCACTATGTGGCCTAGTCTGCCAATGGGTTTTCCAACCAATAGGCCCAGAGCTACTCATTAGGGTGGATGAAGCAACTGTTTTTGTGGTGTCTGTCGAATTTAAACATCATTTAGGTCATGGATGGCATTGGATTGAATTGCAAAATGTGTTTTTTTGGGCATTTCACTTTTTTTGTGTGTGTTAAATAAATGCCTTTGTTGGATGTGTGTGGTGTGGTTATTGTGTAACTTGCAAACCTTTTTTAGCCCTGTGGATTTTCGTTTTTGTATTGTTGTTTAGCATGCCTCCTTTGTCTAGCCATATAGGCCTACTTGAGTTCATTGTTTTCCAGGCCTCCTGCTTGTTGTGAGTGACCATGTGGCTGGTGACCATTTTGTGGTAGTAGTTAGTGTGCTGCTTTAGCCAGCCCATAGGCCTGCATGTCTTTTCTTTGTTCCTCTTGGCTTACTGCTTCCATCC
This sequence comes from Calotriton arnoldi, assembly GCA_963921515.1. NCBI lineage: Eukaryota > Metazoa > Chordata > Amphibia > Caudata > Salamandridae > Calotriton > Calotriton arnoldi. The sequence continues at coordinate 219,887 of CAWUFW010003840.1, forward strand.
CCATTGCCAGCTGCAGCTCCCTGAATGCAGCATCCCACGTGATGCACAATGCCGAACAGGTTCCATCCATTACATTTGTATTTTTGTTTTTTTTCTTCTTCTTTCCTATCCTTCCTGAGTGTACACAGTACACCATGAAAGCCCTTGTTGTCAAACTCTCACAAATGGCTACACTGTTGTTATGTTTTTTTAATAACCGAGTTAATAAAATGTAATAATATTAACAATAACACTAACAAGTGTGACCACACACTAAGTTATATATTATATTTGTTTGTTTGTACTAGTAGTAATTAAACCACAACAATAAATGCCAAGTTTCACTGATGTTCTTCTTGCTTCTTTGCTTTGCAAAAGAGGAGGAGGCGTCATCACCCATTGTACTGCCAGACAGAAGTCCTGCTGCACACGACATCACTTGACGTGTGACCACAGACATCTCTTTAACTTGTGCCACTGCGTGCTGCTGACATCTGTAGAAGATGGCCCCAAAGAAAGGTACCAGGTCCTCCAGTACCAAGAAAGTTGCCAGTGAGAAGAAGGAACTGCCACTTACCAAGACTGGTGCGCCGCCCAAGATCTTTTTTGGGAAACAAAAAATTGCGCCTGCAGCAGCCGTGTCCGGGGAGCAAGCTGGGAGCAGCACCCCTGCATCAGTGGACCCACTCCACCAACCTAGGCCAAAGCCCATGTCTGTCGCAAAGGCAGCCAGTCTGATCACGACAACGCCAACGAGCAGTGATGTTGAAATTGACTTATCGTTATCGCAAAGTAGTACCAAATCAACGCAGGAAACTCAGATAAGTGGACAACAACAGCCACAACTACCGCCCACAATAGTAGTTGTTCCTCCCGAAGTAGGGGCAGTTCAGGAAATCGAGCTTTCTGCAGAGGAAGAAGAAGAGCAAGCCACTCTTTCAGAAGATCCATTGTCTTCCAGATCCCCAGCAAGGAAAAGGAGGGTTAGTCCATCAAGTTCTTCTGCAAGTCCCCCTTCTGATGATCTAGATGCTGCTTGGAAGCCACCACCTCAGTCTGAGAGTGAGACATGCCATGAGACAAGGCTAGGGAAAAGGACGGTTCCAGAAAGCCTTAGAGTTATGGAGGTAGATGTAGAAGAGGAGGAGGATGATGATGACGAGCCAGTCATCATGGACATTAGTCCCGCCACAGTGGAGACCGACATTACCCCATGTCAAATTGCTGTGAGGGATGTGGCACGGATACCACCAACACAGATAACATCAACACCACCTCAGCTTCCATATTTGCATTTGCAAAGCCCCGGCAGCGAACTACATCCAGCACAACCACCATAGTAGAAGTAGGTATTGCAGAGAGTCAAACTCCACGCCCACCTACCAGTTCATCCGGCATTGAAAGTGGCACCAGCAGCTCCAAAAAGTTGACCTCCCAGTTTGGGACTTCTTTTCGGTTAGCAGGAAGGAGGGGAACATTACAATATGCTCCATTTGTGGACAAGGTGTTAGCCGGGGCAAGCTTGGTACAAACTATGGTACCGGAGGCCAAACAACCCATCTGAAAAAACACCACATGATCCAGTGGGAGGCACACCTTAGCGGCCAAGAAACTGCACCCATTGTTGTTGGTGGGGATGAAGGAGTAGAAGATCCGATCACGGTGGAAGGTGAGACATTTTGTCTGGTACACAAAGTAGCCTTGTCCCCAGGAGTGCAGTGGTACCGGCCAGATCCGCATTAGCAACATCGCAGTGGCACAAGAGTAGTAGTCAGGCTGAGACACCAAGGGGTCCCAGGCAAGAGAGTACCGCAATGAAACATGTGTTGAGCCTAACAACATCTGGCGTCAAAAAGATGTCACCTGATCAGTGGCACCAGAAAAGAAAAAAATCCAGGCTACCATTCTCAGCATGTTTAGGTCGGAGGGGCAGTACGAACGCAACCACCTAATGGCATGTTTGTGCAATGCGAAGCTGGCTAAAATGTTAGCGCTGGACCTTCTCCCTTTTTCTTTTGTGGAAGGGGTACATTTTCTTGAATTTGTGACAGCCATCTGCCCAAAATGGAAGGTTCCCAGCCGGTCCTATTTTGCCAGAGTTGCTGTTCCTGCACTACATCACGACGTGCTGAAATTGCTTGGACAAGCTTTACAGCAGAGTGATGTTCACACTATCCACCTGACAACAGACATGTGGACCAGTTGCCAAACCACTGATTACATGTGCATCACTGCACACTGGATCTCTTTTGTGGGGGTTCGAGAAAAGATATCTGCAGGTGTCGACACTGCTGGGATTTTTAAGGCCATTCGGAAACATGCAACTGTATCCATGTTCGCCATGGAGAAATCTCATACTGCTGCAAACATTGTGGAAGAGTTTAACAGCAATGTCTTTGAATGGCTGCACCCAAGAGGGCTTAACATTGGTTTTGTTGCCACAGACAATGGCAGTGATATAGTTAGGGCCATGTACGATGGCGTCTATTTCAGGGTCCTGTGTTTGGTGCACTGCATTAACATTATTGTTCAAGACTTTCTGAAAAAAGAAGACCGAGTCAGCAACTTACTGACCACCTGCAGAAGAATCTGCACACATTTCAGCTATTCATTTAAAGCCCGGAAGCAGCTGAGGATCATTCAACGTGAGCATAGAGTACCAGTTAAAGCACTCATCCAGGATGTGCCAACACGTTGGAACTCAACTTATTACATGCTTGAACGTCTGTTTGAGCAGTACAGACCAATCAATGAATATGTCATGCAAAGAGGGGATGCTAGTGTGTAAGGCATGACCGTTGAGATGGACCAATAGGGCCTAGTTAAATGCCTGATAGAGATGCTACTTCCTATTGAGCTCTTCACACGTGAAGTCAGCAAGGAGGACTGTACAATGGGCCAAGCTATCCCATTGTTGCACATGCTACAGGAACAGCTGAAGGGGGTATCTGCAATGTACGCAGGTGTGGAGGAAAAAAAAGAAGCATATGAGTTGGTGGAGAGCTTAACCCTTCGCTTATCTGAAAACAAGGGTGCAAAGAGGCATTGTGTCATCCAACCATTACATTTCTGCCACAATTCTGGATCCACGGTACAAAGCAGAACTGAACACTAACACATTGATTCCTTTTTCAGAAGTGGATGTTGCCAGGTACAAAACTTGGATAGCTGCGGAAGCCAGTCACTTAGAAAAAGAAAGGCTGGGAATTAGAAGCCCGCTACTCCAGCCCACAACAAGTACTGCAGGGCAGCCGGCATCAAGTTCAACTTCAGAGCCTGAGGGCAGTGCGGTTGGCTCACAGCAGTCAAAACCACCAACAACACCAAAAACAACATCAACAACAGCAAGAACAGGATAATCAGCCCCTGTAAAATCGGCACAGGAATGGTAGGTACGGCAAGGGCTTGTTAGGTCCAGTGCTGAGGCAAAGGCAAAAGAGGCAGAGCAAAGTGGAGCACCCCTGAGCATTGAGCGGATGGTCCAGGCCCATCTGGATGACCCAACAGAGGTCTACATTGATCAAAACCCATTGGTGTATTGGTTTGAGAAAAGAGGCCAATGGCCAGTGCTCAGCAGGCTGGCGATAAACTATCTGGCTTGCCATGTCGCAAGTGTCTCTTCTGAGTGTGTTTTCAGTGCTGCTGGTGCTGTTGTAACAGTGAAAAGGATCAGTCTCTCGCCCCAAAACGTGGAGAGGTTAACCATGATCAAAATGAATCAGCACTTTATACCACCGGATTATACCATACCTGAAGTAGCACAGCAGGAAGATGATGACAGCGACTTAGGTCATGGAAGTAGTGTGTTAGATGACCTACTTCTGGGTGAACCACCAGAGTTTGAGGACGAGCTCTACTTCCTTGACAAGTAGGCTTTCAACTTGTAACTTTCTTCCTTCCTTATTTACTTTTATTATTTTTGTGTGTCTCTGTCTTTCTGGTTCGAATCACAACAAATCCATCACCACCGTCTTACTCTTTTATTGCCGGATTGGAGTTGCAACTGTGTGCAGTCATTGAAGCAGTAAGTTCATTCCTCTGAGTCCTGCTCCAGTCCACTCCTCCTGACTCACCCTAAATCAATTTCCCTCAAGCCAGACATTGGATGGAGAATAGTACAAGAAATGTGTGCCTGCCTTGTTGAGTCCCTCCAAAGAACATGACTAATTAATTATAGCTATTCTTTACGAGCCGAGAGGGACTGCCCCTTAAGAACAGGTAATGATGATGGCATGCATTGGACTCTGAGTGATTGGTGTTTGTGTTGTTGTTGTTGTGCATGAAGTGTATTAGTATTTAATCTATTCTGCACACAGAATTGTACTTCTACTGCAGTCCGATCCATTGCATTTTTGAATATGGAATCTGGACTCACTCGGTACACTACAGAGTTGGACACCATGATGACCATACTATACTCGTCGCAGTCAGTCAGTCAGTAGGATCGGAGATGATTGATGGAATAACTCGGGCGTTTCATGAAGTGGCCTAAAAGGTAAACAAGTCAACAACAACCACAGCAGACCTACATGTCTGGGTAGTGGTGGAGGCGAGTGTAGTGGTATGACTGACAGCAGTGCATTGATTTAGTTACTTAATTTGGAAAATGCTATATTGCTGTATATGTGTGCTCTGTCTGGCTCAAAATCTAAGCTAAGTGGAGGTTGGGTGGGCGCCGCGGGCCTGCTCTGTCCTGCTGTTGTTGTAGGTTAATGCTGGAAACAGAGTAGACATGATTTAGCCATGCCACCTCTGAAAGTGATCTTGTTGCACTCCTCCGTAATTTATGCATTTTAACTTTACTTTTCTCCTTGATTTTTCAATATCCCTTTTGTTTTTCCATCCACACTTACAGGCCGGCCTTTACCCTGTGCTATACTGGGAAAAACAACTCACACTTACCTTACCAATCCGCATCCGCCAAGCAGGCAGTGGCACCCAAGATTGACGGATGGAGCGTCCATGGAAGGAAGGACCAAGAGGAATGCCGAGATGCAACTCCCAATTTGACCATAACATAGTAACTTATAGTATCGTCTTCTTTTATTTCATTTGATTCATTTTTTCTCTTCAATCATTTTACGACTGTATGTGTTGTTGTTTAATAATTTTGCTTATATATTTGACCCCTACAGCTATTTTTTAATTTTCTTTGCTAGCTTCAAAAGGAAGTCCGGTACAACAGAACATAAAATGTATGTAATTTGGGTCTCTCTGGGGGCAGATAGGCAAGGCAATTGCATAATAATTAATATTTATACTGCTGCCCTGGCCTGTACTACTAGTCTAGTGCTAATCATCATTAACCATCAAGTCATCATCATGCATGCATTTCCTTTTTCTCCCTTAACAGATTTATGATGGTCGTCTGCCAAGATTGTGTGTTGTCCATGTGTAGTGTTTGTCTTTGTCAAATGTTTCCCTCAAATACCCCTTCCCAACCATTCATCAAATCCTAACCCTCTTGCCCCGGGCTGTGCGATTTATATTGAGGTGTGACTAAATTAAATTAATTTACACCAATAATTGATCACACACTTTCTGGGGCGGATGTGGTGAAAGCAACACTAACTCAAGGTAGGGCGAGGATCTTCTTCTGCTTGCCCACCTATGCTCAGTATTTGCAAGTCAATTTTTTTCCAGAAGAACATAATCCATCATAATTAATTGCCGGCATCGATTCAACATCCTTACAGCACTAAAGGTTACGCTTGTCCACTTCATAGGTCGAGTCAACTACAGTTTGTAACTTGTACTAGGCTATCCCTGCCACCATTATGTTTTATTTTACTTTAGCATTGCTTATCATCATGGTTTCTTGTTTGGCAGTCTTCTTGTGTACTGTAGTTTGTTCTACTACTCCTTCCCGAGTCTCCCTCAGGCGACTGACAGTCTCATTTTCTTTTTTTGCAAATGCTGCTGCCAGTGTCTACTACTACTACCACCACCACCATGGTATCTTGGGAAACCAAACCATCATCACCATGCAGCCATCGCTTTGCCTAAGTTTAAATAAACATCAATCACATTTAAGAAAATAAGTTTGGGGGAGGCATAATTAATAATATGGAAATTAATTCATTAATTCACACACCCACACCCTTCCGTTCCGAGTCCAGTTGCAGACTGAATAGACTAGGAGGAGAGACTGACAGTACTAGTAGGACAAGTCACTCACAAGTGAGGGTACCGCATCTATCTGTTCGTGTGTTACACTATCGGCAGATTATTTAAATCAAAAACTGGCTACGGCCCTGCAGCAGCAAAGGAAACCGTGTGAAGTAAAAGAGTAACCCCCCACAAAACATTTACATTGTATGTAAACTTTAAGTATAAATATTTTATTCCCCTAACAAAATAAACTAATGTAAAAATCCCACAACACCTGACCCACCCCTCTCTCTAACCCCAACCAATGTCCAAAGATAAAGAAAGAGTCCAACCAATGTCCTCTCGAGTCCATTGTCCATAATAAATAATAAATATAAACCCCATCTTTTCCCCAATGCCCAATTCCCACCCACCAAAGAAAAGATAAAAAAAGGGGCAATGCAACGGAGTTCTAGCGGGGGGCTCGCTTGTTACACTCCAGGACCTTTATCTGCTCCTCTAGACGCTCCACCCGGAGGAGCATGCGGCGCTTGAATGCTTTACAATTGCATCCACAGGGGGGGGCAGCAGTGTTGAATGAAGCGCGGCGGGCGGCTGCCAGACTGCAGCACCGTACCACTGGGGGGGCCTGGCTGGGGCCCAGGGCACTGGAGGAGGCTGCAGCTGCTGCCGCCTCCTCCTCCTCCTCTGCCAGAACCACCAGCCGCCGATATTCTTTGCAGATGGCCTCCAGCTTCTGGTGCCGGGCCATGGCTGCCAACTCCTCCCTGTTTGGTGGTCCTTTTGGTTGGGAAGGAGTAGCTATATCAAGAAAGAAAAAAGACAATTGTAACCAATACTCTTAGCAAAACAGTAACACAAAATTAATTCTACACATAGTGGCACAGTAGCACTAGCAAGCATAGTAAATAACATTTGTGGGATCCTCCCACTTCCTCGGCCTCTAACATGTGTGGGAGTTTCAGGCATTACTACTAGGCACTATGGAGTAGGCAAGTCTTCTTCTTCTCTCTCTTGTTTAGCTAAATTAACCTTGTTGTAGGCATGCTAGCTCAGTCAGCTTGCACCCTAGACAAACATACTCGTGTCGCAGACTCACGTTATTTTTATTTACTACTGTCTGCAGGTGGGGAAGCTGTAGTCTACAACTACACAATTATCTTATTTTTCTATTATGGGTGGCCATACTCTTTTACATCAATGGCAACTGCTCAATTTCACTTTCACCCTGACTACTACAACAAGGCAGATGATAATGAAATCTCATCCAAATGATCATTGATTATATATGGGACGACATGAGGTACTTTTGATTGATTGTGCCATGCAGCCGTTAGGCTACCCATGGCAGGCTGACACAGTCAAAAATAAATGACATTGGTAGGGAGTGAGGCTCGGAGACGGAGGGAGGCACTTGATAACATACATACACAATATATAGGCTGTGCTTGCAAACTACTGTGAGTCAAGGGAGTATTCTGAAAATACAACCTTGAATCAAAATCCTTGCAAAAAAACAGTCCTGTTGTTTCTCTTCCCAGCAACAGCTACCCAAAAAGGGTTTCCCGGCGCCAAGCCAGAGAAGGAGCAGGAAAGTGCGTGTAACTGATTTCATTCCGGAGTGGTAGAGGAAGAGCATTCCACAGAGACAGGCCCAGGTAAGCAAATTCTAATCTTCTATTCTCCTTGGCTTTGCTACTCTGGTGCGGTTTATTTTTCTTTTACATTCTCTTCAATGACTCTTCATCCAGTGACAGTGTCCACCTATGCTATGATGATTGAATACCATCCAGGCATCCAAAGTAAACATGTCTATCATTCTTCTTAATCTCTCAACAAACCTTAGTTTCACCAACAACATACATTTGTTATTTTTTTTAAACCACCACCCATGTGTCCTTCCTTGCTTGCCTTTGAGTTTGACCCATGAAACCCCCCGGAGGATTCTTCCTATCACCCATACAGTTTCACCCACCCAGGCAGGCATCTTTTCTTTCACCTTCCACCCATCCTTTAACCACCAATGCATCCGATTCCTATCAGCCACCTATGCATCCCACGCATCCATCTCTGCCAGTCATATATTACATCTCGCCCGTCCTTCCTCCTTCCATCCTTCTTTCCCTTTTCGTTCAACCCATCCATCAAGGTCGTTTGACTATTAGTCTTCTCCATAAAACTTTCCCAGCTGAGTTGATGTCAGATAGAAGAGGCCATTAGTTACTCAACTCCCGCCGCTAATGCTATTGCTAATGCTAAGTAAAGGGTGTCTTCTTCTTCAACCATTTTTCACAACAACTTAGTCTCTCTCAACATACAGTGTACACCCTTGCAGCGAGTGTGTAACTATTGTCAATAAGTAAGAAATATAAGTATAACTTACCACCGCCCACCACTGCTGCTGGCTCACCCACCTCTGCGGCAGCTGCCGCATCCACTGCTCCCTCCTGGCTGGCATCACCTGCCCCGCCACTGGCCCCGGCACTGGTGGTCGGTACGCCTAGAAAAAAACATTACACATTTTTTAGATGCCATATACGCCTCCCCCTATTTATTCTTTTTCACTAGCAAGATTGAAAATAGTTGATACAATACATACATACACCACATACATCACTAGTACAAATCGGGTACTAGACAGAGTAGAGTAGACAGTAGTAGTATGTCCTATCCTATCAAAAATAGTAAAATATCTGGTTGGGCATTTTGTTGGTGCCAATTGTCGAAAAGCCTCTCAAGATTAAGAAGAGGACAACCCAAAGGACTGGACTCAGTGGCTAGAGCTATTGGTGAATCTGAGTTTTAAAACTTTTTAAAAATAAAGAGTGGCCAACTGAGCAAGCTACAGACAGACTAATAGTAGTAGTACAGAGTCAGAGGCAGTTAGAGGCAGAGATAACAATAACTTAGAAACAGATAGATCAAAGAAGATTTGGTAAAAAATAGAATTAGGAAACGGAAATAATAGTTCAGAAAAAAATAAGGTGCAGTAAAAGTTAGGGAAATAAAATTATTAATATTAACAACAGGAGGACTTACTGGGGCCAGCAGCAGAGCCCTCAGTAGAGGAGCGTTGCTGGCCCTGGGAGGCATCTCCAGCTCCCGCCTCAGACCCCGTCATCTTCTTGCCCCTGGGTGCTGATCATGTAAGATATAATAAAGAAAGAGACAAACATTGATGATTGGTGTGAAACAAATAAAATATTTTAAAAACGCTCTAGAAACATTTTTAGAAGCAACAATTGCAATAACATTGACCTATCTAATCTGATCGAGTAGTAGTATTGTGGAATTCGCGGACTGTCTAGTTATTATTTATTAATCTAGTGTTCCATTCTGGTTCCAGAATCCTAAACCTAAGTACCACCTGACCTAGCCCACCTATTCCAAAGACATTGGAAATGAATTGCCAAAAATATATTTGCTTCTTCGAAGTTTCAATCTCATTCGAAATCATCAGTGAATCAACCCCCTTTGACGGGCCAATTGTTCACTAAGTCTGCATTTCCATTTATTTTAGTCCTCAAAAATGCATAGATGGACGCATGCATAAATTTGCATACACCAAATTGTTGGTTGGTTGCTGCTGATGTGCTGATGACTTAGTTGTATATTACTCACTCAATAATAAACTACAAAAGGTTTTACTAAGGACTGGAGTCAGCACTCAGCAGCACATGAGTGACGTGACGGAGGACGCGTCACGCAGACCGCTAAAAAATTACCAATTAATACTAAGTAACTAAACTACCTATCAATCCACCACTATCTTAGTGACAGGAGGAGAAAGGAAAGGACTGGAGTCTCTCTAGCATTACCTAACTTAAGTTCTCTAAACTCTCTTACATAATGATCAGCCCAAGTGAGCGCAAAGTTGCAAACAAGTAAGATTAGTAGTGCCGAGCACCTGTCTAGTGTCTAGAAGAATAACAGTCACATAAGATTTTTAAACGTAACTTACCAGCATGTAAGCAGCAGCATTCTTACTATTTGGGAGAAAATAATATTCACAATAACACAGAACAGAACACACAATAGTAATAAATTAGCTACTCACCAAGCACCACGACCTCAACACCTAGCAGGTCCAGCAGGTCCTGCTCCCGGTCCAAGATGTCTGACCACCGGTGAGTCAGCTGGTTATGGGTGCGCCGGACCCCAGAGCAGCGAAAGACTGCTCGGCGTACCCTCGCCCACCGGCGGTGACGCTCCAGGGTAGCGAAACCGGAGACGGGCCTGCCACCTGCTGCCAAGTTTAAGGAGAGGTGGCGCTGTACAAAAAAAACAAGGGCAGCCACCTCGGTGAAAAGGGCCCGGGCTGCACCCATTCCGTGCGCCGTGTGTCGCAAGGAAGGCAGCTCTTGGGTGCAGGCGCCTTCCCCTTACTAGAGCCGGTAGAGGTAGCCTTAGCCATGGTTCTGGGTGGGCGGGGGACGGAAAAGAAAATGTAGGAGTAAAGTAAAAAAGCAAGTAATAAAAAACAGTAGAAAAAAGTCAAAAAACACAGTAAAAGTAGAAATAGAAACGCAAAATATAAACTTAGGGAGAGAGAGGGCTAGATAATCAATAAAAAAGATCAGAAAAACAGTGTAAAAACAAAGGATTGAAAAGATTAGAGAGGGATGAAAAACAGGCCCCAGAACCATGCAAAGACTAGGAAAACAAGATGGCCGCGTCCATTGGCAACTGCATGGTGAAGTTTGCGCGATATTTCCCCCCAAACACGCAATCCGTGTTGCCGAACGTCAAAATCATCTTGCGAGCATGCAGAACAAGCAACTCCGCATGCTCGCGTAACTCCGCGTAGAGTTGCAGAGTTTTTTGCGGCTTCACGTAGCCTTGCGTAGCGCGGCTACACGAACTCCGCCCGGGGTTACTGAAGATATGACTTGTATTTGTATTATTCGGATTGTGTATATATTTTCCATCACCTTAGATGCAGCCAAACTCTATATCTGCATGGTCTCCCCACGTTATTCTTCAAATATTATTATGATTCTACCCGCACAGCCATTTAAGCATGATTGTGGGACTCACGTTTGACCTCTCTTACATGCTCTTGTTAATGAGTAAATTACTGAAACCTGATTTCTTCTTTATTTTCTGTCCCCCCTTTTTTTTTTTCATACTTACCTCCAAAGGTGTTCACTATTTATATGTTTTGTACATAATTCATGCAATCAGGCATAGATTTCTGTTGTCCTGATGATGATCCTGTCTTGTTATGTTATGTTATGACCATTTATTAAGCGCACATATCACCCCGATGGGTCTCATGGCTCTGTAGTGGGGTCAACTAAGGAAAATGGGTTAGAGTGACCAGGTTTTCAGCTGCTTTTTAAACAATTTGTGATCTGTAGTGGCTCGGATATGTGTTGGAAGCTTATTCCATTGTTGAGGAGCTAGGTGGGAGAAAGATCTACCTCCATTTCTGGCGGTTCGAACTCTAAGGGGGGTCAGAAGGTGTATTCCTCCAAACCTGAGGTTTTTTTTGGGGTAAATACCACTTGAGTTTCTTGGCTAAGTAACTTGGTCCAAAACCGTAAAGGGACTTGTGTGCAATACACATAAGTTTGAAACGAGTACGCTTCCTAATTGGGAGCCAGTGCAGAGATCTCAAGATGGGTAGAGATGAGGTATTTAGCACTAGTCTGGTAGCGGTGTTCTATAACACCTGGAGTCTGGTATATATATCTTCGATTATGGAAGCCATGAGTGCATAACCATAGCCTAAATGGCTAATTATTGAACCCTGAACCAACGTTTTCCTGGCTTCCAGTGGTATCCATTGGAATATTTTTCGTAGCGTTCGCTTGATGCCATAGAATGTGGCAAGGGTATGGTTTACGTGGTCTTTCATGGATAGGTTGTCGTCTATTAGTATGCCTAGGTTTCACACCGTGGATTTCAGAGTTGGACAAGGACCCATGCTGGTCGACCACCAGTCATTTGACCAAAGTTCTTGTGCTTTACCAAATAGAATCACTTCGGTCTTGCTCTCATTGAGCTGTAGGTAGTTTCTTTGCATCCAGTTGGTAATGTGAGACATGCATTTAATAAATCTGGTTCTTGTATCATCAGGGTTGGGTCCCAGGGTGATTATCAACTGGGTATCATCTGCATATGAGAATACATCGAAGCCATATGTTCTGATTACCCTTGCCAGAGGTGCTACATAGACGTTAAACAGGATAGGGCTAAGCACTGAACCCTGGGGAACCCCTTTGGCAGCCCTTGAACTACAGGAGACTAGGGATTTAATTTGGACAATGCTGGTACATTTTAAAAAAAAGGTTTCTCATCCAGTTAAGGACTTTGCCTCCTACTTCAATCTCTTCTAGCCTCTGCATTAAGATTGTGCGAGAGTTGGTGTTGAAGGCAGCCGATAAGTCCAATAGGACCAGCATTGCTGACTGCCTGTCATCTAAAGAGAGTTTTATGTTATCTACTACCTCCACCAGGGCTGTTTCAGTGCTGAAACCGGCCCTGAAGCCTGATTCGAAAGGGTAAAACAGTTGATGTCTTTCTAGATAGGCCATTAGCTGTTTGTTGATCAGGGATTCAATTACTTTCCCAGAATTGGTTTAACCCTTGCTGATTTCTATTTGATAGGAACAGTCTCCAGATTTAAAGACATATTGAAAAGCTCAGTGAGATTATTATGTTGTGCGGTTAACAGAATAGACAAAATGTGAGGTGGAGCTATATCATCAGGGGAACCTGATTTGATCCTTTTAAGTGCAACTCTGACCTCCTCCTGAGTTAGTTCGGTAAACACATCAAAAAGTGCTGTCCTGTGTATGTTCATGCAGTTGTTCTCAACATTTAGATTTGCTATCCTCAGATTAGAAAAGGTGTTATGAATGTTATCAATTTTTCACAAAAAAGATGGAGAGTTCATCTACTCAGTTTTGTGAGGAGGGGCTGATGCTCTGACAAGATGAGGAATTAGTGAATTTGTTTATGATTCTATATAGGTCTTTTTGGAAATTGGCTGCCCTGTCAATTCTGTTGACAATATAAGTTTTCCTAGCTTCCTTAATGTTATTTAAAAAATGTATGTGGGTAAGTTTATAGGCTATTTTGTCCTCTGTCGTTTTTGTTGCCCTCCACTTACGTTCAGCTCTTCTGTTTGCCTGCTTGTCCATTTTCAAAGAGTCAGTGAACCAAGGTTAGGTTTTGGCCTTACAGTTTACTTTGCTAATGACCTTTGATATTGGTGCAATTACGTCCTGGGCCTGAGTAATTGCTTTCTCCAAAATGTCTAGTGCGAGGTCTATGCTATCTACATCTTCTAAAATGGGTGGAGTAAAAATGGGTGGTGAAGGAGACGTGGCTGATTTTTCTCCATGGCCTGGTCAGTTTCTGTTCTGGGATCCTTGTTCCTTGAGAGTTTCCCCCTTGTATGTAGAATTTTACTAGACTATGGTCTAACCAGATCAGGGGAGAAGAGAGTCCACCATGAAACTGGCTTTGTTTATGAATACAAGGTCAAGTGTTTGTCCTGCTACATGTGTGGGTCCAGTCCCCCTTTGTCTTAGCCCAAATGTGTTGAGATTGGTGATTAACTGGCTGGTGTCGGTATCAGTAGATAGCTCTGCATGGAAGTTGAACTCTCCAATAAGAAGAAAATTATCTGCTGCAAGTATATGAGGCACACAAATTTCAATCAGGTGGTTACTGAAGTTGTTTTTAGGACCCAGGGGTCTGTAGACCTCTCCAGGATCCTTTTCCTGGTGTCTCAAATCTAAAGATACAATGTTCAATCCAGTCAGAGATAAGAAATTACAGTGTGCTGATCTTTAATCTTGCACCAAAAGCTATCACTAGACCACCCCCTCTTTTCCTATTTCTGTCTAGTCTAATTAGCTTGTATGCAGGGGTAAGGCCGTTGCCACATCTGGAAGGGCTGTAGGGTGTAGCAATGTTTCTTTTATAAAACATGTATCCGGCTTCTCTGAGTCTAACAGATTCCAGACCTCTAGTGAATATTTAGGGATGGATCGGGCATTAAAATACAACCCCAGTAGTTCTTTGTTAAGTTCCACTGTGTTCTTACCCCTGAGCCAATGGTGGAGGGCCTTTGGGGGAATATGAACTTACGTTTATTGCACTTAAACGGGTATCTGCTGTGGGATGCTAGCATAACGGGGTTAGCAATACAGTGTGTGTTTTTAAACATCTTTCTCGTTCAGTTGTGAGAGTTCTCTTTTAGAATAGTAGTATGAGGCCATTATTTGAGAGAAGGTAGAATACCCTGATGGAAAGAGGAGGAACAGGGGCAGGGGTCCTGGCAGCTGGCATCGGTCAGGCGCAAATGGGCGCAGACAGGCGCATACGGGCTGGCCTTTGGCACACCTTTGGCATGCCGCTGCGTGTGTCCGCTGCACATTCATGCCCTTTCTTGTGCTTAATAGGCAGGTGCTGGGGGAAGTAGGTGGTGAGATGGCGACTAGATCGCTAATCTCCCGCCAGAGAATGCTGCTCTGCTTCCTGTCACCGGAGCTCGGTCCCTCCGCTCAAACAGCACAAGCCGGGACAGAACAGGGATGCTAGGTGAGGTAGGATATGGGTAACTGAGTCTTGATAGTCCCGCTGGGTCATAGAAATGTCGAGAGAAAAGGTCAGGTAAAAGAGGCTAGAATATAGCTAAAAAATGCCTTCACATATAAAGTAGGAAAGCATACAGTTTAAAACAATGTGAGAGACACTCCAGATAAAATACCCATAGAGTGGGGTGAGGGAAGAACAGAGTCCTCAATCGCCACAACACTAACCTCCTGACTGGAGATTTTGCTGCATGTCCGTGCCCTTTCCTGTCCTAAATAGGCAGGAGATGGGGGAAGTAGGTGGTTGGATGGCGACTAGAGCGCTAACCTCCCACCTGAGAATGCTGCTCTGCTTCCTGTCATGTGAGCTCAGTCCCTCCACTCCAACTGCACAAGCTGGGATGGAACAGGGACGCTAGGTGAGGCAGGATATGGGTAAGTGAGTCCTGATAGTCCTGGTGCGTTGTAGAAATGTCGAGAGAAATGGTCATGTAAAAGTGGCTAAAATATAGCTAAAAAATGCCTTGACATATAAAGTAGGAAAGCATACAGTTTAAAACAATTACGCTATTATTAAAACATTCTGACCCTATCAATATGTATATATAAGTTTCGAGCGCAGCAGTGTTCTGCTCTATGAGTAGTGACCATATTGTGAACACTGCTGATGGTCACATAACGTCCTTTTTCTGCTTTTTTCCATGGTTTTAACACTTGTTGGAGATTACCCTGGTGGGGTTGATGTTCTATATTTTACTGCTAAATTATAAAAATATCGCTGTCATTAATATATATACATTTAAATAGTAAACATTAAGGGCCCAACATCTTAGATTTCATTCCAACCGCCGCATAAGGATGACGGAGGTTGGTACAAACCAGTGGGGGGATTCCGACGCAGTTCTGGCCGGCTCAAGGAGCCCGACAGAGCATTGGAAGCAGGCATAATCCCCTAATGACGACGGAGCCAGGCTCAGCTCCGCCGTCAAAGGCACTTTCTGACAGCCATTTCATGTCGGCTTTTCTGACATGAAAAGGATGTCAGAAAGTGTCTTTGGGGGCCCCTAGCAATGGGTTCTGGGGGGCACCCCTTAACATCCCTACACTGGGTGGCAGGCACCGCATGGTGCCTGCCACACGGTACAGATATGTTTAGAAACCTCCATTCTACAATGGAAGCTTGTGCTGTTGGCCTATTCCACCTGCCGCACAAGCTTCCATTGTAGAATGGATGTTTCTGACCGCAGTATGGGAGGTCGCATCCAAATCAGACGGTCGGAACCGCTGACCTATGGTTTGGCGGTTCCAGACCGATACGCGTCCGCCTGACATTGTAATCAGGGCCCAAATACAATTAACCTGTCTGTTTGAAACACTGGACACCACAGGAGATAGCACGCAACTCTTCATGCCGTACACAGCACTCATTACTTGATTTTGCCACTTTAAATATAGTGTGGAATCAAGAACTACTGTTTTGTGAACTGTATGACGCTTTTGGACATAAGTCGCTCTTTGCCTATTTGGGAGTTAGACGTGACGACCTAGAACTAATATATCTTTTGGCTTATACCTAGAACTAATATATCTTTTGGCTTATAATTATTTTCAAACTACATGTGTATTCCGTAATGCGATTATAGATCAAGATGCACCTAGACCTTCTCTACCGTGAACAGAGGTTTAGTTCTTTGGCCCTGATGAAGCCTTTTTAAGGTGAAACGTGTTGGCTGCGCTTGTTTCGAAATATATATTAAAGAAAAGTTCTGCATCAACATTCAAGACTCAAGAACATCTGTTTACACTATTTCTACATGTTTAATGCCTCCCAATTTTGTGAATTTATTGTTTACAATGTATGGTCAATGAGCAGCGGACCATTGAGGAGGGCAACGATTTTCTTTACAAGTTTTTTTTGTATACTGTAGTGACTATTTCAGGCGGTACGACTTTGAATCCCCTGGCGGCATCCTCGAATCTGTGTTCAGGGCCCAAATATATAAAATAGTAACACTAATATAATAAACAATATATATTTAGGGCCTAATTATAATGCCGGTCAGCTTGCAACCGCTGGTCGGAGGCTTTCCGACTGATATTGTAGGTTTACACTCTGACCGCCGTTTTACCATGATGGCGGTCGGAGTCTAAACTTGCCTGGGATTCCGACTTCGTTCCGACGGGCTCAAGGAGCCAGTTGGCCAGTCGGAAAGGCCTCCTAATCCCTAAAGGACGGCGTTTCCGCCGTCGATTGTGTAGGAGAGTAGGATCTGCTTCACATGGGTACCCCCACTTTTTGCTGATGCTTCACTGTTTTTCGACCTTAGTCTGGCTGGGGCCCTGCTAATCAGAACCCCAGCCTAGCTGCTTCCTCTTTTAAATGGTTTCCATGTGCCTTAGGCACATCCCTGATTGGAATCTGGAGTGCCCTTATAAGTCCCTAGTATATGGTATACTATGTACCCAGGGCATAGGTACCTCAGAGGCCTACCAGGGGCTGCAGCATGTATTGTGCCACCCCTGGAAGGCCATCCAAAATGGCACCACAGGTCTGCTACTGCAGCCTGGGTAAGGTGGTGCATGCACCCCTTACTGTGATATAGGATACCTATATCACTACATACATACACACATATAAACCTATAAGCCACTCCTATGGCAGGCCTTATCAATCCTGAAGGCAGAGTGCGTGGTTCCTATGTGAGAGGGTGCCCCTACATGAGCTGGGCCCCTCTGCAGCGTTCGGAGACCCTTCTCTGATGCTGTTTGTAGTGCAGCCCGACCATATACTCTTAAGCGCATTATAACCTCGTGTTAAATGCTAACTTTGGGATGGCTGCACGGAAACATGTCGTGTTTGGTGTCAAACATCTTGGAATACTACCCCCCCCGCCAGTTCTGGCGGCGGGGGTAGCATTCCACCCTTCTAGAGGGAGAGACATGTACACACCGGTATACCCGGTACTGACTTTCCAGAGCCCTGGCATCACAAAATGGATGCCGCTGCCACATACACGAGTCTGGCCTCCTGCTGCTGACCGAAACTCCGGCAGGGGAGGCCTGGACAATAGGTTTCCTGTCCCAGGGAGGTGTACCCACCTCCCCAGACAGGATAGTGTGTATTGGGGCTGGGCGGGAGCACTCTCTGGTGCTTTGAAGTCCTGCACTGGGGGCACAATTGGTGTCCCTGTGCATACCCCAGTTCAAACCGGCTCAGGGGCTTCCAGCCCCTGCTCTGGCGTGAAATTGGACAAAGGGAAAGGGGTGTAACCACCCCTCTGCCCTGACCCTCCCATAGGTGGGGCCACAGAGTATGTCCAACCCCCTACCTTAGTATAAGTATGGGACCCCAGTCCTTAGGACTTTAGATTTACCTGGACGAAACTCTGATACAGAATCCTGGACCTTCGACGCTCTACTTTAAGATTAGAGGACTGAAGAATCTCCCTTGGGGTCAAGGAGTGACTCCCCTGCTTGGCAGGCACCAAAGAAGCAATTGTCCGGTCTGCATCGCTGAAGCTCCCGCCAGACGCCGAAGTCTTTGCATCACCAGAGGTGGATTTCCAGACTTCCCCGAGGCTGCCCTGAGTCCCCAGCAAAGCTGAGGCCCGTAGCTGTCGTGGGTAACGTGGAACCATGACCCCTGGACACCGATTGCATTTGCAAGTGCATCCTCTTGTGGGTATCCCACGAAGTTGTGCTTTGGGCTCCGAGTAGCCTTAGCCTCCAGCACCAACTGCACCGAAGATCACTGGCCTCCACTCCACGAGTGTCCTGTGAGCCAGCTCCACGTGCGTCGACTCGAGGCTCCTTTGCGGTCGCTAGTCCATTGGCTAGTAGGCCCTCCCGAAGGCCAATCTTCTTTTGCTTGGGCTCCCTGGTTGCTCCAGGTATGTCCTGACTTACCCTCGCTGGGTAAGTCCCACAGACCTTGCTGGTCTGCAACATCGTCCTTCTTCCATTTCCACAAGACTTGCCGTTGCCAAGGCTTGTTGGGTCCAATACGGTCGCCGATACCCCTGCAATCGACAGACTTCGTGGGACAGCTCGAATCCAGCTCCTGGTCATTGTCGACGCCTCCTGGACCTCGTGGCTGAAGAGTCAAGGCGACTGTCAACCTACCTGAAGCACTCGACATCGGTGGGCATCTGCTCATCGCCTTCCTGGTCACTGGCTAGTGACCCAGACTCTGTCCCCTCTGCTTTCAGGTTCTTCAGATCTTCGATCCACCTTTGGATCCACCCGAACACTTTCGACTTGGCCGCCAGCAGCACTTTGCAGCAGATCGCCATTGAAAGCGACGACGAAACCCGACCCCGAAAGACACCTATGCTCCCTGCTCCCCTGGGTGAGGTAACTCGAGTACTCCGGTGCTCCCGTGGGTATTGACAATAGAACAGCCTAGTTCTCAAAGGGTTTGCTCCAAGTCCTCCTCTAAGTGTCCTGATTCTTTTAAATTCAAATCACGACTTTCCCCATAGAAGTTAACGGCGATTCGCGGCTGTGTTCATACACTGCACGCGTCCCCGTGGGTCCCCTGTGTCACTACCTTGGGTGGTTCCTTGTGGTCCAAGCACTTCTACAGGCTCTAGGCCTTGTGTCTAGCTCAGTCATGGTTCTTATACCACTTTATTGGTATATGGTTTGGTACGCCCCTAGGGCTCAAACGTGTATTTGTGCTATTACTGTAGATAACTAACTTATAATTTATGTACTTGAACTCTAGCCTCATAAAGAGACTAGAGGGGTGTGTTTAGCAATAAATACATATATTTTGAATATATACCTGGTGTGGTCCTCTTTCATTTGGTCACTCAAGAGATTATAGACTGGTAAAACAAGCTGCTTTACATTCCTTCAAGACTTAGCCTGAAGGCTGCTCTCCATAGCTACCACTAGGATAGCTTTCAATAAAGGTTGTCTTTAACCTATCTCCAATAAGGGGTTGTTTGGACTGGTGCAAGGTGCCCACTATAATTAGTGGACAGCATATGCCAGGCCAACGTCTCACATTGGTGTGCCGCGGGTGGGATTCCAGCTTGCTATTGTTTTACCAGATAATCTCAATTGAATTGATCAACTGAAAACCACTAAGGGTACCTAAGGTACATATAAATCAAGCTTAGTAATACAGTAAGTTCTACTGAACTTAGAGTTGTGTGTTAAGGGATACCACACCCTTTCTACAACTCAAGAGAGTTTAGTAGGCCACACTAGAGTAGGTAGTGCATACACCACACCTCACTAGTAATGTCTTCAAAGCCAGGACCCAGTGAGTCCTCGCCAGAAGCCAGTGGGCTTCTTCCCTCCAAGTATGATAAACTCCCATTCTAGGAATTGAGAGCATTATGCAATACTAGGAAGTTGAAGGCAGGCAAAAGTGCCAGCACCCAACACCTCAGGGAGGTGTTACTAGCTGATGATCTCAGCAGGCCCATAGGGTCTGAAGGGGTAGGCAAAGAGGGTGGGGCAGAAGATGAGGAAGGGGCCAGGGGTGAAGAAACCCAGGCCACCCCTCTGAAACTGGCCAGGAAGGTGAAAATTACCTTGTCCTGGAAAACCCAATTCCTCCTGTGGAGGAGGAGGAGGAGGATCAGAATGACCTCCCCTTTGTCCCCCCAGGAAGAGTTCTGAGTGTGCCCAGAACGTCTAGGTCTCCTTCTCAGGAGTCTAACCACTCTGACACCTCAATAGGGACCTCTGTCTCCTCTCATAGGAGGGAATCCTCTCAGGAAAGGAGAAAGAGACTGATTCAGTATGAGCAAGCCCAGCTTGAACTCAGAAAACAGCAATTGGCTATAGACAGGGAGTCCCTAGATCTCTATAGAGAGAGACTAAAGATGGGACTAGAGTCCCATGGTGGCAGCAGTTTCCCCAAAGATAGGGAAAGGTCTTATGACCATAGAAACCTGAGCAAGATTATCCCTCCCTACCAGAGTGGGGATGACATCCACAAATGGATAACTGCTCTAGAGAGGGCCTGTAAAGTACAGAGGGTCCCTCAGGAGCAGTGGGCAGCAATCTTGTGGCTCTCCTTTGCAGACAAAGGTAGAGACAAGCTCCTCACTGTTAGAGAGGAGGATGCTGATAATTACAAAGTCTTGAAGAGTGCTCTAATTGATGGGTTTGGCCTAACCACTGAACAATACAGGTTAAAGTTCAGGGATACCCAAAAAGCACAGACTCAAGACTGGGTGGACTTTGTTGATTGTTCTGCCAAGGCTCTGGAAGGCTGGTTATTGGGCAGTAAGGTGTGTGACTTCACAGGATTGTACAATCTGATCATGAGGGAGCAGATTCTGAATAACTGTCAAAATCAGCTGTTGCATCAGCACCTGGTGGACTCTGATCTGACCTCTCCCCAAGAATTGGGAAAGAAGGCAGACAAATGGGTCAGAACCAGGGTGAGGCAGAAGGTACAGAACCAAGGTGGTGACCCTAAGAAGCAAGATTCGAAAACCTCTGATAAGGGTGGGGAGAAGGGTAAAGATCAAAAGTCTTCACAAGGCCCCCAAAAATCTTCTTCAGGTGGGGATTCACAGTCTAACAAAGGGAAAGGCCAAAGGAAACCATGGTGCAAGGTCTGTAAGCAAAAGACCCACTGGACCAGTGATTGCACCAAGTCCAAAGACTCTACTCAGCCCCCACCAATGTCCCTAAGGCACCTGCTCCCCCTAGTGCAGTTACAGTTGGTGGTGGGACTACACAAGCCAAGGGTTTAGTAGGGTTGACCCTGGGTAAGGAGATGAGCTCTGACCTAGTCAGAGAACTCACTCAGGCTGTCCTAGTCTGTGATGGAGGCATGGATATGACCTCCTCTGTGAGTCCCAGTAATCTGGGCAAGTACAGGCAACAGCCCTTAATCAATGGAAAAGAGGCTTTGGCATTTAGGGACACAGGGGCAAGTGTCACCATGGTGACACAAGACCTTGTGAATCCTGGGCAGATTATACTTGGTGAAATGTACCAAGTGACCAATGCTAGCAACGTCAGAACAGACCATACTCTGGCAGTTGTTAACTTCTCCTGGGGAGGGGTAACTGGCCTTAAGAAGGTTGTGGTAAGTGCAGACCTACCCGTTGAATGCTTGCTTGGCAATGACTTAGACACTTCAGCTTGGGCAGAAGTGGAGCTCAGGACCCATGCAGAAATGCTGGGCATCCCTGCAGATGTGTTTGCTGTGACCAGGTCACAAGCCAAAATGTCTAACACTGAACAGGCCTTGGATTCTGGAATAATGGACCAAGTGCCCTCCAAGAAGAGGAGTAGTAGGGTAAAGGCAGTGCCTTCCCCTTGGCTCAGAAGGAAGATCAGTCTCTTGAGGGGGATGATCTCAGTCCTGAGGAAGGAACTGTCCCAGAGGAGCTTGAACCTGACCAGGTTGAGTTCTTGGGGACAGGGGGCCCTTCCAGGGCAGATCTGAGCCAGGAGCAGCAGAGCTGCCCCTCTCTTGAACCCCTCAGACAGCAAGCTGCTGCTGAGGCTGCTGGGAAAGCTAGTGGTCCCCATACTGTGTATTGGGATGATGGACTCTTGTACTCAGAGTGTAGAGACCCCAAGCCTGGTGCCACCAGGAGGTTGGTTATACCTCTGAAGTTCAGGGGCTTCCTATTGACCCTAGCCCATGACATTCCCTTAGCAGGTCACCTGGGCCAGAACAAGACTTGGGACAGAATTGTCCCTCACTTTCACTGGCCCCACATGTCTGAAGACACCAAGGAGTTTTGTCGCTCCTGTGTAACCTGCCAGGCCAGTGGCAAGGCAGGTGGCACTACAAAGGCCCCCCTGATACCACTACCTGTGGTGGGGGTTCCCTTTGAAAGGGTGGGGATTGACATTGTTGGTCCCATGGATCCCCAAACAGCATCTGGGCACAGGTTTATCCTGGTGGTAGTGGATCATGCCAGCAGTTACCCAGAGGCTATTCCCCTTAGGACCACTACAGCACCTGTGGTGGCAAGAGCCCTCCTGGGAATCTTCTCAAGAGTGGGCTTCCCTAAGGAGGTTGTATCAGACAGGGGTGCTAACTTTATGTCTGGATACTTAAAAGCAGTGTGGAAGGAGTGTGGAGTGACTTACAAGTTCACCACACCTTATCACCCACAATGCAACGGTTTAGTTGAGAGATTCAACAAAACCTTGAAGGGCATGATTAAAGGGCTCCCAGAAAAGCTTAGGCGAAGATGGGACATACTCTTGCCCTGCCTTTTATTTGCATACAGGGAGGTGCCTCAAAAGGGGGTTGGCTACAGCCCTTTTGAACTTTTGTTTGGTCACCCTGTCAGGGGTCCATTGTGCTTGGTGAAGGAAGGATGGGAGTTACCTCTCAAGCCCCCAAAGCAAGACATAGTGGACTATGTACTTGGTCTCCGCTCCCGGATGGCTGAGTATATGAAAAAGGCAACTAAAAACCTTGAGGCTAGCCAGGAACTTCAAAAAGCCTGGCATGACCAAAGGCTGTACTGACTGTTTACCAGCCAGGACAGAAGGTGTGGGTGTTGGAGCCAGTGGCCCCAGCAGCTCTCCAAGACAAATGGAGTGGACCCCATACCATTGTTGAACAGAAGGGTGAGGTTACCTATTTGGTGGACCTAGGAACACCCAGGAGTCCCCACAGGGTTCTCCATGTCAACAGGTTAAAACCATATGTGGACAGGGCAGACATGGGCTTGCTCATGGCTACTGATGAGGGACAGGAGGAAGAGAGTGACCCACTCCCTGACCTGCTCTCACAGAACCCTGATGATGGGTCAGTGGATGGTGTAGCCTTGGCAGGCAGCCTCACTACCCAGCAGCAGACTGATTGCAGACAGGTGCTCAATCAGTTCAGACACATATTCTCACTGACACCCAGTCAGACTACCTGGTGCACTCATGAAGTGGAAACTGGGGACAGTCTGCCTATTAAAAATAAGATTTATAGGCAACCTGACCATGTCAGGGACTGTATCAGGACAGAAGTCCAGAAGATGTTGGATTTGGGAGTTATTGAACCCTCAGATAGCCCTTGGGCTAGTCCAGTGGTCCTTGTGCCAAAACCTCACACCAATGGTGGGAAAAGAGAGATGAGGTTTTGTGTGGACTACAGGGGTCTCAATGCAGTCACTAGGACTGATGCCCATCCAATACCAAGGGCAGATGAGCTAATAGACACTTTGGCCTCAGCCAAGTATCTAAGCACATTTGACCTGACAGCTGGCTACTGGCAGATCAGACTAGCTGATGATGCAAAGCCAAAGACAGCATTCTCAACCCCTAGTGGGCATTATCAATTTGTGGTGATGCCCTTTGGTCTGAAGAATGCACCTGCCACTTTTCAGAGGTTGGTGAATACAGTCCTTACAGGTCTGGAAGCCTATAGTGCAGCATATCTAGATGATATTGCTGTCTTTAGCTCCACCTGGGAGGATCACCTGGTCCACCTCAGAAATGTTTTACAGGCCCTGCAGAAAGCAGGCCTGACTATCAAGGCCACCAAGTGCCAGATAGGGCAGAGTCAGGTTGTGTACCTGGGCCACCTTGTGGGTGGAGGCCAGGTTCAACCACTGCAGAGCAAGATCCAGACCATCATGGGCTGGACTGCTCCAACTACCCAGACTCAGGTGAGAGCCTTCTTAGGCCTGACTGGGTACTATAGGAGATTTGTCAAGGGGTATGGATCAATAGTGACACCCCTGAATGACTTAACTTCCAAGAAAATGCCCAAAAAGGTTCAGTGGACAGTTAGCTGTCAAAAGGCATTTGATGACCTAAAGCAGGCCATGTGCACTGCTCCCATTGTACAGAGTCCTGATTACTCCAAGAAGTTCATTGTCCAAACAGATGCATCTGAATTGGGGGTAGGGGCTGTACTGTCACAATTGAATGTTGAAGGTCAGGATCAGCCAGTAGCTTTTATTAGCAGAAGGCTGACCCCTAGAGAGAAACGTTGGTCAGCCATTGAGAGGGAGGCCTTTGCTGTGGTCTGGGCTCTGAAGAAGTTGAGGCCATACTTGTTTGGTACTCACTTCCTTGTTCAAACAGACCATAAGCCCCTCTTATGGCTAAAACAAATGAAGGGTGAAAACCCCAAACTGCTTAGGTGGTCCATTTCCCTACAGGGGATGGACTTCACAGTGGAACATAGACCTGGGAGTAACCATGCCAATGCAGATGGACTCTCTAGGTACTTCCACTTAGAACGTGAAGACTTAACTGGGCAAGGTTAGTTTAATGTCCCTACATTTGGGGGGTTGTGTAGGAGAGTAGGATCTGCTTCACATGGGTACCCCCACTTTTGCTGATGCTTCACTGTTTTTCGACCTTAGTCTGGCTGGGGCCCTGCTAATCAGAACCCCAGCCTAGCTGCTTCCTCTTTAAAATGGTTTCCATGTGCCTTAGGCACATCCCTGATTGGAATCTGGAGTACCCTTATAAGTCCCTAGTATATGGTATACTATGTACCCAGAGCATAGGTACCTCAGAGGCCTACCAGGGGCTGCAGCATGTATTGTGCCACCCCTGGAAGGCCATCCAAAATGGCACCACAGGTCTGCTACTGCAGCCTGGGTAAGGTGGTGCATGCACCCCTTACTGTGATATAGGCTACCTATATCACTACATACATACACACATATAAACCTATAAGCCACTCCTATGGCAGGCCTTATCAATCCTGAAGGCAGAGTGCGTGGTTCCTATGTGAGAGGGTGCCCCTGCATGAGCTGGGCCCCTCTGCAGCGTTCGGAGACCCTTCTCTGATGCTGTTTGTAGTGCAGCCCGACCATATACTCTTAAGCGCATTATAACCTTGCGTTAAATGCTAACTTTGGGATGGCTGCACGGAAACATGTCGTGTTTGGTGTCAAACATCTTGGAATTCTACCCCCCCGCCAGTTCTGGCGGCGGGGGTAGCATTCCACCCTTCTAGAGGGAGAGACATGTACACACCGGTATACCCGGTACTGACTTTCCAGAGCCCTGGCATCACAAAATGGATGCCGCTGCCACAGACACGAGTCTGGCCTCCTGCTGCTGACCGAAACTCCGGCAGGGGAGGCCTGGACAATAGGTTTCCACCTCCCCAGACAGGATAGTGTGTATTGGGGCTGGGCGGGAGCACTCTCTGGTGCTTTGAAGTCCTGCACTGGGGGCACATTTGGTGTCCCTGTGCATACCCCAGTTCAAACCGGCTCAGGGGCTTCCAGCCCCTGCTCTGGCGCGAAACTGGACAAAGGGAAAAGGGTGTAACCACCCCTCTGCCCTGACCCTCCCATAGGTGGGGCCACAGAGTATGTCCAACCCCCTACCTTAGTATAAGTATGGGACCCCAGTCCTTAGGACTTTAGATTTACCTGGACGAAACTCTGATACAGAATCCTGGACCTTTGACGCTCTACTTTAAGATTAGAGGACTGAAGAATCTCCCTTGGGGTCAAGGAGTGACTCCCCTGCTTGGCAGGCACCAAAGAAGCAATTGTCCGGTCTGCATCGCTGAAGCTCCCGCCGGACGCCGAAGTCTTTGCATCACCAGAGGTGAATTTCCAGACTTCCCCGAGGCTGCCCTGAGTTCCCAGCAAAGCTGAGGCCCGTAGCTGTCGTGGGTAATGTGGAACCATGACCCCTGGACACCGATTACATTTGCAAGTGCATCCTCTTCTGGGTCTCCCACAAAGTCGTGCTTTGGGCTCCGAGTAGCCCCAGCCTCCAGCACCAATTGCACCGAAGATTACTGGCCTCCACTCCACGAGTGTCCTGGGAGCCAGCTCCACGTGCGTCAACTTGAGGCTCCTTCGCGGTTGCTAGTCCGTTGGCTAGTAGGCCCTCCCGAAGGCCAATCTTCTTCTGCTTGGGCTCCCTGGTTGCTCCAGGTACGCCCTGACTTATCCTTGCTGGGTGAGTCCCACAGACCTTGCTGGTCTGCAACATCGTCCTTCTTCCATTTCCACAAGACTTGCCGTTGCCAAGGCTTGTTGGGTCCAATCCGGTCACCGACACCCCTGTAATCGACAGCCGTCGTGGGACAGCTGGAATCCAGCTTCTGGTCATCGTCAACACCTTCTGGACCTCGTGGCTGAAGAGTCAAAGTGACCGTCAACCTACCTGAAGCACTCGACATCGGTGGGCATCTGCTCATCGCCTTCCTGGTCACTGGCTAGTGACCCAGACTCTGTCCCCTCTGCTTTCAGGTTCTTCAGATCTTCGATCCACCTTTGGATCCACCCGAACACTTTCGACTTGGCCGCCAGCAGCACTTTGCAGCAGATCGCCATTGAAAGCGACGACGAAACCCGACCCCGAAAGACACCTATGCACCCGGCTCCCCTGGGTGAGGTTTCTCGAGTACTCCGGTGCTCCCGTGGGTATTGACACTAGAACAGCCTAGTTCTCAAAGGGTTTGCTCCAAGTCCTCCTCTAAGTGTCCCTTTTCTTTTAAATTCAAATCGCGACTTTCCCCATAGAAGTTAACGGCGATTCACGGCTGTGTTCATACACTGCACGCGTCCCCCGTGGGTCCCCTGTGTCACTACCTTGGGTGGTTCCTTGTGGTCCAAGCACTTCTACAGGCTCTAGGCCTTGTGTCTAGCTCAGTCGTGGTTCTTATACCACTTTATTGGTATATGGTTTGAGTACGCGCCTAGGGCTCAAACGTGTATTTGTGCTATTACTGTAGATAACTAACTTATAATTTATGTACTTGAACTCTAGCCTCATAAAGAGACTAGAGGGGTGTGTTTAGCAATAAATACATATATTTTGAATATATACCTGGTGTGGTCCTCTTTCATTTGGTCACTCAAGAGATTATAGACTGGTAAAACAAGCTGCTTTACATTCCTTCAAGACTTAGCCTGAAGGCTGCTCTCCATAGCTACCACTAGGATAGCTTTCAATAAAGGTTGTCTTTAACCTATCTCCAATAAGGGGTTGTTTGGACTGGTGCAAGGTGACCACTATAATTAGTGGACAGCATATGCCAGGCCAACTTCTCACAGATATTATGATGGCACTTTCCGACAGCAGTTCCATGTAGGCCTTTCCGACATGGAACTGCTGTCAGAAAGTGTCTTTGGGATGTGTAAAAACTTCTATTTTTCAATGGAATCTTGTGCTGCGAGCGGTTTCAGCCCGTCGCACAAGCTCCCATTGAAAAATTAAAGTTTGCGGCCCAACCATGTGCGGTTGCATCCTAATTGCGGTGTCGGAAGCACTGACCTGAGGTCAGTCGGTTCCCCATCGCATCAATGTCGGTCGGAGGCAACTCTGATCAACATCGTAATCAGGGCCTTAAAGTTTAAAACAAAAAAATTACAATTATAATTTTTTCAAAAAGTAAAACACACATATATATTAATATATATATATATATATATATATATATTATATATATCCACAAGAAGATTTGCGCTGAGTAAACGCCCCTCCAAGGCGGGTCGGGGCTCGTTACGAGCGAGCGCCTCCGCTCCTCTGCATACATACGACAACTTGCACCAGTCTGCAAGGACGAGCCACACCAGTCCGGGAAATGTGACCAAGACCTGTAAAGGTCAAAACGCGTCTTGTTGTGCCTGTAATAAACATATTTTGAATTTGCAGACTGGTGCAAGTTGTTGTATGTATATATATATATATATATATATATATATATATATATATATATATATATATATATATATCCTCCAAAAAGCACTCTCCGAACCTCGACACTGGCGAACAGAGAGACAAAGACCCGGAAAGTGGTGGCAGGCAAGTTGTTTATTCTCCTCTCACTTTGTGACGCGTTTCGAGCACCCTGTGCCCTTGTTCACACATAGAGAACACTATCCGCCTTGATCTTTTTGAATGCTGGGTGTCCACCCCTGTGAGTCACATGATCAATACAATGGAAGAAACACTATGTTGTCAGCACTTAGCGCATTGAGCAATACATTGCAGACTTTTTCCTTATTGCAGGTAAAAATTTGTGGCATTGTACATTTTTGTAGTCCCATGAAAATACATTGTATATCAGCAATGTATTCCGGCTGTACAATATGGAGATTCTAAAGTATACATGATAAAGTACAATTGTGCACAAATATTACGTATAAATACAATAAATAAATAAATAAATGTTGCAGAACTCCCAATCTATAAATATTAAAACTTCATGAATTATTTGAAAATACAAAGACCACATAATTGATCTTGTAACATTCTGTCAGCATAAATGCTTAAACAAACCAAATGTACCTATTGCATATGCCATGATTTTTAAAAGTGCTTTCGTGCCTTAATTCTCATTGGCATGTGTTATTGATAAAGTGCTAAGTGCGGCTAAAATATCTATCTAAAAACCGTGCAAGTGCATGTATCTAAAAATGAACCTAAAACCCAGATAAAAAATTCCTTTGTGACACCTAATATCTAAAGTGATAGCGGCCAATAGCAGTAACTTCAGTCACTGTAAAAGTGCTTGGGAAAATATAAAATACAAGAAAAATGTATGAATATGATGGTAAAAGACCTAGAAAAATCTACAAAAAATCTAAAAAGAGTTTAATGAATATCATAATTTCCAACTAAGTAGAAATAATGTTAAAACACAATTATACAGTAGAAACTTATTTCATTGCTTTATCTGGACTCATTCTCATCTTGTTTTCTCTCTCTCTCCCTCCTCTATATGTTCACTTATTGTAGATAGTTATGCATGTCCTCAGTTGTGTTAAGTCCATTTGGTGCCTTGCTGTATAATTCTAGAATGGTACGTGTCTCAAGCTGCCTTAACAGTTTTTCCCTGTTTCCTCCTCTTCTGAGGGGTGCAATGGCATTTATCACATAATATGTTAGGCAACTTAAATCATTATCATGTGTGACTTTAAAATGTCTCGCGACAGGGTAGGTGTTGTCATTGTTCACAATCGCCCTCAGATGCTGCAAAATCCTGACATGCACCTGCAGCTTGGTACTCCCAACGTAACGCAAGCCGCAGGTGCAGGCCAGGACGTACACAGCAAAATCTGTCCTGCAGCTGTAACTACCCTTGATAGCTACCTTGTCTTCTGAAAAAGGAGAGACATAATGTGTAGTATTGGTACCAAACTTGCAGGCTCGACATGAAGAGCATTTATAGAAACCCTGCCTTGGTTTCAGCCACGTGCCTGTTGTGCCTATTTCTGGGCTATTTCTAACAAGTTGGCTCCTCATGGATTTTGATCTTCTGAAGGTGATTATAGGTGAGTCTGGAAGTCTAGTTCCCAAAACCCCATCTGTAAGGACTATCGGCCAGTTTTTTCTCAAGATGGACTTTATTTTTCTCTCTTGTCTACTATATGTAGTGATGAGGCGGGGGATTTCTGTCATGTTTTTGTCCCCAATAACAGCCTCCTTAGTTTGTAGTAGACTCTCCCTTGGCCTTTCTTGGGCTTTGGCTACCGCTTTAGTCAATACCTTGTCACTATACCCTCTCTCACTCAGTCTTTTCACAGTGTCTATCATGCATCTTGCAAATTCTTGTTGTATGCTGCAGATGTGTTTCAGTCTGAGTATCTCGCCATAGGGTATACTTTCAATGAGATGTCGTGGATGACCACTACTTGCATGCAAAATGTTAGTTCCTGCTGTAGCTTTCCTAAAAAGGGTTGTCTCCAGTTTGTTGTCCACCACTGTAACTAGTACATCTAAAAATTCAATTTTTGTGCTGCTTATACTGGACGTAAAATTGAGGTTGCTAGAATTAACATTCAGGGTTATAATGAATTCCTTAGCACTATCCTTATCCCCCTTCCATACAATGAATATATCATCGATATAATGCAGCCAGTGCAGCACATGCTGTGCAAATGTTACCTGGTGTGTCCTTTTAAGGACCTGTTCCTCCCACCAACCAACATGCAAACATGCATAGCTGGGGGAGAAACAGGATCCCATAGCTACGCCCCTGATTTGTTTCAGGGTCTCCTTACGAAACAAAAAGAAATTATTGTGAAGGCACCACGAGATCAAATCTAATAACATTTTGTTGTGCTCATAATATTCACAAGGTATGCTTTCAAGGAAGTGTTTAACTGCATTGAGTCAAGTTCTATGATCGAAGCTTGTGTAAAGCGACTCAATATCTAAAGTAATTAGCAATAGACCTTCCCCCACACAATGTCATTGATTTTGTTTAAAAAATCCCCTGTGACTTTAACATAACTGGGCAATCTTTTGACAACATCCTGTAGATAAAAATCCACATATTGTGAGACATGTTCACTGACGCTCTTAATGGCAGAAATTATGGGTCTGCCTGGTACCGGTGAGACCTTTTTATGTACTTTGGGAATAAAGTACATGATAGGAATAACTGGGAATTCTACATTCATAAAATTAAATTCATTTGATGAAATTAGTCCTTCCCTTTTGTAGTGTGACAGTTGTTTTTTCAAAGCTTCTTTTGCTTTATTGTATTCCTTCATGTTCGTCCTCATGTAACATTGATCATCATCCAGTTGTCTCTTGGCTTCAACAATATAATCTTTTTTGGGCCATAAAACAATAGTTCCTCCTTTATCAGATTTGTTGGTAATAATTTCTTGGTTTTCTCCTAGTTATTTCATCAGTTTCGCAAATTGCATTTCTTTGTAGTGTTTCGATTGTCTTTTTTTCTTTACGCTGTGACATAGTTTTTTTAATGTCTTCAGTTACCCTCTCATGAAAAATGTCTATGGCATCTTTGGGCATGATCGGTATGAATGTACTTTTAGGTTTGAAAGGACTTTCCCCTGCACCTTTTTGTATGATATTGATGCAATGTAATTTAGCTTGAGTACTGAGTTCGGTAATATCCGTCATAGACTGCATTTCATTTGTTTCACTGCTTAATTCGTTTAGTGTCAATAAAGTTGGAACGTCTGATACTAGGAGCATCTGTGTCGCATTATCCACTGATTGTTGAGTTACTGAGGAACTCCCAGTCCCCGCTTTGATTGTGAAAAACTTTTTGAGTTTTAATTTCCGTATAAAGCAGAAGATATCGATTCTAGTGCTCGCATAATTAAAAGTACTTTCCGGACAAAAATTGAGACTTAATGATAATAGCTGTTTCTCCGCTTGCGTGAGAGTGATGTCTGAAAGATTGATGATAGTTTGATCGTTCATCTCTGTTTCTTGTGCCATAGCCTTTTCTTTTGTTGCACATTTTTGTTTTTGTTTTTGGCGCCTTGCTCTTCTCTTTGCATTTCTCTTGTTCCGCCTATTTGTCTGTTCTGATTCCTCGGTCTCAGAGTTTGTCGTCGATCTTCCACTAACAAAATCAATCTCTTCACCTAGGCTGAGTTTAACTTGGTCACTGTGGTCTCCCATATTGCTGCATTCAGAACCTGAATTGCTTATTAACGATTCTGTGTCTCCCTCTTCTACTTCCACCACATCTATTTGTTGCTGCATTGTAGTTGTAGTTTTGCGTGTTCTTTTGTCCTCATATCTTAATTTCTTTGCGTGATCGAACTTGCGTGAAAATGTGTAGATTTGCCCCTGCTCATAATCTGTTTGATCACGCGCAAATTTGTGTGCTTTACGAATTTTTATTTTTTCTT
The DNA here is from genome assembly GCA_963921515.1 of Calotriton arnoldi. Lineage (NCBI taxonomy): Eukaryota > Metazoa > Chordata > Amphibia > Caudata > Salamandridae > Calotriton > Calotriton arnoldi. Next base: position 252,066 of record CAWUFW010003840.1, read on the forward strand.
CATGTTTCTTCAGTCTTTCAGCAATTTCATTACGGGATTTCGTTATGAATTCTTTTAAATTTGATTTGTCAAGTTCCTCATTGATTTTATTGATCTCACCCATTAGAATCTGGCGATCGATTGCCGCATATTTAACTAAAATCCTAACCAAATTCATGGAAGCAGACAGATTGCTCTCCCCCCATTCTTTGGCTCTTCAAAACTCGGTGCTAGAAGAATGCGGAGTCCTCGCGGGATTCTCCCCACCTCTTCATATTTGGTGAGGGATTTGTGCTCCCACCATTTTGTGATCTCATTTTTAGATTTCTTTTCCAGTGTCTTAAGTAATAGTTTCACATCTTGATCAATGTTGCCTTTGCTACTTTGCAGGCCACTTGTGCTTGTGGTTACCTTAGGCAAATTATTGAATAATTCATCTGCAGCCGCTTCTCGTTCTCTCACTGTGTCAGCGGACATAGTTCAAAGTGAGCTGTTTGAAGATAGAGACCGGCGTCCGCCCGTCTATATATATATAAACAGGTATCACATTAAAACATTATGAAATTAATTTAATTTATAATAAAATGTTATATTTTTTAAATGCAGTAATATATATATATATATATATATATATATATATATATATATATATATATATGTATATATATATATATACATTTTTTTCCCACCATACCTTCTTTATCCATACACAAAGAAGAGCGTGGCACACCAGGACCTCAAGGAAATCAGGCACTTTATTTAATCACAGAGGAATGGCAGGCTCGTTTTGATCTTTCTGTCCTGACTCATTTCGGCTTAGAATAAAGCCTTGTTCACAGATGAGCCATCTTGCCAATTGAAGCAGTAGTCTCAGAGACTACTGGGTTTCAGTGTAGTCTTCAAAGACACTGCAATCTCCAGGATGCACCATGAAAGTAATGTCACTTTGTTGTTATGCAACCATACTTTGTTTTCCATTTCTAATTCCATATTTGCGAGGACATTGCAGTTTAAGCATTTATTTTATTTTCACTTTCAGAGCGCTAATTAATCTGCTTGTAAATATGCCATCCTGCTACATTAGTTCATGTTTCAAATAGCGCTTGCATTGCCTGTGGTCCCATGTAAAAGAACACTCTCTTTTTACAATCCCTTGCCACGCTGCCACCTCCAATCAACAGGTTAGACACTCCCGTACCTTGTCACTTCGGTGTTGTGCGGGCAAGTAAGGCTACCACGGCCACTGTTCCATTATTGTTTTTACCCCGCGCTGGGGCGCCTCAACCTCAACAGGGCGGCCTCGACGCTCGGGGATGCAGTGCTCCGTCTGTATTTCCACCATATTTTCTTTATCCATACAGAAAGAAGAGCGCCGCTCACCGGCCCTTAAGGAAACCAGGCACTTTATTTAATCACAGAGAAATGACAGGCTTGTTTTGATCTTTCTGTCCGGACGTGTTTCAGCTAAGATTAAAGCCTTGTTCACAGGTGAGCCATCTTGTCAATTGCAGCATTGCATTATGGTTTTATACTCTCAGAGACTACTCGGTTTCAGTGTAGTCTTTAAAGAAACGGTAATCTCCAGAATGCACCATAAAAGTAATTAGTGGATTCGTAGCACAGAGGGACAATGTACACAAATGTAGCCACACAGAACACAAACTGTAACAATTGATCTACTGCAATCTGTGTAACTGTGAACATGCATCCTAGCAGGGTGGGTGTTGCATCACTGATGGTATAGAATATTTTGTCATAGGCCTTGAATATGTGGCTGACCTTAGGTGAAGTACTGACATGCAGACATCTGGTTGACCGACAATCTTGTATCAATAACGTCTATCCTTTGAAGGTTACAAACCATGATATTATGGGGTTGCGATTGGTGACTTGCCAGAACGCACCAAAGCATGCCAATGCAAAACAATCGCTACCTATTAGAGGACTCCACCCCACTCTCGTCAGCTGCTACTTTACCCAAAATTTGGCAGGCTGCAATATCTGTACCTCTCTTCACTTCACACCTCTGGACTGACCACCCAACCTAAAGGCCCACAAAAAGCATTTGACCTTGATAGGTGTTTGACAAATTAGGTCTCTTATCAAGCAATTTACCTCATAATGCACCTCAGCACCACAGTTATATGTTCTTCTTTGTTGCGTATTGCCTGGGGCTTGTCATCTGGGCCACCCTTGGTTGTCCAGGGAAATGTGCAAGTGTCAGAAGGATTTGCACCTGATTTTCCACCTGCAGTCGTCAACCAATGAAACACATTTATGTAACTAATCCTGTCCATCTATATCTAGAATTCTGCTTATAGTCAAGCCCGATCGACAAAATAAGAGACTGCGGGGGATATTCACAAGAACGTGCGATAAACATCGCCAAAATAGGTTAACGCAATTTTTCACATCGCCGTCTATCGCGGGAAAATAACTCTGTGTCAACGTTGTATTCACAACACGGTGGTAACATGCGATAGTTTCCTGATAACGCCTCAAATGTCCGCGATACAACTACCATGACGGCGATAAAAAAGGAAACCCGAACGCAAAAAAAGTTGCGATGGGCCCAACCGCGATAGAAAAATCGGCGACAAGCAGCGCCAGGCTTGCAATTCCCATGTCAGGTGGGAAAAATCACCATAAAAGCAGCAAAAAAATTAAAATTTAAAAAAACATAACAACTGCGAAGCACAATGGAGGCAGCCGGAGCAAGTACAGAGGACAAACCGAACCCCACAAGCCCACGGAGGACCAGCCTGGGACCTCGGGGTCAGGGAAGGGCAAGGAGAAGAAGAAGAGGAAGACGCGGTTCAGTCCGCAGGAAAACAGGATCCTGATTACGGAGGTGATAGAACACCATCAACAACTGTTCGTCACCTCCACTCTGTCATTGGCAACAAAAAATGGAACATGGCAGTCCATCGTGGACAAGGTGAATGCAGTCGGAATGCTGAGGAGGACAATGGACGAGGTCAAGAAGCGCTGGAATGATGTGAAGCGCAAAACCAAGCAGAAACTCGCAAACAACCGCAAAGCAGCAATGCAGACTGGGGGTGGGAGCACTGCGCCACAGGAGGAGCTGGATGAGATGGAGGAAATGGTGTCCACAGTCATAAGTGTGGAGACGGTGGCAGGAGTCAGGGGACCGGACACTGCTCAACATGACCTGACACAACAGCAACATGGTGAGTAACCACCAGGGACTGGGGGGACGGTGGGAGATGGGCACAATGGCACACATGCACAATGAAGTATGGCACACTGCACAACCTGTGATACACAAAATAGTAAATAGAGAGAAAGGTACCCCCCTCTATACCGTAAGGGCCGAGAGGAACTCTCAAGAGGGAGTACACCCTCCCGTGTATTAACACTAAACCACGAATAGTACTCCTCTGGTACGTGAATCGTATCAGCGATTCATATCAAATTAACCCTAATATGACAGAAATGGGAAGTCCCTATGTGAAGCTAAAGTTGGTAACCCACTAGAAGGTGGGAGAAGGAGACCAATCCTTTTGTTTTATTTACCCTCACACACCCTAGTGGTGTCATGCTTCATCATCGGGTCACCCTGATGCCTAAAAGTCAGGGTGGGCTCAACCATATTTCAGGGAGCTCTTATTGAAATTATTGGCCAAGGGGAGTTAGAGATTAAAAATCATCAGGCAGATCCCAGTTTCCCTTTATTATTGGATCTGACAGGGATATTAAAAATGGAAATGAAAGGGTCAATCAGGGTATTATGGTCCTAAGACCCTAGTGCCAACATGTTTCAGTCCGCTTATGCCCCTAAAGGGTGCTGGACTTTCTTCAGGGCGATGGAAAAAACCTCCCTGGAACAAGAAACAATATCAGGGGATTTCCCTCTGCTGTTATTTATAAAAGGGCAGATAGCTGCTCCTTTGCTGGACACGAATATGTTATCTTGTCTGGTATTCCATCTGTAAAAAAAAGGGGGAAAATGAAACCAAACATAGTGTATCAATGATGGAAACACTGTTACTTCCCATGTGAGATGTGCTCATCAATGCACCTGTGTACTTCTAACTGGCAGGTGAAAATAACATCGTACAACATACCTATTTGGTGTGTGTAGGAGATTACTGTTTAGTTTTACTACACTCAACTAGGTGATCAAAGAAAGTGTGGTGGCAGCACTTGTCGCATACTGTCAATATCCACATGAATGTGCGTGTAAAATCATTGTGAAACAACCGTGTCTCTCATTCCAAAACAGCAAACGCTGCTATCTCTCGCCGTGTATTGCAAACATTCAATTCATTCAACCTGCATTTCTTACCCCAATGTGGGAGAAGATGTGTCTCTCAAGAGACCTCATGTATAACGGGGTAGCCCTGTAGTCACACACTGTTGTGTAGTCATAAATCATAGCCCAGCGCGTTTCCGAAAACATATGTAAAAGGAAACACAAAAAGAACCAATAGCCAGATTATTATCAAATAAAACTTTGCCCCGCGTTGGAGCATGGCTGGCACGTACCTGTAGTCAGACGGGAGTTTCAGAACTACTTACACCATCAAGGGTCCTGCCCCACTCGGTAACCTACTCCGCGTGGGTCCCTGGGCTTTTCGCAAAGAGGAAACGACGTTCAAATGCTTATAAAGACCCATAAGAACGCAGGAGAGTTGATGTGGGAACCACCCATCGTGATCGCAATGCGCGGTCTCCATCTAGCGCGTCATCCGTGAGCCGGGTATGCTGGGAAATGTAGTTCACGTTCATGCGCGTATATAGGATTGAAGTGCCGAGTCAAATTTTCAAAAATTGGAGAGTGTGATGCGGATGTTATCCTTTATCACTACTCCCAAATAAGAGTTAGAACATAAAATTATGCGTATTCAATTGTATTTATCACTAAGAATACAAGTCAAAGATGTTGTCCCTTATGGACCACGTCATCACCAGGCTGAGTACGTTGGGATATGTAGTTCCTGTCATTACAGCGTTACCCGACTTGGGTTGTCAGAGATAATTAGTGGAGAAGAGAAATAAAGAAAGATGCGATCTTCAAGCAAATGAGCCATCGATGGATACACATTCAGTCAAACAGGTTTTCTAATGTTTATGATCCAAAATATGTTAATAATGTGGACCGGTTAAAAAAAATTTGTGTGAAGACAGCGAGAAGGTGGGGATTGTGTAGCTTTATTAGTAACCACAATCCAACAAACTGGAGAACTATATTTCTCATGGCTTCCTGTGAACCCCAACATGTGTTGTGGATATCATAGTAAGTCAGGGATTCTAGTTATGTGTAGAACAGTGTGGAAGCAGCGTAAACCTGCACAAAAATAGTTGTGGTCATTTTCTGTTCAGCTGGTTCCACGGTATGGAAGCAGCGTAAACCTGCACAAAAATAGTTGTGGTCATTTTCTGTTCAGCTGGTTCCACGGTATGGAGTCATTCAATCCAGTAACGTGGGTTTTTAATCGGTAAACCCAATGTTGTTCTCGTTCTAGTAGTCTTTTAGTAAGGTCACCAATGCCCTGAACCTTCTCAATAACCGTCCATCTTATATCATTATCAGAATGTTTCTTCTCCAGGTAGTGAGCCGTCAATTTGGTGGCCATAATAGCTCTTCTGACTGTGCTCCTATGTTCGCTTATGCGCACCTTGACTTTTCTTCCAGTCATGCCAAGGTACATAAGCCGACATGGAATCTGATCATGTTTATAATGTTGTCGCTGTTACAATTAGTATGAGATCGTTGTTCCCAAGCGTGATGCATACCTACATCGATTTCTTTGGTGTGCTCCGTGAGGGGGCATGCCACGCAAGGATGAGCTGGATGAGATGGAGGAAATGGTGTCCACAGTCATCAGTGGGGAGACGGTGGCAGGAGTTGGGGGACCGGACACTGCTCAACATGACCTGACACAACAGCAACAGGGTGAGTAACGACCAGGGACTGGGGGGACGGGGGGAGATGGGCACAATGGCACACATGCAGAATTAAGTATAGCACAGTGCACAACCACAATGACTCTGGATCATGTCCCTGATCTCCTTGCCATACTGCAGCACACATAGAAACAGCAAGTAGTCCCCCGTCCACAATGTGCCCAGAGGGGGCCCTCCCCACACATCACCAATTTCACAACAAACACATGCACATGTGCTGAACCCAGCAAAGCTGCGGATCCGTGAGCCCCACTGACAATGCAAGTGACACTGCATGACGATGAGCATGTCTGCAGGCCACTCATCATGACATGTTGCACGCCACGACACCGAGGTGGCTGAGTGTGGTCCACATCCGGAAAGGAGCAGGTCACACACTGACACATCCACGTGCACAAACAAACCCTGACGGCAACAAGACATCTGCGGACAAACCATGCCCAAGAGTCCCAACTCCCACCAAGAGCCCAATTTACCCAAGTATGCAACATCTCAGCACTGCATAAGCACAGAAGTCAAAGGCACACCACCTGAAAGGGAGAAGGCCAAGCAAAGTCTGAGCTGCAGGGGCGACTCTCCCACAATGCAGCACACACACAAGAATCAGAGCACATCAACATTGACAACAATGTGGTACAAGCTGCAACACTTTCACACCAGAACAGAGGACACAACTGCTGCCGCTTGTGTGTAGAAACTGGCCAATCACATTTGGCATAGCAGGAAACTGTGACATGATAATGGACAAGTACAACCCCACATCCCTGATGGTGCACAAATGTCCACTGTCCCGCTTCAAATAGGCAGCTCCTCCTAAACAGTCACAATGTACATTGCCATGCAGTCTGTTTGGAAACTTGGCCAATGTGTGAACATACATGGAATGCACTGTTAAACTGCATCTCCCCTTTACATTGCAGAGGGAGAATCAACACCTCCTGCAGAGCAGACCGAACACCTCCTCACTGATGACGAGGTGGACCTCCCCACCTTTGACACCGATGCCCTCCAAGAGCTCATGGACAGCTTAGGCACCCAACCTCCAGGAGCAGGGCAGCCCAGCTGCATCGAGGAGACCCCACCCCCTGCACAGACCACACAGCAGGAAGCAACCACCACCCCGGCTGTCTCCCAGGATCCCCACGACCAACACATAGCATTTCAACGCTGTGTGTTGGAGGGCCAGAAGGAGATGGCTGAGCAGGTGCGGGTGGGGTTCGACCTCATGGCAACCAAACGTGATGCCATCCATGGTTGTCTACGTTCCATCAGGGACCACTTACAGTCCCTAACGGACACCCACAGTCCGCTCCATGGTCTCCAACGAGCCATGGCTGACATCGCTGGAGTAATGACTGGGAGACAAGAACACTTGTCTAGTCAGAGTAGCTCCAGCGATCTCAGCCGTGAGTTGGGACACATGCGGAGGCTCATGGAGGACTCGGTGCGGATGGAGGCGGAAAGGATGGCTGCCACGGCTGCACATCAGCGAGATGTGGCTGGGATCTTCCATACCCTGCAGATCCTTATCATGGCATTGCTGCCACAAGGCCTGGCGCAGATGAATGCTGCTGCCCCTACACCATCCACGTCTCCGCCCCCTGATGTGTCAGTGCCCCACAGTGCGGCAGACATTCCACCTCCGGCACCTGATGTGTCACTGCCACACAGTGCGGCCGGCAATCCACCTCCGGCCCCTGATGTGTCAGTGCCACACAGTGCTGCAGCCGAAACACCAACACCCACAGGTGAGGCACATCACACATCAGAGGACGATGATGTGGATGAGACTGCCGTTGTGGTAATGAGGAAGCGGTAGCATTCATCTCCGCCATATGGCCTGTTTCAGCTTGGTTTGGCCCTTTGCATCATCACCTTCCACTGTCCCCCGATATACTCTGCGGCACTCACCTTGGACCTCGACATGGACTGCCATATTCTGTTTGGTTACCAATGACACAGCAATCATACTGCGGACTGAACTCTTCCTCTTCCGATGAACTTGTCCTTCCCTAATGGACTCTGGCTGGCCCTCCACGGGGCAACAATGTCAAGTGGGGTGTGCATGGCCCTGTACTGCTCCAGCTGCAACACTCCACTGGATGTGAATAAAACATTCAAATTCACACAGATGTGTCATGTCTATGATCCTTCAAGTATGACAGTATGGATGAATGTAGGGTCACTGATTCCCCCTCACGTCCATTTTGAATATGTTGTGGGGCTTGGGTCACAGGGTGCAACATTGCCGATTGCGGTCCAGGTGGCGCAGACACTACAACGGAGACACACGCATTGGTTACTTCCTTGTCGAGGCCAGAACTGAACCACACCCAGAGCCCCGGGCTCATTGTTCACACCCCTACGCTGGACTGGCATATGCCAGCCCAGCCCACTCCGCTTACATTCACAGGGGGTGGCGACACAGCTACATGTCCCAGGTCTTCCCTGTAGTGATCTGCTGGTCACTGGTCTAGTTGTCAGCATGCCACAGCCACTCCCTGAGGGCTGGTTTACACCCACACCACACCAATCCAGCACAGGCGTCACAGGACCTGTGTCCTGGCCAGTAAAAGGGGCCCATCACAGCACATCCCCCACTGCCGGAGGTGACATGATGGCGTCCGCATCCACAGAACTCAATCATGAGGGGTCCGTGATTTGCCTTGCACAGAGTTAGTGGCACCTGATGGCCTGTGTCCGGCACGGGCCTACCGCCATGTGGCGATGACTTGCGTTGCACAGAGTTAGTGGCACCCAATGGCCTGCGTCCGGCACAGGCCTACCGCCACGTGGCGATGACTGGCGTTGCACTGAGTTAGGCCCACCTGAAGAGCTGAGCGGGTGTGCAGCCTGCGATGATGCGTTGGCCTCGATACGGCGTCCATCAAATCAAGACTCGAATTGAATTGTGAGCCCTGCTGCACCGCAGTGTACGCGCAGGCAGCAGTCAGCACACACATGACTCCGTGGTGCGGTGCCGCAGGGTGCGCTGGGGGCCTGTGGCACGGAATCCAACGATCAGCTGAGGAGGTTGCACCGGCATGTGGAGGGCCCTCTTGGAGACACGCCGGTGGTGGCAGGTGACCATTGAGGCCTGGGTGCGCAGGGGCGGGCAGTCATCGATGGGCGGCGGACCGGTCTGGGGTCCAGGGCTGGGGTGCAGCAGTCGCACAGGATCACGCAGGCACCACCGGTCACGGCGGCGGCCTGGTGGCTGGGTGGGGGCACCGCCCTGGCAGACACGACCCTGCATGCGCTGACGAGATGTACGCGGGTTGGCTTGGGACATAGTCACCTCGTCTCCAGTGTGAATACGGCGTTGAATGTGGTTGGGCACATGTGTGTAGGCCTATGGTCACGATATGGCGGACACAGAGACACACGCAGTAGTTACTGTGGTGGCCATCCCGGAACTGGACCATGCCCAGGGCCCCGGGCTATTCATTCGCGACATACGCCGGGCAAGGCCGCTCCGCTCAGGATTACAGGGGGGGACCACATGGCTACATGTCCAAGGTCTTCCACACTGCCTGTGGTCACCTGTTTGCGTCCACTGTCCACTACACTGCAAACACCAGCAGTAAATGTCCACATGGACATGTCTGTGCTCTGCATACTGCAGTCTGTCCAGCACATCTCCGCCACACTTGGCATTGTGTCCTTTCTTTTTGCTGGGTCACTTGCCTCCTTTGCACATTCTTGGTTCCCACCTCTCCCCACATTCTGCAATTGTGTGGCAGAGGGGCTCTGCCTTTGTGGATGGTTTGTCTACATGTCTGGCCCCTGTTACCATGGTTACTTGTGTTGTCGTGTCCGGTAGTTGGGCATGCTGGTTGGCATGTTGTATGTGATTTTGTTACATGTGCTCTCCCACAGTTGTGAGTTGAGTGATTGTGGAGTTGAGGTGTGTGGTGTGTTCAGTTAGTACTTACAAATGAGCAGTGCATTGCCATGGGTGCCATCCTGGAAGCGCTGGTTGAATATGGACTGTCGGAAGATGTATGTATCATGCACACTGCCTGTGAAGTTGGTGACGACATTGGTGAACTGTCCCCGGTGGTCCACTATCGCCTGCACATTGATGGAATGCGTGTGCTTTCTGTAGCGGTAATTGTGTGCAGGGTCGGCAGGGGGCACAAGTGGTACATGTGTACAGTCAATTGCCCCCGACACGTGCGGTAAGGCAGCTATGGCCTAATTCCCTTGCATGGTCTCCAGCTGTTCATGCACAGCGTGGGGGAAGTGAAGGTGCAGGGGTATCAAGATGATACAAACCGTGATGTTTACAGGTATGATGAATCCTGCATGATGAGACCGTAACAGATGTTTGTGTGGTCGTAACCTTCCTTTTCTTTCCTGCAGAGGTTACGAGCACACAGATTTCTGTTACAGTATGTTTGGACTGGATTCATCATACCTGTATGCATTCCGGTTTGTCCAAGTGCAATACACTGTACCAGATTATGTTTGTGACTATGAGGACGCTTGACCATTGTCACCATTTCTCCAACAGGTTTCTGACTACTGATTTTGGGATATGGAATGGTATTGGGGAATGCCCGCAGCATTTTCAGTTTATTGGATCCACAAGTTGCCCTGGTGAGGTTCCCCGTTGGCAATGGAACGCGTTGGCTGAGCTTTTCGTCTTGTTGTTGTATGTATTTGTAATAAAGTTCTGTTTTTCCACTACCGTTGACTACTAGACTTCATGACCTGGGGGGGAGGGTCCGGGGGGTGGTTGCGGTGGGTGTTGTGGCCGTCTTGGGTCTCCAGCCTGCATGATCATTGTTTCCATGGCATCTGTTGGTCTTCAGATGTGGCTCTAGGCTGGGCTCCCTTTCATACTGCAGGTTGTCGTCCTGCTTAACACCAGTAAGAGGCAGGTGTTGAATCCCTGCTGCTAACGCGCCTTATCGCCTGTTTTCGGATCGCATCACTGATCTGGCTGCTCGTTGGGAATATCGCGTAGAGGTGTTTTCGTGTGTTTTTGCACGGGAACGCCTACTCTGCATATCATTAGCGTTAGTTGTCGCTCTCATCCGTAGCGATGTGTTTTGCGGCAGCTATCGCTGGAAAACTGGTGATGTCGGCAGTTTGCACCAGCTTGTGAATGGGGCGATAAGTCTATCGACACTTTTGCGGCGCTAAGGTGCCGATAAATCGGTGATGGCTCCTTGAGAATATGCCCCTGCATTGTTTATCAAATAAACACCAATGAATGATTGGATCTCTTTTTTCACCTACTATGTCTGACAAGGCACAAATGCTTGAACGGAGTCTCACATGTCCATGAAATACATCAATTGATCTTTCTGGGGATTGACTGTTTCTTCTCAGTTTGAATCTCTCAAAATATTAGCGAGCCTGAGCTCTATGATTAGCCATAAACTAGAGTTGAGCAATGCCTATCCTGGCACAGATGGAGGTCCTCGTGGACTCTCGAGCACAAAATGTGGCAAGCTTTTGTGTGGCTTCGATCCACAACTCATGCAGTACTATTATGTGCCAAGAATTAAATATAATGCATGAACCTTTGGTCTAAAAGCAGAGAGATGCTCAACTAGTGGCTGAATTGCACAACGGAAAACTAGAAATTCTGGGATCAATACCAGCTTCTCTGCTTGGCCAAATTGTATAACACTAGGCAAATATGTTATTTCACTGTGCCTTCTTTTACTTTATTATTGCATATGAGAGAATATTGTGAAATATGTGTGTTCAGGATCGTTGCTGTACAAAACATCAAGTTTAATATATTAGTTTGTAATGTTATTGCATTTATAATAAGAATGTAGGCCACATATTGGGTGCACATGACTACTGACTGCAGTTTTAGTTCACTAATGGCATTTTCGTCTGGGGTACTGAGGGCATGAACGTTTATAAGTTTAAGCACTTTCACTTTTAATAAATGCCTCTCAGAGCAGTGATATAATCTGATGTACTAAGGGGAAATTATTCCATGTTACAAAAAAAACACCTTTTTTTTAATTTTAAAGATATTTAATCATATTTTACATGATTCTTGTTCAGGGTCGGACTGGGACAGAAAATAGGCCTGGGCATCAAAATAAAAGTGCCCCCATCAGTGAATCAGAAAGCTAAATAATGTGACCCTTGTTGTCAAATTGGGACAGTTTGAACTTGTAAAGACATGCTGCATAAGTGTTTTGCAAGGTATGAAAGACGACATGGATTTGAGCTTGCAGCAGGCAATGTTTATTTTAATATCAAGCAAATCAAAAGAAGAAAGTGGCACAACAGCCAAAAAAAAACGGGCCCACACACTGCTCTGACAGATCAGCCCATTGAGCACTCATTGCTGTGCCCAAGTGCTGCAACTCGCTACAGAATATATATGATCGCAATTGTGGAAGTTATCCTCTGAAACAGAACAAATAAGCTTTACGGAATAATTACCAAAAACGTTTTTAACTGAATTTTGTTGGCTTTTTGAGCGCGACAATGAAGCCATAGCTCTTGCAGGCACAACCCATTCAAAGTCATACTTAAGTTTTAAAAAAGCAACATTAACAATGACCAAACTGCATTCGAATTATATTTGACCATAATGAAAAATGATTAAAAATGTCAAACCATTCTTACCCAGTTTATTGCTTTGCACACTTTACCTACATCAAATTGACATTGCGCCTCTAAATGTATACTATTTCTCTTCAGAGCAGTGAACTACCATTTTGTTTAGAATGCACTGGTTCTTTCGATTTTTGTTAAAAGATTAGGAAAGGCTCAGCCTACTGTTCTCAATCAAAGAGAAGGAAAGAGAGGGCGTCAGGGTATTTCCTTGGTCACCGTCCTGCATAACAATGGGCTAGTTAACCAGCAGTATTAAAAAAATAAATGCTCTTGTCAATAAATTACCTAATCTGTATATATGCCATTCATATAGACAATCACACCATAATACTTCACAGGTCCAGAAAGGGAGAAACCAAGGAATGTGTTTGTGCACAAGAATTATTTTAATTAAAACATCATCAGAATGTACAATAAATGATTTGCATTGAATCATTTTCAGCCATAAAAAATCGATACCATTTCAAGTTATAATACACAATATTTGAGAAAACATTAAAAACGTTAAAAACATTAAAAAACCATCATTGAGAGAGATATAAAGATTTATAGACATAAAATCAGTCATTAGTAATGGTTATTCCAAAAGAATCCAAAACAGTATTGGCAACATTTAATTTTTACAATCAATACTATCCGTTCTTTGGATGAAACCCCACAAAGGCAAGCGTCAACGCTGCTTTCGATGGTACTCAAGAAAAATAACAACCACCTTCTTCAGGACAATATATATGTTATCTCTCTTTCTTTTGCAAAACCTGTTTTAAGACATAAATCAAGAGTCAACTTGGCTGTACTATTTTATTATTGACACACAATTCTTATTCTCTTTATTCTGTAGACATTATTATTTAATTAAAACAATTGATTCTAGTGTTGCCTTAATGTGAATAACCACATGCCCCGTGTTGTTCCAATCCAGACTGTGAGGTAAATACATCTTCCATTCATACATTCAATCATATCCTGAAAACACTAGCTATTGATTATTATTCAACTCACCTCTAACCTTGAGGTGACATTCATTTACAGGAGCCGTTTATGTTGCAATACTTAACGAATCGGCAAAAGTGAACAGTTAAAATACCTAAAAGACATGTAATAATGGTGGTAAACATTAGGAGCCCATTCCCATATTAAAAATGTTTTGTTTTTTTTTTGAGTCTCCTCAACAACGAATGTAGATTCGACCTACCCTTGGTAATGTAAGGTCGCCAAGAACTCCTATTTTCGATTCGAGAGTAATGGACCTTTCTTGAATATCGATCTACTTGAAAATAATAAGATGGAATAATATAGTTTACCAATTGGAAATACCTAATCTTAACTATATACTATCTCCCATTTCGGGTTGACCTACCCTTAATGTTTTGAGAAACTCATCGTAGTTTAAATCTTGCCCACCTTCACCCGAGAAGGCGTAAGGAGACGGTAACGGTAATTAAATCAAATAGGTACCGCTAAGCAGTCGGTCCTTTAAATGGTCATGACCTATGAGGAAGGTAACAAAATACTTTTACTTGCAAAGGAACACAATAGCCTTTGTTACATTTCTAATACCTCCAGTAATATATCAGAAGTTCAACAGTATCACTGTTCTGGTATTTAATTAGAGAGACCCACCTTCAATTTGGTATTTGTATGCACGGGCTGGTTACTTTAAACAAGTCTTTCCTCATGGAACCGTTACATGAAGAAGTGCACTGTATAATAAGTAAAATAAAAAAAGGATATTGGCTTCTAGTTAACCAGCAGACCTGAAACACCTCTGAACCTTGACTGTTACAGACTGGGGGATGGGCAGTGCTCCAACAGAATACACACACATCGATGAAGACAGAGCATCTGTGAACAGAAAAACGTGTGACTGGCCTGAGACTTCCACAGCAGCCAGAATGAGAAGGATGCATGTAAAAATGTAACGTTTTCAGAAGAGCCAGTAAGCATTGTTCCTAAGGAGCCTTCATATTGTCATGACAATAATGGCAATGTCCAGGGCGTCTTCGTGATTTAATGGGAGCCAAGCCTGCTGGAAAAGTGTATTTAGCTATCAGAACAGCAAATCTGTTTACCTTCAGGGGCTCTTCATTTGACAAAGTTAAAGCCGGTTAAATATGTGTTTTTGGATTTTATATTGTATGTCTGGATGAACATTTCAAAATTATTGCTGTCACAGCCTTTCGGTCTTTTTATATATGTGAGGAGGGCTTTATTTCTTAAAATTATCAATCTGCCAATGACCTCTCTATTTTTAAAATGCCATTGATATTTTATTTTTAAGAACATGTTTCCCTATTCTGCATGTAACATGTGTAGATGCCTGTCTGTAATTAGTTTTTTGCATTGCATCTCCTTCATATCTAATGTAAATATTCTTTAAGTACAGCACTCCCACACCCTTGAGGCCTGGTCCACACTATACAAAACAATGTAAACCTTTTAAAAATGAATTGTAAATCAGCTGCTTGAAACACCCATTGCTATTCCAGATAAACTGACCTATTAGCATGAAAAATGGGTGATCAACCTGGTTTATGAGCAAAGTTTAAGGAGGAAGGAAGTATTACCAGGAAAAGTAAGCACTGACAAAGCACATAGGTCTCGGTTTTAAATAAGTGCTGACAAGTACACCTCATGCATTTTCCCTGAAACCTGGAGTACCAGACAAAGGTGAGCCAATGAACCCCTCAGCGAAACATATTTGCCTCTGTGTGGGATGTAGCCCAATAGTTCAGTTTCTCTAAAATGGGAAGCGATTTCAAATGACTGCACAGTACACAACATACGAGTTAAAGTTAAATTATAGATAAAAATGCTGCTGTCACTGTTGTTTTAAAGTCTTAGGGGGATATTCACAAGGACTTATCTCCGAGTTATCGCCAACTTAACACAACAAAAGTGGTGACAGATTTAACACCCCATTCACAAGCGGTTGCAAACTGCAGACAACGCAAGTATTCCCGCGATAACTGCCTCAACATTTACCCCCACGGGTGACACAACCAACTAACCCTAATGAGATGCAAAGTAGGCGTTCCCGTGCAAAAACACACGAAAACACCACAACACCACTATCACAACGAACTGCCAGATCTGCGATGCGAACCAAAAACAGGCGATAAGCCGCAGTAGCAGGAGGGATTTAACACCTGCCTTCTGCTGGTGCTAAGCAGGACGACTACCTGCAGTACGAAAGGGAGCCCAGCACAGAGCCACATCGGAAGACCCACAGATGCCATGGAGACAATGATCATGCAGCTCCGAGACCCATGAGGCACACAACACCCACCGCCACCACCCCCAGGCCCGCCACCACCCCCAGGACCCGTCCCGCCCCCGGAACACCACAGAGGCAGTGTACACAAAGACAGCGGACCCACCTGAAACGCACCTGCCGCCCAGACCCAACGCCAGAGGAAGACATTGCCCACTACAGGCCCAAAAGGACAACCAACCCCCGCCTCCTGACCCACATCCCCACCTGCTGACGGTACCAACCCAGCAGACAACCAACATCCCTCCGCAGACAAAGCTGCTGGCTGCGCAGCACATGTCGGCCTCTGGTACCATCCAACCCACAACTGCCAGAGTCGGAGGAGTCACACAGCCAGCCCCATCCAAGGTCATCACACCTGTCCTGGATGTCAACATCAGCCTGGTACCCCAGCCCCTCCACTTCACCCACACTGCGCAGGAGCAGCTGGAGACCAAGCAAGGCCCCTACGCCATAGCTGGATTCCCTCACGTGTCAGGGCCAACTGCACACATGTACCCCCCGTGCCCCTTGCCGACACTGCACACAACTACCACAACAGAAAGCAAACACATCCCATGAATGTGCAGGCAATAGTGGACTGCCCGGGACCCCTCAATAATGTTGTGGCCAACTCCCCAGGCAGAGTGCCTGATTCTCACATCTCCCGACAGTCCATCATCACCCAGCGCTCCCAGGATGGCACCCATGGCAATGCAGTGCTCGTTGGTAAGTACCAAATGAACACACCACACACCTCCAGCCCACAGTCATGCAACTCACGACACTGGCAATGGGCACGCAGCACAACTACATTCAACATGCCACACAACATGCCAACCGACCAGACACGACAACACAACTCCATTAGGAACTTGGCCTTGCCATGCCCACAACCCAGCCATGGCATGGCACCACAGACACACAATAGCAGGATGTGAGGAGAGGCATGGAGCAGGCATGTGCGAGAGCAGCAAGTGACTAAGGAATGTGAACCTACCCAATGCCAGATGTGGCATGGAGATGCCGGACAGACCACAGCGTGCAAATCATGGAAATGGCCATGTGGAGATCAACTGCTGGTGCATGGAGTGTAGTGGCCAGTGGATGCTACCATGTCCCCACAGGCTGTGGGGCAGAATGCGGAAATGTCGCACGTTACGTCCCCCCCTGCATGCGCGGGCGGAATGGTTTGGACCTGCGTACGCCAGGCCTGCGTAGGGGTGTGAACAAAAAGCCCATCGCACTGGGCGTGGTTCTCATTCGGAATGGACAACGCGTCTGCCAGGGCGGCGCCTCTCAGTCTGCCATGAGTCCTGCACAGAGCGCGGCGGGGCCTGCGTCCCTGTGCGCTCTGCACCCCGGGCCGCTGGGCCCCAGACCCGTCATGCCTGCCCCAGTGCACCAACGAGGCTCCGCTCACCTGCCGACACCGGTGTGTGTCAAAGAGGGCCAGCCACGTGCCGGTGCAAGCTCCAGGCCCCAGGCCTGCGACCTTTGCAGCCTCCACGGCGCAGGCCCACAGTACTCCTTTTACATTTACATACTCCACCGGCGTCCTCCTCGGCCCAGTGGGTCCCACATGTGGAACTGTGTCCTGAGTCATGAATGGCAGTGACCCCAAGTCCGTGGCAGCGGCCACAGCACCAGACTCTCTTCGATCAGTGAGGCATAATTCCATATCGCAGGCCAGAGACACGTGGTGCCACTAACCCTGTTCAACGCAAGCCGGCGACACGTGGTGCCACTAACCCTGTTCAACGCAAGCCGGCGACACGTGGTGCCACTAACCCGGTTCAACGCAAGCCGGCACCACGTGGATGAGGGCACAGGCCTACACAGTGGCCCAGTGGGTCCCACATGTAGAACTGTGTCCTGAATCATGAATGGCAGTGACCAGATGTCTACTGCAGGGGTGATATCACTAAACTCCCTGCTATCAGTGAAGCAAACGAATGCATCACAAGCACACGACACGTGTCTGTGGGCCTGTGCTGACCGCTGCTCCCGGCCTACACTGCGGTCCAGTAGGCCACACATGTGGAACTGTGTCCTGGGTAAGATATGGAGGCGTCCACACCATTGGACACGCCTCATCGCAGGCGGCATCCCCTATCAGCACTGGTGCCACTAACTCTGTGCGCAATGACTCATGGGCACTCTCTGGTTGAACTTTGGTGGAGTCTGAGTCCATGGCCTGGGGGTTGTCTGCATCATCATCTGGCTGGGATGGACTTGGTGTCCGACATGTGTTTGCTCCACTCATCTCCACCATGGTGACTGTTTGAGCGTGGTTCTGCCCTCGGCATTATGCCCTGGGGGTACACCTTCAACTGTCCACCGAGACACTCTGCGACAACCCCCCTAGTCATCTGCGGGAACCTGCTCTGCTCTCGTGACCCTGCCCCAGTGCACTGCAAGTCAGCGGCCCGTGGCGGTAGGGCCATGCAGGACGATGTGCATCCAGGGCCACTAACTCTGTGCAGCTCAGGTCATGGGTCCTTTACGGTTGAATGGTTGTGTCCTTTACGATGTACACTGTTGTCGTTTTTTGACTGCACCAGGCACTCCATGACGGCTGGTGTACACACACCCCACACACATCCAACACAGGTGTCACTCGACATGTGAGCCTGCTAATAAAAGTGGCCGGGCGCACGTGACCATTCCCAACATTTAAGCAAGTGTGTCCGTGTGGTCATTATGTCAGCATAATGGCCCGGAGCCCTGCAACATCAGTGTGCTGTCTTCAGCGGAGGATACCATGTCACCTCAGCAGTGGCTGAGACCTTGGACATGTAGCTTCTCCCGCCCCCCCTGCATGCACAAGCGGCGTGTGCTGGTCCGGCGTACGTCAGGTCCGCGCAGGGGTGTGCTGATTCGGCAGGGGGATCAGGGCGTGGCTCTGGTCTGGCCTTGAACAGGAAGTGAGGTAAGTGTGTCCTTGTGTTGGGGTGTTGTCGCCACCAGGCCCACAGTAGTCGATGTTGCAATGTAGCATGCACCCGGAGGGTGGGCCCGCACATACGGGGAAATGTAGGAGCGCAAGCTCGCTCGGGGTCTTGGCACATGCATGCCAAGTGTTATGTGTATCAGTCCTACGGCTGCATGAGTCAGGTGTCTGGCCCCAATCGCGGCGCGGTCACAGCCAGCCATGGACTGTACACCTGTGTCCGCCCTGTCCAGACCATTGGCCTACACTCACGTGGCCGCACACCCAGGTGTTGTTGGCATGCCGCTGGACATGCGCGGACAGGCATGACAATGGTGTGCCGTAGGAGTGCATGTGATACAACCGCGCAGCGCACACATGTGTGGAGGCTCATGGGAGGGAGGAGCAGCTGTGAGGCAACGTGACACACAGTGATGCCGCTCATGTGCCACGTGCTAGGCATGTCATCCATGATTCCCTGGGTCGCAGACATCCCACCCCACCCACGATAGGCCTCTGTGCATCTCCCTGTATGCATGCAGATGGTGAAGTTACTGTAGGGATGAATGGTCCTTTGTCTGCACTATCGGGCGGTAGCATATCTGCAGCTCCTAGATGTGACTTGCATGTGCCCAGCACCCCCTGACAGATAGGATAGCATTTCCAGGCGACTCCCACACTACGCACTGCCAGACGTGAGGCCAACGTGTACACATCCCACACGCAGAAGTCCTTGGTCGTAGTTTGCGTGCGTGAAATGGCCTTCACTCGTACTCCCACCACACCCCAGGCCTGCACCCATTGCACACAGACACTGCTCATTGCTCCGAGCTGTGGCGTTTCATCCACAGGACGTTACGGTAGCTGACCTGGATTTCGACGTGTGTGTGCGCCCCCTGTTTGACCACGACCAGGAGTGTCACCGTGATGCCCGTTTATGGCATGCCTGGATGTTTGGCATGCATGCTGGGAACTTGACCTGGGAGATTTCAGGAGTCGTCGTGTGCAGTGACCACATTGAGCCACTCCCTGATTGGGCTTTCGTGCATATTGGGGCCAGGGGTTGGAGTGAGCACATCTGTCCGGGACAGCTGATGGGTTATGTTGCTGACATGTCAGATGTGGTGGACAATGATCTCGCATTGGAAATGTTGGCCTACGCTGCTGCACTCGCGTTCATGGACGAGTGACAAGGTACCTGCAGCCAGGACTGCATGTGACCCATTGAACGTGTCCCAACGCCTGGTTGCATGTTGGGGATCTGGTCACATGTCCCTAGGAGACAGTGGACATGGCTGCATTGGCCTGGACTCCTGATCCATGCACGGACAACATACGCGGGTTGGTAATGACTTGTGTTGGTGATGGACTCCCCCGGGGTGGACATGGGCGCTTTCCAACGTTCCTCATTCAGACATGCTGCTGCATCGGTCTGCATGTTGTGGCACTTCCCTTGGCCGTACTGACACGCAATTGTTGATAAAGTTTCCGCAAGTTCACTTGTTTTCAACTGTGTTGAGTGTTTATTTGTATGCCAATGTGTGTGTCACAGCCTATCTGGGTCCCTGCCTTACATGCATTGCTGCCCCATCAGGGCTGTGGGTTGGTTCTTGTGCATTATCATGTCCCTGTTTCGTGCTTTGCCAGATGCGTATGGCCATTTACCGGCCACAAGCGGGTGCACTTGTGTCCTGTGGTTGTGCAGATGTTGGTGTTTGTACCACATTGTGTTGGATGTTGGGGTGCTCTGCTTCCTATGTGTGTGTGCTGCATTGTGTGTGAGATGGCCCTTCAGCTCTGATTTGGCTCATGCTTCTCCCTTTCAGGCAGTGTGGTTTTTACTTCTGTGCTTGTTCAGTGGTGTGATATTGCCGACTTGTGTGACTTGTGCTCTTGGTTGGTGTTGTTCCTCTTGGGCATGGTTTGTCTGCAGTTCTGCTGTGCTTAATTGTGCATGTGTGCCATTGTGCCCATCTCCCCCGTCCCCCTAGTCCCTGGTCGTTCCTCTCCCTGTTGCTGTTGTGTCTGTTGATTTTGAGCAGTTTCCGGTCCCCGACTCCTGCCACCATCTCCAGACTGATGTGGTGGACACCATTTTCTCCATGTCATCCAGCTCCTGGTGTGGCGCTGGACTCCCACCTCCGGTGTGCATTGCTGCCTTCTGGTTGTTGGCGTGTTTGTGCTTGTTTGTGTGTTTCGCATCATTCCAGCTGTACTGGTTTTCTGCCATTGTCCTCCTCCGCTCTCCGGCTGCATTCACCTTGTCCACGATGGCCTGCCATGTCTAATGTTTAGTTGCCAATGGTGCTTGTGGGGTTGTGTGCTAGCTCCGATTGCCTCCATTGTGCTTCGCTGTTTTCTGTTTTGTTTGTCTTTCTTTTTCCTGCTTTTGTTATGCTTATTCCCGCATGCCGTATATGTGTCGCGGGCCTTGCGCTGCTTATCGCTGCTCTCCTCCTCGCGAACGGGCTCATCGCATGTTTTTTGGTGTTTGGGTTTGTGTTTTTATCTCTGTCGAGGTGGTTGTATCGCGGACATTGTCCGCGTTTTTGTGAGACTATCGCATGGTACCTCCGTGTTGTGAATTCCACGTTAACACAGGGTTATTTTCCCTCGATGGGCTGCGATGTGTAATGTTGCGTTCAAATGTTTTGGAGATGTTTAGCACACGTTCTTGTGAATATACCCCTCAGTGTAAAACCACAAGGGAAACTCACACCAAACTCTCACACACAGCAGTGTTGTCCTGAATGGAATAATTTATATTACAAAGTGTTACAGCATTAATAGAGACATTTTACAATACTACAATCTAGTATAAGGCTAGCAGAGTGAGTTTATGGTCATTTGGTAAGTCTTGAAACAACTGACTGAATTAGCACTTTTAGCTTTGGCTTTGCTTTTTGTGGAGGACAAAAGGGCGTATTAAAAGAAGTAAATACAGTCATAAACATACAGTTATGGCGGAATTGATCTTTTTACACCTGCCATAAAATCACAGTGGGATCCCTCATTGAAGTAAACCAATTTTCGAGGGAGGAGATCTTCACCACGAGGGTGGAGATCTCTGCATCTGTCAATCCCACTCAGCGGTTAAGAAGTGAGCATTCCAGGTGTGGCTTGGCTTGAGAGTTTGGGAACTCTCACAAACTTGAATGCTTGTGGGCATTTCCGAACTCCACTCCCTCCTCTTTCTACCCCGGAAAGTCTTAAATTTACTCCAGCAAAGGGCTGGAGTAACTCTCTTTCCAAGGTGTAAAGGAGATGAGAGCACCCCCATTTTTCCTGTAGGTGTAAAGCAAGTGAGTTCTCTATTTGGATTTTTTTTTCTCAGAGGAGAAAAAAGGGTGTGTTTGAATAGTGATCTGATTCCCCTTGTGCTGACTGCTTTGCAATGAGAACTCCACACTGAGGGAAGAGGCTCCCATTGCAAAAATCAGCTGACCTTTCCAGAACTACACCTGGAAATGTGTGCTTGGTGCAGCTTTCCAAGCATAAGTATAAGAAGTGCATTCAGATGGATGTTTAGATTTCCCCTTGTGCATTCCCTACTTTTTTGTGAATCATGTCCAAATTCTTCAAATATTGACCAATTAAATAGCACATCCCTAAAAATGCAGTTGCCAGTAGGTGCATGCCTATTCAAAGCTATTATCCAACTTAATGGTGATGATATCATTGACCACAGAAAGATGTAGGACTATGTTGACCCTATAGAGGTGATAAAACCTGGGAGCTGAGCTTACATAAATCATGTCTCTGCAGCAGGCACATTAATCCATTGAGCTGGCTTAACAGTTGTTAGCATTTGGAGCTGAACTGGGACATACGTCCTCCATGGCCACAAGCACACTGCTGAATCATGAATGTACGCCATAATCTAGGCATTGCACATGGTAATTCAGTGTTCTTAGACTGGAGGTGGGGGTGCAGCATGTGCTACCCTCGTAGTGGTAGAGGGCTGCAAACCTTGCCAGGAATTAAGTGACTTGAGCATGGTGATGGCATCATACTTGTTTTGTGTTTAATAATGATCAGTAGTATGAACAGACCGGGTTACCTGTGTGTCCGGAGTGGTCCACACCGGTCCACTCATGTAAAGTTCCACAGCTGTGTACTTAACTCACCCATGGCCTAAGTGATAACTGTATGTAACACCATGCAGCATGTGATGCTTGCATGTGCATGCTGGGATTTGGGTGTGCTGTGCTTGTACATAACATCGAGGCCTGTGGGTTCCATTTCGGAAGTCCAGGGCCTGGAAAGGCTAGTTGGTGGTGAGGCACCAAAACCCCGAAACAGGAGATATAGATTGCTGGCATTCCTGAGGGCTGGGGTGGGAGCACATACACTGGAGGAAGGGGAGCAGCCCATCCTCTATGCACATCTAAATTCTCTTTAAATCCAGAGGAGTTTCTGGTCAATGGGAGCTGAGCTCCTTGTTAGGCAAGATGGTGTCACTGATAAGATTGGCACAGTAGCATCAAGGAAAACTAATAGAAGAGAGGGCTTGGACAACTGCTTCTGTGTGGTGCATATTTTAGTGGAGGCTGACAGTCAGGAGTGATCCCTGGTTACTCCTTAGGGCTGTATTGTGGGTCAATCGGATCTGCAGACACTCATGATGTGGCAGACAGTCCCTTTGAAGAAGGGCAGGGCATAGGAAAGGGCCCTTCAAAGTAGTTGACACCCACAACATGATGAACAAAGGTCTAGAAACTAAATCACAACTGTTTCTGGATTTATTAAAGTGGGAGCATGAGTCACATAAGTTGTTCAACATCGCTGTTCATCAGCGTGGAATGAAGATCATCAAGATTTCAAGCTGCTGTAACCTGGGCTGGTGACCAAGATCTGCTAGTCTCCCTGCTGGGTAAGGGGCCATCACCCAGGAAGTCAAGACAAATTGCCTTGAACAACCAGCTGCCTGCCTGCTTATCAAGACAAATGGACCCTGTAAAAAGGAGATGAGTGCAAGGAGGGAGCTCATGTAGATTGGATCTCGGTGAACAAAGTATGACCACCTGCCGCTCTCGTGGAAAGTCAGGGACCCATGTATACCAGGTAGGGGCACCCGTGATGTTAGGGCTGTCACTCTCGCTGCTGTAAGTCTGCGACCCCCGTATGCCAGGTGGAGGCCACCGTGAAGAATAGAGAGATGACCCTGGAATGCTGTGCCAAGAGGATCCTTGCTGATGGATCCACCAAGAATGACTTCCCTTAAATACAAAATCCATGGGTGCACTTACTGACCATTGAGGCAGCCATGGAGGAGAAGTCTGACACAGCCGCAGGTTGTACAGAGGCTGAGGTGGCCCGACGCATCACTGGAAAAGACAACATGATGCTGCGGTCCTCTAGCATCCAGCCTGTGAAGACGTGTGCTTGTCCTCTTGCACTCACCAGCTATCCTGGATTGGGTAAGACTGTTCTAGGCTGTCATGCATTCCTGTAACCTACAGGAACTTAGCACATAGCACTGCTGAAGTTGACTCCTAAGGCAAGAACAAGACTTTGTTGTGTGTTGACTAGCATAGGCCACATTTGAAGATTGCCTCTTTTATTGAATGGGGAATAACCAGCCCCACTAAAAGGAAACGAGGGACTCAGGGAGATTACTCAGTGTGATGCTAGTGTGCCAGACTTAAGAGGCTGTGGATATAATTGTAACTGCTGTTTCTATACTTTGTGTGCTTATATCAAATACTACTTTCACCACAATAACAAATATTTGAATGGACAATCAGCTTATTGCAGTTACTGTTTGTATTTTAAGTCTTGCGCTTGTGTATGCCTTGCACCTACCTCCTCCCAAAAAGCCTTGTACTGCTCGACCCACTCTACTATTGAGGGTCAAGTGCTGAAGGAGTATGTGGTACTTGACCCACTTGCTCAGGAACCATAGTAGGTCAGGCACCTGGATAGCCGAAGTAAAAGGCCAGCACCCTCACACTTGGGCCCACTAACACCTGCTTGCCCCATGGCACTCTGAAAGGGGTTCTGTCACACCAACCATGGACAGGAAGGACTACAGTGACAGCATCTACCGACATAGAATGACTATACTACTACATCTCAGAAACCATTAAGAAAGACTCCATGTGATAAAGACAAAAAAGATAGGTGCTTCAGAAGCTGTGCATTTTGTTCCATTTCAATGTCAATGAAGGTGAACGGGGACCTCAAGTTTTCTTCTGTTCTAATAGAGCACTTCCTTTTCTCTGGTTTTCTTTTCATACTAGGAACTTGTGGTCAAACAATACTAAAAGTTCCAAAAGCAAATAAAAATCAGGCCTGGTTGAGCTTTTTGTTTCTGCAAGGGGATTGAAAGATGCTGGAGAAACTTGATAAGTGTTTGAACAACTGTTATTTAGGAAGTTGCACTTGTGGAACAAGACATAGGAGCCTTTTCATAAAAGTAAAATGAACAAAGTGCACAACCACTGAAATGCTTATCTTTTTATCTTTATCATATTTAGGGGCATATTATCAAGCCCTATCGCCACCACAATGTCACTTTTTGTGACGTTGTGGTGGCGATAGGGTCAGCGCCCTATTATCGAGGCAGCGTTAAGCCACTTAACGTGACTTAAAGCCACGTTAAGTGGCTTAACGCTGCCTTTATAATAGGGCCCCTTTCATGCTAAACTTAGCGTGAATGGGGGCGTGCAGTGGGTGTTGCGGTGGGCGTTCCACCGCAACACCCATTGAAGTCGACGCTGCCACCTATTATCAAGTTTGGCGATAATAGGTGGCAGCGCCGAACTTAAGACCAGAAAAATCCTGGTCTTAAGGTGGCGAAACGAGGAGAAATGCATTATTTCTCCTCGTTTTTGCTTTTTCCATGTGTGCTTCCTTGTGCAGTACACATGGAAAAAGCAAATGCCATGGTTTATTCATGTACAGGAAGGTGCCCCTTCCTGTACATGAACAAACCGTTTTCAAAATGCCATTTTGCAACTTCCATGTGTGCTGCATGGAGCAGCACAAATGAAAGTTACAAAATGGCATTTTAGGTTTGTTTATGTGCAGGAAGGAACTCCTTCCTACACATAAACAAACCTCCCTGCTCGCAGACACCCTTGCACTCTGGTGCAAGGGTGCCTGCGCTGGCGCTAAGTTGTGTAACTTAGCGCCATCGCAGGGGGAAATGCCAGGCTGCACCATATCCTTGTTAATATGGTGCAGCCTGGCGTTTCCGAAGTGGCGGAGAGAGGCGTTAAGCCAAGACGGCTAACGCCTCTCTCCACCACTTCCTTGGTAATATGCCCCTAAGTCTCTCTTATAGGTTTGTGGGATTTGACAGATCTTCAACAACATGCCCAGAATATCTAATTCTTCTTGAATGTTTCCTCTTCTTCAGGCATATAATGTCTCAAAAGCTGCCCTCACCTCTTTCAGACCTGAATGTCCAGCATTAACTTAACACTCAACCTAGCCGAGACATAATTTCTGCTATTTGCTAAGAACAACAAGCAAGAAATAGTACAAACCTGGCTCAATGGCAGAAATCTTGACTTTCAAATTCACTTGGTTTCACCTTGGACACCAGCATCAACTTCAAGAAACATACTTGCAAAACAAAACACAAAGACAGCCTTGTAGCAGATCTATCTTCTATAGAAAGTGAAAATCTTCTTCCACAAAGAGACAAAAACTGCTGTATAAGGCCTTGTACTCACACAACTGGAAGGTGGTAACACACTGATCCATGGCCTCCCAGATGCCTGTGGCACACCATAAGGGCATTCTTGTGCCTAGCAGGTCCCATCCAGGGCCTGAGGAAATATCATTTCATCACACCCCCATCCTGATGGAACTCCATTGGTTCCACTTGCTGACCTGCACCATCTTCAAAATCAGCTACATCATTTACAATATCATCTTGTCCAGCATGAGCACCTAACTTACAGACAAGCTCATCATCTATTGTTCTCTGCGCCCGAACAGCAAGCCCACCATCAGGCTAACTATAAACTCACTGTAACCTTTTTTCGGTGAGTTTGTAAGGATTTTTAATTTCTATTTCCTAACTATAACGTCCCTGTAACCTTTGTTTTTTTAGTGAATTTCTGATGTTTTTTTAATGTTAATTGCTAAGTATAAGGTCCTTATAACCTTTTGAGTTTTCAGTGAATTTCTAATGTTATTTAAATTTCTGATTTACAACTATAACATCCTAATAGGTTTAGAATTTTACAGTGACATTTTAATGTTTTAAAATTGTGCTTTGTAACTATATCGCCTGTTTCTTTTTTTGTCTACACTTTCCAAAGATTTTTGTAACTTTATTTTGTAATTGCATATTATACATTACAGGTGTGTAAAAAACCAAGTATTTTTCTATTTTAGTGTGATGCTGCTTTTAGTTTATTTTTGTTTGTTTTTTAACTAAATTTTTTGATTTTGCCATAATTGTGATGTTGCAATTGTGAAAGTATTGCCATGAGAAAAACACGTGGTGTAAAGAATATTTAATAAAAACAGTTGAATGACATCTTGTTTTTAAATTTCAGTTTCAATTTCTTTGTAAAGAACACCATTTTTTATGTCTATTTATTCAGTTTGTGGCGTCATCAGTCATCGCCATGTTGCCGCTCGCTATGAAGACCGCGTGGTTGTTTGAAAATCTGAAGGAACTATATACATATAGTGTGTACATTGTTCAAGACTAGGGGCTTAGTAGTAATATCTTTCATCTTGAGTTTTGGTATTTATTTCTTTGGAAAACCACTTCCCTATTATCGCGGCGGTGCCGAAATCATGATGACGTCTCTAGTCGCGAAGACGGCATGGTTTTTATAAAGTCTGAAACACATATATACTTATAGTGTAAGCAATATTAGAGATTAGGGGTTTAGTAGTAATATCTTTTAACTTGAGTTATTGTATTTATTTCTTCAGAAAACCACTTTTGAAATGTATTTTCTATTTTCGCGGCGTCGCCAGACATCGCGATGACATCACTAGTCACGAAGGGTGCGTGCTTTTTACAAACTCTAAAACATATATACATAAATATATATATATATATATATATATATATACACACACATATACACATATAGTGTAGACAATGTTTGAGAATAGGGGTTTACTGGTATCATCTTGTAACTTAAGTTTTTGTGTTTATTTCTTTAGAAAACCACTTTTGAAATGTATTTGTCCTTTTAGAGTCACAATGATTTTGCCAGTGGCGAAGACCGCATGGTTTTTGCAAAGTCTAAAACACACATTTACAGATATTCTAAGATAAGATAGAGAAGAGCTGTTTATTAACAAAACCTTAAAACTTATATTTTCTAGTTATAGTAGTAAAAGCTGCTTTTTATTGGCATAGCCGGCAACAGCGAACACTTCGATCGTCGCGAAGGTCATGTGACCGGGACAGAAAGTAATGTGATTGGATAATACATTTTTTAACTATCCTAGAAGGTAGACCCCATCCATATCTATTTTCCTGAAGCTTCCTTTTATTCTACCGAGATCCAGAGGAGGTGGCTGTGTATATATCTTTACACCTTGCATTTTGGCATTTTACATTGAAGAAAATGGCAACAGCACCAGGAGAAACACAGTAAGTGTCACAGGAGGTGAGCCAGGACGTTCAGGAGGTAGCAGAGGAAGACACTGAAGATGATGAACCTGCTAAAAAAATCCAGTATTGCGTGGGAGTTCTTCATAATACTGTTTGGTGAGCCCAAAACTGCTGCAAAATTAATTAAGTTCTCTCTTTGCAATAAAATATTGTCTAGAGGATCAATTAAAAAGTACAACTTCCATGTTACATCATTTAAAATCTTATCATGGAAGACGCCTAAAGATAGCAAAGAAGGAAGGGGAAGCTGGAACGACATCTACACCATTGGCTGCAGCATCTATACCTGGTGAGAAGATCCATCGAGAGGTACAGAGGAATTCTTGAGATCTTGCTGTAGAGTTTTGTCACATGGCAATGTACTGCATGGATTGTGGGACAATAGTAGGTGCTGGAGAGCAGTCAGTTTTGCAAGTCACCACAATTGTTATTTTTTTTTTTCAAAAACCTACTTTCATGGTGCTTGTTCTTAGTTTTGCACCCCTTGCTGCTCTTTCAGTTACAGAAAAAGACTACCAAAAAGCCCCTAAAACATTCGAAAATAACAATAAAGCACATAAAAAAGGTTCTACTTAGAATCACAACTTACAGTTAAAAAAAGACAAAGTATGCTGTAAGAGTGAATGATTGTGTGTTTGAATATGGAATGGATGTGTTGTATCAGTGATTGAATGAGTCCATCAATGGTGTATAAAAGTTACAATGAATACATGGCTGGTGCATGGATGATTAAACGAGTGCATGAGTGGTGCATGGATGATTAAATAAGCACATGAGTGGTGCATGAATGATTGAATGAGTGCATGAGTGGTGCATGGATGATTGAATGAATGCATGAGTGGTGCATAGATGTAAGAATGAGCGGATAAGTAGTGCATGGATTTAGGAATGAGTGGATACATGGTGTGTGGATGTTAGAATGAGTGCAAGAGTGGTGCATGGATGATTGACTGAGTGCAGAAAGAAGCAAGAGAAGTGCATAAAGAAGCAAGAGAGAGGTGCAGAAAGAGGCAAACGAGGTGCAGAAAGTAGCAAGCAAGGTGCAGAAAGAGGAAGAAAGGTGCATAAAGAAGCAAGAGAAATGCAGAAAGAGGCAAGAGAAGTGCTGAAAGAGGAAGAAAGGTACGAAAGAAGCAAGAGAAATGCAGAAAGAGGCAAGAGATGTGCAGAAAGAAACCAGAGAGGTGCAGAAAGAAGCAAGAGAGGTGCAGAAAGAGGAAGACAGGTACAGAAAGAGGGAAGAGAAGTACAGAAAGACACAAGAGAGGTGCAAAAAGCAAGAGAAGGGCAGAAAGAAGCAAGAGAGGTACAGAAAGAAGAGAGGGTGGTGCAGAAAGAGGCAAGTGAGGTGCAGAAAGAGGCAAGGGAGGTGCAGAAAGAAACCAGAGAGGTGCAGAAAGAAGAGAGATGCAGAAAGAGGAGGAAAGGTGCAGAAAGAGGAAGAGAGGTACAGAAAGAGGGAAGAGAAGTACAGAAATAAGCAAGAGAGGTGCAAAAAGAAGCAAGAGAAGTGCAGAAAGAACCAAGAAAGGTGTAGAAAGAGGCAAGAGAAGTGCAGAAAGAGCAAGAAAGGAGTAGAAAGATACAAGAGAAAAGCAGAAAGAGGCAAGAGAGGCACAGAAAGAAGCAAGAGAGGTGTAGAAAGAAGCGAGATGTGCAGAAAGAGGTAAAAGAGGTGCAGAAAGAAGCAAGAGAAGTGCAGAAAGAAGCAAGAGAGATGCAGAAAGAGGCAAGAGAGGTGCAGAAATAGGCAAAAGAGGTACAGAAAGAGGCAAGAGAGGTGCAGAAAGAAGCAAGAGAGGTGCTCAAAGAAGCAACTGAGGTGCAGAAAGAAGCAAGAGAGGTGCAGGAAGACGCAAGAGAGCTTCAGAAAGAGGCAAGAGAGGTGCAGAAATAGGCAAAAGAGGTACAGAAAGAGGCAAGAGAGGTGCAGAAAGAAGCAAGAGAGGTGCTCAAAGAAGCAACTGAAGTGCAGAAAGAAGCAAGAGAGGTGCAGAAAGAGGCAAGAGAAGTGCAGAAATAAGGAGAAAGGTGCCGAAAGAGGAAGAAAGGCGCAGAAAGAGGAAGAAAGTTACAGAAAGAGGAAGAAAGGTGCAGAAAGAAGCAAGTGAAGTGCAAAAAGAAGCAAGAGAGGTGCAGAAAGTGAGAGTGATGTACAGAAAGAAGCAAGAGAGGTACAGAAAGAAACAAGAGAGGTGAAGAAAGAAGCAAGAGAGGTGCAGAAAGAAGGAAGGAAGGTGCAGAAAGAGGAAGAAAGGTGCAGAAAGAAGCAAGAGAGGTGCAGAAAGAGGTAGGAGAAGTACAGAAAGAAGCAAGACAGGTGAATGAATGAATGAAAAGACTTTTATATAGCGCATAGCTACCCAGAGGCAACCCAGTGCTGAAGAAGGTGCAGAAAGAAGCAAGAGAAGTGCAGAAAGAGGCAAGAGAATTGCAGAAAGAAGCAAGAGTGATGTAGAAAGGGGAAGAAAGGTCCAGAACAAGGCAAGAGAGGTGCAAATAGAGACAAGAGAAGGGCAGAAAGAGGAAGATAGGGGCAGAATGAAGCAAGAGAGGTGCAGAAAGAGGCAAGAGAGGTACAGAGAGGGCAAGATAGAAGCAGAAAGAAGCAAGAGAGGTGGTAAAGAGGCAAGAAAGGTACAGAAGTAGGCAAGAGAGGTGCAGAAAGGGGCAAGAGAAGTGCAGAAAGAGGAAGAAAGGTGCAAAAAGAGGAGGAAAGGTGCAGGAAGAGGAAGAAAGGTACAGCAAGAGGAAAAACGGTACAGAAAGAAGCAAGAGAAGTAGAGAAAGAAGCAAGAGTCTTTAGCAGCCTGTCTGTGTTTACCTGCTGCACGAACTAGCCAGCAAACGCCTTTCTGAAGAACCCCTGGTGGGACGAGGGTCCCAGGGGCTACGCTGCTTTTTTCCGCCATACCTGCGCTTTGCTGACACTCTGGGGAGGACTGCTACTCCCAGAGTGCAACGCTCCACACAGCAGCTGCCGCAAGTGAGGGGGAGGCATGTCCAACGCGCTTATAGCGCAGCCTCTCCCACCACGGCGCGGGAGTCTTTAGCAGCCTGTCTGTGTTTACCTGCTGCACGAACTAGCCAGCAAACGCCTTTCTGAAGAACCCCTGGTGGGACGAGGGTCCCAGGGGCTACGCTGCTTTTTTCCACCATACCTGCGCTTCGCTGACACTCTGGGGAGGACTGCTACTCCCAGAGTGCACCGCTCCACACAGCAGCTGCCGCGAGTGAGGGGGTGGCGTGTCCAACGCACTTATAGCATAGCCTCTCCCACCGCAGTGCGGGATGCGCGTGGGAGGCAGCCCGGACTAAGCCCGGACCAAGGGCGGGCCCGTCTGTGCCCGTCAAAGACCGGAGGAGACTGGGCTGGGCCACCCCCCTTTCACTGGAGTACTGTTGAATTCCTTGAGGTGAGCCTATCTAATCTTGCCTTATTCCTCATTTAAATCTGCCTAATGTGAACATGGGTAAACGAGTGGGCCAGTCGGCACTAAGGCCCGCCACGACAAGTATTGACAGCATGCTGGAAAGAGCTGTCAGTATTGTGACTAATGAGATAGAATTGACCGAGAGGCGCTCTCTCTCGGACCGGGGTACCTCCTCTTCTTTCACCCCCACTGTGGTAGGTGCCAACTTGAATGCTAGTGCACCAGATGGTCCTACCACCAACTGTGCGGTTTTCAATGACGGTATTATATCTCACACTCACACACCAGATGTTATAGCATTGGATATTCCGACGAGTTCTGAGGCAATCACTGGGGCAAAACGCAAAAGGAAGCCTGTTAAAGTCACAAGTGCCAAGAGGAAGCAGCCTATTCGCCCTTGCTCATCTTGCACAGCCCTGAGCTCATGGATACGTGCCTCTCCTAAACCCATGACAGTTGTCACCCATGTGCATACCCCAGCTATTGATCCTTGCCGTTCTATCGGAACCCAGACTGAGACTGGTTCGTTTTCTTCTGAGAGTCACGGCCATAGCGAAGCCGTTATTAGTTACATTGTGGATACCGTCTTTGAGCGTGTTAAAGGCGCATTTGACAGGCATTTCGTCACTCTGAGGGAATACCTGCATATGCCTCAGCTTGAGTCTCTTAATACGATTTCCTCTGCTCAAGTTTACCCCACTGTGCCTACTACATCTGGAAGGTCACATACATCCGCACCACCTAACAATGTGTCAACCTACTCTTCAAATACTTTGACCGGTGCGCTTAATTCGAACTTAGCGATTAATTCATGTGACATGTGTAACAAAATTAAGATGTGTTTTGTATCTGAGGGTAATGGTGCAGAAAATAGCATCTCTGACAATGGAAGTGTAAATCGCCCACTTGCTAAGAACGCGTTGCGCCTTCCGATCACTGCTAGTATCCCTACTGTGGCTCGAACTAATACTCATGCTGCTGGTAGTATATTACTGATATTACATGGTCGTTAGACCCTATGGGTAGCAGGGAGGTGTTAAATTTACCACCGGCGGCTAGCCCTTATGTTGTGGTCTTGGCAGGTGTGCCCCCCCTAAGGCCAAATCAGACTGAATCATGGGAGCAATTACGCCACAAGAGTTTAGATTGGCTATCTAAACATAAAGGGTTTAGGGCGTCATTTATTGACAATATTATTATGGTACGGAGAGTTGGGTGGGTGGGGCTGTCCTTAAAATGCATCAAGGGGGACTGCATAGTTATTAACTTTTGCAGACCATCAGTGGTTAAATCAATACTATTGTCACAGGAGGCCCAGTCTAATTTAACTACTAGTATCTGGGCTTTGCCATTGGGGTATTTCTACAAACCTCCCTGGGGTCATCACTCCCTGACGCGCCTCTCACTGCCCGCCCCTCTCTCTACACAACAGATTTTTGCCCCTATCGGGTCTGGATAGTCAGGATTGACTGTCTCCTCCTCTTTTAACACCAGTATCAGCAGAGTTAGCCCTCTTTTAATTGTATCCTCATCTTGCGAACCTGACATCCCAACCGTACTCAATGTAGAACCCACTCTTAAAATACTGAGTTGGAATGTTGCAGGTCTCGCGTCTAAAATGAATCTGCCAGACTGGTTGGAGTTAGTTCATAAACAGGACATTGTAATGTTCCAGGAGACTTGGGCTACTCGGGAGCTATTTTTGGAGGGGTTTGAATGTTTTAACATCGTAGCTCCCACCCCAGACTCCGGCCGGCCGGCAGGAGGCCTTTCAATTTGGATTAATATCACGGCAGGGGGTCGTGCTAGGGCCCTCGCCACTAATAACAATAAATTTCAGGTCATAATTTATAAACGGGGATCTCGTTTTACTTAATCAATTTTTACAACAATGATTTTAAGAATGTCCCTAACATGAATTTTATTGACTTGTTTAATTTCATTTCTAATTTACAGACAACTAATCGTGTCGTTAAACCTGTGGGAATTTGTTTAGGGGTGATTTTAATGTTAAACTATCGAGGGGTATTTATTCTGCCATCCATCCTATGAATATGGCACCATTATGTAATAGGGGGGCCCAATTATTAGACCTTTTAAGTACTAATAACTTCTCAGATGTGATGGAGCTTGTTGCAGTCTCGACAAGAGCCTGCCATATAGAACCTACCTATAGAGGCAGGGGCTCATCCTCTACCTTCGATTATATTTTTATTACTACCCCTTTAGAGAATTGTGTGTTAAAAGCTGAGGTTGTCTCTACACTATCTGGGGATCATAACCCTATTAACCTAACTCTGAGTCTTGCATCCAGACCGACCTACGATAAAGAGTGTGGCGCAAGGGATTTGTCCCCCTCTACCGACAACCTCAGATTGGTCTGGCGTGGCATAGACAACAAAGCCATATTTGGCAGGATGGTAAGAACTCACCTCGACTTAACACTTGTTTGTTGTTTAAGGTACATAACCCTGAGGTAGTTGACGCTTTCACGCAGCTTTGTGTGGGCGTCAAAACCTTGCTGTCTAGGCCTATTAAGAAAATTTATCCGGACCCAGGTTGGTTCAATGCTGATTGTTCTGCAGCCAATAGAGCTCTCCGAAGGGCGCTTGTTAATAAACCTAGAGACAGCTCCCTTAGTAAATTGCTTAGACTACGCTATAAATTAGCTATAGCAACTAGAAAGGAGGAAATTACAAGAGAGCATTGGGACAATCTTGCTCGGGCTACCTTGCTAAAAAATGGCAAGGATTTTTGGTTAGCCGTTAAAGGCATGAGGTCCTTGGGACATTCTATGTCTACAATTAGCTGCAATATTTGTAGTGAGTCCTGGGAAGCACACTTTAGGAAGATCTATTCTGCCCCAGTCTCACTTACAGCTACTAACGAGTATGCAATGACCACTAGGGTCCTGATTGACTTATCGGAAGTTGAGGAGGCTATCGATCAGAGCCTGGGATGCAAAGCCCCCGGTCCTGATGGTTTGCCCATCGACCTTATTAAAAGTCACCCGGATTTTTGGGCGCCCCTACTGTTGAATGTTTTTAATAATTTAACAAATTTCACCATACCCAATACTTGGTCCTCCAGTATTATTGTGCCGATTTTTAAAAAGGGGGACCGTTCCAACCCAAGTTGTTATAGGCCGATCTCCCTGATTGATAATACGTTGAAAATTCTGGGGAGGGTCTTGTATAACAAGATCAGGTCATGGGCCGAGGAAGTTCAGATCCTACACCTGTGTCAGTTGGGGTTCAGGAGCAATATTGGCACTGTTGAACAGTGCCTTAACCTCAACTTGATTATCGGTAAATACAATGTTGCTAAGAAAACACCTATATATCTAGCATTTATGGATCTCACCTCGGCCTTCGACTTTGTCAACAGGTCACGGCTGTGGACTACTCTTTTAAATTATGGTCTAGACGAATCCCTCGTATATCTTCTAGCTCATTTGCACAAAGATCTACACGCCCAGGTGCGTATTAGCAGGGATGGTGAGGTTTCCAAAGTCATTGAAGTTGGCAGAGGGGTCAGGCAGGGCTGTGTCCTGGCCCCTCTCTTATTTATTCTGTATATCAATGACCTGAATAAGTCTTTGGTAACACTTACCCATGACGTTCCCTGCATCAACGGTAACAAACTTCCTGCCCTGTTATACGCCGACGATACGGTGCTGATGGGCCGCACACCAAAAGCTCTCCGCATTTTGGTGCGGGGCTTTGTAGACTTTATGGTTGCCCTGGATTTATGTACTAATTTAAAAAAATCTTTTTTAATGGCGTGTGGGTCGAAGAAGTATTTTAATACATCAATTATTTTAAATTCAAATAGTTTACAAAGCACTCGCACTTTCCCATATCTTGGGCTTGTATTTGCTTCAAATGGATTGTGGGTTGACCATGTGGCTCATTGTAGGAGAAAGTTTACAAACTCTACTAATATAATACTCGGGTTGTCAAAGCCGAGGAATACAGAGGTTGTATCTGCCACTGTTAAAATTTTTAAACTCCAATGTATACCAATTGCCACTTATGGTGCAGAAGTTTGGGGCCATACTAATAGCGGCAGCATCCAGGATGAAGAGAATAGATTTTGCCGTAAAATCCTGGGCGCACCCATTTCCTCTTCTAAATATGCCAGTCACTGGGAACTGAATTTGCCATATATTGAAGATTACATCAAGGCTCGCCCAGCATTATTTTGGCTGAGAGTTTGGAGAAACCCCGCGGCCCAACTTACTAGTGATATAATATCAGATTGTTTAAAATGTGATAAGGGGATGGAAATACCCTGGTTGGTCGCTGTATACAAAAGTTTAATCAGTGTGAATCATGAATATTTATTTTTAAACCCTTCAGACCTTGGTACCATTAGTAAAAATCGCTTCAGTCGGCCCTTTACGCATCCTATAGGAATGCTAGATTTGACAAAGAATGTAAGAAAACATCCGTCGCTAAATACATGCGCATTGAGAATATCTCATGCATACCCTCTAGCTATTTATTAAAACCCATTGGTCGTTGGGAAAGGGGCCTACTTTTCCGGTTGAGGACTGATACTATGAATTTCATACTTTCATTCCCTGCGGGGTATATTTCCAACCTCGATCATTTGCCTTGTCCATGCAATAGCCAACTTAAACAATCTATGCTGCACTTTTTATTTTTTGTAGTTACTATTCAACACTTACTAAAAGGTTTTTGATTCCATATTTTAAGGCTTTACCTGAGATTGACTACAAGGCAGCTTATGGGAAGGTCATTGCTTTGAAAGACGATGAGCTAACCTTTCGGGTTGGTTCCTTTCTGAAAGCGGCAGTGCGCACTCGTAACTCTATGTGCCCCTGCTGAATCATATCATTTTATTCTGCTTTTTAACTTTTAAGCTATATGTATTTGCTGGCATATAAATATTTTAATGAATTTTGCTTTCTTTGTACCATCTTGTGTATTGTACTACTGGAGGACCAATTTTAATCGGATATTTTAACTGCCCCTTTGTTGTTGGAATTTTCATTACATATGTTGTTGTTTGTTTGTACTTTTATGGATATGTATTTGTATCCGAATAAAGATGATATTGATTGATTGAGAAGCAAGAGAGGTGCAGAAAGCAGAGAGTGAGGTGCAGAGAGAGGCAAATGAGGTGCAGAAAGAGGCAAGAGAGGTGCAGAAAGAAGCAGGTGCAGAATGAAGCAACAGAGGTGCAAAAAGAGGAAGAAAGGTGCAGAAAGAAGCAAGAGAAATGCAAAAGGGACAGGAGAAGTGCAGAAAGATGAAGAGAGGTGTAGAAGGAAGCAAGAGAGGTACAGAAAGAGGCAAGAGAGGTGCAGAAAGAGAAAAAGGAAGTGCAGAAAGAGGAAGAGAGGTGCATACCAGTACTTACACACCCACTCACTGATTAATTGATCTACACACACATCCACTCGCTCACCCATACTGCCACTCATAGACCCACTTACTAACTAATACAGCCATTGACATATCTACTCATACCGCCATACTGGCACTCACACACTGAGTGAGTCACCCATACATCTACTCACACACTGAGTGAGTCACCCATAGAACTACTCACACACCTAGACACTCATCCAAACAGTCAATCATACAGCTACTCACTCACCCAAACAGTTACACACATACACACTTACTTACTCATACAAGTAGTAACACGAACTCACTCAGCTATACAGTCACTGACAGAAGTATGTACTCATCCATATAGTCACACTCACATTCAACGGGTGGTCCAACTGACCAATGTGTTTTAGAAAAAAACCTTGGTAAAACACCCACATTTATTAAATTAAACAATGACAACAACATTTTTGTTAGTCTTAAAGAATTTTATAATATGAATGTACTCATGATTTACAATATCAGGGTTGCTCCGAAATATAAAAAGTGAATTGAGTGCTCAAGGTAGTGCTCGTGATGGGATGGGAAAGTGAAGGAAGACGTGAAAATAATTACAATATTTACAATGATGAAATAGACCTGTCTAACAATGTTTTAAATGACTGACTAAACAGATCCCAAGTAGCGAGACGTTGTGAAGACATATTTCATCCTCCACTTCTGGGCATAAATGGTAAGTACAGGTCAAAGGTACAAAGAAAGTCGACCTTTCGACCCCAAAATGTAACAGGAGGCAAATCATTCCTTACAACGGGGCCTTCCTCAGGACAGTTAATGGAGCAACCTACAAAGTAGGTAAAGTTATCATCAATAATTATCCCAAAACACATTAAGGGGGGTGTGTAAATTAAAAAAAGTAAAACACCTTTGCTCACCTCAGTATCGAACCACAATGCAGCCAGTAAAGGGCTTTAAGGGATTGGGCTGGAAAGCTCCGGATCAGGAAAATGGCACACATAACACATACAGAATTTCGTTATGAGACTCTATGTTGTGGAGCTGAAAAGTAAATTGGGTGAAGCACATTAGTGCTGAGTCTGTTAGGCCAACTTCAATTAATCTGCTTGATAAGCCGATACTCACA
The DNA here is from genome assembly GCA_963921515.1 of Calotriton arnoldi. Classification (NCBI taxonomy): domain Eukaryota; kingdom Metazoa; phylum Chordata; class Amphibia; order Caudata; family Salamandridae; genus Calotriton; species Calotriton arnoldi. The sequence continues at coordinate 290,300 of CAWUFW010003840.1, forward strand.
GGTTAGAGGCTTCCCATGGATGTAAACACAGATCTCAAAATTCTGGAACTATTATAAAGTGAGGGAATAAATCACTCAAGACAGAATTCGACCAACGATTTCTACAAGGAAGGACACAACAAAAGGGGCATTGTTTGGAAGCAGAATGCAAGAAGTGTGCTACTGTTACTCTTTGCACATGAAAAATTGGTACCTCGTGACTGAAGTGGCACAGAATTCATCTGTATATTTCTGTAGGGTAAAAGACAAGGCCAAGTTGAAGGTAAATTGATCCACAAAACATTATCCAAAAGCGTATGCTGCAGACGCGCATCACTAGAGAAAGCATTTACCTTGAATAGAGAGAGGAACTTCAAAAGTGTCTCACATCTGGCTGCGCGCGGTGCTTGTGTCTAAAAATAGGGATGGGGATGGCGCTGGCGTGCATGCGGTTGCTTCCACGTCGGGGAAGCAGCCGCTAACTGTAGTGCTCGTACATGGTAGTATACGTCACCGGCCTCGAACCGGGCCTCGAGAGGAGATGACTTGGTAAATACCACCGGGGCATGTGGATGTCGAAAAGGGTATCAAGGGGCAATTACTAGAACCGTTCTAGTGCAGTGTGAGGAGGCAGCGAATCTTCGCAATTATAAAGAACCGTACTGAAGGAAAGGAAAAATTTGTATCGATATAAGCCTCAACCGGATTAGTGACCCAGTAACAACCTAAATTACATTGATGACAAAAAAGTAATAATATGTGTTGACAACACAAATAAACATATTGCAAAAAAGGGGGAAAACATCAACATAATCTAAGTGAAGACAAAACAGCAAACAATTTCTGAGCATAACAGTCATAAATACAACATAATGAAACCAAGTATCATATACAAGAGAATGACAACATGAGAACATTGAAAAAATGAATGAATTTAATGATACAATTAATTACACACAAGTCAGATCTGGAATATGACAACCATGAATAAAATGATTCACTGTGCATTACAATGGCGTGATTAAACAAATTGAGACACAGAATGCTGCAAGTTGGAAAAAAACACAGAAATTGAGATGATGCAGATGAGTAACATAACAGACATGTATACAATTGATCACTACACCAAAAAATGACGTGACAATGCAAATCAGGATACAAAACTCAGCATGTTAGAGATAGCCCCATCAAGAACTTAAAAGGATATAGTTGGGTAAAGTACATCTAGGCCAATGCTACTGTAGGAACTATACAGATGGGTAAAAGGGATACTGGTCAACTAGTAGTAAGTAGGGGTACCTGTCTGGCACTCCCCTCATGTTCATTCAGACCATGTTGAACAGTATCCAAGTAATGCATCCATTTGTATTCGCGTAAATACATGATATCAGTAATATTCCTACCTTGAGTGCCCAGTGTAACCTTTTCAAGGACAACCCATCTGATGCTATCTGCGGAGTGGTGGAGCGACTGGAAATGTTCAACTAGAGGTGCTCCTAGAACACTACATCTCACTCTACTGCAGTGTTGAATAATGCGAATTTTAACCTTCTGGTTTGTTTGACCAATGTATAGCAGACCACATGGGCATACAATCCCATAAATTACATTTATACTGTTGCAATTGGTGTGATCTTGGACAGGGACGGCAAAGTTATTGTGTGTGAGTTGTTTGGTCTCAATGGTGAGGTCACATGCTTTGCATCGGCCACGTTTGAAATGGCCCATTGTTGAGGGTAGATTCCACATAAAGGGAAGAGAGGGCTGCGTAGGAGATTTTAAAAAGGACTGGACCACATGGTCCCTGATGCTTTTACGCCTCTTAAAGGAATGCATGGGTGGTTCTGTTATGCCCACATCATCAGAGATTAATCGCCAGTAATAGTTGATGATCCGTCTAATATCATTACTTCATGTACAGTAGGTAGTGACACAGATCATTTGATCCATTGAATTGTCAATTGTAAATTCGGGTTTTAGGTTCAAGCAGAGATTTTCTAGGGTTGCAAAGTGGCTGTTATTTGGCCAAAAGAGTAGCCTCCAAGAGTTCTTCTTAATAATGGCTGCTCTTGTGATTGAAGACTACTAGGAGAAGGTAGAGAACTTGTAGCAGAAGTTACCAGAGAAAGAGGTGAAAAGAGCAAAAATCATGAGGGCTACACAGGATGCATACGGGTCCGTGCACACATATTATGGGAGGCTTATACAGATCTAGGGAGATTACAGAGGAGTTGAAGATCTTGCAAAAGAAGACGTTTACAGATTCATATCAGCTTTTGTTCTGAGTCTGTGTCTAGAGCTTAGTTCTCATATTCAACAAATTGTGATGTGTTGGCAGGCTAAGAGTATCAATAAGATACTCAAGAATGCAAAGTATTGCAGCTACAACTTCTCTTTTTGCAGCATTTCGTTATTAGGGTTTTGAAACATAAGTATGATATACAGCTTGCCAACCATATGCATGTAGAACAAGGCAACTAACCATGGGGGAGGAGGAAGGTGAGTGGAGCCACCGGGCACATGCAGAGCACCAAGGTTGTGAAACTGCACTCACAGGGCACCCAGAAAACGAGGGGTGGGGGCTGAAGCCCAGGACCAGAGTGCATGAATCAGCCCCACCAGAACATAGCGCGTCAGCATCATGGGGCATCCAGTGGCAAGGGGCTGGCGGGAGATAATGGCTGGCCACTGACCCAAAGGAAGGGAAAAGCATGTGGGTACCACAGGGGTGGGAGAGGCATAAAGCACTCAAGAAGCGTCCAGGGGAAGGAGGGGCAGCAGGGAAAAAGGAGCATCACCTAAATGTGGCAGGGGTAGAGTAGGGTGCAGCCGTTATGAGGGGACTCCATGGGGGGGCAGGCCGAGGAACCATGTCAGGACAGAGCTGAACCTTCCACAGCAAAAAAAGGGGCCTCAGATCACCTTAATGGCATCAGGCTTGTCATTGAGCTTATAGGTCGCACGTTCGTTCATAAGCGACTATTCTGTGCAGTTCTATGATCCATTCATTGGGGGTTGTTGTCGTCTGCAGCAACTGCTTCTACGCTAAACAAAGAAAGATTAAGCAAAAGTTAATGGCTGCATAAAAGAAGCAGCTTTAGAAAGGTATTAAAACCAGTTTGGGAATTCTGGTCATGATTCTAGATTGGTTGATGGCTCAATGGTCTTGTGAGAATTCGAATTTTGAAATGCAAGGAATGAAAGCAGTTGGAGTGCCAGAAAATAACATGTTGTCTGCATAGATTGGAAATGTGGCTCCACAGGACAGTGGTAGAGGACTTGTGAATAGTCCTGGAATGAATACAAACATAAACATGTTTAAGAAGAGCACCACTAGTTATCGCTATAGGAAAATTGGCTACTGGAAGCGCGAATCTAGATAGAATGCCGATCAAATTCAAAGTTATTTTATTCCTTAGCTGCAGCAGAATGCAAATCAGAGGGTATCAAATTGTGTACCGGCACACAATGCATTCTGCCTGCATTCAGGCTTCCAGTGGTCAGTATTCCCACAGAGATGACAAGTGGCCTGTAACTCCAATATTGCAGTAAAAGATGAGAAATAAAATAACTCATTTTCTAAATTCAGAGTATCAACAAAATGTATTGATCATAAATAGTGACTTATCCCAGTTTACACCGGAAGCAACTAATACACAAGGATGGTGCCTGTAGGAGGAGGAGAATTGTATGCATGTTGTAGTACTAGAGATAGACCAGAGTGGCCCATATGCATATGGTGAAGTGAATGGCCACCCCGTATCATTCCGGAGTGATTCCGATGATACCCACTCCACAGTTTGTTCCATTGAGGCTTCAAACACACCCCTCTCTGGAAAAGTAGTCCATGTTGTAGGGATTAGTAATAAACAAATTACAAATCAGGTTACAGCAAATGTCCCTGCATAAATTGTTTCAATAGAAAACAATTAACAATTTATATTGTGTGATTCGAGTCTTGTTAGCTTTGCAGGAAGGGATTTGCTGTGCAAAATTAATTGCATGATTTACAGTAAACTGGAGCATGTCACATTTCAAACTCAAGATGAGGATTTCATGTTCAAAGAAAATTGCAAGAGTCAAAAGCTCAGTTTTCCCCCATTGTTACAAAAGGTTACCTGCCTCTTGATTTAAGACATTCAGTGAAAGAGGAGGTACGGGATTTCAAAGTTAAAGAAGTTGCATTAATTAAAAGTGCAGAGCCAGTGAAGACTACAGTAAAATCAAATGCACTTTACCCTAAAACTCATCAATATAAACTTTCTCAAAAAGGAGAAGAAGGAATGAAGCCCATTGTTGAGAAGATGTATAGCAGGGTATTCTAAAGGAGGTGCTTGGTAGTCCTTGCAACTCTCCAGTGACGGGCATTAAAAAACACAAATGGCTAATGTAGGGTGTCGAAGATCTTTGAAAAATGAACCCAATTTCACTTCCATGTTGTCCAGCGGTACCTGTGATCTAGTCTCATATTCCTGCGTATCCAGGATAGTATACAGCCATTGATAGTGCCCAGCATTTTTCTCCATTTTTTCTTCATGAAAATAGCCAATACCTTTTCGCATTCAGATTCCTCAAAAAAATCCTGGTTCAGTGTCGTATCCCATAAAGGTATATAAATAAACCCTCAATCTGTATACAGATACAGAAAGATGATTAGAATAATCTGCAGCTGACGTGTAACTCAGTGCTGGTGTGCTATGTAGGCGACTTGATGGTCAATAACACTGGAAGATTGCAAGTTGGATACAATTGCACTCTTGAACCATCTTGCTGACAATGGAAATACATCTCACCTACCAAAATGCAGTACTGAATTAAAGAAATAGTCTATCTTGGTGACAACATTGAAAAAGGGGCAAGAAAAGTCTCAAAAGAACATGTTTATGCAATCCCAAGAAGGAATGCTCTGACTACTGAGGCGGAAGTATGGATATTTTTAGGAATGGTTGGCTACCGTCATCAGTGGATTTCAAACTTTACTCTGATTGCAAAGCCTTTAGTAAAGCTTACTCACTATGACATAGTAGATCAGGTCCCATTATATGAGGAATGGATGAGTGCCCTCCTAGAACTTAGAGGCCAACTCTGCAGTGCACCAGCTTTAGGAATGCCAAATTGCGAGGATTTCTCTTTGTATTGTCATGAAGCAGAAGGGTCTGCACTTTCTGTCCTGGTGCGGAAGCATGGAGAGTTAAGCATGCTTCTCACTTACTTCTATGCTACATTAGATCCAGTAGCTGCAACTCTCCCTGGTTGTCTGTAATCTGTATTAGAATTTTGCCTTGCAGTTGAACAGAGCGAGGGAAATGTGATGGGTAAATACCAATTGTGTTAGTCCCTCATTCAGTTGAGATTTTGCTGACTTATATACAAATTCAACACATCACAGCTAACAGGTGAAATATGAGCAAAAGATATTGGTAGTTGATAACATTTCAATTAGAAGAAGCAATACTTTAAAACCTGCAACGTTGCTGCTGATTCCAAATAATGACAAAAATTATGAAGAATCTGACTATGACTGTATTGATTTAACATAATTGTGTACCAAACTAAGAACTGACATAAAAGACACTTGAATCGAAGTGGCTGATTTAACTCTGTTTGTGGATTGTTCTTGTCTGAGAGACCATCAAGAAATACTAAGAGCAGTTTATACTAAGAGCAGCTTATGCAGTATGCTCTAGTTCTGAAAATGTTAAAGTATCATAGCAGAACTGATTGCCCTGACAAGAGCATTCTGTCTAGCTAATGAACTGAGAGTGACCATCTACACAGACATCCAGGATGGTTTTGGAGTACTATGTTATTGTGGGCAATTGTCTTCACAAAGGGTTTCTATGACATCCTCTGGTACTCCTACTAGGAATGGAATATACATTTTAAACCTCTGACAAGCTTTAAAGGAACCTGAAAAATTTTCGGTTGTAAAGTATGTTGCTCATAGGTCTGGTGATGACATGCTTAACTGTTTTTTTATTGAATCCAAAACAAGCAACACAGAGTGAGCTTCAAGAGGAGATACCAGAGAATGAAAAGAAAAAATAGGAGAGAGGTGGTTGTAAGAAAGATTACAATGGTGTATGGGTAACTAAAGACCACCAATATGTACTTTCTGACTCATTGCTTCTAACTATAGCCTGGTTGATCCATGACCAGAAATGATAAGGTGTTGCGATGAGATGACTGTGTCCAAACTACTATAAAGGGAGCTGGTCCTTGATCTGATATGCCTATGTGTATTGAGACAGACAGATGAAACCACTTCAAGAATGTGATCCTAAATTTTGTTTGCAGAGCTGTACACATTGTGCAAAAGTTACACTGTAGTTACAGACTGGAAGCATCTTGTGTGGTTGAGAAAATTAATGGAACTATTAAATCCAAGCTGGCTAAGGTGTGTGCTTTGACAACTTTGAAATGGCTTGATGCATTTTCACTTGTGCATTAGAAGCACTCCAAATAGAATGACTGGCCTCTATTCACATGAAATCTTCATGGGGAGAGCTATAAGAGTACTGAGCATTTCATCATCAGCACTTGTTTTAAAAAAGTGATGACATTATGTTGGATTACTGAAAAGGTATGGCTGATGTGGTGAAATCTGTCTCTCATCTGGTGAATGTGGTAATGCCATCAATGAAATGGCATGCATTGCAACCTGGCAGCTGCGTGCTGGTGAAGAAGCACAACCACAAAAACTGTTTAAAGCCACAGTGGAAAGGCCCCCATCTGGCAATCCTTGTGATTAACACTGCTGTGAAGTGTGCTTGTATCCTAGTTGTATGGATCCATGCAACTCACAAGAAAAGAATGAAAGCTGCGGATGAAGAAAAAGAAGTGATGACAACAGTGACTGATTTAAAGTGTCAAGCTCAAGTTTGCTGAGTGGATCCAGATGGGAGAGAGGAAAAAGCTCCAGAGAGGGGTAAAGAAAACAAAAATAAGAAATCTAAATCAAGAAGACTAAACATTTAAATACCACAAGCAAGAAGAACAAGTGTATGAAGCTTAAGTTCGTGAGAAAGTAAATCTGAACATTTGAGTTTCAAGAACCCAAAGGTAAGTGGTTTACAGTGAGCAAAGTTGTTGATGCACATGAAAGCACAAGTCCACTGCCAAGTGAAGAATATTCAGCAGTAGTCACAAGCAATGTTCCCTCTAATTTAATTTCTATGTGTGCAGAAAGAAATCATCTATGTGCACACTTCCCTTGGCCTTGTGCAGGACTACTTCGGGGTACCAGCTGTAGGGTTGAGAGCAAGCGAATAGTGGTCCATTTTTATTCTTCATGTAAAACAGTACCATTACAATGAACTTTTAAGAAATGCTTGCCAAAACAGATTTTAGTGTACACAAATATCACGACACACCATAAAAGAAGCAAACTTCCTTCTAAATGGTAACTTTTTTTGAGCTTCCTACCCAATAAACATTAACCACATAGCTCTGTTATCAAAAAAGATCAACTTCCCAATTTGGCTTGCTCCACATGACAAAAATACAATAAATGCTGAAAATAAAAACAAACACAGCAAAAATAACAAAACATTTTATATAGCCCACACGGTGAACTGAATTCCAAGCTGTTTTGCTCTGGGACTCATAATAGTGATGGATTAAAGGGTTTTTAGCATCATGCCCATCGTGAAGTGCTTGGAGATTAACTCAGCCAAGTAGAGGTTGAGGACTTAGGAGTACCCCTTTACATTATTGTTAATTGTTTGACACAGCAATCTAAAGCCAAACTGTTGGCAGTACAGGTCTGAGCATATCTCTTTTACAATAACATGACAGAACAGAAGAAGGCATTGCCCTGTGGAAGAGGGATTAGGAAGGAGTTTAAGAAATTTGCAAATGAGCGCATAAATCTCAACTCTTTGACTACAACAGTTTCCCTTGCTAAAATGTTTTAAACTCCTTGCAGATAAACACTGTGTTGCTAAATATACTTTAAATAACTACAACTTAAATGCCAGAAAAATCTAAACATTATCATCAGTCTGTCAGAAATGGCTATCATTTCTAGGATCCTTAAAATGGATGATATTAGCCCTTAAAATGAGTAAAAGTAAAGAATATACTCCTGTTGAATAAATGATAAGGAATCTCTACATTTTTATCTGCCAGTGTTAATTAACATGCAATTTGGTGGTCTGTAAGTACTAACTTACTACAACACATCTATCAAATGAGTAGGAACATGAAGAGACATGCTCAAGAATTTTCAGGGTAACCCCTTGCGACATGTGACACTGCTTGCAGAACCTGGCATCACAATACCCCCATAAAAATAAATAATTAGTTTTACATGGATGATGCCACAGTATTTATAATTTTGCGGAATTCATATCCATCCTAAGCCGTTCATTAAGGGTTGCCTATTATTTTAGGAAGTAATACTTTCATTGGTAAATACAGATACAACCGGGTGCAGTATTTCCTCCCTATTACTGAGTTCGGCACTGCAGAAGTGGGGATACTGAAATATTCCATGTTTCCTTATTTATAAGCTGCAAAACTAGGAATGAGCAGTATTTTCCCTCCACAAAATATGTCACACTTTACCCAGCAAAATTTGCAAGGGAAAAACACTCCAAATTCATTCAACTTTTGTAATTCTGATTTGGACACTAATTCCTTTTTACTCCCAAATCTGGAATAATTGTCTTGCTGTCATGAGGGCCAGGAATCTGGATTGCAATAGACAGCAAATGTTTCCCTGTTGGGAAATATAAATCTTACATTTTTTATTTGTTCCCAAAGGTACAGCAACATTTAGATTATCAGTTAGGTAAATTGTGATGAATTATCAGTCCCAAACTTGCCAGCAGCCTACGTTCATGCAGCTCTGTCGATGCTCCTCAGTCCTAGGACTTCCTGCTGTATGTGTTTACACGACTTTTAAAAGGTACCTCTGTCACAATGCTCAATTCAGGCAGCCTTCACACTGCTCCACTGATGTCTAATTGCTTGCTTCAAATTGTATCCTCACCCCTAAGACATGGATCTCAGTCACAGGGCTGACTTCAGTTTGCACTCACAAAGCTCCACTGATGTATAGTTGTCAGGGGGCTGCCTTTATTCACAACTTAAAAACATTTGATATTACACTGCTACACTAACACAGCTTTGACAGTGCACTGCTTTCACAGAGGTGCCAGTCCACGTGCACACAACTTTGACAGTGCACCTTAGTTATAAAACCGCCTGCAATCAGAATTCATACAGCTCGAAGGAAACTGTTGCAAGACATGTTGCAGACTGTCATATTTCTCCGTGAATCAACTGTGGCACAAGGAAGCACAGATTCCCACATATACCAAGTTGACTAAGCAAGGCCAGTTCACTAATGGTACACTATTAATGTGTTTTTACATAGCATTTCATACCACTACTTAATGTATAAGTATTACTATTTACCATTTTATAGTTCTCCGTTTAGTGACCTCACAAGGATGAAATGCTGAGTGTGCTGTGCAGGTTTGAAACTCATGATCGCCAGAACTCTGCATATGTCTGCAACAATTGTTTAGCTCACTGAGCCATCCTTCTGTCTACTAGATTCAAGAGTACTCTAAACTCCTAAATGTGCAATAGCATTCTGGAAAAGCACATGCCCCATGCAACAGGAGTGATGATAGGAACGATCAGTGGATTTGTGAGGCTCCTGTGCAGATCTCAAACCAGATGAATGTTAGAGCTGCATTTGGGTGCTAAATAGAAGGAGGACTGAATTATGGATGTGGCTTTTGTTTAGAAACCTTATGTTCCTACTTGAAGGACATATTGTGTGATCTTAGAAAGGAAAGTTTGACTGAATGCTTTAGTTTGTCATTGTCTCTTTCCTTCCTAAACTTGACCCTAAATATCACCTATTTCTGAAGGGAGCAATGATGGCCCCACTACATTCTTTGGTTTGCTCTTGCTTCAAGGTATGTTCCAGGCTAGTGTTGAAATCCCTCTTTTCTAGCCTCTCAAAGCTGAAAACGACTTTCTAAAGCTGACATTAAGAAATGCAACGTCTGTGCTGGAACACCTTCTCATAGTGCACCTTGTAAACAATGGTGCCTGCTTGGAGGCCTTTCTGCACAGATCAACTTCAGACTGTGAACGGTGGAGAAAGGGGCATCCCGCCAGGCCGCTCAATTAGTCCTATTCAGTCCCTCTATTCAACACCATTGTTTAAGCCTCACCTGCAGACCCCTCCCACCCTTCACAAGTCAGATGAGACAGGGAAGCAAAGAGCCCCCCTTTCAGACAGCGCCATGGCTAGGATGGAAAGCATCGACAGTGCATGTGTTTCATTTGCCTTTCACAGCAGCCTGATAGTATTTTAGGAGCGTGCGCGCTCCTCACAATGAAGTGTGCGGGAGTGAAAGTGGAGCTGCGTGGCCGCACAGGCGTGCATCTTAAAGGGAACATAGGTCACAAGAGATCCTGAAGATGCGAACGTGCATTGAGGAGAGAAATGGCCGGAATCAGTGAAAAGAAATAAAATCATTCACTGGAAGCCTCAGAGGCCAGAGTCTATCAGTGAAGAGCCAGAGACAACTGATTTAGACTCTGAAAATAGTGAAAGTGAATCACCTGTAGCCAAATGGTCAACAAGAGAGAGGGCGCCAAATAGAAAGTATACTTCTCCTGAATTAACTTATTTTTACTTCAGTCTCTGCAGATGAATAATCAGATGTGGAAGTCTATGGCCTGACAAATTGATGCAAGTTCCTTTTTGAGGAAGAACCAGAAAAACCACCTTGAATTTAAAAACAAAATATGAATTCTGTTTTAACTAAATACCATGTATAGTGCAATTGCATAGTTAGAGTTAGTTTTTTATCATACCTTAGATATCCAGATGAAGATAGTAGGGTTTCGTGAATTCTACAGAGTCAATTAACTGAAACTGAGTGTAGAAGCTTGATTCTTGATCTTGAAGCTTTTTTGAAGTTGGGTTTTTGTCTCATTTTTTATTTTTGCTTAGTAGAAGGATGGAGAAGCAAAGGAGGCAAAGAAGCTACACAATATTCAATATATTTTAGAGACAATGATAATTAGCCTGTTGTGCTTGATTTCTCCACTTGGATATGCTTCATCAACACAAGTTGAATTAACTACTATACCCAATGATATGATAAGCATGAAGTTAACATATAGGCATAGATCTATAAGTAACTGTAGGGAAAATTCATATTCAAATGTATTAGAGGAGTATACTAGTATGATGAATGCAAAAGGTTATTTTGTTTGTACATATATACCTTCTTCAGTAGAAAAAGGCGCAACCTATTCTCAACTGCCCCTCTCATAACCATTGTCCTGTAATGTTTTTGTTTTATTTTTTATAATAGAGAGATTCTGTCTCTGTATCTTTCAAACTACAACACTTTGCTGGAAGAACTTATGGATGTGATAACTCTGGTATTTGTAAATTCTTTTCTAAACTTTTGAAGTTGGTTGTCCAACCTAATCTGAATACTAACAAAGCAAAAAATGACCCTGTGTGCATTATTAGTGAAGAATAGTGTGAGTTTAACAAGTGGAATAATGGAAGAAGGATGTAGATTTTGAGAACTTGGGAGGAAATAAGTGAGGTTAATATGCAAATAGAATCTGAAGAGAAATTAAGGCTTTTTAATGTGCATCAGAGATTGGGAATGGAGCATGTGAAAATAGAGATATTATGTAGTGTGCAACAGAAGTCTCAAAAGACAAGCTCAATACAATTATTTAGAGGGAGTGAGTATGAAAGGAGCTATGTTGATGATGATGTGTTTTTGATTGACAAAGAACCAATCAATATTCAGAAGAATTTAGTGTGTTTGTGGTAAAGCTGCCTATTTTAACCGGCCACGTAGTTGGGTAGGAAGGTGATATCTTCCTTTGGATTTCTCTCAGATTTACCAAATGAAATGAGTGCCGTTGTTGGTTTGGAAAGAGGAAACAGCAGATTTGACTACATTTTGTTGAATGTGATTGGTGCTATTATTACATCTATTGGTGTGGCTTTGAATGATGTGAAAATTAGGAGATTGTTGACATTTATAGATCAACTTACTTCAAACACTGATGGAGCATTAACTAAAATCAAGGAGGGACTAATGGCTATGCAAGATATGAGTATACAACACGGCCTTGCTTTAGATATCTTTCTACCAAAGGGGGAAGTCTGCCATGAGTTAAACGTACAATAGCGTTGTACCTTTATACTCAATATCAACAAGCTTATTAATGCTCATATAAGAAACAAAACTAATATTTGCTGTGAAATAAAAACTCTTGAGGAATATGGTTTGGGGAAATTAGTTGGTTCTTGGGTTAGTGAGATTGGAAAGGTTGGTGAGTGGTTTGATAGCATACGAGGGAGTACAATTTATTTTATTTTAACTGCATTAATTATTGTGTTCATTTGTGAAATTTGTTTAATTCTTTAGCTTAAAATGTTTGAAGCAATCTTCTATAAAATGGGACTAAATTGTGGGAGTAAAAAGAAGGTGTCAGCAATGTTGACCAAGAAGAAGAAGCGTGATCTTTAGAAAATGAAAGACATCAAAGCACAAGCCTATGATGTCATTAAGATGTTGGAAGAATTGACACGCAAAAGACAACAAGTGATGCAGACTGGACTTTGAATGCAATAGTGGCATTTTGATGACTATTGTAATTATCAGATTGAGAACTTGATAAAGCAATTTTTTTATTCACGCCATATTTGCATATTAACATGAATCTGTTGCAATTGAAACAATAATACTGTCATGTACAGAACCATGTTTTTCTGGCCCATGCTAAACTAAGCCGCAACTAGGCCTCAAATTGATTTTATATTAATGTGGCTGCTGCTTCATAATATTCATTGTGTGTTGATATTTTTCATTGACAGCTGACACCACAAGCAGTGAAATGTGCACTCCTTGTTTTATAATGACATGTTGGTCTTGAAGAACTCCAAGGGAAGCCTTTAGATACTTTTAAAGGCTCTTTCTGCTCACTCACTGTTTGCCATTTATCTATGAATAGTTTCATTGTTTATATAACCAGATTTGATCTGACATCTCCGAAGACATTAGCTCATAGGGGTTCATAATTATTCATTTAGGGATATAACACTAGGATGGTGGTATTATATCACATTTTATAATAATGTATTTTGACTTGCTGTTGTGTTCAAAATAGTTTATTGAATTTTATGATAAGCAAAGACAATACAAAAAAGAGTACTGTAGTAAGTACCCTGATAAAACTTTCTTTCAATAACAATATATATAAAAAATGTAACAGGTTCAATATAATCTGAAGAATAATACATTAAAAAGGAAGGGAAAGAAAAACAAATATTATTATTATGTAAAGCATTTCTTTTTGTTTTCAACAGAGCTACTTATAAATACTATCTATTAATTATATTTAAGAGATGAAAAATAAATAATAAAAATGAAGTAATACAATCATCAATTGGTTTCCAAAATGAATAATAAGAGGGACTATTATGAACAATACCTGAAAAGGATAAATTAGCACATCTTCTAGTAAAAATAATCCATGACCACCAAGCATGAAATGATAATAGGGACACATCTTTCCAACATGCAGTAATAGACTTTAAAGCAGCCAACAATAAAAAATTTAATAGTTTGCAGTTTAAGTCAGACAGATTCGTAGAGAGAGCAGAAGATTTGCAAATCAAAATATTAAATGAAAGTGATTCAGTAAAATTAAATTTTTTTTTATAACATCCCAAACTTCATTCCAAAATGTAAGAACAAAATTACATACAAAAAGAATATGCTTTAGCGAGCCTGGATGTAAATTACAGTGCCAACATTTCAAAGTAGATAGAAGCTTAGCTTTAAATAACTTTAACGGAGTCCATAAACAGTTAAAAAAAGTAAAGGAATTTTTTTGATATAGTAATACAGGTAACCATCCTGAGATATTATTTAACCATATTTTCTTCCATGTATCATATGAGAAAGATGTTGAGAGTTCGTTATTCCAAAATGTTGAAATCAAATCAATATTGTTTCCTTTAAAATTATTTAATTTATTATAAATTAACGAAACAGCGTGAGATGAAGAAGAAACTGCATGAATATAGATTGTTGAATCTGAATTAATATTAGAACGGAAAGCATTAGGAAAGGAATCTAGAATAGAATGACATAAAATCTGATATTTAAAAAAATCAGAAGGAGGTAAGGAGAATTTATGTTGCAATTCATCAAATGATAAAAAAGTATTATTATGATATATGTCTTTTAATTAAAAAATACCAGCTTTTGGGGCGTGGCTTAGCCAGCTGCAAGATGGCCGCAATTAAGTGGGCTCTGCCGGCCAAGCCTAACATCCGCTACAATCCTGCAGCAAAACCCATCGACCCTGCCCGGCAACCTGCAATTCGGACTCGCCTTACCCTGGGGCGTCCTGTGGTGTGACTCCCGCTTCCTGCGCTGCTCCGGAGCGGAGTTCTCCCACCCGACATTCTCCCTGGGCCCGGGCCTCGTTGGAGGTGAGGCCCGGTCTTGCTGCTACCTCGCTGCGGCGGCCTTCCTGTGCCTGGAGGGCTGGCTGGTGGACTGCCTCACTGCCCGGACTGCTGAGCCGGTAAGTGCCTCGGCCGCTGGGGCTTCCTGCGGCGGGAATGGGGGTGAGTGTGCCGCACCGCCCGGCCCTTCCCGTGGGGCCGGCGCCCCATCACCGGTCCTTGGTGCCAATAACGGCAGCCTGTGGGTCCCGGGTCTGGCGACGGGGGCGGCGCACCATCCGCGACTCCCCGCCGCTTGCGGTCCTTCGCGGGTGAGGCCCCAGGCTCCCCCTCCACGTACTGCGGTAACTCACAGGTCTATCTACACCTGCTGCCCTCTTCCGCTCCTCGGCTTGCGGCCTACTTCTGCTGGGCTGCCTGGACTCTGGGCCTTCCCTGCTAGCTTCGCCTCACTGCTGGCCTTCATCTGGTGCCGCGTTCTACGGGCACCGCGACCTCACTGCTGGAACTCAATTTTGGAGACTGTTCCTCTCTGTGCGGGCCCCTCGGCCCTGGTTCCTTGGATCCGGCCTAGTCAGCGCACCGCCCTCCACGCCATTACGCCGCCCCTGGTGCCTTCCTGACGATCCGTCATTCAACGCCCAGGGCGTGCGCTGCTTCAACAGGGGTCCTGCGGCGGGGCTGGGGGTGCACACGCCATACAGCGGGGCCTCTCTGCCGCACCCTCTCTGGCTGCCCCCGTTACACGTGCCCCGCGCTGGAGGCTGCCCGCCTCCGCGTCTCCCCGCTGCCATCACCCCCATGACTGGGCCCTCTTCGGCACTGCCTACAGCCCGACAACTCGCTTGAGGCCCTTTTGCACTGAGCGGCCTTGGTCTCCCGTATCTCCAGCTCCGCTCTGCAGGCCTGACGAGGCCATTGCTCCATTCATCTCGCTCCCTACAGCTGGGGCTCCTGGACTGGTTGGACGCACATTTTCCTGGTGGACGGCGCGATCCCTGAGGCCCCCCTGCTGTGCCGGCCTCTGTTCTTCTGGCGCCTCGCCAGCGAAGAGACCCCACCCTGCACCGGGTCTTGCCACTTCACCTTTGAACCCGTGGGTCCACTGTTCGCCTACCTCTGCCTGGCGCCACCAGGGGTGTTATCTGTGGCCCTTTCACTACCTCTACATCTGGCCTGGTCGCGGACTGCCCGCTACTAATCTATGACACTGCCCACAGGCTCCGGCCTCCTGTACCGGCCCCTCCTGTCGCGGTGCACCTACGGCATCACCGGGCGCTTTCACCTTCTCTCTTCGTCACCGCCTCCTCTTGGCTGTCTGGCAGGGCCTTCCACCTGCTGCCGCCGGCCATGGGGAGAGCCGACCCTAAGCAGCCTAAGATCACCTTCGACCAACGTCGCTCGACGTGCCAGGATGGCGCATTCTCCAATGGGGGTGACCCTGCTGCCTTCACGGAGACGGCCCCAACGCGTGAGGATGATCTAAAGGCCATCATGCTGGATGTCAAGACCACGGTCACGGGCATAGCGGCCCAGTTGGATCAGCTGTCAGCCCGTCTGGACACCGTTAAAGCCTGAGTTGACTCTCATGATACCCGCCTTCAGCACGTCGAAACTAGGGTCTCGGATGTCGAGGATGCCGCCGCTCAAGATCATCAAAAATTGCTTCAGACCTTATTCAGACCAAAAATGAAGACTTGGAGGCGCGCTCCCGCAGGAGCAACCTCCGCATCACGGGAGTGCCCGTATCCACCAACATCTCCCGGATGGAGGACTTCGTGGAACAGCTCCTCAGAGAACTCTTTGGCGACATCCTCTCCCCAGTCTTCATTGTTGAGCGGGCTCACCGCTCCCTCGGCCCTCGTCCTGGCCCTGGTCTGCCGTCTCGCCCCATCATAGCCAAAATCCTGAACTTCAGAGACCGCGATACGCCGTTCTTCGGGCGGCCAGGGAGAGAGGCGAGATTCGGCACCAGGGCAACTCCCTGTCGTTCTACCCTGACTACACCACCGCTGTCCAGGCGGCTCGCCGTGAGTTCCTTCCAGCGAAGCGGATGCTTCACAAGCACGAGGTCTCCTACTCCTTGGCCTATCCCGCTAAACTTCGCGTCAGGCAGGGCTCCAAAACGCTCACTTTTCCGGACCCCAAAGAAGCTCTAGCATTTGCAAAGAAGTTGGACAGATCGCATCGCTCCTCGCCGGCGGCCACTCCGGAGGTCCACCTCAGTGACAATGACTGAACTGTGGTGCTCTCTTGTTTCTATTCCGATTGCTCTCCATGTTATTGGGGCGCTGGCTCCTTGTCAGCCCTCTCTGCTACCACGTCCTCCCAGGGCTCATCGCCCCACATTTATGTTCTGGGCCTGGCGACCTTAGTTATTTGTTGTCTTTTTTCGCATTGTCTGCCATTACCTACGGCTTGGCCACCCTGTCTCTCCGGCAGGGGTGTATGCTGAGCGACGCCATGGCTCCACGGGATAATTCCCTTTCTGGACATAGACTTCTCCCTTCCCAGTAAGGGGGTTCCCGGGGTGGGTATGGGTGGCATCTCAACCTGATTGGGGGGTTGGTGTGGGTGTGGGGGTGGGGGGTTCTCTGGGTTTGCTTGTTTGGGGGGGTGGTGTGGGTGGCTGGGTTGGGTATTCTCGGGGTGTGTTGCCTCCATCTGAGGCTTTTCTGTTTTTGATTGCACCGGCTTATGTAATTGGCCTTTTCTTGACATGTCCCACAACTTTCCGCCGCACCCCGCAGGATCAATGTCTTGTACACTCAAAGCACCTTGGACGTTCGAACTTTCACTGAAGGGGTGGTTCTGGCTGTACTGAGGGCCCCCTCTGCAGCTCCGACTTACTCTTTGACCATGTTGCCCCATTGCGTTTTCATGGGCGTTGCATGGCTCTCCCTCTTTCACCTTTACGGCACCATTGCATGCACTTGCACGAAATGCTCTGGTTGTCTCCCAGCTCTCCCTCTGCGGTTGCCCGGCTCTCCCTTTCCTCAACTGCTCTGCACCTCCACACACACCTGTACGAGAGCCCCGTCCACTTTGACCGCATCCCTTGGTATTCATCTTTCATTTCTCACCTGAATGTCTGACACAATCCTTTGGACATGGAACGTGCGCAGCCTCAATGACTACCGCGAGGCTCGACTAGTACACGCACACCTCCTCCGGCACAGGGTGGATGTCTGCCTGCTTCAGGAGACACACCTGCTCCCGGCATCTGCCTCCAGACTCCTCTCCCGGCATTGGGGAGAAACACACTCCTCCTTTTATTCGAACTACTCTCGGGGGGTGTCTGTCCTTATTCGCGGAGGACTTCCCTGGCAGACCTCTTGGGTGGTCACGGACCCCTCTGGGCATTATGTCATCCTCCATGGCTCTCTCCAGGCCCAACCACTGACGATTGCTGTGCTGTACGGACCCAATAACGACGACCCTGATTTTTTTGCGCAGGTTTGGCACCACATTTCCTCCTTTGGCCCTGCCTCGCTTCTTTGGGGGGGGGGGGCTTTAATGTCACACTCTCTACTGACCTCGACCGTTCTGGCCCTCACGCATCTCACCCACGTGCCGCGACTCTCCTCAGCTCCATTCTCACTGAAAACTCTCTGTATGACGCTTGGCGCCATTTGCGCCCCGAGGCTCGCGAGGGCACCTGCGTCACTGGCACTCATGGCTGTTGGTCCCGGCTGGACCTTTGGATCACTTCCCCAGACGTCTTGTCCATGCTCACCTCTGCCGATCACATGGCGCGCACTCTGTCGGATCATGCTCCGGTCCAGCTTCGACTCCGCCTTCCGCAATCTCCTCGGCGTGCGTTTTCTTGGCGGCTTCCTTCTAATGCGCTGCGCGACTCGGTCTTTTGCGATGAGCTCCAAACTGCTATCACTAATTATTTTGAACTCAACGAGGGCTCGGTGGACTCTCCCTCCACACTGTGGGAAGGGTTCAAAGTCGTTATTCGCGGAGAATGCATCTCCAAACAGACCGGAGTCTTACGTTCCATCCGTAGCACCCTTGTTAAACTGGAATCGGAAATTAAATCTTTGGATTCCTCCCACGCTCTTGACCCCAGTCCTGATACGCTCGCTCGACTCAGAGAAAAACACACAGAATTCACAGAGGAGGCGAATAGAGAGCTCTCATTCCTTGGAAGGGAGGCCCGGGCGCGCCGCTTCGGTGAGGGCGACCGCCCCGGCAAAACCCTGGCCGGCCTTCTTCGTCCGCCCCATGCCGCATCCTTCATTACAGCTCTTCAGGACGGTGGCCCAGCTCGGACCACTTCTCCTGTGGAAATCCAATTGCGTTTCACAGACTTTTACACACACCTGTACTCGGCAGGGACCATTCCCTCACGTGAGGTTATCGATCAGTATTTCAATACCCTCCAGCTTTTATGGCTCGAAACCACCATCGGGATTTCCTCGATGCGCCCTTTTCTAAAGAGGAAATACTTGCCGCCATCAATGGCATACCCGGCGACAAGGCCCCTGGTCTAGATGGCTTGCCCGTATCTTTTTACAAGACCTTCGCCCCTCTTTTAATCCCGCGCTTAGCCACCATGTATAACGAATCATTTGAGAGCGGCCGGTTCCCCCCCTTGCTCCACGAGGCCATGCTGACCCTCCTTCTCAAACCGGATAAACATCCCGAGTTTCGTGATTCCTATTGCCCCCTGTCCCTCATTAACACGGACAATAACATATTTGCCAAACTGCTTGCCTCACGCCTTCTTCCTCTAATGCCGCACATTGCCCGCCCGGACCAGTCTGGTTTCATCCCGGGCCACGCAACATCTCACAATCTCCGGACTATCTTCTCCGTCCTACACCAGATCAATCCCGCGCTTCCCGCGGTTGCAGCTTTGCTCGACGCCACCAAAGCCTTCGATACCCTAGGATGGCCCTTTCTCTTCTCCCTTCTTCAGCGCCTGGGTTTCAGTCCGATCTTCATCTGTAAAATAATGCTTTTGTACACCCTCCCCACTGCCCGCCTCCGGGTCAATGGCCAAATGTCTGATTCCATCCCTATCGGGCGTGGTACCCGCCAGGGGTGCCCACTTTCACCTATGCTTTTCGCTATTGCGATGGAACCGCTTGCGGCTAGGCTCCGGCAACACCACACCCAGAGGGGCATTGGATTCGCAGCCCGCGCCCTCTTGGTTTCTCTGTACGCGGATGATGTTACTTTGTACGTTCAGAACCCACAGGAAAACCTTAGCTCCCTGGTGCGTGAGATCATACGGTTTGGGGGGTACTCGGGCATACAGGTGAACTGGAACAAGTCAGTCCTCTTCCCCCTTACTGACGCCACTGTGCCTTTTACCCCGGATTACCCCTTCATGTGGGCATCAGGCCCTACTCGTTATTTGGGTGTCTGGCTCAGCAGGGACACGGATGAGCTTTGGAGGGCTAATTTCGAGCGTGCGATTGACTGGCTTGAGTCTAAGATTCCCCCTTGGAGCCGGTTGCCTTTGTCACTTGCGGGTCGGATAGGAATTGCCAAGATGGTCGTGCTCCCGAAGTTTTTATATTTATTTTTGAACTTGCCCATTCCCCTCACTGGGATTTAGGATTATGCCATAAAGACATATCTAAATGATTGTGAAATAGTAGAGTGAAAAAGAGAATCTAAATCTTGAAATATTAGCTTTGTAGATTTTAATACAATAGATTTCTTAATTAACATTGAAGTGTTAGACAAAGTTAGTGAAGTAGGTAAAGGAAATGGCATTATTAAACTTTTTTCTATAAGAAGCCATGTAGGGGGTTTATTAAGGTGAGAATAATTAAACCAAAGAGAGCTTTGTTTTTAATATAAATGCTTTATGATAGTTAAAAAAATCCGGCAAGCCAAATCCTCCATTACATTTAGCCATTTTAAATTTTTTATAGCCTATACGGGGTGTTTTATTATTCCAAATAAACTTAGAAAAATGCCGATCAATAGTCTTATAAAACTGCATAGGCCATTGACTAGGGATCATAGCTAGGGAATAACATTTATTAGGAGCTATTGCCATTTTTATTGAATCAATTTTTCCCCACCATTACAGATGTAATGTAGACCATTTAGAGTATTTATCTTTAATATAGCTTATAATAGATTCACAGTTTAATGCCATTGTTTTTTTTATAGAAGGGGAGAACTGAATGCCAAGATATTTATCCCTTTGCCAAATTATTTCTTGTATGGGTAACATATCAGGTGTACAATGAATATTTATCGGAAAAAAATCTGTTTTGTTGGAAATCTGAGAATATAATGAGATAAAATCTAATAATGGAGAAAGTGAGGTTTCAGGATTACTAATAAATAAAAGTATATCATCTGCATATGCTAATGTTTTGATGATAACATCCTTAATATTAATACCATTGATAGCAGTACATTTTCTAATAGTAGTAAGTATGGGTTCAATAACAAGAAGAAATGACAACAGAGACAAGGGACAACCTTGTCTAGTACCTCTGAAAAGAAAAGACTGGTTAGAAATTTGACCATTAATGAATAGGCGAGCAGAAGGACCAGAATAGAGAGCAGATATCATGCAAATAAATGGATCACCAAAATTAAATGCAGATAGGGTTTGGAATAAAAATTGCACATGAACTTTATCAAAAGCTTTTTCAGCATCTAATTCAAGCACTCCAGATGGCAAAGAAAAGGAAGACCCTGTGCAATAACATGTAATAAAACTCTAGTATTATTGACAGAATATCTATTTGTTATGCCGGGAACAAATCAATAGTCAAGATTCCTCACGTAAGGAAACTTACATTTGCTGTGAAAGAGGACCTAAAAACCAAACTTCCACCCTCATACGAGGTACTAACACTAGGGACTGTGACCCATAAAGTCCAGTAAGACTTTATACATGAATATGGGACCATACACTATGTAAATACACCCTGTGTAGGGGAACCGTACCCATAAACCCAAAACCCACCCCGTGTGAGGGTTACATGAAATGTTGATTGGAGAAATCCCCAAAACATACCCCGTGTAGGGGTTACCAAACAAACAACTGTAAATGGGAATCGTACCCATGACTAAAACCAACCCAGCGTAAGGGTTACCTGTTATGTTAATCGGCGGAGACCCGATAAACATACCCCGTGTCAGGGTTACTAAACAAACAACTTTGCCTGTAAAACACACTCATAAACTCACCCCTGTGTAGAGGCTGCGTGTAACGCTTAACGAGAAAAGAGCTCAAACTACCCACCCCTGCGTAGGGGTTGCGTGTAACGCTTTATGGGAAAGGGACTCGTTCCCAAACCCATGCCCATCCCTATAATAAGGGATACTGTGTGATGAGCAAATGCCGAAACCCATCCCTCAAAAAAGAGATAAACCTGTGATTACCACGCTGAAATTAGATGTCCCACCCATATGTAGGGAAGCGAAGACTGTGGCATATCACTATACGAAATAACATTCCAAAAAACATGCAAGTACTCTAAATGCAATGCATCTTACAACTGTATCACACACCGGTGAGCGATATCTCACCAGGATCATGCTGGTTATAGGTTAAGAGAACGTGGATTGAAGGTTCATTTCTACTACCAAAATGTCGAATTCAACTAGCCACTAGATGGCAGCATAACACAGAGCAGAAAATACTGAAAAACAGATCATAACAGTATTGAACATTTACACGCATTCACTAGAGCAAAAAAAAACGAGTCACTGTTCTTTATGTAAATTCACCAACGCTCCGATAAATATCTCCATCATATCCTGCCAATTTCGAATAAAAAATTACTGCATGTTCGGGTTTCTAATCTCCACGAGAAGCGGCAACAAGACAAACCAATACTGTCACCGGATGGCAGTCATTTGAACAAAAATAAACTTCCACTCACCACCAGTGTCAAAACAGCATTCGCTGTCCTCAGTTTGAAAATCAGGCTGATCACGATGAAAATAAGGTGATCCCTTAGCGCTGCAAGAAAACTGTGGAAAGCAGATCATGGAAAACAGGATAGCAGAACGTAGGCACGATGTTGAGAAAACTCGTGCGAACCCATACGCATCACCGATGAAGACGTGGTTGGCGTTTTGGCGCTAAGAGAGCCAGCAAATAACATGGGCGATCGCCAACCCCAAGATGGCGCCACGCTTTCACACGCCGTGCCGGGTGGCTCACGGCATGCTCATTGTGCAAAGCGTCATTGGCAGGCAGTGAAGACTCCCGAGGACGTCACACAAGACTCCACAGCTCCGCGTGACACCACAGACACGGTAAGGTGCGCGCGCTGTGATTTGAACCTGAATTTGGCAGTTGCAAAGATCAGGTCTCAACGTAGACCAAAAATAAAACTTACAAAAAAAAATGTCTCACCTGACTCTGCCCCTTGTAATACCACATCTGTGAGGCGCCATAAATGTACCACAACGTGGCACCACGCTGCCAGCCACTGCCAAGGAGAATCTCGTAATTGCCTGAAGTATGACAGTGAGGCTCTGTGTCAAATCCACACATTTCCTTCATGTGAATACTCCACACTGAGAATGTCCATAACAGCCACCTTTACAAATCCAGATCGTAGTGAGAGAACACAACTGTAGAGATTTCCACACACCTTATAGATCCATGTAGCACACCAAATCCATTTATTGGCACCTTCAACATAGCGCCCACAAGAACAGGCAGCTGACAGACTTCGTGCAGGACAGATGCCCATGTAAATCTTGACATGTGCTGCATACAAGCACTGTTTGTACAATTTGAAAGTCATTACCAAGGAGCAATCTTCCCTTGATTGCGCAGGTCTTATGGCAACGACACAGAACAGCATGCTTTTGTTGGGGCTGTCTGTTGTACAAGACACTGGTGGGGTTGCTGAGTATGCTGTACCAAATTCTTTTGTTGCAATGAATCCTCTTTTGATGCTTGTCGTGTTTCCTCTTGTAAGCTTGATGTAACGTCGTTTCTTAGTTGTCTGCGCTAGTAATACTTGTGGCTCCTTCTCACCCTCTGGACTCATTAAAGATGTCATCTTGCGCTTCCTTGACCAGTAGTGGAGATAAGTAGGGAAGTGGGAACGTCTCCAACTCTCGCTCGTCGCCAAAATATGTTGTGGTCTGTGGTAGAAAGTAGACGCTGGTAGCCAAGTAGATTTAACATGTACCTTTAATCTGTAGTCGGTTCAAGTACATCCAGATGGTTGGTAGTACAACAGACAGGTAGTCCAGGTAACAGGTGAAGTATAAGTAGATTAACCAGTAGTCAAGCCATTAGTTCCAGGTAGTAGGAAACCCCTTGTAGTAGCAAACCCCACCAGGAGCAGCCTGCCTGCTGCTCAGCCCTCTCTCTCTAACTGTCATTCCTCACTCACACAGACACCCAACATTCCGTGCATCACTGCATTCCCAACACTCTACAGTAAACACGCACACTGGCTGAGCAGCAGGAAGAATAGGTGAAATGTAGAACACAGAATAACTATGCAGGGCATAACACTATTTTTCATGAAACCAAATTGATCAGGATGAATAAGGGAATCCAGTATGGAGGTCAATCTGGTTGCAAGAATTTTAGCATAGAGTTTGCAGTCTTGATTTATGAAGGAAATAGGGCAATAATTCGATACAATGGTTGAGTCTTTGTTAGGTTTTGGAAGAACTATAATCAATGCTTCAGTAAAGGAACCAGAAGTTGAGCCAGAAGCACCCAAAAAAGTAAACAGTTTAAAAAAAATGAGGAACGAGAATTCCATCGGGACCTGGGGATTTACCCTGTTTAAGGGATTTAATAGCCAATTCAATTTCTTTCATAGTAATTGGTGAATCTAATTTATCTTTGGTTGATTGTGAAACTTTAGGTAATCCACATTTATGTAAAAATGATCAATCAGGGAAGGGTCTTCCAAATTAGGTTTATTATATAAGGTTGAGTAATAATTTAAAAATTCATTGACAATATCCATTTGGGATAATGAAATATTTCCTTTAGAGCCATGAAATAAAATTATTTGAGTTTTATATTTTTTAATACGTAAATAATTTGTGAAGAGCCTACCAGATCTATTAGCATTAAAACAAAACGTGGGTTTAGTATTAGAAAGTTGAATACCAGCTCTTTTACTTAATATTGAGTTAAACTCATAACGCAGCTTTGCGCTTTTATTTTAAATTGGAGATCATTGGATGTTATGAAAAGTCTCTCAAATTTTGCAATTTGTTTATCCAGTACTTTAATTTTAGAATTGAATAATTTGTTTTCATAAGCCAAAGGAGAAATTGATGTCCCTCTAATATAAGCCTTAAAGGCATCCCATCGAGTTATCATGGATGTAGAGCCTTCTTGGTTAAAAGTAAAATAATTCGTAAGTGCTGATAACATTTTTGGTTTATTATATTCATTAAGAACAGTATGTGAATTCATACGCCATCTGGATTGAGTTTGAGAATTTGGATTAAGTTGTAGAACTATAGAAATAAGAGCATGGTCAGAAATATCAATATTGTAGATATGTGGTGTAGTAACTGAGTGAATTAATTGGCGAGAAATTAATAAATAATCTAATCTTGAGTATGAGTTATGAGGGTGAAAAAAAAGTAAACATTTTCTCAGTAGGATGATGCAACCTCCAAATATCAACCAACTCAGTTGTTTAAAAAAAATGACTTTAGCATTAAAAATGCTCTAGGAGGTTGGTATTTAATTTGAGATAACCTCTCTAATAAAGGGTCGCATATAAGGTTAAAATCGCCTCCAACAATAAGTGGGACATTGCATAACTTGAGCACTTTTGTAGTAAGGAGAGACCAAAAATTGGGTCATCAGTAGTCGGACCATAAACATTGATTAAAAACAAAACTGTATCTTGAATTTTAAGTTTCACTATAATATAACGACCTTCCGCATCCGAGGATTTGCTCAAAATCTGAAAATGTAATAGGATAGCAACACCATTTTTCTTATTTACAGCAGGAGAAGAAATAACAGTACAAACCCATTTTTTTGCATATAAACTAAGATCGTATCATCAATATGTGTCTCTTGTAAGAAACAAATATCCACTTTATATCCTCGGAAATAGTCAAAAAAGTTTAGTACGTTTCACAGGATGTCTTAAACCTTTAACATTTAGGGATACAATTTTAAGATTATTGAAATTAGCCATGAATGAAGAAAAGAAAGTAGAAAGAAGAAGAAAAGAGATGAAAAAACTTTTAAAGCTTAAAAGAATAACAAGTAGCTCTAGAAGTGAACAATAAGGAAAAGGGAGAAATAAAGAAACGCACAAACACAAAAAAGGAAAACATTTAAACATTAATAACAGTGTTGAAACGCACACATGCTTAACAAGCATGACCAGACCATTGGTGCCCTGTAAAAGAATTAAACAAATAGGTTAGCCGGAAGGAACATGGGATTAATAATCAGGTAGCAGTTTCAAATGTATCCATGGGAAGCTGTGACTGCTGATCCAAAAATAGCTGAAGGTCTTCAGGGAGCTGAAAAGATTTTGAGAAATCGTCTTTCCAAATTCGCATAGTTGAAGGGTCAAAAAGACCATATTTGAAGCCAAGACTTCGCAATCGTGGTCGGAGATCACAAAAGTCTTTGCGAATTTTAATAGTTTCATTTGCAAAGTCCTGGTGTATGAAGATTTTATTTCCATTAACCATTAAAGAAGGAATTTCACGAGCTGCTTTTCGTATCAACACTAGGTGATGATGACGTAAAACTTTAAAAATCATTTGTCGCAGTTTATTTTGGTGTGGATTACGGTGAGATGGAATCCTGTGAGCCTTATCAATTTCAAATTTTTCAGGAAACTTTAGACATAGGAGACCAGGTAGCAAATTCTCCAAGTATAACCTACAATTGTTACCTTCTATGTCCTCAGGTAAGTCAAAAATACGCAAGTTAAGGTGTCTGTTACGATTTTCCAATTCAAGAAGAAGGTTAGACACAGTAGGTATTCTTGCCACAAGCGGTGAGAAACTATCAATTTTTACTTCATTGTCCTGTATTTTAATTGTATTGTCAGATATTTTCATTGATAGACTAGCCATGTCTTTTAGTATATTTTTTATTTCAGACGCGATAGTGTCTGTGCTAGAGCGAATTGCGTGAATCTCATCAAGTAGCAAAGCCAGAGAAGGTTCACTAGGCTCCATCATTTTTGATTTAACTGGAGGTGGAGAAATATTTTGTTTCCTTTTATTATGTTGAACATGTGTATTTTTGTTCTCCATATTTCCTTAAATTAAAATTCTTCAGCAAATGTAATATAAATTGCAGAATATATATATAAAAGGAAAAACCTTTCAGAATAAGTAGGTGCAGCAGCTAAATCTGACTGTGGGAGTGACTAGGCCACAGCCTCGCCCTTTCCTGAATATTGCTCCGCCCCTCTGACTGGAAGACTCACCAGTACCTGCACTGGAAGACCGAGGAAGAGTCAGGAGAGGAGAAAAACTGCCTCCGTCGCGCAGAATCACCAGACAAACACCACTCAGGCAAGGAAAAAAAACAACATACTGCTGCAAGCATTCTTGAGGTAAAATCCGGCATCTTACTATGCAAAATCGTCGATGAAGGGCAGACGCGGTGAGGAGCTTAACTCATGCGCTTGCGCGTCTCCTTGACTTGCTGTTGTATTGTTATATTTGTTCACCCTATGCTGACTGTATGGTCTCTATTGCTTTCTATGGTGGAAATTTTCATTAAAAACCCTCAATTTGCAGACTCTTTTCTGAGCCTCCTGGGATGCTATCAATATGCTCCACATTCTAGACTCTGACTAATTTTCAGATTTCGCTCATTGCTGGATCTATTTCAAATGCTAAGAGCCTTTATGGCAATTAGTTTCTATATCCTATAACTGAATTATTGAACCTGATTAAATTTGTGTCTTCTGAATTAATATTTTAACGAACCACCATGGTTTCCTAGTTTGCTGATCTCACTCCCTTTTTTGAGTTAGTCCTATTTAATGCTATATTGAATCTTGTCTCTAGGGATATGTTGCCTCATCTGTTCCTGAGGACAACACAATCCCAGATCCCCAAATGAGTGCTTCAATCCTGCAGATTATCTAAGAGTTACAGAAGCATACATTATTGGCCGAGTAGAAAAATCCTACTAAAAGAATGAGGATGATACAAACTTTAGTTGTGCTAAATGCAAAACATATTTCACTGGCTTCATTTTGTTTTATAAGAAGCACCTAGCAGGAGAGCATGTCCAGTAAACGTGAGTTTGCATGAGAAAAACCCCACAAAAACACGTAAGTATTGGGAGCATTCTCTCTCATTAAGGTTTTTGCAAGAAAAATCACTTACAAAACCCCTTTGTGCAAAAATCTACTTTTCTACGTGAAGCGAGAAGAAATTGGTAAACTCTACAGATTATAAAATGTGCCCAATTCCCCTGTTTCTGGTTGAAAACAACTTGTTCCTTCAAGTCACAGATGGAATATTATCCATTGTATTTCTATGGTAATTTAACAAAATAATATTTTCAGAAACTATGGCACAGATAATTTTTCCTAAAACTAAACACCTTCACTTTGACATTGTTTATCAATGAGCTAAACATTTCACTGTCGAAAACGAAAAAAAATTAGATGGAATATTTGTAACTAAATTAAAAAAACTCCTTTAAGCATTACTTACAAAGATTTAATAACATTTAAACTAAAGCTTCTAATTCAACATTATCTTACAATCTAATTCTATTGCTTTATAGTACGGTTTTCTGCTGTGTTGTCCTTCGCTTCAAGGATTACTGTTTCATTCGTGGGCATTTTTAAATTGATTGCACACCACTCAAGGAAAAGGATCATCAATCAATACAGTATTTTTTGTTGAATTAATCAGTGTCGACCAGTTCCATTTAAGAGACAAAATTTAATCACGTCTGAAATAGTAGGAAAAGGAAAGTTAGCAGGAAACTGTGATGTGCAACTCGATAAGAACACAAATATTTGTCATTAAACACGTAGTTCTAAGAACATTTGTCTTTTGTCAAAGTGAGGTAGTTTGTTGCAGAGTACATTTTTGTAGGCTTTTAAATTGAATTTGACATTCGATGAAGAATGTTAGATCTGACAACCTTTGGTGTGGTCTTCCCTCAAACCTTTTGCCTTCTCCCCGCCTGCTTGCTGAATTTAATTTTTGTTGGCCTTTGGACTGTGTACTTGACCACTGCTAACTAGTGCTAAAGTGATTGTGCTCACTGCTTCGAACTTGGTAAAACTGGCTTGCACACATTGCATATTCAATTTAAATAAAGCACTTGCAGAAATAATGTATATGCATGTCTTGAGTGGTTTGTGTATTTTTAATAAACTTAGAACATTGAGAACGCATTTATACACATAGCGCCTAAAGAGTTACACATTTTTGGTTACAAGCATCTGTAACAATATTTCCCCCCCTTGAGAGTGCTGCACCACATGTACATCTTTCTTAACCTCTTTCAGGCCACAAAACTGCAGCCATTGGCTTTGCCCAGGAGAAAAGGGGAGGCAGGGGTGGACAGGGGACAGCACTCGCAGCTGTAGAGCAAAAGCTCCAGACTTGGGAGTACTTAAAATCCTGGGGGGCTATTGTTTTGGATTTCCACCCACCTTAAGGTGGAAACTCCTGAAATCAATTTGGGGGCAGGCTGTGCAGCTCCTGCAGCTCCCCCCACACTTGTTTATCTTTTTCTTTGTGACCCATTTGTCCTTGCGCCACCACAAAGCAACAACCAGGCTAAAACCGGCCAAAACATGCAAGCCCTGCAGTGCATTATGGGATGTTTATCGAAGCTTTGCGCATATTCTATAAGCGGCTCTCCCGCTGTGCCAGGGTGAGCCTCAACTTATTTTTGGTTGTTTCCTTGGGGTTGCACGGCATTGGGGAGGCAGAAGCTTTTTTAGAACCACAGTCTCTACTGTGGAACCGTCTGCCTCCGGAACCGAAAGTAGCACCCACTCTCCTGGCGTTCAGGAAGAACCTTAAAACCTGGTTATTCAAACAATGATCCCCCAGGACTTGGCTCTCATTTGCTCCCTTCTGATGTTCTCAGCGCCATGACGCCTCCAGGTATTTGTGTGCTTTATAAGATATTTCATTCATTCATTCATTGTGCCTCCAGCCCTTTTCTTTGTTTAAGGGTGCCCGGTCCCACCCAGGCACCTTGCATGGGCCAGTGTCGTGGGACAGACTAGGGAGACCGCACTATTGTGTGTGGAAGTGGGAGCCAACAGTCCTTTCTTCCCTGCCTGCTCCAGCAGGCACGGCTTGCTGTGGTGTGGTGGCTGCCCGCTTGCCCTGGACACAGGGAGCAGGGATGGGCATGCCGCAGCTGATAGGAGTGCGGTGCCACTCTCTCTTACCTTCCCTGTTCTTGGGCCTGGTCCTGGGTCCCTTCTTGATCCTAGGCCCATTCCTGCTGTTCAGAGGAGCACAAGGTCACTCCCTTGCCTCCTTTTCCTTCTCAGGGACCAGGGATGGGGTCCTGGGCCAACTCCTGCCTTGGCAGGAGAGCACGTTGGTGCTCCCTTGCCATTTACCTTCTTGGGGTTGAGGGATGGGGTCCTGGGCTCCTTCCCGCTTCTCGCCGGGAAAGCATGGCAGCGCTTCCCTGCATTTTGTTTTGCTTGGGGGCAGCCTCCAGGCCCTGCCCCCCTAAGGCAAACCCAATCACAATAGCAGAGCCCCATGTGCTTCATCACCGACACCGAATGGGCCAAATGGCACCAAACTTCACAAGAGTATATATCAGGCCCCGTTAGGCCGATTTGGTTGATGTTTGCCTTGCTTTGCTCCTGGTGGCGAGCCCTAGCCACCTGGACCATTTTCATTAGGTTTCCTGGCCTTAATGGGGAAGAACTTTGCAGGGAGATGGTTTCTCTGGCATCCTTCACCAGCCTTTCATTTTGCTCTTTCTCTGGGCTTCTCTCCTCATTGGCGCAGCAGCCTAATCTTTCCCCCAACTAGTCCTCAGGGGGTGTAAGGGGACTAGCTTCGCTGGTCCTGGGAGAGTGTCCCACAGGTCCTGACATCAATCAGAGGTAGACTCCTTAGTCCAGTTTACAGTCAGGAAGTTCTTCCTTCCAATTTTCCATGACATCAGCCTCCAGTCCCAGTGTCCAGCAGAAAAACACAACCAAGAGAGAATTCACGCCCGGGTCCAGGACCTTTGAAGTGGGGGTGGGAGGATCCAGCAGGGATGCACCTTTGGCCTCTCCCGCCTATCCCAACCTTCCTGCACAGATTTCTGGGATACTTCAAGATGGCGTCATGCAGGAGTCACTTGCCACATGTTACGTTATTTCCATTTAGTAAAGCGAAGCGACTCATACCTGGTATATCTCAGCACTCTGCCAGCAAATAACCAACATCCAGAACCTAGAACAGCCAGGCCTTCACAATTTCTTGAACTTGGTAACATCAGAGCAGCAACGGAGATGGAGTGGAAGTTGATTCCACACCTTGGGGCAATAAAGGAAAAAGCTCTGCCACCATATCTGGAGACACGGATACGAGGGATGGTCAGTATTGTCTTGTCGCTAGACTTTAGAGTAAGGGGGGGACAGTAGTAATGTAATTTGTCCTTTAGGTACATAGGAACTCTACCCATCAAGGACTTGTGGGTAAGCCAGCATATGTTGAAGACAGTGCGCTTTTTGACCAGAAGCCAATGAAGAGCTCTGAGAATAGGCGCAGAGGGAGAGCCTGCTTGGAGATTACAGGCTAGGCGAGCAGCCATATTTTGCACCACTTGCATTTTGGACAGTAGAGTGTCATTGGCTACCATAAACAAAGCATTGCTTTAGCCAAGACCACTTATAATCAGGTCCTGGACCAGATTTATCCTTGCAGACAATTGCAGTCAAGGAAAGACTTTCTCAGTAGCCCAATAGTAGCAAACCAAACCCCACAGATTGCAGCTATTTGACTGTTCATGGACAGCGCCTGGTCTAATTTAACACCCAGATTTTTTTGTAGATTGCCTTGGAGAAGGGGCTGCTCCGAGTTCCAAGGGCCACCAGTTGGGGGACTAGAGGTGCTGAGCTTTGCTGCCTTGCGCAGCACACACAGAAACAGCAAATTGTCTATGATTGTTTATGTGCAGGAAGGTCCCCCTTCCTGCACATAAACAATCTTAAAATGCCATTTTGTAACTTCTATGTGTGCTGCTTTAAGCAGGACACATAGAAGTTGCAAAACAGCATTTTTTTAAATGATTGTTTATGTGCAGGAGGGGACCTTCCTGCACATAAACAATCATAGACAATTCATGTTGTTTGCGTGTTGCGCTAAGGCAGCACACATGAAAACAGCAAAAACGAGGAGAAATAAAGCATTTCTCCTCGTTTTGCCTGTTTGAGACCAGTATTTCCCTGGTCTAAATTTTGGCGCTGCCTCCTATTTAGCTGCCCTTGTAAATAGGGGGCAGTGCAAAATCAATGGGTGTTGCGGTGGAATGCCCACCGCAACACGCATTGCCCTTCCCTTTCACGCTAAACACAGCGTGAAAGGGTGCCTTATTTACAAGGCAGCATTAAGCCACGTTAAATGGCTTAAGGCTGCCTCATAAATAAGGCGAGGCCCCTATCGTCATCACAAAGTCACTGAAAGTGACGTTGTGGTGATAGGGGCTTGTAAATATGCCCCATTGACTTTCCCAATCTGTGTACACCAACATTATAGCGCCTATCCCAGGTCAATCCCCAACCCTGCAGAGGCTGCTTTCACAATATGGCTGCCAGCCACATAGCCAGGCCACAACAACAAGAAGAAGTAAGCCAAGAGGAACAAAGGAAAGACATGCAGGCCTATGGCAAAAGCAGCACACTAACTACCACCACAAAATGGCCACCAGCCACATGGTCACTCACAACAAGCAGGAGGCCTGGAAAACAATGAACTCAAGCAGGCCTATATGGACAGAGAAAAGGGGCATGCTAAACAACACAGCTTAATGCAACAATGCAAAAACGAAATTCCACAGGGCTAAAAAAGGTTTGCAAGTTACACAACAACCACACCACACACATCCAGCAAAGACATTTATTTAACAAACACGAAAAAAGTGAAATACCCCCCCAAAAAACACATTTTGCAATTCAATCCAATGCCATCCATGCCCTAAATGATGTTTAAATTCAACAGACACCACAGAAAGATTTTTTCATGCACCAATGAGTAGCTCTGGGCCTATTGGTTGGAAAACCCATTGACAGACTAGGCCACATAGTGAATCAATTCAAATCAATAATATTGCAAATGTATTAGAAAATGTAGTGAACTGTGCTGCATTTTTTGCTGGGTAAAAGAAGAAATAATTGCATGCAAATCAACAGCAAGGCATGGGCACCACAAAGAAGGCTTGCAGGCCTAATGCAGAAGCACACTGGCTGCCTTCACAAAATGGCCGCCAGCCACATGGCCAGGCCACCACAACAACCAGAAAGGGAAGACAGACAATGCAGGCCTATGGCAAAAGCACACTGACTGCCTTCACAAAATGGTCACCAGCCTCATGGCCAGGCCACAGCAACAAGAAAGGTAAGACAGACAATGCAGGCCTATGGCAAAAGCACACTGGCTGCCTTCACAAAATGGCCGCCAGCCACATGGCCAGGCCACAACAAGAAGAAGTAAGCCAAGAGGAACAAAGGAAAGACATGCAGGCCTATGGCAAAAGCAGCACACTAACTACCACCACAAAATGGCCACCAGCCACATGGTCACTCACAACAAGCAGGAGGCCTGGAAAACATTGAACTCAAGCAGGCCATATGGCCAGACAAAGGCGGCATGCTAAACAACACAGCTTTAATGCAACAATGCAAGTTACACAACAACCACACTACACACATCCAACAAAGGCATTTATTTAACACACACGAAAAAAGAGAAATACCCTCCAAAAAAACAATTTGCAATTCAATCCAATGCCATCCATGCCCTAAATGATGTTTAAATTCAACAGACACCACAGAAACAGTTGTTTCATGCACCCATGAGTATCTCTGGGCCTACTGGCTGAAAGGCATATAGTATTGGCAGACTACTGGGCTAGTGAATTAAATAAATATTGCAAATTAACTAATTTCAAAAGTTGGAGAAAATGCACTGAACTGTGCAACATGTTTCCTTTATAAAAGATGAAAAATTACTTACAAAGAAACAACTAGGCTCTTACTAAACTACAGGCCACTCACCACAATAATTTTTTTTAAAACGATGAAAAGTAAAAAAAAAATGTAGGTGCAATGCCCCAATCAAAAAACAACACCAATTTTCCAACTTACTTGTGAAATCTCAGGTTCAAAAGTCTTCAAATCCAATTATATATGATGCAGCAGCCACAAAAAGTGATCCTTCCAGCTCCAAATCCAAATGAAAAGTGAACAGGAGATGGACAAAGCACTGAGAGGAGCCAGCTGGACAGGAACAGGAAGTTGGAGACTCTGGGGCACTTCCTTCCTCTTAAAAAAAAAAGTGAAACAAGAAAAAGGACTCCTTGCACAAAAAAGTACAGCCAAATGTCAATCTGAGGAGTTTTTTTATCCAAATCACCATTTTGAGAAGGTTTTTATGCTGCTCAAGAGAGATTCTTCTCCAGATTGCAAATTCTGCGCGTTTCGGGATCGCGATCTTTGCAAAACTTCCGCCGGAAGTTTGATGGCGCTCCCGAATGACGTGTTCACGGGAACGTGCTGCATGCTACCAATTCTCGTGGCGCTCGCGAACAGATGGGAAATCTCGTCGGCGATCGCAGGCATCCCGATAAGTCGCTCCAGCACGTGCGAAAGCGCATTTTGAGAGCTCAAACACAAAAAAACTCCACTCCGCTGTGGAGAGCGGAGTTGCCAAAAATCCGCAACTCCGCGAGCGGAGCGGATTTTACGTACAGGGTTAATCTTCAGGTTAGGGTACCATAATGCAACTTGAAGGTAGTGTGGGTGGCAGTCATTTACAGAATTAGTCATATGGATAACGAGGGAAGACCATGTTGAAACACGCAGTGGTAGCAGATATTGCGACTGTGACATAAGAGATAAAGCCAACCATACCCTGATTTCGGAGCAAATTCCTCAAGTGCATACAAGGAGTGTCACATGCATCATTCAATCAGAGCCTGAGTATGTATTCCGGGAGAGGCGGTCAAAAATGTGAGACAATCCACG
Organism: Calotriton arnoldi; assembly: GCA_963921515.1. NCBI lineage: Eukaryota > Metazoa > Chordata > Amphibia > Caudata > Salamandridae > Calotriton > Calotriton arnoldi. The sequence continues at coordinate 324,923 of CAWUFW010003840.1, forward strand.
AGGTCAATAACTTGCTAGGACGTATACACTAAAATAGGAAACAATCCATGCTCATGCTAACAGTGGGGCAGAAAGGTCCGTGATGTGTGGAAACGGTGAAAAAATGCACAGCATATTTAAGTAACAGCCCGTACTTATCCAAGCGTAACTCGGTCAAATCCAATAAAGAACTCTGTAACCAGGGAGGTAATTAACAAAAATTACCAGAATCATCAATCTGAAAAATATACGTGCGATTAAATTAGGGGCCGCAATCACAGGGATTGAGGTTGTATGAGTGAAATGAAGGAAATACTGCTACCTGTAAACATCCATAAGCAGATGTATTCAACTTGGGCCTCAATCAGACATATTGTATACTTTAAAGGAAAAGTTCAGTGAATTTTGCATATAAAGGAGACAATAATAAAGTGAATGGGGTCCAAAATAATCAGCCAGATAGAGTCTGAAACTCGTACCGTGACTTAACGTCAATATCAGGTGCTGATCGCCCGGGGGGAAGGCAACTGCAAGTGTGTGGTGTGCATGATTGCGCACATAGCTCATATGAAACCGGAGATATAGAAGAAGGACTAATGTGAGAAGTGGTTAATGCGAACGCCTTTTTGGAGGATTACAAAAGGCCTATGAGAATATGATGGTAAGGAAAACATTATTACACAAATGTGTAGAACAGTAATTATCTGAGCCAATGAACCGGAAACGTTTTGAGTGAAATACAACCCCAAAGATGGGGGGACTGATAGATTCCGAATTTGAAGGAATACAAAAGGCTAGGGGGAAAAAATATGTTCTTCAACCAACACAGTTGGCAGCGAAACATTAAACACATGCAAGCAACTGTACAAATTATAAGGCTTGTTCATGAAGGAAATTATACAGAATGAAATGGTGATATTGCATGGCTCAAGTATGCAGAATTTACATTGTATTCATAATGAGTTGCAGATCTTAAATCACGGCTGTCCATCTTCCATTTGGTTCAGCCCCCTATGGAAGCTGTCCGTTTTGAAGATCCATTTGTGGTCTCTTTTGTTAAAAATTGTGTTGACGTCACCTCCCTGTTCTGGTATTTTCAAGACATCAATCATCTACCATCGGATATCATTTTCTGTGTGACCCTGTGTATTCAAATGTTCGACCAGCGTTGCATTGGTGACTTTGCATCTCAAGCAACTTCTCTGCTGGCAAATCCTTATTCTTATTTTCTGAGTGGTTTGGCCAAAATATATCAGATTACACAGACAGGTGAAGTATTACAGTTGGAGAAAGGTTTGATCACAGTACGCTCAGTATTGTATACAAATCACTGCGTTTTTGATGACCCACCAACTGTGTTGACCCCTAGAAATCATGTAGGGTTCAGTGAGTTCTAGATGTTGGGAGGCATGCTCTGACCAAGAGATCTTTAATGTTTTAATTCTTTTTGAAAGCAAATAGAGGGCATTCTATGGACAAATCTCCTGGATTTAAGGTATGCCAATGGGGTACAATTTTGTTTTTAATTAGATTGGAAATGGGTGAATAGGAGGTCACACAGAACCCTTTTGTTTATGTCTTTTTTGTTGTGGGGGAGAGCAATGTCTCACATGGACTATACCGTGCCCTTTTCTAAGGATCTTGTAATCATTATCCGGGGATACGCCCTGGCCAGTAATTTGGATTTTAATGTCTCTGCTTCTCTGAAGAAATCATTTTTGAAAAAAACTGTTTTTTCGAATCCTTAAGAATTGTGAATATGGAAGAGAATCACAAAGGGCTCTGTGGTGATGGCTGGAGTAAGCCAGAAGTGTGTTGCATTCTGTGGTTTTGCAAAAGAGGGCCATGTATAATTCACCCCAACATTCCTAATCGTTAAATCCAAAAATGAGATTTCCTCTGTACTGAACTGGAAGGTGAATTTAAGACTGCTGCAGTTGTTATTGTGCCATGTTACAAATATAGTCAACTCAGTCGTGTCCCTATTCCAAATTAGAAAGATATCATCAATGTATCTCTTCCATATTTTTATTTTGTCATGAAAAGGGTTATTATCGGAGAGAATGATAGTGTTTTCAATACTGTCCATTAAGATAATGGCAAAGTTGGGAGCATATACCGCTCCCATGTAAGTACCCTTTATGTGTTGATAATATTGTGCCTCAAATTGAAAATAATTCTTTTTTGATGTCAGTTGTAACAGCTCAAAGATGAATTCAGTGGTTACAGGGTGGGGGCATTCCCTCCTTACTAGAGTTTATCTAATGACTTCAATGCCTTCGGTCTGGGGAATGTTCGTGTATAAGGATTCAATATCCAAAGTACACAAGAGACAGCAAGTATTGTCAAATGGCATCTTTTCAATTTGATTTATCAAATCTGTACTGTCCTTGATATAGCATCTGGTATTAGGTACAGAATCTTTGATAAAAAATCAACGTATTGACCAATGGGTTTGAATATTGAGCCACACCCTGATACAATAGGTCTGCCTGAGAGTGATGTCTAATTCTTATGTATCTTCGGTAAGGTGTATATAACCGAAGCTCTCGGTTCTTAATATTCAGGAGACGTTCTTCATTCTAAGAAATATATCCTGCTTCTAAACCTGTCTTGAAAATAGAGGAGATTACAGTCTGTAATTCCTTTGTAGGATCCTGTGTGAGTCTCAGATAGCATGCCTGGTTAGATAGCTGCCTCATGATTTCATTCTAATATAAATCAGTATTTTGTAGTACAATAACGCAACCTTCATTGGCTGGTTTGGCAATTAGTTTGTCATTGGAGTTCAGTACAGTGAAAGCTTTCTTCTCTGCTAAAGGTATGTTGTATGGAACAAAAACCTTTTGTTGTTCCAAATTAGAAATATCTTTCAGTACCAATTTTTAAAACAAGGTGAGAAGGTTGAAAAAGGTCAGAAATTAGTCTGTGTGTTGGAAGGGGTGCCTGGATTGTCCTGAAAAAAGGCATGCAGTCTGATTTTGCAAAAAAATCTGAACAGATAGTTTGTAGCTCTAAAAAATTAGGTCGTACCTGTGGGTACAAAAGACAAGCTTCTGCTCAGTAATGATGTTTCAGTAGATGACAAGTTGTGTGCAGAGAGGTTAAAAATAGGAATAGTCTGTACAGCATACGTACTTTAAAACAGTAAAATCAGGACTCGTGCCTATGGTACAGTCAATTATTGATTGCCCCATTGCGAATATTTTTGGTGTGTTTGTCTTTTGCCTGGCGTGTTGAGTTGCCACTGGACTCGACCTCTATCTCTTCCTCGTCTGGGAGGTCTGGGTTGACCTTCCACTAAAAAATTGGGATTGTGGGTTGTATTGGTCAAACTGGTTCCCTCACCAGGTCTGAATTATCAGAGGATTCTGCTGAGGAATCAGAAAATTGAATTAAATTCCTTTGCTTATTGAATCTGCTCCAGGGGCGTTCAATAACCGAGTTCACACGATTAGGACAAGACAAAAAATCGAAGAAAGTGAAGAAAGAGATACAATACTATTCGATTGGAAAAAAGTTGCGCTGCCATCAGCCAGAAGGGTGCAGGACTCAGCAGCACTGCCAGCCACTGCCATGGTATGAGTGGAACAGGTTGAAAAAATCTAAAACTTAAAATAAATAGGCCTGGGCGATGTTAGTGGAGTTGCGCTAAACGGAACTCTGCAAAGTGCCCCAAAACTCTCTAGCAGTAGGCGGAGTTCCACAAGTGGGCGGGGCTACTTGCCACACCTGTTCGCGTGATATATTATGTTTTTTTCAATGTGAAGTGCGTTCTCTCACCAGAAATCACATGCGAATGGCACCACGTGCTTCGCATGGGCACGCCCATCTTGTTTTTTTGCTCTGTTTATGGTGCTGGACCTATTATTTCAGTCTTTCTTTAATCTCTTTACTCCTACCCCATCTAACTTATCTACCCCTCATTTTAATTTATTATATTAGTGTGTGTCTATGTGTTTGTGTATTTTACGTTTTTGTAATTGATGGGTGTTTTCTTCTGCCTTTTGTTCCTTTTTCATTTTTCACTTTACTTCCTTGTTTTGTTTTACTTCCTTCCTTCCTTTTCCTGTTTTATCTCCCCCCCACTCAATGTCATGGCAGAGCAGTGGAGTGGCAGCACCAGGCACCCCCAAACCACCCACAGCACCAGTTGGCTACGTTGCGGTCAGAGGCACCGTGAAGTGGTGCAGCCCCACACCATTTTTAGAAGTGGAAGTGGCTGCACTAGTATATTATGTGCAGCACCATCTCCACCCTGGCAGCAGGTGGCAGGCCTGGCAGTGCGTATGGCCTCCAGGAGCGTCAGCATCACACGGAGACGGTGCGCCGGGGTGTGGGCTGCAGATCTGGGGACTGGTGCAACCAAGAACTTCTGGCTTACCGATGGGGCAAAATCCTGGAAAGGAAAAGGACCTGCTCGACCTGCTGGCCATGGAGGTTGCAGAGCTCAGTGAGTAATAAATATTTATTTGTTGCGTTCTATTCTAATATTTTTTTTCACAAATAGCAAGCATGCTGCTCACACTCAGAGGTAAGTTAAGTTTATGTTACAAATATTATGTGATCATCATCTAGTCAGGTGCTCGGCGCTACCTAATCTTACTCATTGGCGCTCGCTTGGGCTGATTTAATAAGTCATGAAGAGTATACTCTGTTCTATCACTAAGATAGTGGTAGTTATTAGTATTAGTGAGTTAGCATTCTCTCCCTTCTCTGTGCCTTTCTGTTTTGTAGCTCGTACAGTCCAGTAATGTCCCAAGCAATCTCCCAGTGATGTGTAGTATGCATGCATCCATGCGTTGAAAACAATGCAGATTGAAATGGCCTGTCAAAGGGGTATGAGATATTGAGAATGAGATAAGAAGCAGCGATCATTTTTTGCAATTTATTAGCGGTTCCAAAATGTAGTTTAGAAATAGGTTTAGAAAATTAGGAATAGGAGCATGATATTACTACTATAGGCGATCTGATTTAGAAAAGTTCAGTGTTTGCCTTTCCCTGTCAAAAGATTATTAACTGTACCACTAATCTTTTTTCATTTTATTTTATTTATTTTTTACATCAGCATCCAGGGGCAAGAAGCAGGCTGGGCCTGGAACCACAGAGGTGGGCGAGGGAGTCGGGGTGCCTCCACAAGCGCCGCAGCAGATGGCTCTGCTGTCCCCAGTAAGTTCACCTGTTAATATTGTTATTATATATCTAACTTTGACTGCTCCACATTAAGAATTATTTTCCCTTTTTTTTACTGTCTGTCTCCTAATTTTTTTCTAACTCCTCTTGATTCGGTTTCCTAAATTCTTCTTCTCCCTGCATTATCCTATTTACTTATTTTCTATATTTCAAGTCTCTGTACTTGACTTCAAACTGTCTGTACTAGTCTGTCTGTAGCTTCCCTTCTTCTGCTTTGTCAGTAAGCTTTCACTCCACCCTTTTATATCTTGTGGACTGGTACTGTAAGACTCTAGGTCAGGTACTCTACTGTGAAGATTGCATGCCCAAGTAAGATATTCTGTGTATGTTTGTTGAGAAGGCTTTCTTTTTCTTGCTCATGTTCAAACAGTAAAACGAGAGAGTGGTCATAGTCACGGTAGACCCCCCCAATGTTGTTTATGTATTATTATCATAGTATACCAGCAGTTGATGATAGTGTAGCTTGGCTATAAGTATGAGGACAACCCCATTGCTTTTGCCAACCGAGACCATATGTCCTTCATTGGCCAATTATTCCACTCCTTCATTGCGTTTCAATGATTAATAGTTCTGCCCCTCCATTACAAAATGTTTTTGGTTGGCTTGACTACTTGGCTTTCCAAACATTACCAACCAACAAAATAGGCAAAGTGATATTTTGATAGAAGATACTTTAACTGAACTGTGAATGTATTTTGCTAAAACAAAATAATAGGGGGAGATGTATCTGGCATCTAAAATGTGTAATGTTTTTTCTAGCTGCACAGACCACCAGTGCCATGGCCAGCAGTGAGAATGCCAGCGGAGCGGACGTGGCAGCGGTGATCAAAAGGGCGGCAGGAACGGGCGGTGGTAAGTCACATCGCTTGCTTATAGACCATTAGTAATATGCTCACTGCAAGGGTGTTGACACGCGAATACCCCGCTTTAGCAGATACAGCAGGAGTTGAGTAGTTAATGGCTTCTTCTATCTGCAAATCAGCAGATAAAGGTTCATAATGAACTTTAACAATGATGGGTTGATGGAAAACGGAAAAAATGATGTAAGGACAAAGGATGGGTGAAATGGAAATGAGTGAAAGGATGCATGGGTGAAAGGATGAATATAAGTGGGTGATAGGATGCATGGGTGGGGGAAGGATGGATGAAAGGGTATACAGGTGAAAGGATGCCTGCTTGGGTGGGTGAAAACAGGATGGGTGAATGGGTAAAAGGGTGCATGGGTGAGTAAATGGATGTTGGTAAAAAGTTCATTGAGAGCTGTGGGATATATCTGGATGGATGGTTTTCAATGGTGAAAGACTAGATGAGAAAATGTAAAGATTAAATGGTGTGTATGAAAGCCAAGGGTGAGGAATACTAGAAAAATGAAATGATGAATGGATAATTGCTTGGATGAAGAAACAAGGGAGCTCTTCTGGATAGGGGCCTGCTCACCAAATTCACTTGCTTGGAATGGTTTCATCAAATCTTTGATTCAAAGGGTTGGGGGAGTGTTTCTGTCTACTCCATTGACTCACAGTATTTTTTAAGTGAGGCAGATATTATGTATCCCAATCATCATCAATCATCACCTCCCTCCCTACCAGCGGCATTTTGCCAGTGCCACCCATGATGACCTAACTGCTGCATGGTTCAATTTGGAACTGCAGTGTTGGCTGTGCAATGTGCGTCTGCTTTAGTTAATGTGGCATTTACAAAGTTTTCAATGCATAGCAATGCGAAAACAAGGTGCATTTCCCTTCCCTCCCAGTGTCCACTCAGTTACTTCCCAGTACTTCACTTCTTTATTCTTTTCTAAGTTCTTTCCCAGCCTTCCTAAAAATTTGAAAATCCATACTTGACATGCACCACATTTTTGTGGCCAAGTGATATATTTCAGCATGGCTTCCATAACGGATTTGCGCCTGTTTAAATGTTTCCCTTTCAACATTTGTCAACCACTGTGACTCACTTGCCGAAGCTTAGGAACATGATGATGATCAGTGACACCCCAGCTATCTGTAGGAAAATGTCTACTTACCCAGCCTAATCCCTCTAACTTACCCTGCAATAAAGTAAGTTAACTTTCCTTTCCTTACTGCCAAGCAAATGTATTTGTTGGAAAAAATAAATATAAAGTGTGGTGGAGGGTGAGGCCAGGGAGTAAAATGGGACTAAGTCAGTGCCTTGAATTTTGCTGATGGGATAGTCTATGACGAACGTGCCAAATACAATATATATCCCGTTCCTTAATCTTTTCCCTGTACTGGAGTGCTTTGCTTTTCTCATTGTCTCCTTACGCAGACAGGATGTCCGCATGATTTTATAAGTGACATGTATCATTCATTATTATTCATCTGCCTTGTAGTCAGGGTAAAATTGAAAGGCATTTTGTAGAACAGCATGGGCATTGGAATAAGATAATTATCTATCACAGCTCCAGACTGCAGGCAGCATCAAAGTACAACTAATGAGTACAACTAGGGAGTCAGCTAGCAAGCCTTCATTAATTTAGCACAACGAGAGAGAGAATACTTGTACTCCATAGTGCGTAACGACTTACTCATTAATGAAAGTTAATTTATTTTAATTTTTCCACACAAAGGGCCTTATTACGATGTCGGCGTTGCGGTCTTGGGACCGACGACCTCCAATCGGCAGTGCCGACACCGCTATTACAATGCAACTGCACATGGTGCGGTTGCATACTCCCATTTCTCTTGTAAGCCTGCCATAGCACAAGCTCCCATAGTGAAATGGGAGTTTCTGTTAATCCCTGCACTGTGTGGCACGGTGTCTGCCATACGGTGCAGGGATTAACAGGGGACGCCCCCAACTGGAGGTCGCAGGGAGACCGGGGCCCTGCTAAGGGCCCCCAAAATCGCTTTCCAACAGGCTTCTCATGTCGGGAAGCCCGACATGGAAACCCTGTTGGAAACCAACATCGTAATCCTAACGGTGGAAACGCCGTCCATAGGGATTACGGTGGGGCCTCTGACTGGCCGACGGACTTCTTGAGCCAGTTGGAATCCAGCCAGAATGACCGGCCTGTTTCACTTTCGATCGGCTGCATTGTAATGGGGAGGTTGGAAGTGAAACCTACGTTGTGACTCAGAAAGCCTCCGACCTGCAGTCAGAGGTTTTCTGAGTCACATCGTAATGAGGCCCAAAGTGTCTGTTTAGTTTTTCCTAGGAACTCCTTCAAAATAAAAAAATAACTGTTTTTATAAACTGGTGTGTTGTTTATTCTGCCTTAATTCCTTTCAGACAGTTAGTGCATTTGATGTTTCCCTTTAGTTTTTAATGTGAGGCATGTATGGGTAGTGGCCCTAGGGGACCAGCAATGGACTGCTCCTGTGCCTCTACATAATTTTAACCACGTGTGTTGTACATAGCATTGTTTACAATTTGTCCTTTTTCTTTCTTTATATAGCTACTCCTGCTGGTCATCCATCTCTACAGGATGTAGCAACCCAACTTCAACAGCAGAAGCTGGAGGCCATATGGACCAAGTACCAGTGGCTGTAGGGGGAGGAGGAGGCGGCAGCTGCCTAGGGCCCCAGCCAGCCCTGAGTGCCTCCAGCCTCTCAGCAACAACACCGGTGCCGCAATCCACTGGCAGCCACCCACCATTGTTCCATCACTGCTGCCACACCTTCCAACGCCGCGTAATGCTGAGGCTGGCGCACATTGAAGCCAGGCAGGCATAGATGGAGGGGCACCTCAGAAAGCTCCGGGCTCACCTTTTCTAGTGCCCTCTTCTTTACCTCCTGTTTTAACATTTATTTTGGTGGGTGGTACTTGTTGTGGGTGGAAAGGGTGTGAATGATGGGAGTTGAGACCGGAATAGTTTGGACTTTAGTTTTTTGTTGGACATTTTGTACATTGGTTGGGGATAGGGTTATTCGTGAGGGAAGAGGGGTGGGCGAGATGTGGGTGGAAGGGGTGGGTTTTATTATGTTGTTCAAAAAGGGTAATAGATATTTATTTAACTTCATTTATGCCTCAAATCTTTTTGGGGGTTTTTTCTTCGCACTGCTGCCTTTTAGTGCAGCCTGTTTTTAAAATCTGCTTATAGTGTATAACAATTAGTTATGCGGTACCCTTGGCTTACTCCTCTCCTAGTCTCTGCAGTCTCAAACTATATTGACCACTAAGGGGGGTGGGGTTTCCATTGCCTATATTGCCTACAAACATGCTCCATAGTTCTCTTACCCGAATAGATGAAGCGAGGGCTGCATGGTCTTCCAATGTGCCATCTTATGGTGGTGGTAGTAGTAGCAGGCTAGTGCACTAAAAGTAAAGGAAGCATGAAGGGAGGCCCACTCCCACCTAGGTGAACTCCAACTGGAGGATTAATCGGAAGGATTATTCATCACAGGCAACTAAATTGAAATGAAAGCACTGAGATAGTGGGTTATATATTATTATATATTAGCTTCACAAACAATTGAGGCCAGACTACTACACAACAAAGAATACCTGACAGTGAAATCTAACAAAAAATACCAATTGTAAATTCTTCAGAGCATTGGTGAGCTAGTTATTTAATTAAAACTACAGTTACGAAATACTCAAATCATGAAGTAGACTCAGAGTCTGCAGTGGAGAAGGTTAAGCGTTTATGCAACACAATGCCTGAATGATGATGCTGATGAATGATGTTCTTCTGTATCTACAATATCTATCACTTTTTATGTGTGTGTGGGTAAATGGGGTCAGTGTGGGCTATTGTTTAGGCAATAGAACTGAAGATCCTGCAGTGAGTTGGTGTTGCTTTTACCACATCTGCCCCACTAAATTTGTGATCAATTAATGGTGTAAATTAAGTCACACCTCAATAAATCACTCAGCCCAGGTGAAAAAGTTTAGGGGTTTGATGAATGGATGGGAAAGCGGATTTGGGGAAAGGTGTGACAAAAATAAACATTACACAAAGACAATATTCATCTGGGCGATGAGCAGCCAACCATCATCAATCAGTTGTGGAAGGAAATGAAGGAAGGAGTAGGACACAGTTACGTTAAATGCATTGCAAACAATCTGTCATCCCAGGAGACCCAAGTTATAATATTATTATATATCTAAATGGTCTGTCACCTAAGTTTGAAAAATATTAAATACAAATTATTGAGGAGTGAAGCAAACCCACAGAATTCTAAAAAATGATTCTTAAAGGAAAAATGATACTGTATTGCCAAAGTGGGTGGTGCATCTGCATTCTTCTTGGATTGTCTGTCAATCTTGGGTATCTGGCTGAAGCGGTCCGGTAAGGTAAGCATGAGTGATATCTTGCTTTTGACTTTTGTGCAGGAGAAGGCCTACGGATTGTAAAACAGAAATGATATTGTAGAACCAAGGAGAAGGACAGAAGATAAGCTTCATGAGGAGTGTACCACGAAGACTCGGAGGCAGAGCAAGAGAATAGTCCTTTGCAATCATGCATTTTATTACTTATGTGTGATCAATTAAGTGAGAGCAATTGTAACAACCAACAATCACAGACAAGTGGCTGCATGTATCGGGCTGATCAAACTCTCAACTGTCATGATCATCGTTCATAGCATTCAGCCTAGCATGTGCATAATGTGCCAATGTGACATCATCACATGTCTATCTCCTGTCACCTACAACAACAGGCCCCCCTCCCAACCACATAGTTCCAAATTTGAGCAAGCCAGCACACACACACACTCAGCAGCATTGCATTTCCCAAATCAAGTAATCAACTCACCTCTCACCCATCCACACAGTTGAGTAGGCCTCTTGGAGTCATCACCATGTTGGTTTCTGTGAAGTTGATTACTTCCTTCTTCTGGCAGTTGTTGAGGGAGCCACACCCTGAGTCCTTTCATCATCCTCCTGATTCTGAGTAATGAATTTGTCCAACTTCGTTCTGACTCCCGACCAAAATGAGAAAGATAAAACTGTAGTGCATGCTGTTGATGAAAAACAAGAGAAGCATTGAGTATTTCTTTGTGCAAACTAGATTTGTGTTTGTTAGCTAAACAGACTGGTTGGGTCTTTGAGGAGTGTGAACCAGAAAACAAAGCAGTGTGGACCAGGCAAACAGTCTTGCTAAGTGTCAAAGGAGACAAAAAAACTCACCTTCAGGAAAAAAATGATCACCTATTTGGAAACCAACATTGTAAATCAGCACACACACAGTCAAGCTTACAAATTATAGTTTAACACCCACATCACTCTCTGCCACCAAATAAATCATCTCAACACTCACAATCCTTCACATATCAATCATTAGTGCATCACCTACCTGTCCCAATTCAAGCACAGTGATACACTGCCATTCCTCTTTGATTCATGCAACACACATTAGCCAATCTTGTATATTCCGGGGCAGTCCTGCTAGGGGATGAAAGAAAGGATAGGCATGGGATAGAGACAGGCATTGTCTCTCCAATGTCCTTGAAGGGAATGGAGGGGAGGCTTCTTCACTGCACACTGGTCCAACTCCAATCTGGCCATACATGTGCCTAAAACGGTGGGGTTGCATTAGTCAGTCAGACACAAACAAACAAAATAATATAATGTTCCCCTAGCTGTATCTATTTTTTATGTCAAGCAATTTGGCAATATAAATTTCAATGGTGGCCCAGGTCAACTCAATAGTCAGGGAAGTTAGGTTCGCCCAGAAGTTGGTCAGCTAACATACTACCATGACCTGAGTCTGACCAATCACCCTCATCCTCCTCCTTTCGTACTTCAGGTATGGTGGAATTCAGTGGTATAAAGTGCTGATTCATTTTCATTATGATTAATCTCTATACGCTTGGGGTGAGAGACTGGTCCTTCTCACTGTGACAACTGCAACAGGTGTACTGAACACACGCTCAGCAGACACACTGTAACCGGACAAGCCAGATACTTTATTGCCAGCCTGCTGAGCACTGGCCATTGGCGCCTCTTCCCATACCAGTAAACCAATGGGTTTTGATCAAGATAGACCTCTGTTGGGCCATCCAGATAGGCCTGGACCATCTTTTCAATAGTCATTCGTGCTCCAAATTGTTTGACCTCTTTTGCCTTCGCCTCTGCACTGGACTTAACCCCTTGCATGCGTCGGACGATAACCCGGCCATCCGACGTCACGGTGGGCGTGTGCGTTGGACGGCCAGGAGCCGACCGATCTGTGCACGCGTGGAATTTTCCCGCACCGCGGGGAAATTCCGGCCACGCCCAAAGGGTTAAGCCTTGCCTTTAGAAACCAATCAAATGCAGATTTTAGGGCAGATGCTCCTGTTGTTATTGTTGTTGCTGTTGTTGCTGGTGTTCTTGTTGTTGGTTTTGGCTGCTGTGAGCCAGCAGCACTGCCCTCAGGCTCTATGGAAGTTGAGAGCTGCACCCCAGAACTTCTGCCAGGGAGTGGGCCTCTTATTCCCAGCTGTTCTTTTTCTAGGTCCCTGGCTTGCTCAGCAATCCAGGTATTATAGTTTGAAACATCCCCATCTGAAAAAGGAATGAAAGTGGCCAGCAATTGTTTGTACTGTGGATCAAGAACTGTGACACAGATGTAATGTTTGGATGACACAATGTCTCTTTGCAGCCTTGTATTAACAGCCAAGCGAAGGATTAATCTCTCCACCAACTCATACGCATCTTTTTTTTCTCCACACCTGCGTACATTTCAGACACCTCCTTTAATTGTTCTTGTAGCATATGCAACACCAGGATAGCTTGGTCCATGGTACTGTCCTCCTTGCTGACTTCCTGTGTGAAAACCTCAAAAGGAAGAAGCATCTCTGTAAAGCATTTGACTAGGCCCCATAGGTCCATCTCAATGATCATCCCTTTCACAGTTGCATCCTCTCTTTGCATGACATATTCATTGATTGGTCTGTGCTGCCCAAACAAATGTTGCAACATGTAATAAGTCGAGTTCCAATGTGTTGGCACCTCCTGTATGAGTGCTTTAACTGACATTCTATTATCACACTGAATGATCCTCAACTGCTTCCGGGCTTTGAAGAATGCGTGAAATGAGTGCAGATTCTTCTGCAGGTGGACAGTAAGTTGCTGACTCAATTTTCTTTTTTGAGAAAGTCCTGTACAATGATGTTAATGCATTGCGCCAAACACTGGACTCTGAAATAGCCACCATCTGACATGGCCTTAACTATATTACTGCCATTGTCCGTGGCAATGAATCCAACGTTAAGCCCTCTGGGTCGTAGCCATTCTGAGACCTTGTTGTAAAAGTTATCAAAGATGTTTGCAGCTGTATGGGATTGCTCCATGGCGAACAGGGATACTATTGCATGCTTCCGAGCACCTTTAAAAATGTCAGCAATGTCAACACCTGCCGATATAATTTCTCTAACACCCACATAAGAGATCCAGTGTGCAGTGATGCACATGTAATCAGTGGCTTGGCAACTGGGCCAGATATCTGTTGTCAGATGGATAGTATAAATAGCACTCTGCTGCAAAGGTTGTCCAACCAATTCCAGCACATCATGATGTAGTGTTGGAACGGCAACACTGGCCAAATAGGTCCGGCTAGGAGCCTTCCATTATGGGCAGATGGCCACTACAAATTCTCGAAAACCCATTCCTTCCACAAAAGAAAAAGGGAGGGGGTCCAGTGCTAACATTTTAGCCCGATTCCCATTGTACAATTGTGCCGTTGGGCGGTTGCGTTCATACTGCCCCTCCTAACTAAGCATGCCAGAAATAGTAGGATGGATTTTTTCTTTCCTGGTGCCACTGATGCAGGCAAATTCTTGAGAGAAGAAGGTGGTATAATCAATATGCGTCTTAGCGGGGCAGTCAATGTATGATCTTACCTTGGTATCTTGACCTGATTCTGAGTCTTGTGCCATTGCGATGTTGCTGATGTGGGTGATACTACTGCACTGCTGGGGATAGGGCTGATTTGTGTTACGAAAATGTCACCCTCTTCTTCACCTTCACCTACTACTGTTATTGGAGTAGATTCACGGAGCAGATTACATGTAGGCCTTTGGCAAAAGCACACTGGCTGGCTACACAAAATGGCTGCCAGGCACATGGTCAAACAACAACAACCAGCAAGGAGGCATGGCCACAACAAATAACACATGCAGGCCTATGGCAAAAGCACACTGGCTGTCTATACAAAATGACCACCAGCCACATGGGCATATAACAACAACCAGCAAGTAGGCATGGTCACAACAAAGAACACATGCAGGCCTATGGCAAAAGAACACTGGCTGCCTATACAAAATGGCCACCAGCCACATGGTCAAACAACAACCAGCAGGGAGGCATGGCCACAACAAGGAACACATGAAGGTCTATGGCAAAAGCACATTAGCTGCCTACACAAAATGGCCAAAAGCCACATGATCAAACAATAACAACAACTGACAAGGAGGCATGGCCACAATAAAGAACACATGCAGGCCTAAGACAAAAAGGTACACTGGATGCCCACACAAAATGGCTGCCAGCTACATGGTCAAATAACAAGCAGGAGGCTTGTAAAAGACAGAATACATGCAGGCCTATGGACACTGACTGTACAGAATGGCCCTTGGCCACATGGCATGGGGAACAAATATAAATGGTGGCCTATGGCAAACACACTCACACAAGGGCCAGACAAAGAAAGCATGGTAACACAGGAGAAAACAGCATTAATTCAGCAATGCCTAAAATAAAAACTAACGGGAGAAAACATTTTACAACAACATATATCCTCCAAAGGCATCAAATATATTACCCCGCCTGTACACTGTTTGTAGAAAGCAAAATGTGAAATACCCCAGAAAAGCACATTTTGTAATTTAATCCACTGCCATCTCTGGCCCAAATGATGTTCCAATTCAATAGACACCACATGAGCAGTTGTTTCATGCACCAATGACTAGTACAGGGCCTACTGGCTGGAAAGCCCATTGGCACACTAGGCCACATAGTGAATTAAATGCATATTGCAAATTTATTAAAAAACATGGAGAAAATGAACTGAACTGTGCAATGCTTTTTCTTTATAAAAGAAGAAAAATGACATGCAAAACAATAACCAGGGCCCTACTGAAACTACGGGCCACCCACCACAATCAATTTAAAAAATTGAATAAAAGTATGAATAAATCCTGGTGCATGTCCTCTATCAATCAAACAACACCCTATACAACAGTTTTTGAACTTACTTGTGATATCACAAAAACACGGTCCTCAAATCCAATGGTGTATATATGCGGCAGACAAACAGAGTCATCCTTCCAGCTTTAAATCCAACTGAGAATTGACCAGGAGTTGAACAAAGCACTGGGAAAAGCCTACTGGACAGGAAAAGGAAGTTCAAATCTCTGGGGCACTTCTTCCTTTTCGAAAAAAAAAGTAAAATAAAAAAAGACTCCTCGCACAAAAAACAATGCTAACAGTCCATTTGAGAAGTTTTTTAACTCAAAATTGTCTTTTGAGGAGATTTAGCTGCTTCTCGAGGAGAGAATCTTCTCCAGAATGCAACAGGGGTTGCTCACGCTCGATCATGCTCACCTACGTCACACAAAAGAAGCGCCGGAAGTTGCTGGCATAGCCTAAAGCTGCTTTACGGGCTGAAAAACCTTACGGGAGCTCACGGGTGGCTAGCAAATCTCGTGGGCACTCACAAGCACCCTGCACGATTCATCACGATCCCCCATGCCTGTGAAAAGATGTGACGAGTGCACCAACAGAAAAACAATTCTGCTCCGTTGGCGGAGTGTGAAGTATTTTGGTAACTTCTCATTCTCCATAGAACTCGAAGTTTCCAAATTCCGCAAACTCTGCAAGCGGAGCAATGTTTTACACCCAGGCCTAAAAATAAACACGCAATGGAGTAGAAAAATAATAAAAAATTGAAAATGTATAAAAATAGGGAGACATTGGGATGGATGGATTGGGTTGGATGGGGCGTGAGCAGCATGAAACACTAGGGGATGGCTAGGCAGTAGGCAATATAAGGCCTAAGATAACAAAATGGCAGGGTGCTTGAGCACAGTGACATGTTATTCGTGCAATTTTGTGGCATGAACAGCGCCACCAGAGTCATTTTTCTGATGTGATGTGCACAAGACACATTTTGCGTAATTCTGTGTAATCTCACAGAATTTTTGGGTAATTCTGCGTGATTATGTAAGGCAGCCTTATGGTAGTAAATTCCACCCCTACTCATAGCTATACTTACTTCTTTTTCAGTATCAAACTTTTTCTTTTTAGAGCCAGCCTTTTTCATCCTATTATACCTCTATTTTCTGAAATCCCTCTTGCTTTAAATGAAAAGAGAAAAGAATCCACTTTTTGATATGTGCTCGCCGAGTATGCAGACCTGTTTTCTTCACTTCAGCTGCATTCCATTCCATTCTAAAATTTCTATGCAGGTACCTCTTTTTATATGTGTCAATGTCATACTCTTCTGCTAGATCTTCAAGCCTGTCATGTGCTTCACGCGTGCACCTAGCTGCTTCTCTGATTATATATTTCAATTTTTCTGCTTTGTTCACAGTCAGTTTCTCTTTATCAGTTGTTGTGCCTTGTAAAATTACTAAAAACTAAATTTTTTAATTTCTAACATTTACTTTTTTTCTGTTCAGGTTCAGTAGGGGTGGTCTGTAGAAGCAACGGCTTCAACAACTGCTTCAACTTCAGATTTAAAAATAATCCTAGTAGGACTAGGTAAAGCTGGACCCAGTGCACTGTCAGGCGGGGTACGTGGCACTGCTATTGTTTATATGGGCATTTATTCTCCTGTACCTATATCATGTGCTGATGGTCTCAGTGTCTGTTTATCATCAGTGTAAGGAGGAGGTCTCAAGTCATATAAAATCATTTCAGTAATTATCCTCATCATAATAATCATTTTTTCCTCTCTTCCATTTCTCGTTTTTAGGATCAGATTTATTCTCAATTTTCTATATATCTCTATCACTAATTATTTGAGGAAATACACTTACGACCAGCATTGTGTCCTCTCTTCATGAATGTCTTTGCATTGCCCCACTTTGCTTCTAACCATTGGCTTACTGTGTTTCTAACCTGCTTTCTTCTCCTCCTTTCCTTCTCAATGGCCACCCGATCCCATTCATTTAATGCCTCAACTTGTGTAGGTCTAGGTTGTGCCTTTCTTTCGCACATCTCATGTCTCAGGTAATCACGTTTTCTAATATTTAAGGTACCCTATAAAGTAACTGTATGTTCTTGTCACCAGATGTGATTTTGTGACAATCTTTTAACTCATACACCTATGAAAGCGTATGTCCCCCATCATATCCTATGCAAGTGAATTTTCTGAAGGATTCTTTTCACCTTTTATAATAGAAACCTTAGGAACCTTAGACTTTTTCAATTCATCACCCATTTTTCCTGATCAGACAATGTACAAGCCAAGCAAAAGTAAACAAATAACAATCAGCCAATAGCAGGGGATATGGGAAAGGTCAACCAATCACATTACAACCTAGAGTGGCAACTGACCAATGGCATCCCAACACATGGTGACGTCTCACCAATCCATGTGCGGCTCTCTGGTAACAATTAATCAATTGTAGCACAACTTCTTCATCAACCAATTCAACACAATGCCTTCAGCCACAACAACTCACACAACAAAATCAATCTTGTCTGCTTAATCTAAATATTATTATGTACCCATTTCATCAGCTATCTTCCCCAGCTCTCTAGGGCTAGATAACTTTGAGACTACCAGATTATGGTGTAACTTCTCTGAGGGACAATTTGTAAGGATGTGTTCTTTCAGTACTAAACTGTATAGGCCCTCATAGGAATCAGCCTTGTTACCCTTAATCCAGCCCTCCAGTGACTTCACAGAGACATCTACATAATCTACCCATGTCGGTGTTGCTCATTTGTGTTCGCTCCTAAACCTTTGTCTATAATCTTCTGGGGTAAGACCAAATAGCTCAATGAGTGCCTCTCTCATGTTTGTGTAAGCCACCTCATTCTCAAGTGTAAGCATTCCATCTCTTCCTACTGTTGGTATCAGTTCCCAAAGTAAGGACCCCCAATGTTGTGCATTCACCCACCTCATCCTAGGAGCTCTCTCATAGGATGCTAGCAACTTGTCTATGTCATCCCCCTCTTTGTATTTTGGAACAATACCCTTGGGTAACCTGGGATTATAGGCACCAACTGTGATTACCTCTTTCTTCTCTGTTGCTTCCACCATTATTTGGGGGTTTTATCCCCAGCTTGACCATCCTCTCTTCTAGGGCCAGTTTATTTTCTTCCAGGGACAGCTTCCTCTCCTGGATCTCAAGGAGGTTGAGCTGGGTTGTTAGATTCGGTGGTTTCCTTGCAAAGAAAGAGCATCTTTCACTCCCAGGCAAGGAGTCAACCATTGAGCGAATTGTTGGGACTCCACTCTTGTTGTCCACATCTTGTTCCATGAAGTCCCCATCATCCCCCTCTTCTCCACTGTCATTGGGGGTGATTTCCTCTTCCAGCTGGAGCTGGGCCCTACTGGCTTCCTCCCATGCTTTGAGAGTGTTCTCGAGATCATTTTCAGATTCAGTATTTTGTTGGAAAATGTTTCTCTCCCTGCACAGTGATCTCAGGGTATTAATTTGAGTGTGGGCAGGGCAGCCAAGTCAATTCCCCTGCTCTGCATCTTTGAAGACTTGTAGAAAACCCTTTTTGCTAATCTTCGATTTTTCTTCTAGTGAAAAGGTGCCTTTGGAATTTCAGAACTTTGCAACTTTGTAGTCTCTTATCAGTGGTAATTCTGCTGCTCCCCTCCGCACTAATTTTGCAGTTAAACTACAGTATAATTTGTTTAATTACATGCTCAGTCGTAATCCATTTTTGATGTCTAACACATACTTGTCTCCTGTAGGTGAGTTCTGGGGGTGGAGTTGCAGGAGATATCCAGGGGACCTACTGGGCCCCATAAGTCTGAGTCACTGACCCCTACCTGCCTCAGCACACAGAAGAGGAGAGCAGATCAGGTTTCTCTTTCCCGAGAAACGAAACTCAGCTCTTTGTAGTGTTTGTTTTTTCTGAGTCGGGCTCCCTCCGGGGGCAGAGTCCTCCGGGTTTGTTGTGGTTACTGTTCAGCTGGCTTTGTCTGTGTGCAGGGCTGCACCTATTACCTGCCGCTGTACTTTGCTTCATGGCTCTGTACTTCCTGATGGTGGATGAAGGTGAAGAAGACTTGTTGCCGAGCTGCGCACTACTCCGCATTTGGCTAGTGTGAATGACGCTGCTATTGTACACACACTGTAGCGTGTCATGCTGGATGGGAGATGAGAATTTCAGAGAGCTATGATAAGTATTGGATAGGCGTGGCTTAAAACTTCTTTCTTGCTGCTCTGACTAGATTTGATTAATAGTACTATCTGAGTGGCTGCATTAATTGACAGAGAGTGTCAGTCCTTCAAAATCTGCAATGCACGCACAAATATTTTCCATGCACTTTATTATTGTTGGTTAATATA
Organism: Calotriton arnoldi; assembly: GCA_963921515.1. Classification (NCBI taxonomy): domain Eukaryota; kingdom Metazoa; phylum Chordata; class Amphibia; order Caudata; family Salamandridae; genus Calotriton; species Calotriton arnoldi. Next base: position 344,518 of record CAWUFW010003840.1, read on the forward strand.
GCCCATTGCCCCAAGGAGTCTGACCCTCTTGCAAATGAGCAGGGCACGAGTGGGTGGGTACACGCAGGTTCACGGCGTCCACCCACTATTTTCACAGGGTGGACGCTGTCCCCTCTGCCAAGAAGTTGGGCCCCACAGAAATATGCTGAACTTGTCCTGGTGTAAGACACCGGGACACGTTCAGCAGCGCCTGCATGTTGTCTGCTTTTGATTTCCAGCAGCAACGTGCAGGCAGCGAGGAGTGTTTTTTTTTTCCTCCAGCCAGGCCGAATTTGAATATCTTGACTGGAGGCGACCTGGAACCTCACACAAATGTAAATGCCACAGAGGGAAACAAAGGCACACAGCTTGCTATCTCTTCACAGGTACTTAAGAGATGCATGCTTTTGCCTTTGTTCTGTCCCTGTATATAAGTGCAGACACTGTAAGACTCAGATGGGGTGGTCTGTCCCAGTATTTACACAAATAATTTAAATAGCACTATTTTATTTCTTTTATAGTGCTACGTCGTGACGTCATGCGTCATGATGTCACTTGCATAGTGTCTAACTTAGTCAGTCCCCCCACTTCTTTTTATGACACTTGTGCCCTGCAAATGAGACACTACAACAGTATGGTGGTAATTACAGTGCATGTATAAATAGCAAGGGTAGGGGGCAGGGCAGGAGGGGACAGGAACCAGTCAGTTATTCTCAGCTGTCCAGGAAGCAGCAGAAGTGTTTACCGGTTGCCACAGTCTGAAGTCTGTGCTGTGATTTGCATATTCCTCCATTTGACACACGGAAAATGAATGGCTTGACATATCAAGGAGGGAAAGAATAACAACTCAATGGCTCTTGCCTTCTGATTAGGACAAAGCGATACAAAATTAGGACAGTCCTGATTGAATGCCACACACCTGACTCACAGCAAGCAATCATGCAAACAACCATTAACTCCTCGACTGCCGTGTACATCTGCAGCCTCACACTGTTCGCTTCCACACATCAACATTGCATTAGTACTCTGAGGGGTATATTCACAAGAACGTGCGATAAACATCGCCAAAATAGCTTACCGCAACTTCTCACATCGCAGACCATCGCGGTAAAATAACGCTGTGTTAAAGTGGCATTCCCAACACGGCGATACCGTGCAATTAACGCATGATAACGCGGCGAGTGTCCGCGAAAAAACTACAGCGACGGCGATAAAAATGCAAACCCCAACGCTAAAAAAGTTGCGATGGGCCCAACCGCGATAAAATCTGTGTGATAACTAGCGAGAGGCCAGCAAGTCCCACACGTCATGCGGGGGAAAGCGCAAGAAAAGCCCCCAAAAAGATCACACAAAAAACCAGATGAACCGCGGAGCACCAAGGATGCACCCGGACCAACTGCAGAGGACAACGTGAAACCCACAAGACCCACGGAGGCCCAGCCAGGTGTCGTGGAAGGGCAATGAGAAGAGGGAGAGGAAAACGGGGTACAGTGTGCAGGAAACCCGGATCCACGTCACGGATGAGATAGAACACCACCACCAACTGTAAGTCACCTCCAAAGTGTCATTGGCAAAAAAGACCCTCAGATGGCAGACCATCTTGGACCTTGTGAATGCCGTTGCCACGCCGAGGAGGACAATGGAAGAGGACAAGAGGCGCTGGAATGATGCGAAGGGCAAACCCAAGAAGGAACTCGCTGCCAACATCAAAGCAGCAACGCAGATCGGACGTGGGGGGCCAGCAGACTACCAGGAGCTGGATGAAATGTAGGAAATGGTGGCCACAGTCATCAGTCAGGAGACGGTGACAGGATCAGAGGAACCAGACACAGCCCAACATGCCCTGACACAACATCAATAGGGTGAGTACCAACCAGGGAGTGGTGGGACGGGGGGAGATGGGCACAATGGCACACATGCACAATTAGGCAGAGCACACTGCACACCCATAATGACTCCTGATCATGACCCTGACCCCCCTGGAACACTGCAGCACACACACAAACACCAAGTAGTCCCACCTCCACCATGTGCCCAAAGGGACCCCCACCCAACACATCATCAATCACACAACCAACACATGCACACGTGCGAAACCCAGCGAAGATGCGTATCCGTCAGCCACACTGACAATGCAAGAGACACTACATGACGAGTAGCATTGCTGCAGTCCAACCATCATGTCAATGTGCAGGCCATGACACTGGGGCGGCTGAGTGTGGGCCAGATCCACAAAGGTGCAGGTCACACTCAGACACATCCACGTGCACAAAAAACCCCTGACGTCAACCACACATCCGCCTACAGACCATGACCACGAGTCACAACACGACGAAGGGCACAATTCACTCAAGTTAGCAACATCACAGCACTTCAGACGCACAGAAGTGAAAGGCACACCGCCTGAAAGGGATGAGTGGCAGCCAATTCAGAGCTGCAGGGGTGACTCCGCCACAGTGCAGCATACACACATAAGAATTTGAGCACCCCAACATTGTCAACAATGTGGTACACACTGCAACACTTCCACAACAGAACACAGGACACAACTGGTGCCGCAAGCATGCACAAAATGGCCAATCACATCTGGCATCGCAGGAACCTGTGACATGACAATGGACGAGTACAACCTGTAACCTGTATTAGTTTTATTTACACATGCAGTGCCAGTGGACATTTTGTACTGTCCCATGATTGTACAGGACGGACACAAAGTGACGTACTTAGGTGAAGAAATTGGCAATGAGGGTGTTCCTACGGGCTATTCCTGCTGCAGCTGCAGTGGAGTGTGGGCCACCTGACCCATCGTCCTCATCATTGTTTGGTGCATCTGGCACTGGGATCCATGGGGCATTGAAGCATACACAGATGTTGTGCAAAGCACAACATGCAACGATCATCTTGCACACAATGTCTGGCCTGTACAGGAGCCTTCTGCCTGTGATGTCCAGGCACCTGAAACGTGACTCCAACACGCCAAATGTGCGTTCATGATGCCCCTGGTGCGTATGTGGGACGCATTGTACTGCCTCTGGGCATGTGTGTTCGGGTCTCGGAGGGGTGTCATCATCCAAGGGCAGAGTGCATATCCCTGATCACCTATGACAGTGCAGAGAGAGATGAGTCAATAGGTGGTTTGCCATGATGTGTTGGCAGGCACACTAGTCCAGTGACGCCTGTGCTGGCTGTGCGTGGGGTGAGTGTAAGACAGCCCCCAGGGATTGGCTGGTGCTGGCAACAACTACAACAGTCATCACTCAATCAGAAGTTCAAAGTACAAACAGCAAGGGACCATCACTTGAGGTGCACAGAGTAAGTGGGCCAGAATGCACAGCGGCCGGCACGGGCACACCGCCACAGGACTGTGACTTGCGATGCACTGGGTTAGGCCCATGAGAGCTGAGCGGGTCCTCCTAGATGTCCAAGGTGACTGTCGCTGAGTGTATCATGGGACAGTGGAAGGTGTTCCCGGAGAGCATGATGCAGAGGGCACAAGCAAGCAGCAACGGGCAACATGGGGTATATGAATGCCACAGACTCATGCCAAACACAATGTCCGTACCTGCCAGATGATGATGACGACAACCCCCAGGCCACAGACTCAGACGCCACCAGAGTACAACCAGAAAGTGAACATGACTCACGCTGCACGGAGTCAGTGGCACCAGGGCTGCAAGGGGATGCAGTCTGCGATGAGGCGTGTACATTGGTGTGTACTCAGCCATTCAGAAATCAAGACCCAGTCACAAATGTGGGACCTACTTGCCCGCAGTGTCGGCCGGTGGCAGCGGTGTGCGTGGGCCAACGCAGTTTAGCCAGCTCCTCCTGGTACTCCCACACACAGCGTTGGAATGTCATGTGGCGATGACGTGTGGCTCACGGAGGCTGCGGCACCAGAGCCGAGCATGTGTGCAGCCTGCGACGATGCCGTGCCCTGGCTGTTCCCACCTTGATGTGATTGGTGTGAGGCCAGCTGGCCCGCAGTGCATGCCGAAGCCAGTAGTCTGCAGGGGCCCCCGAACACGTGCCACCAGCTTGCGTTGAACAGGGTTAGTGGCACCACTTGTCTCCGGCTTGCGTTGAACAGGGTTAGTGGCACCACGTGTCGCCGGCTTGCATTGAACAGGGTTAGTGGCACCACGTGTCGCCGGCTTGCAATGCAGAGTTTGGCTCACAGATCGAAGGGAGTTCAGTGATATTGACGCTGCCATTCACATTTGGTCACTGCCATACATAACTCAAGACTCAGTTCCATATGTGCCACAAACTGGGCCGAAGTGTAAGCCGGTGGGGTATGTCAATGAGAGAGGATCGCTGCCTGCGTCGTGGAGGCCAGCAATGGTCTGAGGTGGCTGCCAAGGTCGTGGGCATGGGGCTTGGAGCTTGCACCGGCACGTGGTGGGCCCTCTCTGACACACGCCGGTGTCGGCAGGTGAGCGGAGCGGCCTTGGTGCGCTGGGGCAGGCAAGACGGGTCTGGGGACCAGCGCCCTGGGGTGCAGCAGGCGCACAGGGCCACAGGCCCCGCCGCTCACGGTGTCGGCCTCGTGGCGGGCTGAGAGGCGCCGCCCTGGCAGACACGTTGGCCATTCGGGAAAGAAACCACGCCCAGAGCGATAGGGTTTTTATTCGCACCCCTAAGCAGGCCTGGCGTACGCAGGGCCAACCCACTGCGCTCACGCCTACAGGGGGGGACGTAACGAGCGTCATCACCGCATTCTAGCCCACAGCCTGTGGTGACATGGGAGCGTCCACTGGCTATTGTGCTCCATGCACCAGCGGTTAATGTCCACATGGACATTTCCGTGGTTTGCACGCTCAAGTCTGTCCAGCACATCCACGCCACACTTGTCATTGTGTAGGTACTCATTCATTAGTCACTTGCCTCCTTCGCACATGCCTGCTTCCAGCCTCTCCACACATTCTGCTATTGTGTGGCTCTGGTGCCATGCCGTAGCTGGGTTGTGTACATGGCAAGCCCAGGTTCCCAATGGAGTTGTGTTGTCGTGTCTGGTCGGTGGGCATGTTGTGTGGCATGTTGCATGTAGTTTTGCTGCGTGCTATTTCCCAGGATCGTGAGTTGCATGACTGTGGAGTTGAGGTGTGTGGTGTGTTCATTTCGTACTTACCAACGAGCAATGCATTTCCATAGGTGCCATCCTGGAAGCGCTGGTTTATGATGGACTGTCGGAAGATGAATGAATCATGCACACTGCCTGGGTAGTTGGCCACAACATTGGTGAAGAGTCCCCAGTGGTCCACTATTGCCTGCACATTGATGGAATGCGTGTGCTTTCTGTTGCGGTAGATGTATGCAGTGTCGGCAGGGGGCACGAGTGGGACAGGTGTGCAGTCAATAGCCCCCAACACATGGGGGAATCCAGCAATGGCGTAGAAGCCTTGCTTGGTCTCCAGCTGCTCCTGCGCAGTGTGGGGGAAGTGGAGGTGCTGGGGTACCAGGCTGATGATGGCATCCAGGACAGGTGTGATGAACTTGGATAGGGCTGGCTGTGAGACTCCTCCGACTCTGGCAGTTGTTGGTTGGAAGGTACCAGAGGCCTACAGGTGCAGCACAGCCAGCAGCTTTGTATGCGGAGGGATGTTGGTTGTCCGCTGTGTTGGTACCATCAGCCTGTGGGCGATGTGGGTCAGGATGCGGAGGATGGTTGTCCTTTTTTGCCTGTAGTGGGCAATGACCTCCTCTGGTGTTAAGTCTGTGAGGCTGGTGCGTTTACGGTAGGTCCGCTGTCTTTGTCTATGCTGCCTCTGTGGTAGTCCAGGGGGGGCGGGGGGGTGGTGGGGGTGGTGGTGGGCCTGGGGGTGGTGGCGGTGCGTGTTGTGGCCCTCTTGGGTCTCCAAGCTGCATGATCAGTAGCTCCATGGCGTCTGTTGGTCTACAGGTGTGGCTCTGGTCTGGGCTCCCTTCCAGACTGCAGGTGGTTGTCCCGCTTAGCACCAGCAGAAGGCAGGTGTTAAATACCTGTTGCTACCGCAGCTTATCGCCTGTTTTTGACTCGCAACGCAAATCTGGCTGTCCGTTGTGAATCGCGCGGTGTTGTCTTTTCGTGTGTTTTTGGACATACATGCCGATTCTGCATCTCATTAGTGTTAGTTGCCGGTGTCGGCCATGGCGAGGTTTTTTGCGGCAGCTATCGCGGGTTATGTGGTGATGTAGGCAGTTAGCACCAGCTTGCGAAAGGGGCGGTAATTCTATTGCCACTTTTGCTGCGCTAAAGTGCCGATAACTCGGCGATAAGTCCTTGTGAATATGCCCTTCTGTGTGCACAGATTGGGTTGTTGTGCGATGCTCAATTAGTGTCATCTATGAAACTTGAGTGGCTTAATAATACTGTGCGCCGAGACCTATGCGTTTAATAATGCACCGAGGTCAAGCCATCTGCAAGGTTAGCAAAGAGATTTCAAATGCAGAATCATACAAGCTTGGACAGTGGAACCCTACAAAGAACTAGCACCTGACCTGCTATCCCTATTTATTATAAATATTGGGAAGTACCCAGAATTACGTGTGCACACAGTTAGCGCACCCAGTGTCACGGTGCAGTCCATTACTGGACTTAACAATGTTTAACAAGAGCAAATGGTGCACCACTTTGTAAACAATAACACAACAAGTTATCAGATCTGTGTCCAAGGTGGTTTCTTCAAATCTTCATTTATTTATTCAAAATATTCAAACATATCAAGTTGAGATGAACAGCCGACGCGTTTCGTCCAAACAAATGGACTTCTTCAGGGCATATATAAGGCACTCCTAACATGTGGCGTCAGGGTGTCCGTAATGGATAAAGCCAGCAAGAGGAAATGGGCAAATCCGTGTCCACTTTATTTTATATAAATGCAGAAGTGCTACACGTTAATGAAAAAACCTGAGCCAAATATGTCCCAGTGACAGAATTCATACAGTCACTCAAATATGAGGTAGACCAAAAAGCAGGAGCAATCACGAGTTCCAGGCCATGATACGCATGGAGCCGCAACCCAGTCGGGAAAAGGAAGACACCACGGAAGGAGGCAAGACTGGGTTGCAGCTCCACGCGTATCATGGCCTGGAACTCGTGATTGCTCCTGCTTTTTGGTCTACCTCATATTTGAGTGACTATGAATTCTGTCACCAGGAAATATTTGGCTCCGGTTTTTTCATTAACGCGTAGCACTTCTACATTTATATAAAATAAAGTGGACACGGATTTGCCCATTTCCTCTTGCTGGCTTTATCCATTACGGACACCCTGACGCCACATGTTAGGAGTGCCTTATATATGCCCTGAAGAAGTCCATTTGTTTGGACGAAACACGTCGGCTGTTCATCTCAACTTGATATGTTTAAATATTTTGAATAAATAAATGAAGATTTGAGGAAACCACCTTGGACACAGATCTGATAACTTGTTGTGGTATTGTTTGCAAAGTGGTGCACCATTTGCTCTTGTTAAACACAGATTTCAAATGCAGACTTAGGGCCCGATTCACAGAACTAACTTAAGACAAAATCCTAAACTTACTACCATTTTGGTATTCACAGAAGGCACTTACTCATTTTGGTATTCACAGAAGGCACTTACTCATTTTGGTATTCACAGAAGGCACTTACTCATTTTGGTATTCACAGTAGGCACTTACTCATTGATGAGTAAGTGCCTTCTGTGAATACCAAAATGAGTAACTTACAAATTTTGAGTAACTTACTCATTTTGAGTAACTTACTCATTTTGGTATTCACAGAAGGCACTTACTCATTGATGAGTAAGTGCCTTCTGTGAATACCAAAATGAGTAAGTGCCTTCTGTGACTACCAAAATGGTAGTAAGTTTAGGATTTTGTCTTAAGTTAGTTCTGTGAATCGAGCCCTTAGTATCTAGAATTTTTCCATGGACAATTGAAATTGAACACCTTTTTCATAACCTGATTAATGCTAGCTGAACAGAGCTGAACTCCGCAGAATCTCCCAGAGTTTTTATGCAACTCCGTGGAATTCTGCAAAGTGAAACTCTGCGAGTTTTGCTCGCCCCTACTTATTAGTTGTCTGGTACAGCTAAACACAAGTTCTAGATCCTATCGCTAGGCACCAATGGGAAGATGGAAAATGTATGTCTGTGCTCCAAAGGGGCTTTTGTGAAGGCATTTTTACATCAATCACACCTTCGTTCTAACTCATCCTGTTCATAAGTATGTCATTTCAAACAGGAAAAAATGTTATGCAATATTTACAGACTTCTCTGATTTTGGTTTAGTGAACAGAGGCCAACTGTGGAAAAAGTTGATGGGCATTTATCTGGAAAAAAATATTTCCAGTGTTATTATTGCCTTGTGTTCTGGGACCTCAAGCCTTGTGAGGATAGGTTTGAATGGAAGAAACATTAACACATTTGGAACATATAGGGAGTGAAACAAGCTGACTTCTGACACCGACACTTTTCCACCCTACATTAACAATCTAAGTTAGAAGGTGCTGGCAGCCTCGCAAGATGCCCCTAAATGAAATTGACCCCTTTCGTTGTATGCTGAATATTCAGTATTGCTTGCCCATACTACAAAGGCACTACAGGCTCAGTTAAAATGTGTAGAGTCTTATTGTGGAATTAATTATTTAAAAATCAACATCTCAAAATCCAAAATTATGTTCTGTGAATAATTCCAATCGCATAAGTCCCCAAGTTTACCCTGGGTATTATCCTTATGGAAGATGAAAAGGTGTAACTTTACTTGACATGTAAGTGGCGTACATCCTGAGATGGGAACAGCATGTTCTTAAGACTTTGGCAGCAGAAATACAACACAGCTTTCCCTTTCACCACAAGTGAATAAAGTTTTGACTGCTAAGTATGGTAGTATTCTGGTATGTGCGATTGAACTTTGGGGAATGGGCTGCATGTCTATAATATTGGAGTAAGCAAAATAGCAATTTTGAAAAAATTGATGTTGCTACCAGAAGATTTTGATTGGATGCATTGGAAGCAGATCTCATCTCCAAATCAACTTTTAAGAGGATACTGATTCGTCTGGCAGGGTATGCTGCAAAACATATGACAAGTGCCACAAGCCACCTGACCATCAACGCCTGAACTAAACACCTAAATCCTAAAACACATTCTAAATTCTATCACACGGTGAAGCCATTCCTGGCTCCAGTCCTGTTCCATCTGCTCTAGCATATGGGGCAGGTCTGGTTTCACCTGCCTTCTGTCAGTGCACAGAGCTAAAGGGGTCCAGGTAACCACAGAGAATCCAGCTTGCTCCTGTCGAGTGTCCCTCCTCAATATGGAGGGTGTCGATGATCCTAAGAATAGAAGATGGTGTTGACCCCAGTTCAGGATTTCAGTGGATTGGATTTATTTGAACACTTTCAAATGGACCTGGGATTGTAGCTGTGGGAAACCTCAAGCAAAAGGGAAACCAGAAACTGAGGCCTGAGGAGCTAGACCGCAAGACAATTAGGACTCTCTATTAAAGATAGCAGTGTTTTCAGAAATGTTTTTGCAAAGGTTGGGAATTTTCAGCTCTACAGTTTCGGGCAAGGCATAACTTGTAGTCCTTAAATGCACAACTATGACATCTTAATCTTGTCATTATTCCTGTTAGGGCTTTTTTGGTTGAATGTGGAAGGATACAGATGATTCAGTATACCAGCATATCCAACTTTGTGGAGGCCAACTTAACTACAATTCCGTTTTTTTCCTTCAGGATTATTTTCAACCTATAAAATTGTTTATATGTTTGGAGATAAATTGGTTCATTGGAACTATACTCCAACTTCTACCTAGCGGGGATCACTTGCAAATCCACCACAAAGTGTGTCTCAGTCCAATTCAATTGCATGGAAGATATTTTGACATGTTTTGATTGGATCACTGACACAATATTGAAAACAACAATATTGTGATACAAAAATATCATGTCAAAAATATTAATTATAAAAATATTGTGTCCCTATATAATATCGAAAAAAACATATTGCTTCACACTTATATATAACATTAACATAATGTAAATTAAATACTTTCAAATAATATTTAATGCGGACGCGCTTTGGTTGGGGCATTTTAATTACTTTTAATTAATTTTACTGAGCGCCGACTCTAGCTGCAATGTTTTAGACTCTTGTGCCTTTGTGCTCTGATTTCGGGGCAGTTCCGGAGCCCATGGTTATTTTGAATTGTTTGGATTGTATCCCCGTATTTTCTTCAGCTGATAGTGAGCTCTGCCGACTCACCGGCAACACTCTGCTCCCGCGCCTTCACCCGCAGTCCTCTCCGGTCCACCACAGGTTTTTGCCCGATTGAGTGGAGGGAGGCTGCGAGTAGGAGGAAGTCGTTTCCCTCCACTTCCGGGGCAGCGACACGGAGGTCAGCATTCTAGTTTCTGACCTCCCATATATCAGAGGCATGCCAGGCACGACGCGCAGCGGACGCGCGCAGCGGGCGTGCCGCTGGCGCGCCGAAGTGGCGCCTAAGGCAAGCCCGTCAGCGCCTGTCCGCGCCTGGTCGTCACCAAGAGCCAGAACTCCTGCATGTTACAGGTCAAACTCCAACCCCTCTTTTAATGGTAATAGTACATACACTACCCAGGAACTACTTGAGATAAGACAAGCTTATACAGATACAGGCCCTTGCCTGGGCAAGGCCACCCCATGTACCCCAATGGAACTGGAAGGTCCCTTTGCTTGTAACATCTGTAGATTCCAGAGTATGCACTTTTTCCAGCCCCATTCTGGTATTACCAAGCCTGATACCAACAAGAAACAGCCTGGTTCCCAGGCATCGACAGATTCTCCCTCCCTAGACTCTATGGCGAATCGAGAATGGAACTGCTTGCTCGGGAACATAAGGTCCCTGCCCAAACATGCAGTAGAAATATGGGATCTCCTTTCCTCTAAACTCCCTGACATTTGCTTCCTAACCGAGACGTGGCTAAAACCAAGTTCCACCCCCGCCATAACTATAGCCATACCAGAGGGTTATCGCATCTCAAGGCTAGATAGACCTATTAAGGTAGGAGGGGGTATAGCTCTAGTATATAAAGACACCATTAAAATCACTATACTGGAGCAACTTAGCAACAACAGCATGGAAGTGTTAGTCCTTAGAATTGACTTACACCCACAACATTGCTGGAAAGGCGCTCTGGTTTACCGCCCTCCCGGGCCTATCCATAACTTTACTGTCCAATTATCGAAACTAATCTCCCCGCACGCCATCTCTACAAAATATTTCATCTGAGTGGGTGATTTTAATGTGCATAGTGAAGATACCCTGAATCAGGAAGCCTTATCACTCTTAACAGACTTACATTCCTTAGATTTAAATAAGATCAATGTGGGCCCCACTCACCAAGCGGGACATACATTAGATCTCATTTTTACTAAATCACCCAACGTGCAATGTGGAGCTACAAGTCCTCTTACATGGACCGACCATTCACTGATCGAATTCAAATTTAGGGGTCCTATGATATCTAATACACAGCCCTTCACTCAAAAGAGCAGGCACAGACAGTGTCACAAAATCACGCCCGCCAACTTTCAAGACCTTACTCCTAACTCATGGAATCTCGATATGGAAAACTTAGAGACTGGCCTAGCCCAATACAAATCCATCATAACAAAGGCCTTGGATCAATTAGCCCCACTAAAGCAAGGTATAAATTCAGGTAGGCGGTCTCAGGTAGTCTTGTTCTCTCCCAGTCTTAAAACGGAGAAAAGTCTTTGCAGGAAATTGGAGCGACGTTGGCGTATCTCCCATAATGCTCTAGACAAAGCACACTATAAACTGGCACCCTATCTAAATATCATAAAAATTTAAAACATGCCCGAAAAACACATATTATTTCACAACTAGAGCAGGCTGGGAATGCTCCCAAAACTCTCTATTCCATCCTTAAAACCTTTACTCACCCGGAGGCATGTAATAATGAGCTGGCACCATCACAAGCCCTATGCGACAAAATAGCGATGCACTTCAAAAAGAAAATAGATCTCATCTACGACACAATCACTCGAGATGGAAGTGGCTAACTCAACGCATCTGTCGATATCTCACCCACTCGTGCCCCTCTCCAGAAGTTGGAAAACTTTCCCTTGGTTACACCCGATGCAGTGGAGTTTCTACTCACCACTGTTAAATCAGGCTCACCCCTTGATATAATCCTGGCCAGGACTACCATACTACTCTCCAAACAGCTGGCCATCCCCATTAGCTCCATTCTTAACCTCTCACTAAATAATGGTTATGTTCCCGATGAGTGGAAGGCAGCACAAATCATCCCTATACGGAAGAATCTTAAGGCCCCTATGGATGATTTAACTAATTATCACCCTATCTCACTGTTACCTCTCCTGAGCAAGCTGTTAGAAAAACATATTAATAAACTTCTTTCAGACTTTGTTGAGGAATCTGGCTGCTTTGATCCATCTCAGTCTGGTTTTAGACCCAGACATAGCACTGAGTCAGCCTTAATTGCTGTCACGGATAACATCAGACAGGCTCTAGACAAAGGACAGGCAGTTATATTAGTGCTGCTTGCCTTGTCGGCGGACTTCGACACTGTCTCACATCGAACTCTGCTCAGGAGACTCAGTGAGATTGGGATGCAAGGAACAGCTTTACAATGGATGACGAGTTTCCTCTTGCATAGAACCCAGACTGTCAATCTGGGTCCCTTCTGGTCTGAGACTACAGAACTAACCAAAGGAGTACCTCAGGGATCCTGTCTTAGTCCCACTTTATTTAACATCTATGTCGCTTCTTTTGCAGGTTTACTCAGGAAGCTAGGTTTTACACCCATTTCCTATGCTGATGATACTCAGCTCCTGCTTTCCTTCGACAAACAAGATCCCAGTGCCCAGCTCACCCTCTCAGAAGGTATGAAAACTATTGCCAGCTGGATGAGACAAAACTTTCTCCAGCTTAATGCTAGCAAAACAGAAATCATGCTGTTTGGTGGCGCTTCTTCGAGATGGTCTCCGAGTTGGTGGCCTACAGAATTGGGACCAGCACCGGAACCCAAGACGGTAGTAAATAATCTAGGGGTTCGATTGGACCAGAAACTAACTATGAAGGAGCAGGTTTCTACCACCATGGGTGCCTGCTTCCATACATTAGGTCTTTTGCGGAAAGTATTTCCCTTCCTCCCTTTGTCCACTCGCAAAACCCTGATCCAAGCACTAGTTTTGAGTCGACTAGACTACTGCAATGCGTTGCTAATCTCAGCCAGTGAAACCTCACTGAACAAATTGCAAGTGGTACAAAACACCGCTGCAAGACTGGTCTCGAATGCCCCTGCTCTCACCCCTCTCTTCTTCTCCTACAGAAACTGCATAGGTTGCCTGTACGGAAACGAATCTGCTTCAAGATTTGTTGCATTGTGCATAAAGCCCTAAACGGTAAGGGCCCCAGTTATCTACCAGAGACATTTTATAAATATCAGCCTCTTAGGACACTACGCTCAGGGACCAAATCTCTACTTGTGGTCACCCGCTGTAAGAAGGTCCGGTTGGGGGGGAAAGCCTTCTTCCATTTAGCCCCCTCCCTCTGGAACCAACTTCCAATTCATTTGCGTGAATGCTCTGACCTCCTGAGATTTCGCAAGCTCTTGAAGACCTCATTGTTCTAACTCACTCTCTGTTTCTGTCCAACTATGCAGTCCGTAATCACAGAGATACCCCTTGGGGGGTGATTCAGGCGCTATATAAATTCTAAATTCAAATTCAAATGCTATATATATAATATATATTTATGTGCGTGTGTGTTTATGTTTATACATACTATATATAAAGTAACACTATTATAAATAATCTATAGTATACATTACATTATATTTTTCAATTTACTACTATAAAAAGCATGTATATATTTATATATGTATATATATATATATCCCTCCTGGTGTCTGCAAGTTTCCTTCCAGCTGCCAAACCGCCGGTGGTGCCAAGTATGCAGCTCTTCGCCGCGCGCTGCTGTCAATGATCCCAACGCCTCCTACTTAATAACAGGAAACCTTGGCACTCCGGACTGGTTGTGAAATAATTTATTTAGGCAGGAAGCACCGAAACGCGTTGGTGGTGCATTATTCTGCCTAAATAAATTATTTCGCAACCACTCCGGAGTGCCGAGGTTTCCTGCTATTAAGTAGGAGGTGTTGGGATCATATATATATATATGTATATATACATATATATTATCTACTGGCGGTCGCCAGTAGATAGTTATAGTTAGGACCTATTATCCATAGGAAATTTGTAACATTCTATTCCCAATAACTTTGGCGTCGTTTGACGAATCATCGCAAAATTTTCAAAACTAGTGGGGCGATCCGGTCCGCTCCTGTCTTGAAAGTTTCGGGGTGATTCATCAAGCAGGGGCCGAGAAAAAAGGGGGGTCCCAAAACGTGTTTTCTCCATGTTAAATCCCATAGGAAATTTTTGCCACGGCTACAGCCCGAACTGCTGAACGGAATTACACCAAATTTTGCAAAAAGGTAGCGCTTGGTTCAGAAAGCGACCTTTTTTTTAAATGGTGTAAATCCGTTCAGTAGTTGCGGAGAAATTCATAAAATAAGAGTGAAAAAATCAATTTCCCATAGGAAACTTTATGCAAGGCTACAGCAAAAACTGCTGATCGGAATTACACCAAATTTGGCAAAAAGGTAGTGTTTGGTTCAGAAAGCACCCTTTTTAAAAATGGTGTAAATCTGTTCAGTAGTTGCTGAGAAAATCCAAAATAAATGTTTCGATATCTATGGCCGCGGTGGATCCGCGCACCCTCCCGATCACGGGCTGCATGCTAATTGGCTGTCAACACTCCAAACCAGGAAGTGTTGGCAGCCATCTTGTGCCTCGGTAGAACCGAGGTACAAGAAAAGACGAAAACAGACGCAAAAACGCAAAAAGGGGGCAGGGTAGAAACACCCTGACCCCTAGGCCTGCTCAGGGGGTCCTACAAGGACCCCAGGGCCCCCAATTTTTAAAAAATCGGCAAAAACGCGCTGGGTGCGCGGATCCTGCCGATAAAAAAAAAAACGAAGCGCGGGCTCCCGCGCTTCGTGGTTAATTGGCCCCCGGGTGGGCCAAGTCCCGGGGGCATGCGGGGGTTAATGTATATTTATGTGGGGGGGCCCCGAGGACCGCCACCCCCCGGGGCTTTATAAAAAAAATGGTGGGGGAGGGCTCTGGGCCCTCCTGCAGCCCCGGGGACCGCCACCCCCAGGGCTTCTTTTTTTAAAAATAAATTAACCTGTGTGGGGGGCTTGTACCCCCCACATGCCCCGGGGACCGCCACCTCCCCGGGGCACTAATTAAACAAATGTGGGGGTCCGTTTCAGACCCCTGAAGCCCCGTGGACCACCACCTCCCGGGGCTATGCAGATGTGGGGAGGGGGGCCGCACGGCCCCCCTCCTGGAGCCTGTGGTGGCCCTGGGGACCGCCACCCCCCAGGGCCGGCTCCTGCAGTGTCCCGGGGTGCCTACCCCCGGGACACTGTAGTTTGCAATGACAGAGCGGGAGTCCTGTCATAGCAAACTGCTTTGGATATTGGAAACAAGAGCAGGAAACCTGCTCTCTCTTCCAATATCCAAAGCACATTGCTTTTCCACACGGGGAGCTGCATGTTAGCAGCTCCCCATGTGGAAAAGCAATGCTGGGCTCCCGCAGGAGGCGGGGAGCCGGCAGGGTCCGTGGGGGAGTTGGGGTCCCCCCACGGACCCCAAAGGATAGGGCCAGCCCTGGGGGATGGGGTCCCCGGGGCCAATAGAGGCCTTAGGAGGGGGGCCACGCAGCCCCCCTCCTCCAAAAATATGTCTCAAAAAGTGGCCATGCCCCGGGGGATGGGGTCCCCGGGGCCGGAATCGGCCACGGGAAGGGGGCCATGCGGCCCCCTTCCCCTACAGTATTTAAAAAAAAAAAAAAACGAAAAAGGCATAAGGCCCTGGGGGATGGGGTCCCCAGGGCCCCAAAAAGTAAAAAAGAAGGGGGGCCACACAGCCCCCTTCAAAAAAACAAAAAGAAAGTAAAAGACGCAATTGAGCGTCAGGCCCGCCCCCTCCCTTAACCACTCTGCAAACGCGCCCTGTGGCGCGTTTTAAATTGGGGAAATAATTCCCATTCAATACTGGGGGTCCCTGGGGGCCAACTAGCCCACCAGGTACCTCCAGTAAGCGCCACAGGGCTGGGTTGCAGAGAGGTGGTCCAGGCCATGCCCCTTTTTACACCTCTCTGCAATGCAGCTCTGTGGCGCTTACTGGAGGTACCTGGGGGGATAGTTGGACCCCAGGGACACTCGGGATTGAGGAGGAATTAATTCTCCAACTTAAAACGCGCCACAGGGCGTGTTTGCAGACATGTCACCTCAGGCCCCACCCCCTTCCTTCACCATTGTGCAAATATTCCTCTAAAATCAGCTGAACTATGAATTCCGATTTACTCACCTGTTATCAGGAGAGACCTCAGTGCTGCATCTTTGAGCCCAGTACTGATCCTGAAAAGTAATTTTAACTGTACTTACCAGTAACTTGAATTTCCTTCCATAGTATATCATTGCCTGCTTTTTGCTGAAAAGGTTTCTAAGTGTCGATTTTTGAAACATACAAATATTCCACTAAAATCAGCAGAACTACGAATTCCGATTTACTCGCCTGTTATCAGGAGAGACCTCAGTGCTGCATCTTTGAGCCCAGTACTGATCCTGAAAAGTAATTCTAACCGTACTTACCAGTAACTTGAATTTCCTTCCATAGGCTAACATTGACTGGTTTCACTTGGAAATTCTTCCAAGTGTGGAGTTTTGGAACTTTATAATATTCCTCTAAAATCAGCCGAACTACGAATTCCGATTTACTCACCTGTTATCAGGAGAGACCTCAGTGCTGCATCTTTGAGCCCAGTACTGATCCTGAAAAGTAATTTTAACCGTACTTACCAGTAACTTGAATTTCCTTCCATAGGCTAACATTGACTGGTTTCACTTGGAAATTCTTCTAAGTGTGGAGTTTTGGAACTTTATAATATTCCTCTAAAATAAGCCGAACTACGAATTCTGATTTACTCACCTGTTATCAGGAGAGAACCCAGTGCTGCATCTTTTAGCCCAGCACTGACCCTGAAAAGTAATTCTAACCGTACTTACCAGTAACTTGTATTTCCTTCCATAGGAATCCATTGTCTGGTTTTCAGCAGAAAAGTTTCAAAGTGTTGATTTTCACAAACTACAAATATTTCTTAAAAATCGCCTGTAGGACTTAAACGCATTCTTTCAACTGTATACAGGAGATGCACCAGTGCTGGATCCAGGATCCACCACTGAGTAAGAAAAAGTAACGATAACACTACTTACCTGCTAAGTGAATTTCCTCCCATAGGATAACATTGGTGATTCTATGTGAAAAAGTTTCTGTCAACTTTTAAAATACAATAATATTCCTTAAAAATCACTACTGTAACCAAAACGCTTTTACTCAACTGTTTACAGGAGATGTCCCAGGACTGAATCTAGGATCCAGTCCTGTGGTTAGAAAAAGTAATCCATAAAGTAACTAATTGCATTTAACTAGAAATTCACATTGAGCTCAATGTTGCATTGTGATTGAAATTGTGTTGCCCATTGCAACAACTGTAACTACTGTACTTAAAAGTCTATTGCCTATTTGCAAAGTATTTAAACTAAAGTAATTCATTCTGAGAAAGTATATTTTGTAATGTAATGTATAATGTAATTACAATGTAATTTAAAAAATAAAATATCTAAAAATAAATAGTTTAAAAAAATGTAGTAAATCAGTATCAAAAAATAAATATAACAATTAATACATTTAAAAATTGTCATTTACAAAACCTTTGAAATTCACTGAAAAAAACCATAGGTTTCAGACATGTTATAGTTAGGAATTAGCATTTAAAAACCTTTGAAATTCACTGAAAAAACCATAGGTTTCAGGCACGTTATAGTTAGAAATTAGCATTTAAAAACCTTACAAATTCACTGAAAAACCATAGGTTTTAGGGACAGTTATAGTTAGTTGGACATTGCACTCGTACAAAACCCGTGAAATTCCCCCGTTATAGTTAGTTCAGCTAACTATAACTCGCGCACCCGCAATGCACTGCTGATGACGTCACATAGTACATCACTCACAACATGGTCAGTGACATCACTGATGACATCACTGATGACATCACTGATTACATCACTGATTACATCATCCACGTGATAATCTGATGCACCTCCTCACACCCTAATATAACCTTTGATACACCCACTCTAAATTACAGACTGCCATTCGCAAAACCATAGACACTCCAACACCAATAACTACATACCCACTCACTGATTCTTAGGTCTACACACACACATCCACTCACTCACCCGTACAGTCACTCATACTTACGGTCACTCAGTACAGGACTATCATATGCACTCATACTCCTATATAGACACTCAAACAACGCCACTCATCCATAGAGGTACTCACACACCTAGTCAGTCATGCAAATAATTAAACACACTGCCATTTACTCACCTATACAGTTATACACACACCAGCTCACTTACTCATACAAATACTAGCACATTCTTACGCTCTTATATAATCACTGATACAAGCACACACTCATCCATACAGTCACTCTCACAATCACACACTCTCGCTTATAGCTATTTATATACTCCAACACACATATATACTGCCTTTCACATATGTAGTTACTCACACATGTACCACTGGGACATATATTCACTCACTAACACACTCTTACACACACTTACCCACCCATACAGTCTATCACAGATGCACTCTTGAAACCATCCACCCAGTGAATCACCCACTCACACATCTATGCACAGAGTCGCACACACCCCACCCACACAAACACTCAGGCACCCATACAGATACTCAGACAACCATTCAATAACTCATATAGACACTCATGTAGCTATTCACAAACCCATGCACCACTTACACAGCAACAGACAGACGGATACAGACATTTACCCAGTTTAGTCACTAACCCATGCATTCAGTAAGATTCGTTTAATCACTCACTTATAGAGTTAGTCACGCACCTACTAAATCATCCATACAGACACTTATACACCCACTCATTCTTCAATACGCCTTTCCCTATATATATTAAAAATATTTAAACTTTACAGAAACACACAGTCACTGGATGATGTCATCAGTGATGTCATTTGAGATGTCATCAGTGATGTCATCAGTGATGTCACTGACCATGTCATGAGTGATGTAATATGTGACGTCATCAGCAGTGCATTGCGGGGGCGCGAGTTATAGTTAGCTGAACTAACTATAACGGGGGAATTTCATGGGTTTTGTACGAGTGCAATGTCCAACTAACTATAACTGTCCCTAAAACCTATGGTTTTTTCAGTGAATATATATATATATCATGTGATCAAGGCCCGTGATGGGGCTGAAACGCGTCATGGCTACAACTCTGCACCAACAATAAAAATTGCTGCACGAATTTTGTGGTCCGTATCCGTTCTTACAAAGACAAGTTTCAGTAACGGAGTTCTTTATATATATATATATATATATATATATATATATATATTATCTACTGGCGGTCGCCAGTAGATAGTTATAGTTAGGACCTATTTTCCATAGGAAATCCAGCGACATTCTATTTGAAATAGCTCTCTTGCCGGTTGATGTATCTTCGCGAAATTTTCAAACTTTATGGCCCGCTCCGGTCCGCTCCTACCCTGAAAGTCTCGGGGTGATTCGTCAAGCGGGGGCCGAGAAAAAAGGGGGGTCCCAAAACGTGTTTTCCCCATTCATTTTTCCATAGGAAACTTTAGACACGGCTACAGCCCGAACTGCTGAACGGAATTACACCATATTTGGCAAAGAGGTAGTTCTTGGTTCAGAAAGAACCCTTTTTGTTAAATGGTGTAAATCCGTTCAGTAGTTCCTGAGAAAATCAAAATGAAAATCACATATATATCTATGGCCGTGTCGGATTCGCGCTCCCTCCCGATCACGAGCTGCATGCTAATTGGCTGTCAACACTCCAAATCAGGAAGTGTTGGCAGCCATTTTGTCCCTCGGTAGAACCGAGGGACAGAAACAAGTGCGCAAAGCGCAAAAAGGGGGCAGGGTAGAAACACTCTGACCCCCTAGGTCTGCTCAGGGGGTCCCACAAGGCCTCGCGGCTCCCATCCTCTCATAGCAAACTGCTTTGGATATTGGAAGAGAGGCAGGAAACCTGCTCTCTCTTCCAATATCCAGCACATTGCTTTCCACATGGGGAGCTGCATCTTAGCAGCTCCCCATGTGGAAAAGCAATGCCGGCTCCCAAGGGACGCGGGAGCCGGGCGGGACTGTGGGGGATTGGGGACCCCCACAGTCCCCAACGGAGAGGGCCAGCCCCGGGGGATGGTGTCCCCGGGGCAAGTAGTGGCCAGGGAGGGGGGCCACCCGGCCACCCTCCCCCCCAAAAAATTTTAAAAAAATAAAATGAAAGGCCGGCCCCGGGGATGGGGTCCCGGGGCCTTAAATGGCCTGAGGAGGGGGCCATACAGCCCCCTCCAAATATTTAAAAATAAAAAAAGAGGGCATGCCCCGGGGATGGGGTCCCCGGGGTCAATATAGGCCCAGGGAAGGGGGCCACGCGGCCCCTTCCCGTTTTATCATTTTAAAAAAATGAAAATCCTCATGCCCCGGGGGATGGGGTCCCCGGGGCCAAAGAGGCCAAGGGAAGGGGAGCCACGCAGCCCCCTCCCATACAAAAAAAAAAAAAAGACCGGCATCGTGCCGGAGGCCCCGCCCCACCCTGCAGCAGTCTGCAAACGCGTCCCCTGGCGCGCTTGCAGATGGGGACGATTTCCCCTTGAATACTGGGGGTCCCTGGGGCCAACTAGCCCACCAGGAACCTCCAGTATGCGCCAGGGGCTGCGTTGCAGAGAGGTGTACAGAGGCCACGCCCCTTTTACACCTCTCTGCAACGCAGCTCTGTGGCGCTTTGGAGGTACATGGTGGGCTAGTTGGACTCCAGGGACCCTCAGGATTCAAGGGGACTTAATCCCCCAACTTAAAATGCGCCACGGGCGCGTTTGCACAGTGGTGATGGGAGGGCGGGGCTTCAGGTGACATGTGTGCAAACAGGCCCCGTGGCGCATTTTAAGATGGGGAATTAAATCCCCTTCAATCCTGAGGGTCCCTGGGAGCCAACTAGCCCAACAGGTACGTCCAGAAAGCGCCACAGAGCTGCGTTGCAGAGAGGTGTAAAAGGGTGTGGCCTCTGTACACGTCTCTGCAACGCAGCCCCTGGCGCATACTGGAGGTTCCTGGTGGGCTAGTTGGCCCCCAGGGACCCTCATGATTCAAGGGGACTTAATCCCCCAACTTAAAACGCGCCACGGGGCGCGTTTGCACAGATGTCACCTCAGGCCCCGCCCCTCCCTTCACCATTGTGCAAATATTCCTCTAAAATCAGCCGAAATACGAATTCCGATTTACTCACCTGTTATCAGGAGAGACCTCAGTGCTGCATCTTTCAGCCCAGTACTGGTCCTGAAAAGTAATTCTAACCGTACTTAACAGTAACTTGAATTTCCTTCCATAGGCTAACATTGACTGGTTTCACTTGGAAATTCTTCTAAGTGTGCAGTTTTGGAACTTTATAATATTCCTCTAAAATCAGCCAAAATACGGATTCGATTTACTCACCTGTTATCAGGAGAGACCTCAGTGCTGCATCTTTCAGCCCAGTACTGATCCTGAAAAGTAATTTTAACCGTACTTACCAGTAACTTGAATTTCCTTCCATAGGCTAACATTGACTGGTTTCACTTGGAAATTCTTCTAAGTGTGCAGTTTTGGAACTTTATAAAATTCCTCTAAAATCAGCCAAAATACGGATTCCGATTTACTCACCTGCTATCAGGAGAGACCTCAGTGCTGCATCTTTCAGCCCAGTACTGATCCTGAAAAGTAATTTTAACCGTACTTACCAGTAACTTGAATTTCCTTCCATAGGCTAACATTGACTGTTTTCACTTGGAAATTCTTCTAAGTGTGGAGTTTTGGAACTTTATAATATTCCTCTAAAATCAGCCGAACTACGAATTCCGATTTACTCACCTGTTATCAGGAGAGAACCCAGTGCTGCATCTTTTAGCCCAGTACTGATCCTGAAAAGTAATTTTAACCGTACTTACCAGGAACTTTAATTTCCTTCCATAGGCTAACATTGACTGGTTTCACTTGGAAATTCTTCTACGTGTGGAGTTTTGGAACTTTATAATATTCCTCTAAAATCAGCCGAACTACGAATTCCGATTTACTCACCTGTTATCAGGAGAGAACCCAGTGCTGCATCTTTTAGCCCAGCACTGAGCCTGAAAAGTAATTCTAACCGTACTTACCAGTAACTTGTATTTCCTTCCATAGGAATCCATTGTCTGGTTTTCAGCAGAAAAGTTTCAAAGTGTCGATTTTCACAAACTACAAATATTCCTTAAAAATCGCCTGTATGACTTAAACGCATTCTTTCAACTGTTTACAGGAGATGCACCAGTGCTGGATCCAGGATCCACCACTGAGTAAGAAAAAGTAACGATAACACTACTTACCTGCTAAGTGAATTTCCAGCCATAGGATAACATTGGTGATTCTATGTGAAAAAGTTTCTAAGTGTCAACTTTTAAAATACAATAATATTCCTTAAAAATCAGTACTGTAACCAACACGCTTTACTCAACTGTTTACAGGAGATGTCCCAGGACTGAATCTAGGATCCAGTCCTGTGGTTAGAAAAAGTAATCCATAAAGTAACTAATTGCATTTAACTTGAAATTCACATTGAGCTCAATGTTGCATTGTGTTTGAAATTGTGTTGCCTATTGCAACAACTGTAACTACTGTACTTAAAAGTCTATTGCCTATTTGCAAAGAATTTAAACTAAAGTAATTCATTCTGAGAAAGTATATTTTGTAATGTAATGTATAATGTAATTACAATGTAATTTAAAAAATAAATAGTTTAAAAAAATGTAGAAAATCAGTATCAAAAAAATAAATATAACAATTAATACATTTAAAAATTGTCATTTACAAAACCTTGGAAATTCTCTGAAAAAACCATAGGTTTCAGACATGTTATAGTTAGGAATTAGCATTTAAAAAACCTTTGAAATTCACTGAAAAAACCATAGGTTTCAGGCACGTTATAGTTAGAAATTAGCATTTAAAAAACCTTTGAAATTCACTGAAAAAACCATAGGTTTCAGACACGTTATTGTTAGAAATTTGCATTTAAAAACCTTTGAAATTCACTGAAAAAACCATAGGTTTTAGGGACAGTTATAGTTAGTTGGACATTTCACTCGTACAAAACCATAGAAATTCCCCCGTTATAGTTAGTTCAGCTAACTATAACTCGCGCCCCGCAATGCACTGCTGATGACGTCACATATTACATCACTCATGACATGGTCAGTGACATCACTGATGACATCACTGATGACATCTCAAATGACATCACTGATGACATCATCCATGTGATTATTTCATGCATCTTCTCACACCCTAATATAACTTTTGATACACCCACTCTAAATTACAGACTGCCATTCGCAAAAACATACACACTCCAATACCAATAACTACATACCCACTCACTGATTCTTAGGTCTACACACACACACACACACATCTACTCACTCACCCGTCCAGTCACTCATACTTACAGTCACTCAGTACAGGACTATCATATGCACTCATACACCTATATAAACACTCACACACCGCCACTCATCCATAGAGGTACTCACACACCTAGTCAGTCATGCAAAAATTAATCACACACCCATTTACTCACCTATACAGTTATACACACACCAGCTCACTTACTCATACAAATACTAGCACATTCTTACGCTCTTATACAATAACTGATACAAGCACACACACATCCATACAGCCACTCTCACAATCACACACTCTCACTTATAGCCATTTCAAAAACTCTAACACACATATATACTGCCTTTTACA
This sequence comes from Calotriton arnoldi, assembly GCA_963921515.1. Classification (NCBI taxonomy): domain Eukaryota; kingdom Metazoa; phylum Chordata; class Amphibia; order Caudata; family Salamandridae; genus Calotriton; species Calotriton arnoldi. The sequence goes on from CAWUFW010003840.1 coordinate 368,524, forward strand.
TTTGTAGTTACTCGCACATGTACCACTGAGATATACATTCACTCACTAACACACCCATACACACACTCACCCACCCAAGCAGTCCATCACAGATGCACTCTTGAAATCATGCACCCACTGAATCACCCACTCACATATCTATGTACAGAGTCACACACACCCCACCCACACAAACACTCAGGCAGCCATACAGATACTCAGAGAACCAATCAATAACCCATATAGACACTCATGTAGCTATTCGCAAATCCATGCATCCACTTACACACCAACAAACAGACGGATACAGACATTCACACAGTTTAGTCACTAACCCATGCATTCAGTAAGATACGTTTAATCACTCACTTGTAGAGTCAGTCACTCACGTACTAAATCATCCATTCAGACACTTATACACCCACTCATTCTTCAATACGCCTTTCCCTATATATATTAAACATATGTAAACTTTACAGAAACACACAGTCACTGGATGATGTCATCAGTGATGTCATCAGTGACGTCATTTGAGATGTCATCAGTGATGTCATCAGTGATGTCACTGACCATGTCATGAGTGATGTAATATGTGACGTCATCAGCAGTGCATTGCGGGGCACGAGTTATTGTTAGCTGAACTAACTATAACGGGGGAATTTCTATGGTTTTGTACGAGTGAAATGTCCAACTAACTATAACTGTCCCTAAAACCTATGGTTTTTTCAGTGAATTTCAAAGGTTTTTAAATGCAAATTTCTAACTATAACGTGTCTGAAACCTATGGTTTTTTCAGTGAATATATATATATATATATTACCTACTGGCAGTCACCAGTAGGTAGTTATAGTTAGGACCTTGTTTCTATTGAAAATGCATTTTTTATTTTGCCAATATCTTTGGCACCGTTTGACGAATCTTCGCGAAAGTTTCAAAACTAATGGCCCGATCTGGTCAGCTCCTGTCTTGAAAGTTTCAGGGTGATTCATCAAGCAGGCGCCGAGAAAAAAGGGGGTCCCAAAACGTGTTTCCTCCATGTTAATTTCCGTAGGAAACTTTTGCCGCAGCTACAGCCCAAATTGCTGAACAGAATTACACCAAATTTGGCAGAGAGGTAGCTCTTGGTCCAGAGTGCACTCTTTGCTTTAAATGATGTAAATCCGTTCAGTAGTTCCTGAGAAATTCAAAAATAAAAAAATAGCGATATCTGGTGACCGCAGTGGATTCGCGAACCCTCCCGATCACAAGCTTGACTCTGATTGGCTGCCAACACTCCAAACCAAAAAGTGTTGGCAGCCATCTTCTGACACGGTTGAACCGAGTCACAAGAAAAAAGGTCAAAAACAAGAAAAGGGGGCAAGATAGAAACACCCTGACCCCCTAGGCCTGCTCAGGGGCCCAAAAAAGCATTTAGAAATTTTTTTTAGGCGGGATTCGCATTGGGTTTGTGAATCTCGCCCAAAATGTTTTAAAAAATGAAGCGCGGTCTCCTGCACTTCATTTTCTAGAAGCCCCCGGGTGGGCCAGGTCACAGGGGCAATGCAAAATGATCATGAGCGGGCCCGTGGGGGGCCCCTGCAGCCCCGGGGACCACCACCTCCCAGGCGCATGATTAAAACTGTGTGGGGGGCTTCTGCCCCCCCCCACACTGCCCCAGGTACTGCCACCTCCCTGGGGCATTGCTTTAATATGGGCTGGGGGCCTCGCGGGCCCCCCCCAGTCCCAAAGGACGGCTACCTCCCCGGGACTTCAAATTTTAATGACAAGTGTGGGGGGGGCTCCTGCCCCCCCCATACTGCCCCGGGGACCACCACCTCCCCAGAACATTAAGTAAATAAAATACAGGGGTCCGTAGCGGACCCCTGGCCCTGGGGACCACCACCTCCCTGAGGCTTTAATACTGATGAGAGGGGGGCCACGCCACCCCCCAGAGCCGGCTCCAGCAATGTCCCGGCCCACCTCCCCTTTTAAGTTAAAAATAAATAAATAAATAAGGCCGGGCCCCGGGGGATGGGGTCCCCAGGGCCAAAATTTGCCTCATGAGGCCCCCCTCCAAAATTTAATAAAAGAAAGGCTGGGCAGGCCCCGGGGGATGGGGTCACCGGGGCCAAATGTGACCCAGGGAAGGGGGGCCACGAGGCCCCCTTCCATAAAAAAGACTTTGCCGGGCCCCAGGGGATGGGGTCCCTGGGGCTGAAATCGGCCTGGGGAGGGGGGCGCATGGCCCCCCTCCCTTTTAAAGATATAAAAACGAAGAAAGGCCTAGCCCTGGGGGATGGGGTCCCTGGGGCTGTAATCGGCCTTGGGAGGGGGGCCTCGCACACTCTTCCTTTTCAAATTAAAAAAAAAATGGCTGTGGTCCCCCGGGGCCCAAAAGGTTCTAGGGAAGGGGGGACACACAGCCCCCCTCCCTAAAATAAAAAAATAAAAAAGAAACCGGCAACTCGCCGGAGGCCCCGCCCCCTCCCTGCACCACTCTGCAAACACGCCTCCTGGTGCGCTCTGCATTGGGGGATTAAGTCCCCATCACTACTGAGGCTCCCTGGGGGCCAACTAGGCCACCAGGGACCTCCAGTAAGCCCCACACAGTGGGATTGCTGAGAGGTGGTCTGAGGCCGTGCCCCTTTTTACACCAATCAGCTGGTGGGGCGATGAGATCCTCATGTGTCCTGAGGACCTCAGGACTGAAGTGGACTTCATCCGCCAAGCAGCAGTGTGCCAGGCAGCACGTTTGCAGAGTGGTGTAAAAAGGGGGAGTGGCCTCGGACCACTCTCAGCAATCCAGCTGTGTGGGGCTTACTGGAGGTCCCTGGTAGCCTAGTTGGCCCCCAGGGACCCTCAGGACGCAAGGGGACTTCATCCCCCATCTAAGAGCATGCCAGGAGGTGCGTTTGCAGAGTGGTGGACTAAGGGGGCGTGGACTGTGTCCACCTCTCAGCAATCCCACTGTGTGGGGCTTACTGGAGGTAACAGGTAGGCTAGTTGGCCCCTAATGACCCCCAGCAGTGAAGGGGACTTTAATCCCCATCGAAGAGCGCACCAAGGAGCGCGTTTGGTGACTGGTGGGCAAAGGGGGCATGGCCTCCTATGAGAACTTACCAATGCTGATTTGTGGGACTTACTGGAGGTAATAGGAGGGGTAGTTGGCCCCCAAGGTTGTCCTTGGAGGCCAATTACCCCTCCTGTTACCTCCAGTAAGTCCCACACAGTGGGATTGCTAAGAAGTCTTCAGAGGCCATGCCCCTCTTTCTCCACCACTCTGAAAACGTGCCTCATGGCACACTACGGGTTGGCAGATGAAGTCCACTTTTCTCCTGAGGGACTTTGGGGGCCAAGAAGCCCTCCTGGTACCTCCTGTAAGTCCTACACAGTGGAATTCCTGAGAGCTGGTCGGAGGCCCAGCCCCCTTTCGCCACCTCTCTGCAAACACGACTACTAGTTAAAGAGGCATTTGCAATGTAATAGGTTTCGCATTTGCGAGAGTTAGAGCTATTGGCGTTGTAAATGTAAAAGTGTTTTACTAATGTTTCTTGGAGTGGAGTGGATGTAGGTTGTGTGTAGTGGAATTATGTGGTATGTTGTGCAGTGAAATTATGTGGATAGAAAGTATGTGGTATTTAGTGTATAGGAATTATGTAGAGTGGGATTATGTGTTATGCAGAGTAATTATGTGGTATGTAGTCTGTGTTGTGGAGTGGTTACCTCAGGTTTAGTCTTTCTCGGTTTCATAGAAGCTAAACTATAAACTCAATGAGACAAAAAAGAAGGAACCACTGAGGAGCACTTCTGGACCTAGACAGAGGTATGAGCAGGGCCACTGGAATTATGTGTCTGTTTGGCTGCACTGACTTTCGCACAATTATAAATTTTCCGCATTTGCCACATAATCCATCATCTGCTGCATAATCTGCTAATTTGAACAAAAAAACCCTTGTTTCTAGCCAAACAGCTCAAATGTTACCAAAATGCAGCGACAAGTGTTACAGCGTGGTGGAAGGCCCTTTACAAACCTAGAATGGCCACCTGTTACTTATTGCTAAATGTGGGCATTAAATTGATACTAATGGTGTGCATACCACTCTTGCTTCTTTCTGCGCCTCTCTCTGAATTTCCATTGCTTCTTTCTGCACCATTCTTTCTTTTTCTGCACTTCTTTTGCCTCTTTCTACTCATCTCTTCCACTTTCTGCAGGGATGTTTCCCCTTTTTGATTAAAAAACAAAAAATAAGGCCGGGCCCCGGGGGATGGGGCCTCAAGCAGCCCCCCTCCAAAATTTCAAAAAAGAAAGGCTGGGCAGACCACGGGGGATGGGGTCGCCAGGGCCAAAAGTGGCCCAGGGAAGGGGGGCCTCGCGCCCCCCTCTCTTTTCAATAAAAAAAAAAAGAAATGGCACAGGCCCTGGGGGATCAGGGCCCAAAAGGTTCTAGGGAAGGGGGGGCACACAGCCCCCATCCCAAAAAGAAAAAAAGAAACCGGCAACTTGCCTGAGGCCCCGCCCCCTCCCTGCACCACTCTGCAAATGTTGTTTCTTTCTGCACTTCTCTTGCTTCTTTCTGCACTTTTCTTGCCTCTTTCTGCACCCCTGTTGCTACATTCTGTACTTCTCTTGCTTCTTTCTGCACCTGCCTTGCTTCTTTCTGCACCCCTGTTGTCTCTTTCTGCACTCGTCTTCCCTCTTTCTGCACCTCTCTTGTCTCTTTCTGCACCCCTCTTGCCTCTTTCTGCACCTCTCTTGCTTCTTTCTGCACTTATCTTGCTTCTTTCTGTACCTCTCTTGCTTCTTACTGCATCCTTCTTCCCTTTTTTGCATTGCCTATTGCCTCTTTCTGCAGTTCTCTTGCCATTTTCTACACCTCTCTTGCCTCTTTCTGCTCCTTACTTGCTTCCTTCTGCACTTCTTTTGCTTCTTTCTACACCTCTGTTGCTTCTTTTAGCAATTCTCTTGCCTCTTTCTGCACTTCTCTTGCCTGTTTCTGCACCTCTCTTGCCTGTTTCTGCACCTCTGTTGCCTCTTTCTGCACCTCACTTGCTTCTTTCTGTACCCCTCTTGCCACTTTCTGCACCCCTGTTCCCTCGTTCTGCACCTTTCCTGCCTATTTCTGTACCTCTCTTGCCTCTTTTGTACCTCTGTTGCTTCTTTCTGCACTTCTCTTCCTTCTTTCTGTACCCCACCTGCCACTTTCTGTACCCCTCTTGCCTCATTATGCACCTCTCCTACCTCTTTCTGCACCCCTCTTGCCTCTTTTTGCACCTCTGTTGGCTCTTTCTACACTGCTCTTGCTTCTTTCTGTACCTCTTTTGCAAATTTCTGCATCCCTCTTGCCTCTTTCGGCACCACTCTTCCCTCTTTCTGCATCCCTCTTGCCTCTTTCTGCACCTCTCTTGCTTCTTTCTGCACTTCTCTTGCTTCTTTCTGTACCTCTCTTGCTTCTTACTGCATCCTTCTTCCCTTTTTTGCATTCCTATTGCCTCTTTCTGCAGTTCTCTTGCCATTTTCTGCACCTCGCTTGCCTCTTTCTGCACCTTACTTGCTTCTTTCTGCACTTCTTTTGCTTCTTTCTACACCTCTGTTGCTTCTTTTAGCAATTCTCTTGCCTCTTTCTGCACTTCTCTTGCCTGTTTCTGCACCTCTCTTGCCTCTTTCTGCACCTCTCTTGCCTCTTTCTGCACCTCACTTGTTTCTTTCTGTACCCCTCTTGCCACTTTCTGTACCCTTCTTCCCTCTTTCTGCACCTTTGTTGCCTCTTTCTGCACCCGTTACCTCTTTCTGTACCTTTCTTGCCTGTTTCTCACCCCTCTTGCCTCTTTCAGCACCTCTGATGCTTCTTTATGCCCTTCTCTTGCTTCTTTCTGCAGCCCTCTTGCCTATTTCAGTACCCCTCCTGCCTCTTTATGCACCTCTTCTGCCTCTTTCTGCACCTCTCATGCCTTTTTTTATGCAGTTCTCTTGCCTCTTTCTGTGCCTCTTTTGCTTCTTTCTTCACTTCTCTTCCCTCTTTCTGTACCCCTCTTGCCTCTTTCTGCACCTCTGTTGGTTCTTTCTGCACTGCTATTGCTTCTTTCTGCACCTCTCTTGCAAATTTCTGCATCCCTCTTGCCTCTATCTGCACCCCTCTCCCCTCTTTCTGCACCTCTCTTGCCTCTGTCTGCATACCTGTTCCCTCTTTCTGCACCCCTTTTGCCTGTTTCTGCAACTCTCTTGCCTCGTACAACAGTTCTCTTGCCTCCTTCTGCACTGCTCTTGCCTCTTTCTGCACCGCTCTTGCCTCTTTCTGCACCTCTTTTGCTTCTTTCTGCACCACTCTCTCTTCTTTCTGCACCTCTCTTGCCTCTTTATGCACCTCTGTTGGTTCTTTTTGTGCTGCTCTTGCTTCTTTCTGCACCTCTCTTGCACATTTCTGCACCCCTCTTCCCTCTTTCTGCACTTCTCTTGTGTCTGTCTCTGCCCCGTTCCCTCTTTCTGCACCTCTATTGCCTGTTTCTGCAACTCTCTTGCCTCTTTCTGTAGTTCTCTTGCCTCCTTCAGCTCCTCTGTTGTGTCTTTCTTCACCCCTCTTGCCTCTTTCTGCACCCCCTCTTGCCTCTTTCTGCACCGCTTGCTTCATTCTGCACTTCTCTTGCTTCTTTCTGCACCTCTCTTGCTTCTTTCTGCACCCCTCTTGCCTCTTACTGCACCCTTCTTCTCTCTTTGTGCATCTCTCTTGCCTCTTTATGCACCTCTCTTGCTTCTTTCTGCAGCCCTCTTGCCTCTTCCTGCTTCCTTCTTCTCTCTTTGTGCATCTCTCTTGCCTCTTTCTGCACCCTTCTTCCTGTTTCCTGCACCTGTCTTGCCTTTCTGTACCTCTGTTGCCTCCTTCTGCAGTTCTCTTGCCTCTTTCTGCACCCCTCTTGCCTCTGCCTGCACCTCTGTTGGTTCTTTCTGCACAGCTCTTGCTTCTTTCTGTACCTCTCTTGCAAATTTCTTCACCTCTCTTGCCTCTTTCTGCACCCCTCTTCCCTCTTTCTGCACTTCTCTTGCCTCTGTCTGCACCCCTGTACCCTCTTTCTGCACCTCTTTTGCCTGTTTCTGCAACTCTAATGCCTCTTTCTGCAGTTCTCTTGCCGCTTTCTGCACCCCTCTTGCCTCTTTCAGCACCTCTGTTGCTTATTTCTGCACTTCTCTTGCTCCTTTCTGCACCCCTCTTGCCTTTCTGTACCCCTCTTGGCTCTTTGTGCAACTCTTCTGCCTCTTTCTGCACCTCTCATGCCTTTTTTCTGCAGTTCTATTGCCTCTTTCTGCACCTCATTTGCTTCTTTCTGTACTTCTCTTCCCTCTTTATGTACCCCTCTTGCCTCTTTCTGCACCTCTGTTGGTTCTTTCTGCACTGATCTTGCTTCTTTCTGAACCTCTTTTGCAAATTTCTGCATCCCTCTTGCCTCTTTCTGCACCCCTCTTCCCTCTTTCTGCACTTCTCTTGCCTCTGTCTGCACACCTGTTCCCTCTTTCTGCACCCCTTTTGCCTGTTTCTGCTACTCTCTTGCCTCTTTCATCAGTTCTCTTGTATCCTTCTGCACTGCTCTTACCTCTTTCTGCACCCCTCTTGCTTCTTTCTGCACCTCATTTGCTTCTTTCTGTACCTCTCTCTTCTTTCTGCACCCCTCTTGCCTCTTTATGCACCTCTGTTGGTTCTTTTTGCACTGCTCTTGCTTCTTTCTGCACCTCTCTTGCACATTTCTGCACCCCTCTTCCCTCTTTCTGTACTTCTCTTGCGTCTGTCTCCACCCCTGTTCCCTCTTTCTGCACCTCTTTTGCCTGTTTCTGCAACTCTCTTGCCTCTTTCTGCAGTTCTCTTGCCTCCTTCAGCTCCTCTGTTGCCTCTTTCTTTACCCCTCTTGCCTCTTTCTGCACCCCTCTTGCCTCTTTCTGCAGCCCTCTTGCCTCTTCCTGCACCCTTCTTCTCGCTTTGTACATCTCTCTTGCCTCTTTCTGCACCTCTCTTGCTTCTTTCTGCACCCCTCTTGCCTCTTCCTGCACCCTTCTTCTCTCTTTGTGCATCTCTCTTGCCCCTTTCTGCACCCTTCTTCCCTTTTCCTGCACCTGTCTTGCCTCTTTCTGCACCTCTGTTGCCTCTTTCTGCAGTTCTCTTGCCTCTTTCTGCACCCTCTTCCCTCTTTCTGTTCCTCTTTTGCTTCTTTCTGCACTTATCTTGCCTCTTTCTGCACCCCTCTTGCCTCTTTCTGCACCTCTGTTGCTTCTTTCTGCACAGCTATTGATTCTTTCTGCACCTCTCTTGCAAATTTCTGCACCCCTCTTGCCTCTGATTGGACCCCTGTCCCCTCTTTCTATACCTCTTTTGCCTGTTTCTGCAACTCTGATGCCTCTTTCTGCAGTTCTCTTGCCTCCTTCTGCACCTCTGTTGCTTCTTTCTGCACTTCTCTTGCCACTTTCTGCACCCCTCTTGCCTCTTTCAGCACCTCTGTTGCTTCTTTCTGCACTTCTCTTGCTTCTTTCTGAACCCCTCTTGCCTCTTTCTGTACCCCTCTTGCCTCTTTTTGCACCTCGTCTGCCTCTTTCTGAACCTCTCTTGCCTTTTTTCTGAAGTTCTCTTGCCTCTTTCTGCACCTCTTTTGCTTCTTTCTGCACTTCTCTTGCCTCTTTCTGTACCCCTCTTGCCTCTTTCTGCACCTCTGTTGGCTCTTTCTGTACTGCTCTTGCTTCTTTTTGTACCTCTCTTGCTTCTTTCTGCATCCCTCTTGCCTCTTTCTGCACCCCTTTTCCCTCTTTCTGCACCTCTCTTGCCTCTGTCTGCACACCTGTTCCCTCTTCTGCACCCCTTTTGCCTGTTTCTGCGACTTTCTTGCCTCTTTCAACAGTTCTCTTGCCACCTTCTGCACTGCTCTTGCCTCTTTCTGCACCCCTCTTGCCTCTTTCTGCACCTCTTTTGCTTCTTTCTGTACCTCTCTCTCTTCTTTCTGCACCCCTCTTGCCTCTTTATGCACCTCTGTTGGCTCTTTTTGCACTGCTCTTGCTTCTTTCTGTACCTCTCTTGCACATTTCTGCACCCCTCTTCCCTCTTTCTGCACTTCTCTTGCATCTGTTTCCACCCCTGTTCCCTCTTTCTGCACCTCTTTTGCCTGTTTCTGCAACTCTCTTGCCTCTTTCTGCAGTTCTCTTGCCTCCTTCAGCTCCTCTGTTGCCTCTTTCACCCCTCTTGCCTCTTTCTGCACCCCTCTTGCCTCTTTCTGCACCCCTGTTGCTTCATTCTGCACTTCTCTTGCTTCTTTCTGCACCCCTCTTGCCTCTTCCTTCACCTTTCTTCTCTCTTTGTGCATCTCTCTTGCCTCTTTCTGCCCCTCTCTTGCTTCTTTCTGCACCCCTCTTGCCTCTTCCTGCACCCTTCTTCTCTCTTTGTGCATCTCTCTTCCCTCTTTCTGCATCCTTCTTCCCTTTTCCTGCACCTGTCTTGCCTCTTTCTGTACCTCTGTTGCCTCTTTCTCCAGTTCTCTTACCTCTTTCTGCACCTTCTTCCCTCTTTTTGTTTCTTTCTGCACTTCTCTTGCCTCTTTTTGCACCCCTCTTGCCTCTTTCCGCACCTCTGTTGGTTCTTTCCTCACAGCTCTTGCTTCTTTCTGCACCTATTTTGCAAATTTCTGCACCTCTCTTGCCTCTTTCTGTACCCCTCTTCCCTCGTTCTGCACTTCTCTTGCCTCTGTCTGCACCCCTGTCCCCTCTTTCTGCACCTCTTTTGCCTGTTTCTGCAACACTAATGCCTCTTTCTGCAGTTCTCTTGTCTCCCTCTGCACCTCTGTTGCTTCTTTCTGCACCCCTCTTGCCTCTTTCTGCACCCCTCTTGCCTCTTTCTGCACCCCTGTTGCTTCATTCTGCACTTCTCTTGCTTCTTTCTGTACCTCTCTTGCTTCTTTCTGTACCCCTTTTGCCTCTTTCTACACCCTCTATCCCTTTGTGCACCTCTCTTGCCTCTTTGTGCACCTCTCTTGCCTCTTTCTGCACTTCTCGTACCTCTTTTGCACCCTCTTCCCTCTTTCTGTACCTCTTTTGCTTCTTTCTGCACTTCTGTTGCCTCTTTCTGCACCCCTCTTGATTCTCTCTGCACCTCTGTTGGTTCTTTCTGCACTGCTCTTGCTTATTTCTGCACCCCTCTTGCCTCTTTCTGCACCCCTCTTCTCTCTTTCTGCACCTCTCTTGCCTCTGTCTGCACCCCTGTTCTCTCTTTCTGCACCTCTTATGCCTGTTTTTGTAACTCTCTTGCCTCTTTCTGCGGTTCTCTTGCCTCTTTCTGCACCCCGTTGCTTCTTTCTGCACTTCTGTTGCCTCTTTCTGCACCCCTCTTGCCTCATTCTGTCCCTCCGTTGGTTCTTTGTGCACTTCTCTAGCTTTTTTCTGCATCGCTCTTCCTTTTTTCTGCATGCCTCTTGCCTCTTTCTGCACCTCTGTTGCTTCTTTCTGCACTTCTCTCGCTTCTACCTTTTTGTCCACAAATTTACAGAGTATGCTGTTTGAAACACAGGTATTCAAGTATTTGTATGTTTATTTTTATGTAACATGTCACTAGGTAAAAGCAGAGGCAGACGCATGCATGCCTTCACAAACTTGGTCAGACTTACAACAGTGATATGCTTAGGATTGCTGTTTTACATTTGGTTTCACTGACCATGTCATGAATGATGTCTTATGTGACGTCATAAGCAGTGCATCGCGGGGGCGCGAGTAATAGTTAGCTCAGCTAACTATAACGGCCTAATTTCTCTGGTTTTGTACGAGTGACATGTCAGCCTAACTATAACGTCCCTGAAACCTGTGGGTTTTTCAGTGAATATATATATCCACAAGAACCTTGCTCACAGCAATGAGGTGCCACACACAGCGTGTTTATACTTCTCCTTTTATTTGGCAGCTTGTGAAGAAATCCGCTCTGTCACATGAGCACATGTTCAGTAATGCCCTTCAATTCAAAAATTCCTTGCCAAACGCGTTTCTGGTAACAACTACCCTTGATCACTGGCTTCGGGCTTCAGGAGTTCAACAGATTTGCTTAAGCGCACCTGTACGCTCTTAAGTGCTCCGCCCCAGTGGCAAAGCATGTGACAGAGCGGATTTCTTCACAAGCTGCCAAATAAAAGGAGAAGTATAAACACGCTGTGTGTGGCACCTCATTGCTGTGAGCAAGGTTCTTGTGGATTTATTGCAGTCGGCTCAGACCGCGGGGTCGCCCTGCTGCATACAAGGCGAATTGGCAGTGCTGAGGAAAGGAAAGCGCTGCAAAAACAGCGTGTCCTGTTTGGCGAGTGGAAGAAGGTGGAGGCTCCGCTTTTGGACAAGTGAGCAACCCAGTGGGGTATTTTACTTTGGACAGTATCAGGGGGACAACGGTACACCCACTTAGGGCAATACTTACAGATGTACTACATCGACCAGAATGCTTTGCCACTGGGGCGGAGCACTTAAGAGCGTACAGGTGCGCTTAAGCAAATCTGTTGAACTCCTGAAGCCCGAAGCCAGTGATCAAGGGTAGTTGTTACCAGAAACGCGTTTGGCAAGGAATTTTTGAATTGAAGGGCATTACTGAACATGTGCTCATGTGACAGAGCGGATTTCTTCACAAGCTGCCAAATAAAAGGAGAAGTATAAACACGCTGTGTGTGGCACCTCATTGCTGTGAGCAAGGTTCTTGTGGATATATATATATATATATATATATACACACATATCATAAAAAGTATTAACAATCAACTGAAAAACATTAACTAAATTACCAAATTCATTAAATATAAAAACTCATAAAATCCCCCAAAAAGTTGTTTACTAAAAATATTATAACATTTTAAAAAGGGGTTACATTTACTATTCCCACATGTCAACAGTAGGGAAAGAATTAGACCTAGGAGGGGTAAGATATAATATTCCACCTCCAGTCTCTGAGCAGTAGGGAAGGCGTTGAATTTTGGAGGGATAAGATTTACTATTACCACTCAAGTCTGTCCAACAGCACTTCACCATTCTTCAAAGATCCAGTTTCATATTTGATAAACCTGGCTCAATCCCTCAAGCCTACTCATAGGTCTCTGTACATAGAGTGTGAGTTGCCAGTGTTGGCACCTTAAAATATATAGCCCTATCTATTCTTTCACTATGGATTTTGGCATTAGATGCTGTGGATGCTAGCAGTGTATGTTCCTAAAATGGTAGATATGCATGGCTCTTTTTAAAACTGCATTATAGGTCTCAATGGCGAAGTGGTGTCTTTATTGACAGTTGCCTCAGGGCAAACTAAAAATAGTTTGCGAGTGACGTGGCCAAAGCTACTGTGCATGAATCAGTCATTCCAAACAGAAAGCATTTCACCTTTGCGCGCCATATAATATTGCCATTTCATAAGCTCATAGCAAACACAACAAGATGATGTATAGAGTGCTGAAACTTAACCACTCACCCCCAGTCACAGATCTGGGTTTAATGCATCGTTATTTTTCTCACTACGCCACCCCAGTTTGGACCCAGCCATATGCATATCAGTCTTGACCCTGTTCCTCTTGGAAACAGTACAGCCCGAACTGCCACGCCAGGTCCTCCCTGGACCGGACACAAGCATCCTGGGACCGGTTTTGGGGTATTAACCCTCATCAGCCAGGCTAGCTTGAATCCAGTGGCACAGTGAGCAAGGGACCCACATCTGTGCATACCCTTTGCCACTTAGGTCTTACATAGCAAACACAACAGAAGCTCAGTTACAACTCCCATGGAGACTGATACCTCTCCCCCGTAAGCATAGTACTTCTGTTTCCTTCATCATTTTAACCTTAAATCATACAAGCAAACAATGTGGAGTCTCTATATTGTAATACAGTGTAATATTAAAAGTATTTTTATATATATTTTATAAAATGTTTAAACAGAAAACAATACAGTCAATACATAGTAGTACAGTCAGGTCACAGTTCAATAACTAGTGCAGCATATTTATCAACATGCGAATCCCAAGGTCTTAGCAAATTATAGGCCCATCTCCCTTCTTCCAGCTTTTTCTAAAGTATTGAAAAAAATCTGTTAATTTGCAACTCTCTCAGTTTTTGGAGGATAATAATCTGTTGCACCCAAGTCAATCGTGCTTCAGACCCCATTTCAGCACAGAGATGGCCCGGTAAGAGGTCGCAGAGTAAATAAGGAGTGCCCTAGATAGTGAGGGGTGGCCATCCTGATTATGCTGGACTTATCGGCAGCCTTCGATACTGTCCCCCATCAACGACTCCTTGATCGACTCCAAGTTATTGGGATTAAGGGCATAGCTCTGAAATGGTTCACCTAATTTTTGGAGGCAAGAAGCTAAGAGGACTGACTGCCCCCTTTTTTTCCCAAGGCTCCTGAACTAACGGTTGGTGCGCCTCAGGGCTCGGCACTCAGCCCTACTCTGTTCAATGTTAATCTAACACCCTTAGCTGTGCTAGCTGAGACTCCAGGAGCTAAGGTAATCTCCTATACTGACGATACCCAGATTCTCTTCTCCTGCGGGAAGGGAGTGGAGCTTGCTGGGGAAGTCATAAAAACTGTCTATCTAATGTGTTACATTGGTTGTCTGTCAACCAGTTAAAAAGCAATACAGATAAAACTGAGATTGCATTTTTAGTTCCATCATCGCCAGATTTATGGAGGACCTTCTGGCCAAACAAAGCCCACCTTCTTGGCCTCCAACATGGCACCGTAAGGAACTTAGGAATCAAGTTCGAAAGTGCCTTCTCTTTTCAACCACAGATCCAGACTCTGACGGCTGTCTGTTTCGGGCTGTTAAGGTCCCTGAAAAAATCCTTCCCCTACTGTCTGACAACACCAAGAGAATGGTGATCCAAGCCTTAATAACCTCAAGGTTGGACTACGGGAATGCACTATACCTGGGTCTGCCGGAATACTTTCTTTACAGACTTTAGATGGTGCAAAATGTGGCAGCCCGTATCCTCCTCAATCGTCCCCCTAGAACACATATGCTTTCGAATTTGAAAGCTCTGCACTGGCTCCCTATCAAAAAAATGATTCTTTTTAAATCCCTGGTCCTGGTCCACAAAACTTTGAATGGCTCCAGAGATGGCTAATTGAGGGAGAGGATTCATGACTGTTAGAAATGGGCTTTCTGGTTGGCTAGGGTATGCACCTAAGCGGGCAGAACCCACCATTCGAGTCAGGGTAAGGGAGTTACACACCCAAGATAACCCCTGCTCACCCCCTTGACAGCTTGGCAGAGCAGTCAGGCTTATCCCAGAGGCAATGTGTAAAGCGTTTGCACAACACACACACCCGTGATGCACTAGGCACACAACAAAAAGAGCCTCCACACAAGGCTATATAAAAATATCCTTTGTATTATACACCAAACACATTAGACCACAATCACATAAATCACTTTGCCAATCAGACAATTGTCATAATACATGTAGATCATAAATCACCTTGCCAACTAGGCAACTGTCATAACACATGTAGATTGTTGGACTTGGCCCTTTTTGGCAGGTTCACCCCTGAACTTTATACCTTGTCTGTAACCTGGTGTTGGTGATTTTAGGCCTCTGGGCACTTTCGCACTGTGTTCCAGTGGAAAGTGCGTGCGCTCTCTGTGTACTTGTGGTGAGATTGGCCTGCCCTCCCATAGGAATGCATGGGGGATTCCCTGATCAGTGTGTGTTAGTGGTAATTCCTGTTATGAGAGGAGCAGCATGGTCAAGTCTAGTATGTATGAATTTGTGAGAATAAATGCTGCGCAACGGTGTGCGCAGATTTATTATGACTGGTGTAGAGATGCCACTTTTAGAAGTTGGCATTTATGTGTGCTCTGTGTCTGCCTGCCTGATGTGAATTGCATGTCTGGCTTGTGAGTGACAGGGGCTGGGAGGTGTGTGTGGCTCCAGGAGGGGCAGGGTGAGTCAGCACAGTGCTGAATAGAGAGATCTGCATGTAGATGAGGGGAGGAGTTGCACCTGGGTCTGAATAGGGCTGTGCCTTCCCTCCACAATGCTGGCTCCACCTCCTGTGGTGCGTCTAATCCCTGAGCCCCCACCTGACAAAGGAGAGAGGAGCTGAGCAAAACAAAGTGCTCCAAATCCCCCCTATACCAGTTCTGACTGGTATCCCCAAGCCCTGTGCTGTGACACAATGGGATTTTTTAAAATATAAATATAGGGGCTGTGACCCCATGAAAGTGTTCAGTTCTGTGGTTGTTCCTGAATCCTGAAGGGGCGTGCTGCTGCTGGGGGCCCAGGGGGGCTGCCATGAGGGCTTGCCTCCCTGGGCCCTGCCTTGCCCCTGGATGGCTAAAGGACTTTCTTGCTGGGACCTTTTTCTGCCTTGGATCCCCCAGGACCTTTGTGCACCCAGCGCCCTGTGAGCGCTTTTCTTTTCATTCTTCCCGGAGGGGAGAGTGTGGGCAGCGCAGCGCTGAGCAGCAGCCCTTCGTGAGGGAATCCCCATCGTAGGGATTCCCCTGTTATGCCTTAATCGCGGGTGCCCACCCCGCTTATTTTTATATTTACATCGTGGGTGCCCACCCCACATGGCCACTTTTTATTTAATTTAAATGCGGGTGCCTACCCTGCGTCATCTGCCTTTGCGGCTGCCTACCCCGCGTTCTACTTTTTGAAATCACCGCCGCAGCCCCGGGGCCGCCGATGAAATTTGTTCCCGGCCGCAGCAGCGCGACCAGGAAGTCAGGCACGTCTGCCTGGGACATGGGCGGAGCGAGGAGAGGAAGTCCCGCCCCACCGCCAGAGATCCGGCCGGAGCCTCGCAGGCTCGGTGATGAAGTCCCGGGTCCCAGGAGGGGGTGCGGGTGAAGTACAGAGAGGTGGCTGAGGCCGCCGTTGGCAGCGCGGGGCTCCCGTGACCGAGGGAAGCCCCGCTTGCAGACAGAAGGAGGAGGCAGGCCGGAAGTACGGGAAGTCCGGCGGGAGCCCACCCCGCCTTGATGGACGCCGCAAAGAGAAGCGGCCAGATTCCCAGCGGGCTCTCATCAGCGGAGAGAGCCCCGCGTGTTGCTGACCGGGCAAAGAGAGGAGACCGGAGGAGTCCCCGTGCAGTCCGGTGAGTGGGGGCTGAGTTTGGAGCGTTTCTTTTGTGCTCCCAAGGCACGGTTGGTGCCAGTGCGTGTTCTCTCCCCCAGCTGCACCGGTAGTGCAATTTTGATTTACAAAGTCCCGGAGTGGGGCTTGGGGGCATTTCACGGCACGGAGAGTGCCAGTGCTCATCTCTCTTTGGGGGCACTTGTTGTTTAGGAGCCCCAGAGAGGAGCTTCATGGGTGGCACATTGTTGATTAAGGGCCCAGAGGGGCCCGCACCCTCTGTGTGGCCATTTTCCCTGCAGCTGCCCCGCTTGCTAGAGGGCAGCTGCAACGTCGAGGGGATGATTCCAGGCCAGAGATCCCAGTGGGGGTCCCCAGATCGGAGCAAATTGTCGGTGCTCATGCTCCTGCCTGTGGGCACATTTGTTTTCAGGGCACAGTTGGTGCCAGTGCCCTCATTGGATATTCACTGCTGCGCAGCACTTAGTGCCAGCTGCAGCGTTTAGGCCTGCGCAGAGTGCGCACCCTTGACTTTCCGCTGCCTTGGCAGCGCGCCCTGACTCTTGGGACATAGGGCATTTGAGCCCCTTTTTGAGATGGCCAGTTGGCCAGGGGGACTGTTAGGATTGTAGGGCGCCAGGCCCTAATGTGCTGATGTGATTTTGGGTGCTAGGAAATGTAATTCATGTAGTATTATTTACGCACCCTGTATTATACCTCTGATGTGATTCATGATTATGAGGTTGTGCCTACTGTGGTTAGGTTTGATATATTCTCTACTGTGTTTTATGCCCCTAATGTGAGTTATGCTTAGGAGGTTATTGTCTAATGCGCTTAGACTTGTGAGATGATTATCTATTGTGTTTATGCTGATGAGGTTATGACATAATGTGGTTTATGTTCCTCAGGATTAATTTCATACTGTGGTTTATGCTAGGAAGTTATTACCTCATGCGTTTAGGTCAGGAGGATGGCGCAGAATGTGATTTGCGCCTAATGTAATACTGTGCATAATGTGGTTTATGTTACAGGATGATGCTGAGTACAGTGGTTACCAGTGATTACTGGTTGTACGTTTAAGATGTGTGCTACATTTATTATAAGTGCTACATTTACTAAGTTCACTTTGTGCTGGTTCTGGCAGTGGTCCAGTTGGCCCTGTCAGGTGTAAAAAATCCCTTGTAAATATGACCTAGTGCCAGGTGGCACGATGTATATTATGTGAGTACTATTCTAATGTGTTTTATGATAATACAAAGGCTATTTTTATATATAACCTTGTGTGGAGTTCTTTTTGGTGGTGTGCCTAGTATGTTGTTGCTGTGTGTGTGTTGCGCAAATGCTTTACACATTGCCACCGGGATAAGCCTGACTGCTCGTGCCAAGCTACCAAGGGGGTGAGCAGGGGTTATCTTTGGCGTGTAACTCCCTCGCCCTGACTAGAGTGGAGGTCTCTGCCTGGCTTTGGCGCAAGCCTTAGCCAACCAGAGATCCCATTTCTAACATTGGTTGTCAGCGGTGGGGATTAGGACTTGCGTTTGCGCAGTACCACAGCGACAACTGGCTGCATTACAAAACTCTGCATTTTAGATAGTTACATAGAAAGGGATTATTGTGACTGAGTTTGTTTTAAGAGTAATTTCTTTGAAATGTGTTTTATTGCACTATGAGTTAGGGGTCCTGCCAAGGACAGAAACCATAGAATCTGGAGGAGGGACTGCCCTTGTGCCATCGTGCTGGTTCTTGGGTTGGCCTACAGTGGGGACTTAATTGGTATGGAGTAACTAGCTCGGGAGGGTAGATTACCCCCTAAGTGCAGTGTGAGTTTTCTGGATTCACCAGTAAGGGTGGGATCCAGTGGTGGCAGCAATATATAGTCCAGTGCATGAAGTCCCAGTCCCGTTCCCAGAGTATGGTACCTGGTGCTCAGTAAGAGGGGTGCAGGTTGAGATTCAGGGGCAGTAAGGAACTGTCTCACCAGTCTGGGGGGGCATGTGTGGATGAGTGGTGTGTTGCACTGGACGATTGGGTGTGAGTTCTCTGAAATAAGGAGCTTGCATGGGGGAGTGACCCTAGAGGAATGGTGCAGGTGTCTTCAAACCCAGGGTGGTGGAAGATGTTCAGAGTTAGGTGACCTCACAGTGAGAAGGTTGCAAGGCCTCACATCATGTCCTGCGAGGAAGGTGTGAGACTGGGCCGTATTCCGAGCCTCAATCTGTCTCTGACACTGGATGGTTCTTAGAAGGAACACCACGTTGGGAGCCTAGTCTGTCCTGTTTGACTGTTCTGTGTGGGGGATCCCCGTGTTAGAGGATCTGAAGAGGCATTTGAGAGTGATTCCAAAAGGAGTGGCTGAGGTGTCTTCCAGCCCAGAGTGGTGGAAGAGGTTCAGAGTAGCCCAGCTAGGTCCCGGTGTAGGGGCTCACGTCCTGTCTCAGAGGAGAAGGAGTGAGTGGGACTGCGTGTCTCCAGGTGCCCGAAACCCCGTCTCAGGGCCTGGATGGTTTCTTTAGGGAACACCAGGTCGGGGGCCTTGGCTGTACTTGTAGGCCATTTGAGGAGGATCTCCCAGTGTCTAGAGGACGTGGAGTGTCTGTAACCAGAGCTCCAGCGATCCTGGTGTCTGGCAGTGCCACTCCTAAGTGGAGGGTTCAGAAGTCCAGAGTGAGGGGTGAGAGGGGGAAAGAGTCCCCAGTGGAAGAGCCAGTGGGTCA
Organism: Calotriton arnoldi; assembly: GCA_963921515.1. NCBI lineage: Eukaryota > Metazoa > Chordata > Amphibia > Caudata > Salamandridae > Calotriton > Calotriton arnoldi. The sequence goes on from CAWUFW010003840.1 coordinate 387,255, forward strand.
GGGGCCAGCCAGAAGGGCTGAGCCGCCAATGATTGGCCATGGTGACGCCACTTCTGTCCTGGGGGATCTTCGCCCACTGTCAGATGGACAGGGGTCGTGAGATCTGCACCAGGCAGACTGTCACACGACACATTAGTTATGTGTCACCCTCGAGGGGGGGCATGCGTGCTCCCCGTGAAGTCCTGGTTCGCCGGGCATCTGACCAAAGGGTATCGTCCCTGGGTTGGGGAGCCAGGAGCAGGTGTTTCCTGACCTGGACAGCAGGGCAGCTGTAATCAGTGTCCTGGCCGGTTTGCCTTCTAGGGGTACCCCTGTGAACACAGGTGGGGCCCATCTTAAGTGAAGAGACCCTGTGTTTCCCAGAAGGGGTGGTGCAGGCCTAGCCGGGATCTTTAGGGTCCCTGGCTGAATGTGGTAGTACTACCCTGAAAGCAGGTGGGGCCCATCTTAAGTGAAGGGACCCTGCTCTACAGTGGGAGGGTGCAGAACTCTAGATGTAGAGGTAGGGTGAGGAGATGTTTCGCCCGTGACCTCTGGTCAGCCGGAGGGTGCAGACCCTAGGTTGGAGGATCAGTGGTAGTTTGGAACTACACTGAGAGGAAGAGTGGAGATTGGCTATTATGTGCCAGGGGTTACTGCCCCCCACTCTGTAGATTGGCAAGGACCAGTGACGTCTGGGTGGCCTAGGGCCTGGTCCTGGCCATGGACAACTAGGGAGTACCAGTGGGGTAGCCTAGTTGGGCCTGAGAGTTTTTTTTCAGAGGGAACCACGTTGGTTCAGAGTGGCGTAGAACCGGAGGGTGTCCCTGCAGTAAGGGCCCGCGTCCGTGTTTGATCGCCCGAAGCAGGGAAGCCCATCAAGGTAGTGATTGGTCTGCCCTGCGTTTTGGCTGGAAGGGGGTTGTGTTGGACTTGGCCCTTTTTGGCAGGTTCACCCCTGAACTTTTTGCCTTGTCTGTAACCTGGTGTTGGTGATTTTAGGCCTCTGGGCACTTTCGCACTGTGGTCCAGTGGAAAGTGCGTGCGCTCTCTGTGTACTTGTGGTGAGATTGGCCTGCCCTCCCATAGGAATGCATGGGGAATTCGCTGATCAGTGTGTGTTAGTGGTAATTCCTGTTATGAGAGGAGCAGCATGGTCAAGTCTAGTATGTATGAATTTGTGAGAATAAATGCTGCGCAACGGTGTGCGCAGATTTATTATGACTGGTGTAGAGATGACACTTTTAGAAGTTGGCATTTATGTGTGCTCTGTGTCTGCCTGCCTGATGTGAATTGCATGTCTGGCTTGTGAGTGACAGGGGCTGGGAGGTGTGTGTGGCTCCAGGAGGGGCAGGGTGAGTCAGCATAGTGCTGAATAGAGAGATCTGCATGTAGATGAGGGGAGGAGTTGCACCTGGGTCTGAATAGGGCTGTGCCTTCCCTCCACAATGCTGGCTCCACCTCCTGTGGTGCGTCTAATCCCTGAGCCCCCACCTGACAAAGGAGAGAGGAGCTGAGCAAAACAAAGTGCTCAAAATCCCCCCTATACCAGTTCTGACTGGTATCCCCAAGCCCTGTGCTGTGACACAATGGGATTTTTTAAAATATAAATATAGGGGCTGTGATCCCATGAAAGTGTTCAGTTCTGTGGTTGTTCCTGAATCCTGCGGGGCGTGCTGCTGCTGGGGGACCAGGGGGGGCTGCCATGAGGGCTTGCCTCCCTGGGCACTGCCTTGCCCCTGGATGGCTAAAGGACTTTCTTGCTGGGACCTTTTTCTGCCTTGGATCCCCCAGGACCTTTGTGCACCCAGCACCCTGTGAGCGCTTTTCTTTTCATTCTTCCCGGAGGGGAGAGTGTGGGCTGCGCAGCGCTGAGCTGCAGCCCTTCGTGAGGGAATCCCCATCATAGGGATTCCCCCATTATGCCTTAATCGCGGGTGCCCACCCCGCTTATTTTTATATTTACATCATGGGTGCCCACCCCACATGGCCGCTTTTTATTTAATTTAAATGCCGGTGCCTACCCCGCGTCGTCTGCCTTTGCGGGTGCCCACCCCGTGTTCTACTTTTTGAAATCACTGCCGCAGCCCCGGGGCCGCCGATGAAATCTGTTCCCGGGCGCTGCAGCGCGACCAGGAAGTCAGGCACAGCTGCCTGGGACATGGGCGGAGCGAGGAGAGGAAGTCCCGCCCCGCCACAAGAGATCCGGCCGGAGCCTCGCAGGCTCGGTGATGAAGTCCCGGGTCCCAGGAGGGGGCCCGGGTGAAGTACAGAGAGGTGGCCGAGGCCGCCGTTGGCAGCGCGGGGCTCCCGTGACCGAGGGAAGCCCCGCTTGCAGACAGAAGGAGGAGGCAGGCCGGAAGTACGGGAAGTCCGGCGAGAGCCCACCCTGCCTTGATGGACACCGCAAAGAGAAGCGGCCGGATTCCCAGCGGGGCTCTCATCAGCGGAGAGAGCCCTGCGTGTTGCTGACCGGGCGAAGAGAGGAGACCGGAGGAGTCCCCGTGCAGTCCAGTGAGTGGGGGCTGAGTTTGGAGCGTTTCTTTTGTGCTCCCAAGGCATGGTTGGTGCCAGTGCGTGTTCTCTCCCCCAGCTGCACCGGTAGTGCAATTTTGTTTACAAAGTCCCGGAGTGGGGCTTGGGGGCATTTCACGGCATGGAGAGTGCCAGTGCTCATCTCTCTTTGGGGGCAGTTGTTGTTTAGGAGCCCCAGAGAGGAGCTTCATGGGTGGCACATTGTTGTTTAAGGGCCCGGAGGGGCCCGCACCCTGTGTGTGGCCATTTTCCCTACAGCTGCCCCGCTTGCTAGAGGGCAGCTGCAACGTCGAGGGGATGATTCCAGGCCAGAGATCCCAGTGGGGGTCCCCAGATCGGAGCACATTGTCGGTGCTCATGCTCCTGCCTGTGGGCACATTTGTTTTCAGGGCACAGTCGGTGCCAGTGCCCTCATTGGATATTCACAGCTGTGCAGCACTTAGTGCCAGCTGCAACGTTTAGGCCTGCGCAGAGTGCGCACCCTTGACTTTCCGCTGCCTTGGCAGCGCGCCCTGACTCTTGGGACATAGGGAATTTGAGCCCCTTTTTGAGATGGCCAGTTGGCCAGGGGGACTGTTAGGATTGTAGGGTGCCAGGCCCTAATGTGCTGATGTGATTTTGGGTGCTAGGAAATGTAATTCATGTAGTATGATTTACGCACCCTGTATTATACCTCTGATGTGATTCATGATTATGAGGTTGTGCCTACTGTGGTTAGGTTTGAGATATTCTCTACTGTGTTTTATGCCCCTAATGTGAGTTATGCTTAGGAGGTTATTGTCTAATGCGCTTAGACTTGTGAGATGATTATCTAATGTGTTTATGCTGATGAGGTTATGACATAATGTGGTTTATGTTCCTCAGGATTAATTGCATACTGTGGTTTATGCTAGGAAGTTATTACCTCATGCTTTTAGGTCAGGAGGTTGGTGCAGAATGTGATTCGCGCCTAATGTAATACTGTGCATAATGTGGTTTATGTTACAGGATGATGCTGAGTACAGTGGTTACCAGTGATTACTGGTTGTACGTTTAAGATGTGTGCTACATTTATTATAAGTGCTACATTTACTAAGTTCGCTTTGTGCTGGTTCTGACAGTGGTCCAGTTGGCCCTGTCAGGTGTAAATAATCCCTTGTAAATATGACCTAGTGCCAGGTGGAACGATGCATATTATGTGAGTACTATTCTAATGTGTTTTATGATAATATAAAGGCTATTTTTATATATAACCTTGTGTGGAGTTCCTTTTGGTGGTGTGCCTAGTATGTTGTTGCTGTGTGTGTGTTGCGCAAATGCTTTACACATTGCCACCGGGATAAGCCTGACTGCTCGTACCAAGCTACCAAGGGGGTGAGCAGGGGTTATCTTTGGCGTGTAACTCCCTCGCCCTGACTAGAGTGGTGGTCTCTGCCTGGCTTTGGCGCAAGCCTTAGCCAACCAGAGATCCCATTTCTAACATAGATCATAAATAACTTTGCTATCCACCATAAATCACCTCGTCAACTAGGCAATAGTCAGAAAATCACATGTAGTGCATTGACTGGTATGTTTTACCCTGTCCCAAGGAATAAACTGATGATTAGTCAGGCATCAGGGCATGAAACAAAAATGCAGTGGTTAAAAACACAGGTAGAGACTTCCACATCCCCATACTAGAGCTGGTACTGCCGCAATACTTAATAAGGCCCCGTAATTATCCCCGTTGCCAAATCCACCTCCCTCTGGGGACAGAAACACCTGCACCCTTAAGTCAGGAATTATGGTAGTTGCATCTATGCTAACACCGGCACTCCCCTGTGTTTCAACTGTTGCCCTTCGGGACCGGGGAGGCATTTGCGACCATTGTCACCCCCTCCCGGTGTATTTAGAGGGTAGGGGGAGGACGCACACACTGCAGGGAGGTCGGGAGACCTCACCCGGCCTCCTGCATATGTTAACTTTTTTTTAAAGTGCATCTGCCTGCAAAGGAGATTTGATAATCCCAAATAAATGCCCCAAAGGTTCGTGTCAGGACAGGGGGAGGGGTGGACCACCTCCCTCGGCAGGGTGACCTTTCAGGGTCACCTGAGTATGGTCCGAATTGCCCAGTCTGTTCAGGGCAGCTGCCCACTACCACCCGGGGCAGCTGCTGGAGCAGACAAATGGAGCTGCGCTGCCTCAGCTCCTTGCACAGCCGCCTGTGTGAGCTGGGAGGTCGTGGGCGTCCTTACCATCACAGTCCCATCTTGCTCCAGGGAAGCCTCCGAGGTGCCGGGTTCTCGTAGGATCTGGCAGTCTCACATTGACGCGCATCTCCCTCTTTGTTGACGCCTGCCCTCGTCTCACTCGGGGTTGCTCCGCAACCCGAGGGTGGGGCCAGTTTCCTTTGCGGCTCCCTCGTCACTAGGGCGAACTGCACGGCCGATCTCTAACTCCCAGTCACAGAAAAGTCAGCAGCGGATGGGCTCAGGCCGAACTCAGGATCCAGCTGGTCAATTTTCAGGACTTCCCCCAGGGAGAAATTCAGCGCTTCATGTCCTCTCCAGGAAGGCAGCCATAAAGTGCTCACCATGCGCTAGGAGGAATAAAGCGCTTACTTGCGCTGCCTGGGAGCCACAGGGGAAAAGGAGCAATAAAGCGCTTCCCATGATCTATATTTTCAGAGAGGTCAGCAAACACTCCCCCTGCTCTGGCTACATGGTGAAGAGCTCCTTATACACAGTTCAAAATGAAAAGGGGTGAAGAACTGTCCAGTCCTTCTCCTGCAGGAGCAGCAACTGCAGGCCAACCCACCCCTCACACAGCAGCAGCAGCGCTCCTCACACAGCTCTCCAGCGCTCCTCTTAGGCAGGTTTCCTTTAGACCCAGCAAGGATCTTTCCTGAAGTCTTTGATTTCCAGGACACTTCTAGCAGGATGCAAGCACCCACAAGCCCTTGGAGATTCTTCCCAAGCGAGATAGCACAGCAGGGCAAAAAGAGTCAGTACTTTTCCTCCACCACAGACGGAAGCAGCAATTGCAAGCCAACCCACTCCTCACATAGAAAAGGCAGCGCTCCTCACACAGTCCTTCTGCTCTTCTTCTTGGCAGGGTCCTCTTGTTCCTGGGAGTAATCTAAAGTCCTGTGGTTTTAGGTGTAGTACTTATATCTCATTTTTTCATTGTTCTCCTTGTGGCAAGGGTGTCTGAACCCAGTCCAAACCAGTCCTATCCTCCCTGGTGCAGCATGACCACAGTGGGCAGAGACAGCATTGTGAACAAGCATTTGCAATGTAATAGGTCGCGCATTTATGAGAGTTTAAGCTATTGGCATTGTAAATGACAATGCCTTTTATTTATGTGTTGTTTTTAAAACATAAATAAAAGGCATGGTCATTTACAATGCCAATAGCTTAAACTCTTGCAAAAGCGAGACCTATTGCATTGCAAATGCGTGGTCTAACAATTTTTTAAAAGCGTTAGGAGGGAGTGTGTCCTGCCTACAATAGCAGGCAGGACAAAGGTATTTGAGAAAATAGTGCTCGGAGGCTGTAATTAAAGCCTACCGAGTAACAACACTCATAACAGGGGGTGTCACCGTGGGAGGATACAAAATGAGACGAGGCCGTACTAAGGAAGGACTACTAAGCCTTTTGACCAATGAACAGCCACAGTGGACAATGACAAAAGCCAATGAAAAATGTGGGCAGAGAGTGGGGAGAGCTTCAAGTCCCTACCTAAATACAGCATGTCTCGCAGAGCAGCGCATGCGCTGCCCAGGCTTGACCTAAAAAGGAGACACAGACTATTCAGGTGCAAGTGAAACTCCTCCCACCACTCTAAATGCAGCCCAGGTCTATTCAGCCCTGCAATGAGTCACCCAGGCAAGGCAGGACACACCTCAACCCCCCCCAGTGACTGTCTAGAGTGAATGCACATCCCAACTCCTGTCACTGAAACACCAGACGCTGAATACAAAAATAGCCAGAGGCACACAGAATGGTAAAGTAAGAAAATACTCACTTTCTCAAAGTGCCATTTTCAAACATTTAAAGACCACCTTTCCCAAAAGGTACATTATTAAATTCGGAGTTCAGAGAGCCTAAACTCCATTTTCCTATCTTGTCCCTATTGCAAGTTACACATTAAAAAATGTTATAGTGCTACTCCAATGATAAGCCTATAGACAGACAGCCTTTCAATAGTGAAAAACGAAATACACAGTATTTCACTATCAGGACATGTCACACACACCTGTACATGTCCTACCTTTCACATACACTTCACTCTGCCCATGGGAGTACCTGGGGCCTACCTTAGCGGTGCCTTACTTGTAAGGAAAGGGAAGGTTGGGGCCTGGCAAGTGGATGCACTTGCCAGGACAACATGGCAGTTTACAACTGCACACGCAGACACTACAGAGGTAGGTCTGAGACACATTTACAGGGCAACTCATGTGGGTGGCACAACCAGTGCTTCAAGCCCACTAGTAGCATTTGATGTACAGGCCCTGGCATACACTGTGCACTTTGCTAGAGACTTACCAGTAAATCAAATATGCCAATCATAGATAACCAATCATTTCCATAATTTATACAGAGAGCATATGCACTTTAGCACTGATCATCAGTGGTAAGTGCCCTGAATCCTAAATGCCAACAAGGACAGGGTCAGAAAATTAGGAGGCAAAATGTTTGGGGATAAACCTGTCAAAAGGGCTAGGTCTAACAATGACTATGTCCCTTCTAGAAGCCTTTGCTCCTCCTCCGAGCTAGAGTTCCCAAAATTCGTCGGGCTAGAGCTGGTGGCAGGTCTTTTTCTTATCTTGGGCTAGTCACTTGGAATAAACTCCTGCTGAAGCTACGTATGACATTGGAACTTTCTACTTTTAAGAAAAAATTTAAATCATGGCTCTTCCAGCAAGCATAACAGGAAACCTAAAGCCCAATTATGAGTCTGGTGGTCCGAGGACATCCAGACTCGTGGTGGCATGGTGATGGTGGGCCAACCACCACCGCACCGGCGGTCCGACTGGCCCATTATGACTTGGGCGGTAGAACCGCCATGGGAACACGGACTGTTCCTGGAGGTGGGTGGCGGTCCAGAGGCCGCAATATGCTTGGGGTAACCGCCATGGTCCCGCCAAGCATATTACGAGTTTCCTCTCTGCCACAGTTTTCATGGCAGTTCCACCGCCATGAAAACCGTGGCAGAGAGGAAACAAAGGCCCCCTGGTGTCTCACGCCCTGTGGATGCACACAGGGTGGCACAACATATGCCCCCCTGTGTGCATGCACACCAGTTCCTGCACGACATGGACGTTACAGTCCATGCATGACAGGAAGCTTGTGAGTCATTCCCATTGCAGTGCTTTTTTCAAAGGCACGGCTCCTTTAAAAAAGGCACCGCAGTGGAAACTGCCACGTGGCCGGCCCCACAGACCACTTTTAAGTTGTGATCTGGTGGGTGGGCAGCAGCGACATTTGGCTGTGCGGGGGCGCCACCAAAAGTCATAATAAGGCCCCTATAGTGGTTGTAGGTTACCTGCTTTCGCACCAGGACACTCTCCTGAGTAGCTGCACACATTATAAATCCTTCTACCTTAACATACCATAACATCAGTACATGCCCTCCACTTGCTTGAAGGTGGTAGTTCCTAGTGAGTGACTAGGTGAAGCATGGGGGAAGCTGTAAGTGGGGGTCCTCTCCTGTTCAAGTCATTCGAGCATAGCACATTTCGTAAAAGTAAATTATGTGATATATCTACAACGGAGGGGTCTTAACGATGTGGGGCATCTGGAGGTGTGGCGGGGTTGCCACAACTTCCCCCGCGTATGTGGTGGGTACTGTATTTAATTCAGTTGTGCAAGCCAAGTATGATTTTAAGGGTCCCCAAATGTCCCAGGGTTTGGAAGTCAGGGGCTGTAGGTCAGCATAGATTTCACTGTGAGGATTGCATTAGACAAGGTACCACAACCAGTCTTGCTTTCACAGTATATGTGTTCCCTCTAGGCACATTACAATTCTTTGTTTCGCCATCAACAGAGTGCTTACGGTAAATCTGCATACCAATTGTGGTATCTGTTTAATATAGCCCAGAAGAACAATCAAAGAAATAGGTATATTTGATAATCCACCATTTCTATACTTAGTTTGGCAATGTTCCCCCAGGAAGCCTGTATCCCAAGACAATCCCACGCAAATGATGAAAATCTGCATGCTCCTCAGAGCATCTCAGACATCAATGGGAACGGCTGGGGTTATTCAATCTCGCATAGCCGGAATGGAGTATATTCAGTGTAGTTATTTAAAATGTATGAGTTTATGTCTGTGATTCATGTAGTAAAGGAGGGACCACACTGGAGTGATGAAGTCAGTGTAGGTTTATTCAGGTAACAGGTAGGCAGGTAAACAGGTAGAACAAATCCAAGTATAATGCTACAGCAGCCCCACCGGGAGCAGCCTGCTAGCTGCTCAGCCCCATCCATCAACTGTCATCCCTCATTCAGTCACCCAAGCATTCCACTCATAGCCCACACACCAAACATTCAATTCAGAACACTCACACAGGCTGAGCAGCCAGGGACAGGGAAACATGGGAGAGGCAATCCATAACATCAGGATACTACATATCTCTTCCCTAATGAACAGAAGAATGATGTAACGTAAACAAAGAATAAAAGATAAAAACAGCATTTAACTATAAACATAAAATTACAGCAACAGTAAATAGGGAAAAACAACATCGCAAGGGGAATATAACTAATAAAGATGAATCTAGAGCCCAGACCCAGGGATGGTGGGAAACACGCATCACTAGAGGGAAAGGAACCGAAGACTATAGAGAAAGACGGATAAACAATAATACCCATCCCCCTCCTCTTGTGAAGAAAAAAAAATGAGAAAACGTACAAATGTAACATCTCCATGTAAGGAGTAAAGTCAATGTGGACAGAAGGGACTAGTACCCAAACGTCCTGCCCCTACCCTAAGCAAAGGACAACGTGTACGTGAATGAGAACTAGAGGGACTAATACCCAATGTCCTGCCCCCGCCGACCAATAGGGACAACCAGTAAGTAAGAAAAAAAAAACGATTTTTTTTCCCCCAATTTATGTATGCAGGGCCCGATTCACAGAACTAACTTAAGACAAAATCCTAAACTTACTACCATTTTGGTATTCACAGAAGGCACTTACTCATTTTGGTATTCACAGAAGTTAGTAGTCCTAACTTTGGGACTCCTAAATGCCTTCTGTGAATACCGAAAGTCTTAAAGTTAGGATTTTTCTCAGTTTAGGAGTAGTAAAGTTAGGACTCCTAACTTTAGGACTCCTAAATGCCTTCTGTGAATACCGAAAGTCTTAAAGTTAGGATACTACTCCTAAACTTAGAAAAATCCTAACTTTAAGATTTTCGGTATTCACAGAAGGCATTTAGGAGTCCTAAAGTTAGGAGTCCTAACTTTACTACTCCTAAACTGAGAAAAATCCTAACTTTAAGACTTTCGGTATTCACAGAAGGCATTTAGGAGTCCTAAAGTTAGGACTCCTAACTTCTGTGAATACCGAAATGAGTAAGTGCCTTCTGTGAATACCAAAATGAGTAAGTGCCTTCTGTGAATACCAAAATGGTAGTAAGTTTAGGATTTTGTCTTAAGTTAGTTCTGTGAATCGGGCCCGCAGGGACCGACCCCTGCAACAAAAACCTGTGCAGCGCAAGGCGTCTCATGCACGCAAGGACCCACCCCTGCAACAAAAACCCGTGCAGCGTAAGGCGTCTTATGCACGCAAGGACCCACCCCTGCAACAAAACCTGTGCAGCGCAAGGTGTCTTATGCACGCAGGGACCCACCCTGCAACAAAACCCTGTGCAGCGCAAGGCGTCTTATGCACGCAGGGACCCACCCCTGTAACAAAAACCCGTGCAGCGCAAGGCGTCTTATGCACGCAGGGAACTGACCCCTGGAACAAGTGAAAGAGACCACCCTCGCATAAGGGTACAATGTAAACTGGCGTACAAAGGGACTAAAAACTCAAACCTTAAAATTAGGTACTACATGTGTATATGAGAGAAAGCCCCCCAAAAAAACTTACCCCTGTGTAGAGGTTCAGAAATGAAAGTCTGTACTAGAACATCCCTCCCGCAAAGGGACATTTCCACCACCCAAAAAGGAACTATTTAGACATAAACTCTATGAACATGTAAAAGATAAAATACACAATGAATACGATTTAAATCACAGCACGTGAAACGAACAGCCATGAAAAATGTAGAGATGTGTGCCTCCTCGAGTTAGGCACTGTCCATGTTGTGGAGACGTGTGGAAACACCCAAAAAATACAGTGAGTCCGAAAAAACCCCGTAAATAAACGTAACATAGCTAAAATCTTCCAGCTGCAAAGCGTCCAAATGAATGTGAAGATGAATTCTAAAGTCAAAGTCACTGTGACACAAAAATGGCAAAGGAAGAAAAATACCTTGAGAATCAACTGCTTCCCGACTTGACGTCCGTGTTAGTTCCTGTTAGTGCTTTACTTCAAAACTAACTTTATTGAATGCGACGTGCAAGAGACATAGACGTGGTTGGCAAATTGCAGGAGGTAATAACATCATGCATAGAGTGGCTGGAAGCTCCTGCCACAAGATGGCGGCACGCACAGGAGACGCATGCCGAGTGGTTCATGGCGCGCTCCTGCTGCAAAACGTCCATAGGCAGCATTGATGACCAGCAAAGATCAAGACATCATGAAAGGCTGTGTAACGGCTCCGCGCGATACCATGGAGAAGGTAAGGTGCGCAAGCCGTTTTTTTTTTAAAATTGAAAACACATCGTAACTGGGTTTTTTTTTTCCGGCCTCACTTTTGTTTTTGAAGGTAATGTTCACATAAACAAATTGAAAACAGTAAAATTCTCACCCAGATGGCCTCCTATTGTGGCAGACAGGGAGAATTGCCTTAAAAGTAGCGATCAGTCTTTACGATAGAAACGCCAGCAAGTAAAAGGAAATTGACACTAGTAAATTTTCACAAGTCCTGCGCTGACACAGGGGCACTATTAGCAGGAAACACCTTCCAAAATTCACACATAGATGAGACAGTAATTTGTAGAAGGTCATAAGAGTTGAAAAACTTGAACAGCAAGTCGTTGAAAAAAAACCACATTGATCCACACTGAAGGCACATACCTAGACAGCCACAGTTAACTTTACTTCTTGTTGCCCTGTAGATGCTTCTAGTAGTGTAGGTTCCCAGCAGGATGTAGGCTGCCTTGATAAAGCCTTTCCAGGTGATGCAAGAACGTACAACAGAGCACATGTCTCTAGGCCAGTGCCATTGCTTGATCCAGTGTATAGGGAGCAATGTTCCAACACCGGCAGTTAACTGGAAGCAATATGTACAGTTTGTACTTCTCTGCGCAGCGTCTATGAAATAAAGTAAATGCCTTACTGTACATGAAAGGTCACTCTGCGCAGCATCCATGACGTCTCTAGTAGTAGTGACTTCTTTAGAGGGAGTACAGCACGCTTGTGTGGGGGCTGTCCGATGTGATGGACACCGGTGGGGCTGGACTGCGTTCTGTCACTGTACCTGTTTCACATGTTGTCTTTATAGCATAATGTCTTTAGAGTGACACTGTTGTGTGTCCTCTTGTAACTCTTTTTTGTTTGGTCTTGTTCCTGTTGCTTGCGTTTTTCGACTTCTCCATGTAGTAGCTTTTCTGTGACATGCTGTAGGAGGCATCTTGAGGTTTCTTCAGGCCACTGGTACCAAGTGTAGAGCGTGGGGACGTCCTCAACTCGTCGCCAAAAATATGTAGTAAAGGAGGGACCACGCTGGAGTGATGAAGTCAGTGTAGGTTTATTCAGGTAACAGGTAGGCAGGTAAACAGGTAGAACAAATCCAAGTATAATGCTACAGCAGCCCCACCGGGAGCAGCCTGCAAGCTGCTCAGCCCCATCCATCAACTGTCATCCCTCATTCAGTCACCCAAGCATTCCACTCATAGCCCACACACACCAAACATTCCATTCAGAACACTCACACAGGCTGAGCAGCCAGGGACAGGGAAACATGGGAGAGGCAATCCATAACATCAGGATACTACAATTCATTGACACCAGTTTGGTTTGCATGCAGCAATACATCCATTGGGTCTTAGTGATTTTGACTCCAATGTCCCTGCCCCATGCAACCCTTGAATGGTCAGGCAGATCGGAGTGCAATGAAGAACATGCCATGTACATTCGGAACACCCATCTAGTGGTGCCACTTTAGTAGAGCGAATGAGCTATGTCAGGGGTGCAAAGTCTTCAGATTCATCGGGGAACCCGGGTAAATGCACCTGGACAGAGTCTCGAATCTCAGATATAGGAAATTATCTAAGGGGCTGCAAAGTGATGTCTTGTGTGACTTTCTCTAGTGTTGCAAACTTGTGTTGGCGATATAGGTCCCCAGATTCTCAAACTCCCCACTGTGTCATGGCGCGTAATACTAGTATTTCTCATGTGAATGGTAATAGAGAGTTATGGGAGAGAGAGAGTGATGGTGAGTACAGTGTGGGGTCACTTAGACAATTGTGAAGCCACTTCTAGGCCCAGCGTGTCATTTGATGGGTTTTATTTCACTTGTGTCCCTGGCATCCGAGCAGTACCAATGCCTGGAGCAGTGACATCTTGCTACTAGGTAGTAGAGCTTGCAGTCTGGCACCTGCAGACTGCCCTTATTGTTGGGCGCGTTAGGATGCCCCAGCCAGTGCGGGGTCATGTCCCAGCCCATATTAATTTGGCCAAAGCACTGTTCAGTTTGAAAAACGCCTTGGAGAGTGGGATGGAAATGTTTTAAAAAAGATACAGGAATCTTGGGAGAACAATCTTTGTAATAATGGTAACTCTGCCTGCTAGCGATAAAGCTAATTTCATCTACCAGTTGATCTGCATCTCACGTCGGCCATTACAGGATCCTAGTTTAGGCACAAAATTGAGTCTTTGTTCGATGTTAATGCACATCCAGGTATTTGACTAGTCTTCTATCCACCGGATGGAGAAATCAAGACTTGATGGCATTGTGCAGTTAGTATGAGGGAAGAGGTTGGATTCTGTCCAATTAATGAGCAGGCTGTAGTAGCATCCAAATTGTATGACCTCACGGATTAGGAGGAATGATTCTTCTCTGGGCCTCTTACGAACATCAGGATATCATCAGTGTACATGGATAATAGTAAGCATCCATTATGGAAGATATGGAAGACAAGGAATGGTGTTCTTGCAGTAGGAGTGGGTCCATGGCTAGCCTGAATAACAGGCATCCCTGTCTAGTGCCTCTGTATGTGGAAGAGTTTGCATGCTGTTAACCAGGATGCATGCCAACAGGTCAGTATATATTAATCGAATTAGTGCTGTGAAGCCAGTGGGGGTGCCCACTGTGACTGGGACGTGTAATAGGAATGGCCATTCAAGGGAGTCAAATGCCTTCTCTGTATCTAGGAGGATCTCGATCACTCAGACGCAGTCAGCGATCTGGTTCAGCACTGCAAATATGGTTCGGAGGTTGATGGTCATGGACCTGTGAGGGACAAACCCAGATGGAACCAGAGAAACAAGTTGTTCCATTTATAAAGACAGCCTTGAGGCAATCACCTTCATCAAGATTTTGTTATCAAGATTAATGAGAAAGAGAGGTCTAAATGAGGCACATAACATGAGGTCTATTCCTGTTTTAGGGAGCAGAGTAACCCCTGCTTCGCGGCGCGAGGTTGGGATGACCCTGGTCTCCAATTTGTCAGTGCAAACGCCCAGCAGCCTAGGGCTAAGAAGTTGTCGAAGGACTTCTGTCTGTCTAGTCAGGGCACGAAGAGTATTATAAATAGTAATGTGCCCATTATTATTAGCAAATTTCCATTTCTGAATTTGCTAATGTGGTAGGTGTCTCCACAGCTGTCAGGACAGTTTAGCCATTCTGGAGACTCTGAACTAATCCTTTCCGACATTTTTCGTCCATAGCAAAGTGCAGTTGCTTGAATATTCATGTCATGATGCCCTCCAATTTTGATTGAAAAGACAGAAACTAAAATAAATACATTACATAGATACCTTTTCAGAATGTTTGAGCACTTGAGTATACTGTTTCGGGAGAGAATCCTGAAAATTCACAGAAGGCCAACAGTGCCCATTTATACAAAATCATATAATTAGCATTGAAATGTCAAGGACAGTCACAAGTAGTTTAGGTAATCATATCTCTCAAAAGGCATTCATTTATTAATGCCATATATAGTCAAAAACTGGAGAGAGCATCCATATTTCCATTTCAGCAGAAATTAGCCATTATTCTTAGGCGATAATGTAGGATAGTTTCATACAATAATTATGGCTAAGATTTAACAATGCAGCTCGTTTTCTGTAACAGTAATGCACGGAGTCAGTCCCAGAGAAACCCATATATCAAAGCATATAAAGAGTGGCCGAAATTATATATTTGTGTGTCTTACCTTGAGAGAGTCTGTTATTTTCATCTGAAGCAGACAGACTCCAGCAAATACAATAATGGAAATTAGGAGAATTGTGTTGGTGGAGAAAGTTAAGAAATGATCAATTATCCAATTAAAGTAGCTGAAGTGCAGAGACTGCATGTGAAATGCCATGAATAGCTTCATGTTTAGCTGTCACAGTGGTCTTTTCTATGTTGTTGGTATGCATGCCAGTAATACAATAACAGCGAGCAGTTGAACGTACAGTGTCTCCCACAATGCAGTCACTCTTACGACAATAATTCTCTTTGTACATACTACTTGTCCGTTTGTCGTCAATCAGTGCAGTGCGTGTTCCCAGCTGTGGGATGGAAGATTAGTACTTCGGCCTTTTGAGACCACACCCCTTCAGTAAAGCTGCATATATATTTGGGACACACGAGAGACCCAAACTTTCTAGAAGGGGTATCCATTCCTTATGCAGTGGAAGGGGCCTAGCAAGGAATGTGTCAAAGAGAGGAAGGATAACCAAGGAAGAGTTTGGGGGAGTGTCTAAAAAAGTGGTAAGAGACCCTTGGACTTGTGTCTTTTAGTGTGAGTTAGGGGAACTGCAGGATGACACCAGGTCCCTGGGCAGCCGCTGTGCTCTATTTTAATGGCAACAATAGCAGTGCCAGCCTCACCATTGGAATCTAGATCAGGTCAGGGTATTATATGATGTGGGATCTCAAACATATATGGATTTGAGGGAACATAAGACGTCGCTCGGGCCTGGCTCTGTGTGCCTTGCTTCTTTGGGTTTGCAAGAAATAGGGAGGGAGGGAGGGAGGGAGGGGGAGAGAGAGAGAGAGAGAGAGAGAGAGAGAGAGAGAGAGAGAGAGAGAGAACAGGAAGTACAGTGGAGCAGTGGTCAAGCAGCCATGGGAAGTGCTACATTCAGAGGCTTTGCACATGTGACCCATCATACGGGAGATGATAGGAGAAGAGAGGAGAAAAAATACAAAAGGAGAACAAAAGGAAGGCAACAAAGCTGACGGAAAGACAGTGAAGGATGAAAAGGAGGGTAGTGAGAAGGGAGGAAAAAGATAGAGGCTAAATGAAAAATGTAAGGAGGTGAGAAAAAGAAGAGGGCAGCTATGGAGGCGATGTATATAGGAGAAAGAAAGAAAGGGGGAAGTGGTAGGGAGTGGACAGATGGGATACGAAGGAGTAAGCATAATGTAGCAGCCCACAGGGAGAAAAGGAACAAAAGAGGAAGGAAAGACAAAACCTCATTGATGGAGGTGAGAGAAAATAATAAAGACAATAAGAAAAGACAAAGAATGTAAATGAAGATAAGTGATAGAATAGAAAAGAAGAAAAGGTTGGAAGTACATAAATAATGGAAAGAACGATAAAGGAGAGGGAGGAAAAAGATATGGACTACAGTCAAGCACATATGCATCTTTACCTGCCAAACCAACTGTGGAACTGCAGTAGGTTGATACACGATTGTCCAAAAGTGGCATCACAATCAGAAACATAAAATGGTGTCCCACAGAATTAGTTAGGGTGGATTCTTAGTTCAACTAGTGTGCAGTTCCAGAGACGCAGTGCTTATCATGAGAAGGGCAACTTCCTTGTTTTAAAGATTATCAGAATTTCCAATACACATCTTTTTATCTTTTTAGAGGTGTAGTTTGCCCTTAATATAGCTAGAAACGCCATATGGTGCACTATTTGAATGATGAAAGATAAGGGTAATAAGTGACGATATTTAAAAATGGGTTTGAAGTAATCACATTTCTTTGTCCCCTATGATAAAGCAAGCAGCTGCACAAATATAGTAGACGAGTGGAGATACGCTAATTTTAATAGGGCAGATAAAAAAGAATTATTGCCATCAAGATGGAACAACATTAATGCTTGGGCAGAAGATCTGATGTCTGCAGCAAGGATGGGAAGTTAGAATAAGATGAGTTTGTTGATTTTTTTTATTTTTGACAAATGTTGATCAAACAAACTCCTTACCGAATATCGGGGCATATTAGCAAGAAGAGGCGATAATTATCGCTGAGCGCGCTTAGCGCGCTTTTTATTATCACTGGCTATCGCTGGAATATATCGCCAAGCTAGCGCTGTATTATCAACGCTTAGCGCTATGGCGATAAATATTCCAGCGATAGCGGGAAAATGGCCAAACATCACTGAAAAACTAGCGATGTCCCTTTTAAAACGGCGATAAGCTTGGTGATAAGGCCCTGTGGCCTTAACCCCATAATCCACCTCCCATGTTAGGTATGCCTTAGTCAGGAATTTAGCAGACGTTAAATTCCTGCGTTAAGGCAGAGTTAGCGCGATTATGATTATCGCTTCGCCTCGTTGTTAATATCACGAAGCTGCCTTAGCGATATTTTCCAGTGTTGTTTTGACAGCGACGCCTACTTTGCATCTCATTATCGATGCGAGTCGTGACAAAAACGGGAGCTAAATCAAGGAAACACGCTCTAGCGCGTCCTTGTTAATGATGCGATAAAATTATCGCCGCTTTTCGCCCGGAAACGTACGCTAAAGCGGCGATAATTCTATCGCCAGCCCTTGATAATATGCCCCATCGTGTTTTTTTTTAGCTTTCTCACATGTGGAAACAGTGAGATGTTTTGAGGGTGGGCATGCATTTTCAGCAACACAGTTATGTGGCACACTGTAGCGAACGTGATCAGTTGTTGAGTTTTGTATGCAGTGGATCGCTCAATACAAAGAGGGAGAGTTCCTGTTCAAGTTACATATCTCTGAGGTGGGTGTAGTTACATGAAGAACCAGAAAGTTGAGATTATATTCAGATGGTTGTAATGCAGAGGCCAGGTATCCAGTTGGACTCAATCACTAAGTATAACCAGCGAGAGCACTGGTGGGATCTCTGCCTTACGTATTGTTATACAGTAAGTACCAGTTCCAAAAAAAGGAAACAGAGAGGTACAAAATGATATCAAACCTGGATCCAGGCTTTGTGTAACCCCCAAAAAGACGGTCTAAATCCCTCTGTGCTGTGGAAGCCCTACCACCTTCCAGTGAAGCAACCTTTCAAATTAATATTCATACATACAGAACTGTAGTCAACAATTCCAAGTTAATCCACCAAGTGAAATTAAATGGAAACTAAATTAAAAAGATCATGATGCTTGGTCTCTTTCTCCATAGAGCCTTAGAGGAATATCCCAGAATGATGAAAAACAGCCTTGATTTTTAGAGGATTCAGAAAACAACAGAAGAATTGGACTACCAGCAAGGGCACACCAACAACATCAGCCCCTTTGACCAATGTCTGGGCAAGATAGCACCCTTGCCTGTCACATATCAGTACTAGCACTGATAAAATGATGGTCCATCATAAGCTTTACCAGCACGACATTGTCATCCAGAGAGCTGAGTCTCCAATTGATGTCTGGCATCTACTCCAGATGTACGCTGGTAGATGGTCCAGACCAAAAGGTGTACCCTTCCTAGTCCTGGATTTTGTATTGTCCACAGAACCCATCAACTGGGTGTGGCATACCCCCAATAGAAACTTAGATATTCATCTTGCCTTCTAAAAGGGATGCTTTTTCAAGAATGAGTCACCAGGAGAAGCGTATGTGCTAACATATACACCTTCATACATTGGACATCCTCTATAATGCTTCTAGTAGAAGCCATATATTAAATTCAAAATGAACACTGTGGCCCAGATTTACTAACACTATGCATGAGATCTGCATCACAAAATGCTGCACTTTGAATGACAAATTGGGGAATTTGGGCTTGTTTTGCAGCAAAAATCGACCTTTGTGCTGGAAGGCAGACGTAAAGAAATGCAAAGTAGTGCACAGTGCTACTTTGTGCTACATTGTTTCAAAGGTGCACATTATGGGTGGCAAATGTAGATTCTCATGCAGCAACCCATATATTTTGATGGAAGGATGTAACTACTCAAAAAGATTTTAAGGGTTTTTTGCTAAACATTCACGTATGGAGGCAAATGTAAAATTGAAGAAAAATATTCTTTTTTTTTTAAGTTCAAGAAAATTTTATTGAGAAATATAAAGGTGTCTATGAGAAAAGCATAATAATAGTCTCACATCTGTACACTCAGAATAGGCGTATTGAGAATAAACAAATCGGACTTATAGATACAACATATGAGAAACAATAATACAAATATAATCTGAGTAATAATAAGTTATGGAAGGTATTAGGAACGATTAGGAGATCAGGGGGGTTTAAGAACTTCCTGTTGTGATGGTTGTAGTTGAGGGAAGCCCTTGGCACTTGCATCCAGAAATATTGTAATAGGTGACCACATATCTAAACGTTTCATTGCCAAGTTTATAGGGTAAACAAAAGTAGTATCTAATCTGTGGTTATGACAAACAGCGTACCACCAAGCTCTATAAGAAATTTTTGTGAAGTCTTTCCAATTAACAGTAATTTGTTGAAAAGCAACTGCTAATAATAAATCAATAATTTTGACATTAAGCATCACATCTACCCAAACAGGTGAAAGGCTACCTAAGAAAACATTTGCAAAGGAAAAGGGAAACTCAGTGCCAAAAATTAGGTTGATTTGAGCCCAAACTTGTTTCCAGAAGCTGCAGACAGATACACATGAGAACAACACATGGAACAAATCAGCATTTGGAGATGAACATGTCCAGCAAGCATCTGACACATTTGAAAAACTTTTACTTAAAACATGCGGTGATAATAAAAGTCTGTTGTATACAAAAATAATGTTTGCGTTGTGTTTGCTTCTCTGGAGGATTTACGTAACTTAATCCATAAGTTCTTCCATAAAGAAATTGGCCAAGAAGTTTGAAAATCATGTTCCCACGCCTCTTCTATTTTGGATTTCTGCCTAATAATGTCATTACACTGTAAAAAACTGTATATAGTGGAAGCTTTAGGTGTACTTTTTAACAGAGCATGCAACTGTGAGAAGGAGTCCGAATTGTTAGAGATGATAGGCATATTGGATATTTGGGTATATGTAGTCATCACAGCGTCCTTTAAAAGATTGTATTTGCTGATGTATGAGGTAGGCAGGTTAAACAGCTGGCTAAGCGAGGGAAAAGATAAAAAAACTGATTGGGAGAATAGCTGATGAACCCAAAGTAATCCTTTCTGTCTCCAAATTTTCCAATAGAAGGGTTTATTATGTATAAGTAAACTCTTATTATGCCAGATAGTTGAGTTGAGGAAGGAGTCTGTAGTGTTATGTATGGGGGGAAACGATGATTGGAGAAGTTTAGAGGTCCATTTAATTATGGGAGTAGAAAGGGTCTGTGGTTTGCGTGAGATGGAAAGATATTCATGAAAAGAAAAGGGAGATAAAAAAAGACGCTCAATTGAGGTTCATAAAGGGCAGTCGTCCGTGGGTTCGAGTAGCCAGACAGATGCCTGGCGTAGATGGAATGCCTTCTGATACGCCCGAAAATCAGGAAAATTGACTCCACCTTCTGTTTTGGGACAAGATAGCCTTGTAAGAGACATTCTGGGTTTTTTATTGTTCCATAAGAAGGAAGATAGGATGGAATTGATCTTCTTAAATGATTTAACAGGAATTGGAACTGGTATGTTGGAGATAGTGTATAAAACTATGGGCGATAGCATCATCTTTATGGTGTCTAGGCGTCCCCACCAAGATAAGTAGAGGGGGTGCCACTTAGCGGTTAAATCGGAAAGCTTTTGAATACATTTGTTCATGCATAGTGCTACTGTGTCTGAAATATAAGGTGTGATGTGTAGCCCTAGGTACTTAATATGATTGGGGCTCCATGTAAAGTTAGAAGCACTGAATTCTGGTTTAAAAGTGTATTTGGTTAAGGGCAAAATTTCGCATTTATCGTTGTTTAGCTTATATCCCGAAATAAGGGAGTATGCTTGGACTTCAGCTAAAAATGTAGGGATTGATTCACTAGGATTTGACATAAAAAGCAAGATATCATCAGCGTAAGCTGCAAGTTTAATATGGTAATTTAACATTTGGAGTCCATGTAAATTTGGGTTTTGGCGTAATTTGGAGAGAAAAGGTTCCAGAGCCAAATTAAACAAGAAGGGAGATAAGGGACATCCTTGGCGAACTCCTCTACCCAAATCAAAGAATGAGGAAATCAAACCATTAGCGCAAACTGCAGCACGAGGATTAGAATAGAGAAGCGAAACCAAGGATGTGAATTTAGGACCAAAGCCAAACCATTTAAGAGTGTAAAACAAATAAGTCCACTCAACCCTATCGAACGCTTTTTCCGCGTCTAATGCAATTGCAGCTAAGGATTTTTGTAGGCGAGAAGATTTGGACAAAACGTTAAAAAGAAGCCGTGTATTGTCTGTGATAAATCGTCCCTTGACAAAGCCAGACTGCTCCTTTCCCAGCAAATTTGGTAGATAGGAATCTAATCTAATGGCTAATGCTTTAGAAAATATTGTATAATCGATGTTAACCAGGGAAATGGGCCTATAGTTTTTACAAAATCTAGGGTCTTTGCCTTCCTTGGGGATGAGACATATATGAGCTTCTGAAAATGATCCAGAAGAGTTGTTAGAGGAATGAAAAAAATTCATTAAAGAGTGCACTTTGGGTAAGAGGAGTTTGGAAAAGTGGAGATAAAATTCAACGGTAAAACCATCCGGACCTGGTGCCTTATCTTTTTTAAGATGTTGAAGTGCATTAAAGAGCTCTTGCTGTGTAATATCTGACTCCAGGGAGGATAAGTCTAAAGAGGAAAGTTGGGGCTTTGATATGTTGGAAAAAAATGTGATAAGGATTGATCAGTGGGTTGCGTTTCAGATGAGTATAGAGATTTGTAAAATAGGGAGAATTCGTTTAGAATTTCAGCATCCTTAAATTTTAAATTTGAATTTGTGTCATGTATCGATTCTATATTTAATTTGTTCTGCCTGACTTTTAAATAATTGGCCAATATTTTGCCAGCTTTATTTTTTCTCCCATAAAACTTTGCACTGGACTTCAATAGGTATAGTGAAGCATCATCTGTCGACTTCTTATTAAACTGCAATTTAGCATTTATAAGGGCTGCTAGGCAATCTTTCGATTGGGACGTGTAATAAGAATGTTCTAACTTCTTGATATCATGGAGGAGATTTTTAGTTTGTATACGTGCAATTCTGCGTTTCTTGGCAACAAAACCGATAATGAAGTCCCTTGCTGAGGCTTTATACGCATCCCATATAGTTGAAAACGGCATGTGCTCAGTTTGATTGAGTTCAAAATATTCATTAAAAAAAGTAGTGAAGGAGGCAGTGAACTCTGGGTTTAACAGGAGAGTATTGTTAAACGCCATCGTCTAGGGGTCAAAGATTTAGGTAAAATGTCGATGCCAACTGAAACAGGAGCATGATCCGAAAGTAGAATAGGACCAATTTCTGCATATGTAAGTGTTTGTGAGATATTGTGGGAAACAAAAATGTAGTCAATTCTTGATTGGGTATGGTGGGAGTGGGAATATAAAGTATATTCTCTGGTCGTCGGATGACGTAGTCGCCAGGCATCTAGGAGTTTGTGTTGAGTAATAGTATGAGCAAAGGATTTGTGTGGTTTGTTAGGAATAAAGGGAGATCTAGAGTTTCTGTCAACAAATGGGTCAAAAACCTGATTACAATCACCAGCTAATATAAAATGATCTGACATGGAATGTGAAATTTGCTTGGCCAATGTGGACCAAAAAGAGGGTTCACCACATGTGGGGGCATAAACATTAAGAAGAGAAACTGGAACATCCTTTAACAACAATGTAACATTCAGCCACCTGCCATCTTTATCAGACTCCTGCGACACGAATGATATAGGAAGTGACTTTCGACAAAGTATTGTTCTCCGTTACGTTTCCCATCTCCTGGAGACGAGAAAGCAGCCCCCACCAAACCTCTTTTTAATTTTAATGATTCAGCATCTGTGAGGTGAGTCTTTTGTAAAAACACTATATCCGCATTCAGTTTAGCTAAGTGAGTGAGGACACTTTGTCTTTTGATAGGAGAATTCAGGCCCCTAACGTTCCACGAAATGAGTTTTAATGACATAAATAATCTAAATTGAAATAATTCCTATCTATGGGACAAAAGTCCAACTCTTTATAACAACATCGCATATTAATAAAAGAAAGTATGAAGAAATGAAGAAATGATGAGAACTCAGATAAGAGAGAAGTAAAATATATAGAGAGCACAAACCTTGAATGAAAAGTCAAATGAGCAAAAAAGGGAGAGATAGCGTTTATGATTAGGTAAAGAGGGGATAGGGAACTAGGAAGGATGAGTGTTAGAGTATCAAGCAATATAATGCAAAAAAGAGAATAAGACTGAATATGAGTATAAAAGACACCAAAGTCAAAAGACGAGAGAAAATGTAAGATGAAACAAAAAACAAAAGACAAAACTAACGACATACCTACAATAAGGGAACAAGAATGTGGGGGAAGGTGGAACCACACGGAGCAGACGAGACGTCCAGTAAAGACTGGACCGGACCAGGAGGGGAACACGCCATGACAAAAACATATCTGTGGAGGCAAAGAGAAGAAATGCAATGATGAAAGTAGTTCTAACTTATATATTAAAATAAAACATAAAAGAAGCTAAATCTTGTAAGATTAATTAACATTGTCAAAGATAAGACTGAAATATAGGACTAATAAAAATATGTAACAGCGAAAATCCTGCAAACAACGAGAAAGCGACAACTCGGAAAAGAGGCACAAGCAAGTCAGGTTCCATGTGAGGAGGATGGTCTTGAGGAATCCATGAAAACTGTTGTGTGAGCATTAATGAAACTTTGCAGGCGTAATGGATCTTCATAAGAAGTGGTTTTGTTGTTATAGGTGACTTTGAACAAACATGGGTGGAACAAACCATATCTAGCACCCATGGAACGAAGGACTGGTCTCATGTCCAGGAAAGCTTTACGTCGTGACGCAGTTGCTTTGGAATAATCTTGTGCAAAAAATAATGTAGCTCCAGACCAAGTAATTTTTTGAAGGACCCTAGCAGCAGCCAAGACTTTCATTAGATCCGTGTACTCTAGAAAGTACAAGATGACTCCTCTCGGCCTCTGTGAAGATGAAGTATTAGTCGCAGCTCGACCTAATCTGTGGGCACGTTGAATATTCAAAGTGGTGTCTTCTGGCAAATGAAGAATCTTTTGGAAGAAAGGATTTAAAGAAGGCAATAGGATCCGCACCTTCAACCCCCTCTGCCAAATTATAAATGCGCATGTTGTTTCTCCTATTTCGATTTTCAAGGTCCTCAACCTGTTTTTGTAGTGTTGATACTTGAGAGCTTAAGGAGTTAACGCACTTAGTGGTCTCCTGGAATGAGGAAACATTCTGCTCCACTGTTGTGAGTCTAGCGTCCAGCTGCGACCAGTTAACAGATAGGACTTGCAATTTGGTATTTGTTTCCTCCATGAAAGGTCTGAGGGCTCTTATTTCCTGGAGTAGTAATTCCATTGAGTCTGGAGAAGCTGGTTTGGGTGGTGAGGGGGGATCTTTTTTTAAGCGTTTCACGTTAGACTTTCCTGTTGCTGATGGCATAGGCTCCATGTCTGTATTGCACTTGTCTAAATCAAAGAGCCCCAAACTGTCCAACTTGGAGAGCTCTGAGAAAATTCTTGAGTTTTTAATGAAGATGCGTTTTGGTTTCGGTGTAGCAGAAAGGATGCCTTTTATTCTGCCCATCAAACTGTAATATCAAGAATCCAGAAGACAGACAGAGACTTCGGGAATAAGGAAATTGGCCAAGAGGAGAAAGGTCTGGTTGAGGGAGTGAACAGTTTAACGGAACGACGTCTTGCAAATAGATGTTGGAGAAAACAACATTCCAAAAAGTATTAGGAGCCTGCGTAGAGCCAAAGTTCGTTAAATCACCACCACAAAATGAGGGGCTGGGTTACCTAACAATCACTGTGGCTCTCCTAAATCGTATCCATAAGAAATGTCACATTTGAAAAGAACGCTTCGTACAGAGCCTCATACCGTTGTAAGAAGACATCTAGTGTGTCTCTTAATAATGCTGAGAAGATAACAGGGTGGAATTAGAAGTGAGAGATAAACAAGCAGACAAAATGGCGGCTATACCTCCATTGTCTCATTATCTGTGGAGAAGCAGTATGAGCCTAGCTGTTGTGCTGCCATGCGCCTCTGCTGATAGGGAGGGTGATATTGCTAGAACACAGGGATATCAAAGAGCGTGAAATTGGAGGAGCCAAATCATCGCTTCTGTGTTAAGCAGAGCGCTCGTGCTACCTCAAAGCAGAAAAAACAAAAACAAAATGGCGGCCGTCATAACGCGACCTCTTGAAAGCGCGGACAATTTCCAATAAGTCCGTGAAAATTACCGAAAAAGCGGCTTGAGTGACTACATCACTGCGAGCATCACTTCACCCGCAAGGTCCTCCAGGAAGCTTCTCCGCTTTGGGTCTGCGAGCGCGGTTCCCCTGTGCCGGTCCGGGAGCTTCACCACAACGCCGCCATGTCTGCCGGGCTCCAAGCCACGCCCCCAAGAAAAATATTCTTTACTCCAAACTTTTCCAACTTTGCATGTTTGCTGTACTGTAAAGGTTTACACATAGTATGTTGTACCAGAAGGGAACTATTCCAGTACAACAACTTTGCTACATATTCACACACACATCCTTGCACTATGGTGCAAGGGTGTGTGCATAGTGCAAGGATATGTACTTGGCGCAAGGCAGTCCAAAATGCTCCAGGGCATGGGAGAGAGATACAATGCCATATTGCCATAGATATGGTGCAACACTGCTTTCGCCCTTTTATAAAATGCAGTGTAGCAACTTTGCTTACTGTGCTGTTTTACATGACAAAATTTGTACACTTGGAAGTGTGAATTCCCAACAGTAAGTATAGTGATGACATTTGTATGATCATTTAAATCAACAGTCAGAGCAATGTGGCTCTCTTGTCCATGAGCCACCATCTTGCTCATATTGAGCTGGACTAAAGAGATATGTTTACGTAAGACTATTTAAAAAAATTATAAATAAATCAGCAGAGATACCAATTAAAATAGCCCACTAAAATCGCACTTCAAACTAAAATTAGAGGTAGAGGGAACCGTGAAGGCAATTGGGCAAGATGCATAGAAAAAGCAGAAAAAGAAGGCCAAATTCCGGGCTGAATGTCCCTATGGCAGATTTGCGAGATATTTTCAGTGGAAGAAAAGTGGGTTAGTTCGGTGGTATTGTTTGAGATCCAATAAGAGATTGAAGTTTCAAAGGGTATAGTACTAGGCTAATGACGTCTCTGGGAAGAGTTTTACAAACTTTTCGCATTGTAGTTGTGCCACTTTTTATGCAGCTACATAACACACTGCTAGTCCAGATTTATAAAGCCACACAATGAGCTGACTTGTGTTGCCTTGCGTGGCTTTGTGAAAACAAAATAAGGCAATGCAGCATCTTGCGCTGCATTGCCTTACACTGTGTCGGGTAGGTGTTACATAGGTGGACTACTGGTGTTCCTATGCATTCAGCCATGTAATTTGACACAAGCCCATGTTTACTTAAGGCAGTAAAACTGGGTTTGCACCAATATTGTGCGACTACCTGAGAGAGGTGTAATGGGGAGAAATAACTTCATTTCTCCTTGTTACTTCCTCTTTCCATGTGTGCTGCATTCTACAGCACACACAGAGTGGACTATTTCTCAAAGTCTAAAGATTGTTTTTGTGCATGAAAGTATCCCTTCCTGTACAAAGCAATCCTGCCTTTGCACCATGGAGCAAGGGTGTTTGCATTTGCTCTAGGCTGCCTGAATTGCACCAGGGCTATAAGAGAGTAGATGTGCACCATAGTTTAGTAGATTTGGCATATTTCTACTCTCTCTCTTCCATGCAATGCACAGCAGCAAGTCGCCTTGTTGTGTTACGTTGTGTGAAGTGTCAGTAAATCTTTGCCCTGGTATAGAGAAAATTCCATACAACCTTGCCATCGAGAAAAGATTACTTAGCCAGAATGTAGCACCTAACTCAAAGTATCTGACTGCACTTAACTTTGGTGGCATTTAGTATGTCTATAGTCACCGATGAATGGGGTATAAAAACTAGGATAGTTTTCATCTAGACTCATGGAGCTGCTTTAGGAGGATCCTGAAGTGATTCTGTATGTTTTTAGCATTTACTTTGTCAATAACAATTTGGTATTGCACCTAAGTACAGCTGACAAAATGTATACTACCATAACAACAAAGTTCACTGTCTTGAGATAGGAATTCGCGATAGAAGGTAAGGGGTTGGCAGAATTACAGAATTGTGGCAGCGTACAAAACCCGAATACTTTGTAAAACTTCAAAAGTTTCATAAGATAGTTGAATTTTGGAAGAGCTCGTCTGCTGATTTATACAGAAAGAGTCAAACCAATCGATAATTGGTCCTGCTTACCTTCACTGATGAATGGACGGATGCCCATATTGCCACTTTGTGTGACGTCCAAACTGACATTTGGATATGAAAAGAAATGCAGAGAGAGAAACAATAAACTGAACATGATTCTAAGATTTTTCGGGGCACTTCAGGCTCTTATCACATGCTGTACAATGAGGGACAGACTATTTTGATAGATAATAAATCACATTTCTACTCAGCATTAGAGGAGTATTTCACTCAAAGCCTTCCAAATCGCAATATCAAGGAGAGACCCAGGGCCAGGCTGTAGAACCAAAAGCAGCCAGGGGAAAATATTCTCAAACCAGTGCCGCGATCTTTATCTCCTCATGTTATCTCTCTCTTTCTCTCCACTCTCTCTCCTTCTTTCTCTTCCCCCTCTCTGACTACTTCCTCTCTACATTCCCACTCCCAGCCTCTCTTTCCCTCTCTTCTGAAGCCTCCTCTTGCCTGCTGTAATTAACCTCAGGAAGTTAGGGACAGTGACATAATCAGCTGTGGTCCAAGGCTTTCAAACGTGGCATATAAGGGCTCAAGCCCATCGGAAAAATGACTGGTTAAAAAAAAGGCCTGTCCAGCCCTGCCCAGGGCCATGACATGATTAGGCCTGGGTGGAGTTAGCGGAGCTCTGCTACGCGGAACTCCGTGAAGTGCTGAAAAAAACTCAGCTGCGCTCTGCAGAGTTCTGTGAGTGGCAGAGTGCTGTAAGTCATGCTGTTTGCACTGATTTTCAGCACCAGGAGTTTGTCCCATGCTGGAAAATCAGTGCGAACAGCACCACGTGCAGGGCAAGAGGGTATTGCTTCTTTTTGCAGCTTGAGTAGATGTTTTACATCAAGCCGCAGCTTCCTCAAAGCGAGCAACAGGTTTCTCAACGTGAGCGGTAGCGACCTACCACGACTGCCTGCATTGAGAATATATCGCCTGGAGGTGGTCTAGCATATGATTTTCTCACTCGGGATCGCCAACTTAACATTGTCGAGCCAGGTGAGAGAGAAAACTCCGATCTGCGCCACTTCACTGAGTTTTTTAGAACTCCGTACTCCATGCGGAGTGGGCAAAACTCATTGCACTCCGCCAGCAGAGCGGAATTCATCACTCACACCTAGCCAAGATGGGCTTTATCAGTGCAGCGCAGAGCTGTGCCCCTGTTTTCATATGCATGCAGGGTGTAAAGTACATTTATTGAACCTGACATGTCTCTGAGTTCGTGTTTTAATTTCAGAAAGCACAGCTCAGAAACAGAAATAGGCAAACGTTGCTCACTGTTTACGAGCAGTACTATCTAAAAATAATGCGCCAATTTAAAGGAATATCGGGTTAAATTAATTCACTCTCTGCGCCGCATGCACATAACACAGGTTCTTGGCTCTCTAATGTGCCACCAAAGACCATCATGATACAACCCACCAATGCAGAAGGGAAGAAAAATATATCACTCTTGCCCATACCAAAAATAAAAGAAGTCCTTAAAAAAGTGCCCCTAATTCTTGAGCCCTTCACCTTCGTTGAGTTTAATAAGCATCAACGCTGGCATGCCAACAGACAATTTCATAAATTCCACATATTTCCCCCTTACAAGCTACAATACTCTGCTGCATGTGCAGCCTTAGAGGAAACTGTCAAAGATGAGGAATTAACACACACTCAAAGTAAAACCTAGGGCAACTATGCAGCTCAGATTGCACACATACAAGTTATCTTAATAGCCCTGCAAAAGGGAAACACTCTGGTTCCCATATGTATTTTATTAGAATTAGATGACTGGATGCAATAAGAAGAAATACTCTTATTGTGTGATTAATTAAAACCTTAGCAATATAGCACATTGGACCTGCATTTAAAAAAAGGAAAACATATGATTAGTTCGGGAGAACAAGGGATTAAAAACGATTGTAGTCATCTTATTATTAATACAATTGTTTAAAATCAACTGCCATTGAGTCAAAGTGCACAGCGCATTGAGATTAGTAGAGCTTGAGTGCCATATGTCCATCACGATCTTGTGATATCAAAGAAAATAAAATGCATGTTTTGCAGTCAGCAGTCATTTCATAGAGGATCAATTGCCTGGATGCAAAAATATAACATGGACTGGCCACATTGGCTCTTAAATATATTCAACGATTCGAACGGTAAACTGGTCAACAGCTGCTAGGCCCATCTTGACATTCTTTTTGGAGACTGTATCCTATCTCGTAATGGTCACCAAGCATTGATAATTATTCTTGCGTCGCAAGGAAGGGGACTTTCTCTTTTATGTCCTCGTTTGCTTACGAGCCAAAAGGACTTGTAATGTGGGCACTGAAATGAGCAAATCCATTTTCAACTTGCAATGTCTTTTTGGTGCAGATCTAAAGTGCACTTTACCGTCACAAAAAGGTTTACATGTTGTGCACCCAGGGGCAGATTTACAAGCCCCTTGCGCCACTTTTGCGTCACTTTTCCCATGTTAAAAGTGACGCAAAAGTGAGGCAAGGGGCTTGTAAATGTGGCCCCCAGTTTTTTTCCCATAGCAAAAGCATTGATCAGCCTATAACTCTGGAACATGCACTATTTGCCCTCAATTATCATCAGAATGTCTCTCGGACAACAACCCCCGGAATAACCCCTTGCCACTTTCCAGTTAGGGTTCTGTCACTCACCATGTGCTTTCCAAAGCAGCACCTCCTACTCCCTCCCCTCAACCCTCCCTGCTATTTCTTATTTAAAATCAGACTATCATACAAAAGGGATTTTTCCTCAAGGTTAGCAGATATTAGGAGTGTAAAGATACCTGGACAACCATGCCTTAGTGCCCTCAAATTCTTTATTGATAAAAATACAGGAACCATTGTCATTTCTTTGAATTTCATGTTATTTGTTTTTTGTTGTATTTTTTCTAGGGGTGTGTGAAATTTTCATAAATAGATTTTACATAATTAAGCAATATATCACCAAAATCACTTGAAATTATGTGTAGTAATGAAAATGTAAATGTGTCAATTTGCGCTTTATTTTAGCACTAATTGCGTCCTTGCGTCAATTTTTGATGCGTAATGCAACAAAACAAAAGCACAGCGAACAACAGCCACTTGCATTCTGTTTCAGTGTAATCACCTTAAATTTTTACTGCAAATGGCACTCAATTAAACAAAGTAATGTAATGGCAACATTTTGTGAACTTCGCAAAACAAGCGTAATACAAAATTTCCAACATTACGCTAATTATGCCAGCATAATTAAAATTTCAACCAGGGTTAGCTTCTAGCATTGTTTTAATGTTTACGGTTCAACAAGATAACACTTTTGCTTTTTATTGGAGAGGTTCAATAGTTTTGTGTATTGCTGCCTCCTTTAACTAGCCTGTGACCCTTCTGTTCTTATATTGTGACTGACTGCACAACCCTGTTACAGAGCTGCTGTCTTATTCAGTATTAATTGAGGTGCAACACTGTTAGAAATAGGGTTTCTAGTTGGCAAGTGGTATGCACCCCGCCAATGAAGAAACCGCAATCGTAGTCAGGGTAAGTCACAAACACACCCTAATTGAACCTGTGCCTACCCTCTGATAGTTTGGCACCGAGCAGTCAGGTTTAACTTAAGAAGCAATGTGTGAAGTATTGGTGCAGCACTTCAAACTGTAACACAGTGAGAACACCACAAAAAGACTTCAAACCAGGTTAGAAAAATAGAGCTTTTTATTTATATAGAAGCCAAGACCAAAACGACAAAAATCCAATAGGTGGAAGTAGAGATACTTCCGGTCGGGCAGGCCCGGACAAAGTCAAAAGTTCAGGCTGACCGCGATGGAGCGTGGGCCGGATACAGTGACCCAGTTAGGCCTGCTGAGCAAAAGTACCTTGATCCAGGTTGCATCTCAGTCGAAGAAGATGCGGGGTACAGCAGAAGAGATGTGATGGTGGCAAGCCACACAGTGGAGGAGATGCAATGATTTTCTCCACCCAGCGGGGGCAATGCATCAGTTCCAAGTGTGAATGCGATGTGCTACTGCAGCTCCTGCAGCAGAGGATGCGCCGATTCAGGTTGCGATGTGCTGGTTCTGAATGCGATGCGCCAGGTTTGATCCTTGCAACGGTGTTGATGTGCCAGTTCTGATCCACGCAGCGATGTTGATGTGCTGGTTCCAGAGAGGATGCATGGGTTTGGTTGAAGCAAGCACTTTAGGACTCACTTCCAAAGGTCCAGGACTGGGGTGGCACCACTTGGCAGGGCAGGTTCATAGATGGTAGAGTCCAGGTGCAGCAGCAGAAGGGTTGGAAGTCCTTTATGCCCCTGAGACTTCAGATCAGGAGGCAAGCCAGCAAGCCCTTGGAGTCACTCTGGGTTCACGCGATGCAGGTCCAATCCTTCAAACCCAGGAAGGGGAACAGCAGGCATCAGGACAGCACATGAACGAAGGCATGCAGCAAAGCAGCAGTCCAGCAAAACAGCAGACCAGCAAGTGGCAGTCCTCTCAGCAGCACAGCAGTTCTTCTTCCTGGCAGAGTGGTCACAGGTCCAGAAGTGTACTGACATCATGGTGTCAGAGGTCCAGTACTTAGACCCAGTGGTGCTTTGAAGTGCACAGAGGTCATCTCTTCCTGCCCTGGCTCCAGACTCAATACAGGGGGGTATGCAGCCCTTTTGTGGGGACAGAACACAAAGGGCCATATTATCAAGAACGGCGATAAGGGGCTTGATAATATGCCCTATAGAATTCCAATAGAAGCCCAGGTTCTGGTGTGAAGGACATCAAACCTGGGCTTCTATTGGAATTCTATAGGGCATATTATCAAGCCCCTTATCGCTGCTTTAGCGGCAGTTTCCTGATGCTAAAGCAGCGATAATGTTATCGCCGTTCTTAATAATATGGCCCAGAGTATTCAGGTGCAAGTTTGAGGCTGTGCCCAGCTCCTCCCTCCCATCCTGCCAGGATGACCCATCAAGGCCTATCAATTCACACCTAAGCTCCCTTTGTGTTTAGCTGTCTAGGGGGAATACACAAAGCCCATCTGTCTCTCACCTTAGCCTCATCAGAGACAGACAGCAGGCAGCAAATGGTTAAGTAAGAAAATAAGAATAATTAGAAAGGGGCCTCGCCTCCAAAGGGACAGGACACCAAGCACGACTTTTAGAGTTAAAGAATCTTCCTTTAGGTGCTCAATTACACATACAAAGATTCATGCACTCAATCAGACACCTCCTTTTCATATCATGCCTGGTAACACCCAGAGCCCAACTAAAGTTCAGTGTCAGGATTGTGTAAAATTGGTAAGATCTTTAATGATGTATCTACCAGCATCAAATTACAGTTAAATATTATCATTTAACACCTGTAAAAAAGTCATTTGGTCAATGCATAATCCCACTAATATATTTTTTATAACACATTCAGTATTAACACACAATACAATACTTAAAGATGCAATCATCAATTAAAACAATGTCATAAACAAAATAAAATAGACAATTAAACATTAAAAATTAAAAATGAGAGAACATACAAGACAACAGCATGAGTCTTTATATAAATCTAATCTATTCCAATCATGTTTACGAATGCCTGATTATCCATAGGATCATCTATTGCATCCTGGGGCCTACCAGATTTAATACAATTTGAAACGTTGATGCTTTTCGGTGCTTAACAAAACATGGGACCTCCTTCTTCATGACATATTAATCTCTCCCACATACATGATATAAAAATGGGTACCACCAGATTTATTTCAAATCAATACTTCAACGCTTTTCAGTAGTTAACAAAAGATAAGAACAACTTCTTCAGAACACATTAATCTCTCCCACATATGCGACATAAAAATGGATATCACCAGCTGTGTGAGTATTAATCTCTGGTTCATTGCAGTTTACTAACCGAATCCCGCCAAAACTCAATGTCTAGCCGTCTCATCGAGTTTCACAGCAAGGCATGGAAGAAAGGCCCTAGGAACATATTCAAATCATCCACCTTCATCACTATACAAATGGGCCCTTGTTCTTATAGAATATTCCAGTTGCCCATCAGGTGAGATAGATCCTCTTTACTACTACTTTGCCTGTCTATTCAATTTGCAGGCTAAAAGGTTTCCTTTTTCCTTGCACACAGATTGCAACATGCCGCTTCTTTCCGTCCGCGCACTGAAAAATTAGATCAGTCAAAGATCTTACCAATTTTACACAATTGTGGCATGGAACTTTAGTTTTAGATTAGGTGTGTTACCAAGAATGACGTGAACAGGAGGTGTGGGAATGAGTGCATGAGGCTTTGTATGTGCAATTGAGCACCCAATGGGAGCTTTTTTGACGCAAAGTAAGAAAACCCCAGCTTTCTAAAAGTGGTATTTTCTGACTACGATTCAAAATCCGACTTCACCACAAGTTGTGATTTTGAATTGTGATTCCAGAGACACCAGACTTGGTGTTCTTATCTCTTCCCAATTGGAAATTACACTTAAAATGTAATACGGTAATCTCAATGTTATCCTATGAGAAAGATAGGCCTTGCATTAGTGAAAAATGACTTTGGGAGATTTCACAATCAAGACATGTTCAACTTAAAAGTACATGTCCCACCTTTTAAATACATTGCACCCTTCCCTGTGGGTTATACCGGACCTACATTAGGGGTGACTTATATGTATAAAAAAGGGAAGGTTCGGGCCTGACAAAAAGGGTGCTTTGCCAGGTTGACATGGCAGTGTAAACTGCACACACAGGCTCTGCAGTGGCTGGCCTGAGATATGGTTAAAGGGCTACTTAAGTTGGTGGCACAATCAGTGCTGCAATTCCACTAGTAGCATTCAATTTAAAGGCCCTGGGGTGCTACTTTACTAAATGCGCCAATTGGGGAAGAACAAATACTTCCGTGCTTAGGGGAGAGAGCACAAACACTTTAGCACTGGTTAGCAGTGGTAAAGTACACAGAATCCTATTACCAGCAAAAACGAAATCAGAAAAGTGGAGGAGGTAGGCAAAAATTTTGGGGGGAGGGCCAGCCTAAGGAGTCAGGTCTAGCAGACACTTCCACATAGCCTGGAGCTGTGAAGACTGAGTGACATATTGGGATTCAATCAATCAATCAGGATTTATAAAGCGTGGCTAATAACCCAATAGGGTATCCAGGCACTTGCAAGTCCTGGAGGCTTATTTGAACAGTCACGTCTTAAGGGCCATTAAGAATTCTGGAAGTGAGGTGATGGTCCTGAGTTGCGTGGGGAGGCTGTTCCAGGTCTTCGCTGCGATGTGAAATAAGGAGTGTCCACCACTTCTGCTTCGGTGGATGCAGGGAGTATGGGCAAGTGAAAGGGAGGTGGAGCATAGTCTTTTTGACGGTTTGTGGAAGTTCAGGCATTGGTTAATGTTGGTGGGTCCTTGGTTGTGTAGAGCCTTGTGTGCATGTGTCAGCAGCTTGAATAGGCATCACTTCTGTACGGGGAGCCAGTGGAGTTGCCTAAGGAGGGGTGTGATGTAAGTTCATGGGGGAAGGCCGAGGATGAGTCTGGATGCAGTGTTCTGTATGGTCTGAAGTTTCTGTAGGAGGTTGCAGTGATTCCTACATAGAGGGCGTTGCTGTAGTCCAGTCGGCTGGTGATGAGTGTTTATGTCACGGTTCGTCTCGTGTGTAGGGGTAACCATTTGAAGATCTTAGGTAGCATGCGGAGAGTGACGAAGCAGGTGGAGACGGCATTGATCTGTGATTTCATGGTGAGCTTGTTGTCAATGATGATTCTGAGGATTCTGGTGTGGACTGAGGGAGTGGGTGCAGGCCCTTGGTCTGATGGCCACCAGGAGTTATTCCATGTGTTACTGCTGTTGCCAAAGATCAGTACTTCCGGCTTGTCTGTGTTCAGCTGCAGGCAGTTGTTCTTCATCCAGTCAGCAACATTTATCATATATCTTTGAAAGCTGATTCGGGTGGGGGTGGGGTTGTCAGTGAGTGAGAAGATGAGTTGGGATCTGACGATGTTGGCCAGAAGGGTCATATATGCGTTGAAGAGCATGGGACTGGGGATGAGTTCTGGAACACACCGCAGGTGATCTCCTTGGGTTCAGAGGTGAAAGGTGGGAGGTGGGAGGTGGGAGGTGGATCCACTGTGTTCTTCCTTACCACCTCAACAGTCTCCAGTTGCTGTTGAGGATCTGGGAGAATGGAGCTGACTGGAGGCAACCTATTTACATTCCATTGCTACCTCTTCCTTCAAGAACCTGTGAGACCTTACGAGGTCACAGGCATAGATTAGGTTTTTTTATACTCTACAAAATGTAATCCCCTGCTGCTTGACATGCCCAGGAAAGAGAGTGTAACATGACAAGGGGCTGGCACCAGAAAATCCAAGAGCATAATGGACCTTGAATTAAAAAATCTCCAGCTACTTTACTCAAGCTAAAAAATGTTCAAATCAGAGATTCTGTATTCTAAACAACAGTGTGTGACCACCACAGACTTTGTCCAACCTAGTGCAGAATCCTCCCCAGCCAGGGCCCATAGCAATGACTATGCCACACACAAAGTTTAGTATTACATGTCTTTATTTATCTGCGTGTAACGGCGACCTCAACATTCTAAACCTATATTCACTTCACTATGATCTATCACTTACACCCCAGTTCTATGGAGTCCACCAGAAGCCGAAAGAGTCATTGCTAACTCACACAACACTATATCTCTCCCTCTGTTAAATAAAAAAATTAAAAAAAATAAAACATACATACAATCAAAACTCTTCATTGAGTTATCGGGGCACTCTGATCTCACGTCCTGATTGTGCCATTGGAAACTGGGTACAGGCAGTAGTAGTGTCCGTGATCTGCATTGGTGATGTAGGAATAACAGCGGTCAA
This sequence comes from Calotriton arnoldi, assembly GCA_963921515.1. Lineage (NCBI taxonomy): Eukaryota > Metazoa > Chordata > Amphibia > Caudata > Salamandridae > Calotriton > Calotriton arnoldi. The sequence continues at coordinate 423,453 of CAWUFW010003840.1, forward strand.
AGGGTTTCCACTTGTTTGTTCAGACCCAGTTTCTATGTTGACAGCAATGCCTGATGAGCCACATGTCAAAAATGCAAGGAATCTTGAGTAATGGACTTCCCAGGAAGTTGGGCAGTCACCATGTATCCTTTACTGGTCACAACATGAAAGGGTTCAGCATCGAAGGGAACATCAGATTTTTATTTTCTAGATTGATGGATAAGCACTCGATCTCCTCTAGTGAAAGTAATGTCTTTGGCATGTCGGCGCTTGATGGCATAGACCTTCATTTTCTTTTTACACAGGTGTCTTCCTCAGTACATGATCTTTGTTGCTCCACTGAGGTAACTTGGTCGTCATGGCTCTCCCGAACATCAAAGTTGCAGGGTTATCACTTATGGTCGAGTGAGGGGTTGAACAGTAAGCTTGAAGAGTAGAGACAGTCTTAAAGGTTGAGCTTTTCCGATACAGCATGCTGAACAGCTTTCTTAAGATTACTAATGAAACGGTCAACAAGGCCTTTAACCTTTGGCCAAAGAGGTGTGCTCTTCTGATGCTTCACTTTGAGATGACTGAGTAGGTCTCTAAATTCCCGACTGTTGAAAGGTGGGCCGTTGTCAGATTTTACAGTCACAGGAACCGCCTATGTTGTGAAGATGCTGTGTAATCTCTCAATGACACTTTCTTGAGTGATAGATGAAAAATCTCCTATTAATGGAAAAAAGTAGCATTCATTAACAATCACCATAAGGTGATGTCCATAGTCAAGAGACTGGAAAAGTCAACAGGACTTCTTTCCCATGCATGCTTTCGCAACTCTGACATGTTTAAGATCTTTTGATCAGTTTTCGGTGAAAGACAGTTGCATGGATGACGGACTTTCAGTTCTCTTTCAACTTTCTCATTGAGATGACGAAGCCAGACACGGTCTTGGAGAGCTTGTTTTGTGGAAACAATTCCATGATGTCCTTTATGGGCCAGTACAACTATCTGTTGTCGCAGACTCTCCGCATAACAATTCTCAAACCGATCACAATAATGCCTTCTTGGGTAACAGACAGTTCATCTTTGACATTTTTGAAATTCTGATATTCACTGTCACTCTTAAGAGGCAGAGGGTGATTGTTCCAAGACTAATATGCAATAATGGCTTTTAGTTTTAACATGTAACTATCATGACTCGTGGCAGTGACAATTTGTTCTACTGAAATTGCAGCAGGTGTGCTTGATTTCACAATGAAATTAATGTAGGCTTCAGCCATCTTGGAAGGGGTACAAGGGCACTGTATAGGCACTTGTGAGAAGTAGTCAGCAGGGTTTTGATTCTTCGCTGGACAGTGCACGATTGTATAGTAGTATTCTTGCAATCTTAGACCCCAACTTTCAATGCAAGGAGACATCGTGGCCTTTGGATTACCAAAGATGGTCAACAATGCTTGATGATCTGTCACAAAAGAGAATGGCTTTCCATATAAGAAGACGTGGAAATGGTCACAAGCCCACACCACTGCTAAACATTTGTTCTCAGATTATGAATAAGCAGGTTCGGTTTGACACATACTTCTGCTGGTAAATGCCACAATATGTCTTCAAGCATTTGGTTGTCTGCTGTGCAGTGCAAGGATTGCGCCTAACACGACAGGACTAGCGTCAACAACAACCTCGGTATCAAGCTTTGGATCAAAGTATGCCATTTCAGTAGCATTCTCAATAGCTTCTTTGATTTTCTTGAAGCTTTGCTCACATTCATATGACCAATGAAATGAAACATTAATTTTCGCCAAGTCTCTCAATGAAGCACCTACAGTAGCAAAGTCTGATATATATCTAGAACAGTAACGGCCATGTCAAGGAATGAAAATAACATGCAAACATCATGTCGGGGACTGGCAGTTGACAATGTTTCCACTTTAGTTGGATTGGATGTCCAACCTGCATCAGAAAAGATACGGCCAAATAATTTTAGCTTTGTCTTATGGAACTCACATGTATCAGCATTCAAAGTTAAACGTGCATCAGCGAGTAGGCAACACACTTGCTTGAGTGCTTTATTGTGCTCCTTTTGTGTAGCTCCAAAAACCAATATGTCATCACTATAATTGAAAATTATACAGGAACAGTGTTCCCTTACAACATAGATAAGCAATACTGATCAACACAGTGATATAATAAAGACTGTGTTATAGAATTCCTGATAGGAGAATTGACACTTTTATTTAAAGCATAAAAAACAAGAAGGAAAGTGGGGTAGTGTCAAGAAGCGAAATTAGAACAACTCATGCATGAACAAATGTGGCCAAAGTACAATCAACAATCAGGCCACAAACATAATGAGAGCACCATTGTACCAGTATACAGTAGTTGTAATGAGCAATTCTGTGTCAAGGTGCTAAAGTCAATTCAATCCCTCAAGTAATAATGGGATTATCATCAGGACATTTGAGTATTGGCTGAGAGGGCTGCCTGCTGAAATGGGGGATAAAATGGAAGAAAATGAAAACGGGGGGTGAAGAAAGAGGGATGGGGAGGAGAGAAAACAGGAGAAAATAAGTTTATATGGCAAAATCATCACGATGTTAATGAAGGTAAGTGGAGATGAGTGCCTATAGTGAAGAAAATCAAGTGGGATTCTAAATACGGGGTGATGTGGAGTAATATAATTTAATAGTATGGGGCAAGAGGTGATCATGCCAAAACCCTGGCAATTTAAAGAGGCCACTGACCTAAATTATTATGAAGAGAGAGCACAACACCATGAGGCCTGAGAAGCAATGAAAACACAAATTGCCCTCTAACTGTAAATGGCTTTTAGATACCCTCAGTGGTGTAGGAAAGTGCCCCTTTTTGCATGGTCACCCCCTGACCTTTTGCCTAGAACTGATGCCAACCTGACTGAAGTGTGTGCTGGGATCCCGCTAACCAGGACCCAGCACTTGTGTTCTTTCCCAAAACTGTACCTTTGCACCCACAATTGGCACAAACTCTGGCACACATGTAAGCAGCATGTATTATGCCACACCCAGAGGCTCCTCACCTGACTCATACAACCTGCCACTGCAGCCTGTGTATTAGAGTGGTTCCTCAAACCCAAATGTCGACATGGCACCCGTCCCTGTGTGCCATGCCTGCGGCATGGACAAGTCACCCCTCTAGCAGGGTGTACTACACCACAGGTGAGGGCACAGGTGCACAAGCACTCTGCCCCTACAGTGTCTGTGCCATTCACAGACATTGCAAGTCAGTGAGGCCATCTTGAGTACATGGGCTGGGAGTTTGTCATCACAAACTCCCCAGCTCCATGATGGCTTTACTGAATACTGAGAAGTTTGGTATCAAACTTCTCAGCACAATAAACCCGCACTGATGCCAGTGTCGGATTTAATGTAAAATGCACTCAGAGGGCCTCTTAGAGAGACCCCCTGAAACAGGACCAGCTCTGGTGTGGTTCCTTACTGGCTAACAGCCATCTGCCACCACCAGACATGTTTCTGGACCCTGGGTGTGGAAACAAGGCAGATCCTGGGCAGAGGTGCCATGCCTCCCCCCCCAGGATGGGCATGGTCCACGAAGAGGGAGCTTCAAAGGCCTGCTGCCTTTGTTAGCTGCCCTTAGCTATTTGCTGCTATCAGCAACTGGCTCCCATTGGTTCTGGCCCTCATTTGGGCATAAGAATCGGCAGGAAAACCTAGCCAAGAAGGGAAGTGTGCCCACCTTTGCCAACCCCACCACTTGGGTGGGAGAGGCAAAGTTAAGCACGCATCTCAGTCCCCTCCATCTTGAAGATGTGGGGGCTCTGTCAGTTAGGAAGAAGATTCTGCCCTCCTCCTACTGGAGGATGGCACACTAGGGGGTGTAGACACCCCAAGGACGGGGGACCCATTGGTCCTGACCTGCACACCCCTGTAACACCCTAATTCCAGTATTTAGGGGCACCTCTGAACTCACCTCTTCGGATTCGATGGGCCAAAGAAGAAGATTGACCAGGACCGTTGCTGGGCCAGGAACTGAACCGCTGCAGACAAAACTCGGCAAAAACCCCATCACCTGCACCTGGGTCGACCACTGGACCTGCTGTCCTTCCAGAAACCCTACCTGACCTCCAAGAAATTCTGGAGGCCCTGCAACCTTTGCCAAAGTGCCAAGAATCTCCCTCCGGACTAGAGGCTCTATTCCCTGGCGACCGCTGGTACCAAAACTGCCACAGTGAGGACCGACACTGGTGTAGACTCGACTCACTGCTACAAAAGAACTCCCCGACTGCAGTGGTAGAGGACCAACACTTGTGTTAATGCAACTCTGCCCTGCCAGAAGAAAAGTAACCAAGCTGGATGGCCTCCACGACCTTTTGGGAATCCTATTGGTCCCCACATCCCCAGCTGTGCCCAGCTTGTGCCACAGAGCCCGTGCCCTCCTGCAAGTGGCCCTGTCAACCTCCTCCGGCCCTACTGCCCGACCGCGACCTCCCTGTGATGGTCCGACGACAGCGGAACTCCTCTAGCTGAATGACAGAAGCCAGCCACCAGCGACGATGTCAGAAACCATGTTGGTAGTGTACTGAAATCCAAGTTACTACATTACTCCCCGCAGACCGCAAGGCTTAACCTCATTGCCGGTATCGACCATCATGGCATAGATACTGAATCCGCACCTCTGGGTGCCCCAGTCCCCCTCGACTGACATTGCCCGCAGTGTTGGCCTGGACCACCCGAAGACTAGAACTGTAAACCGGGTACTTACTTGTAAGTCCTTCACTTGTTTCTTTTCTCACAGGATTGCCTAGTGTTCTCTATGTATTGCACTAGAGGCCAGATGTACGACCATTCCTTTTTGCGAGTCGCAAATTGCGTCGAATTGCGACTCGCAAAAGTGAATGTACAACAGTGTCTCAGGAAGGTGGAAACTGACAGAGGACTACAGAGTCTGTCGCGGCAGAGAGAGAGACGCGGCACGGGAGCAGAGGCGTTCTTCCCCCCGCTCTCCTCTTCCTCTGGACACAGAAGGCGGCAGCGAGCGGGCGAACGAGGCGAACGAGTATAGGCATAGGCAGCGGCCCGCAGTGACAGAGACGAGGGAGAGGTGGTGGCCAAGAAACGGCCAACGGCTCACAGCAGAGGAGCTCACGGCAGGGGGTAAGTGCTCTCAGTTTGCACCCGCAGCGAGATTCCTTCCCCCTGCCTCACCTCTGGTCTGGTCTGGTCTGGTCTCTGGCCTCCCGCTATCACTTCCCTGCCTCCCTGTTACTGCCTCCCTGTTACTGGGCCGCCTTACCCTGCCTTGCCCTGCCCTACAGCCTGTCTTGCACCTCCGTGCCTTGTGCCCCCGAACCTTAGCGTAGAGAACCACATCGCCTACGTGTCTTTGTGCTTCTGCCTCTGCGCTTCTGTATTTTCCTATTTCTGTTCCAGTGCCCAGCGCCAAACAATTCCGTGCCGTGTCGTGAACCTTAGAGCTACAGAGGCTCGGAAAGTTGGGATTTGGTTAGGGGTTAGGGGGGAGGGGTGCTAGGGAAATAGGCTGGCCCCAGTGTCCCGAGTAGGTTTCTGAGAGTTTGTGAGAGCCCCCGGTACTGAAGTTGCCCCATAGCAGCCTCACAGCTGCCTAACAGTGGGTTACAAGGAGAGAGGGGCTGCAAAACCTACCACATCAGATCTAAAAACAGTCACATTGCCAACAAGCTGCGGGAGCTTACCAGAGCTTGCCAGGACTATACAAAACCAAAACTCCACTTATCAGCACCCTTTTAGTCGCCACAAGCAGGATCAAGCAAATTACCAGATACCAATTAGGAACAAAGGAATTAAAGGAATGCAAGGGTATGGCAACTGTTACAAATTGATATAGATACAGATTGAAGAAAAAAAAAAAACAGAGCTAAAGCCAAAGCGAGCAAAATCAAACAACTAAAAATACGCAGATAACAACGAGTAACAACAAATAACAAATAATAAATAACCAACAAACAATTAACATACTAAACAAACCAAAAGAAACCAAAAGGAAATAACAACAACAATCGACTGCCAAATCAAAAGAATCAAAAGACAAACAAAAGGGGGCGAAAACCAAACACTAAACACCAAAAAGGTCAGGGAAAATTCAAAAACGGATCAAAACGCAAAACACTCTAGATCTGGAGGATTTTAAATTTTGACAAACCTGCAATATAAAAATAAAAAAAAGCATCAAGAACTCAAGATAAAAGGGAACAACAGAAATCATAAGAACTACGGGACCAATACGTGCAAAAGGGCTTGGATGCGATGAGATCAGGCAGGGAGAGAACTGTCACATCCACATTGAACAAACGGAAAAAAAAGAGCAAAGGTGCAACTGACCCACCTAGCAACAAGAACTTACTGGAGGAGGAAAACCCTAACCAGATTCTGGTAGATATTATAGATAGAGCAGGTCCCAAGCTGAATACAAAATCCACAACAACTACAACACGTTATCAGCCAAAAATCTACACAAAATTTGCATTTCTAAGAGACGCAGGAGCAGCCATCTGCATGAGTAACAAAAGTTTAAATGGCCTCCCCTCCCCCTTGAACCCGGAGATAGCGGGCGATCCAGGTCCTAAGGCAATCACCCTTGCACAAGGCAGTAAAGGCACAGAAGAAAAAAGGGGAAATCCCATAGTTACAAGTACCCCATATAGGAAAAGACAGCAAGGGGAGCTAGTGTTCACCCAATCAACTAGCGTCCCCACAAAGAGGATGCGCATAGGATCAGGCCAAGCACAAACAATGGAAAAGTCTTTTGAGGCAAACCAGGGAACAAGAATAAGATCACTTTCTGATGGAACTAAGCCCGGCGTAGGCATTCCCCTAGAACCAACTATCCAAATCTTCTCAGGGAGAACAAATTTAATGGATGACATTATTTCACAAAATACAGAAAATACTGAAATAGCCCCAATAGCGACAAAACTTGTCCCACCATCTCCATCCCATAATGAGGCACCTAAAGAGCGCACAGGAAGTACGGCCTGTGGATCCAAGCCAACACATAACGAAGTCACGAACAATAAGGCAGATGCCAGTAGAAACTCTCCAGTGCGACAGCTGAAAAAACCCTTAGGGTCCAAGGACTCAAATCAAATTAGCCCAGAGATAGGCAGGGAAGCATGGCACTCTAAGGCCAGCCCCAGTGGGGGAATAACCTCAGGGAGAAAGGGCAAAGGAACAACGACAGGGGACAACTCAATTGTCACCAACTGCTGCAGTACCGATATCAACGCCCAGCCTAACCCACAATTCAACAATCATTGTAGCAACTCTAACGAACAACTTAGGGACAGGGAACCAGGAACTGCAGAGGCCAGAAAAGGCGCAACAGATGGCAATACCGCTCAAATAACCAATAACCGAGACCAGCAAGAGTTCTTTCATTATTCCGCAGTCGGGCAGGTACATGCCACTACCCCCCAACAAATCAAAAGTAAAGGACCCAACCAATTGGACCCAAATATGCTCTGGGAATCTTTATTAGATACCATGCAGCTTACAGTCAAGTCAATGCAATACCATTTGGACAAAATGGACGTCCAACTATCGATACTCAATTCAGTGGCCACCCACATCTCAAACATTGATAGCAGACTATCCGACATGAACAATTTGATTAAACGGGCACAGGCAAATACGCAGTTACTACCAACGCACTGCACCTGCTTTTCCATTGTTGACAAACTAGCCACCCTCCCAGAGGCAATGGGGGATATCCTGGCAGAAATCAGGAAAATACCAAGAAAAACAGCGCATCACCGCAAAAGACTCCAATAAAGTGGCCCTCAATAGGTCCATCCTGCAGTCAGGACGTCACAGCAAAAATCGAAGGGGCAAAAGGCCCCCTAAAGGACTCTTGCAAGGTGACAAGATCAGTTCGGGACCCAATCGCTAAATCATTCTGCACCTCTGAAGAGATAGATAAGAAGGAAAAAATCGAGGAGCTCGACTGTTCCAATAGACCAGAGAACATAAGGGCCCCAGAACAAAGCCATGACTTTCACCCCGCAGATCTAACACAAACAAAACTCGAATTAGAAGCTTCAGGAAAGCCCCTCGTCGGGGGGAAAGGAGACCAAGCATACAGCCACAAGCAAAGGAGAAAGGGAAGAAAGAAGAAAAAAACCATAATGGATTACTTTCAATCAGGCAGTACTAGATCGGGGACAAAAGGACAAGCCACCAGTAAATCAATGGAACTATTGCCCCAAGAAAGAGATAATAAATAGAGCCATTCGACTAATTCACTTCTAGGGGACCCAGAAATAAAGCAGGATATGAAAGAGGACGACCCATCAAGGCCATTTAACAAAGCAACAGACAGAAGGAAAAAAAACGTAAGCACTAGAGCCTCCGCAGCCTTTAAGGAAAAAAGATTCGTAGAGGCAGCTACTTCCGGGAAACCAGAAGGGGACAAGGAATCAAGCCCTCTGACCACTTCACCATCAAAGGATTCAGATACTAAACTGGTGACGACAGAGGAAGACCCAATGGAGCCAACAGAGCCATCTACAACCAGATCGGATCAAATTAGAAACTGGGAAAGCACGAAAGCTCCAGAAGATTCCATCAAGCAAAATCCTGGAAAGTTAATCATCTCAAGGAACGAAATTACCACCACTAGGGAAAATATCAGACTTCAAAAGGATCTCTCGAACCCTCTTTCGAAAGAGGAACTTCCCAAACAGGCAAAACTTCCGACTGCCAGTCAATCACAACTTAAAATCAACTCAATTCTATTCATTCCCGAATACAAATCCAGAGGTGGCGGGGATATCCTCAACAGAGGGAACATTTTACATCTAATTCAAGCAATAAGAAGCTTGGAGGACATAAGCACTCAAGATCTGGAAAGAATTGCATTCAAATACATCAAAGAAATCTCTGACAGGGAAATAACAAAGACAACCTGGTCCTCAGAAGAAATAGTGAAGAGAATCCTGGATGAGGAACCCCAACTAAAAGTATGGGGAATTAAAATACTACTCTACCAAAGGCCCGGCTACCCGGAACCACTGACTGTAAACAAAAGCAAAGACACAATGGCAGCTACCTCATCAGTAGGTTCCCAACCACACTCTGTACTTAAAGGAGCACGCAGCATGGATGCACGGACACCAGGAGGGAACGATCAACTTCAAGCAACAAGGTCGGAAGACTGGTCCTGGCTAGCTAGGACAATCAACCGTCAGGAGGAGAGCACTTGACGCAAGACAAAAAAACCACCCCCGAGTAATCATCACCTACGAATTTGTTCCTGGAACATAAACGGCTTGGTAAACAAAACATCGGACAAAGACCTCTTGGACTATTTTCAAGGCTTCGATCTCATCCTACTACAAGAAACTTGGGTAGAGGAACCCTTCCATCTCCTAGGCTTTAGGACTCACCAAACTCCAGCAGTGAGAGGCTCCAAATTTGGACACCTAAAGGGTGGTTTAACAATCTACTCATCAATAAAAACAGTAATAGCGACTGAAGACGTCGATACCTCCACATCTTCCACCAATGTAATTAAAGCACTTAGAGTGAGCATACGGGATGGGAACACCATACAACAAATATTACTCTTAAACTCTTACATACATCCTCGCGACAAAACCAAAGGTGCCAGAATGGTGGAGGCAGAAATCATCAGGCTGCTTTCGGCAGAATCAACTTCCAAACTACTGCTGACAGGAGACTTTAATATGTACCTAATGGGGCCACAGTCAAGGGACGACCTACTTGAGGAACAACACTCAGCCTGGAATATCCCTAGGCAGGAGCTGAGCACCAAGAGGCAACAATCAGCACTAGCCAAGAAGTTTGTAAAAGATCTGGAACATCTAGGCTTTGTGGCCCTAAATGGGCGCTTTCCAGGAGATCAGCCCCCGGTGGCAACATTCCACAGCTCAACCTCAAATTCGCAAATAGATTATACTTTTGTATCCCTATCACTCTTCAGCTGGATTACGGGCTTCCAGGTAGGGTCCCAAGAACAAAGTGACCACCTCCCGCAAGAAATTTCCACAAGAATAACTGGAACACCACTGGACCAACCAGCTGAGGACCCCAAGTCCATTTACATGGTTAATTTCAGGAGAATCAAATTCAAAACTACCCAACTGGATGACCTACTGGCCGCAGCGAAGGTATTATGGGAACAAAGTGAGAAGGGCAGAAATGAGATAATGCACTGGGAAGAATTTACCAAAATACTAGGAGCAAAGCAAGCGGTTCGCGCTCTTCCAGCCTCAACGACAAACAGGATCCCAGACCATCAAGATAAAGATCTTCTCACTACTAAAATTCCATATCTTCGAATTCTTAAAAAAACAATAAACAAAACACTGCGGGACATTCAGCGTACAGGTCACGACTCAAGTCTACAAAGGGAGTTAGCGAAACTCAAAGCGGAAAAGAAAAAAATAATCTGGCAGGCAAAAAGGGATTTGGAAGAAACTCTTTGGGCTAGACTGCAACATGATTCGAAATCAAACAATAGCGCGAGATTCTGGCGCACAATAAATAGTCTAGCGAACCCGAACGCCCCAAGAATTGATTCACACCTAACAGAGGAAGCCTGGGCTTCCCATTTGCTTCAACACTTCAATTCTGATCAGTATCAGAGCACTCGCCGAATTTCAGAGGGAATTCCTATCAATCTCAAAGCTATCCCAGGAAACAAGCATTTTTCGTTTTCAACTGACCAGGTAAAGGTCAGAATAGCCAAAGGCAAATGGGAAGGCGCTCCAGGTCCTAATGGGATTCCTCCAAGCTTATTTAAAAAAGACCCGGAATATTGGGCTTCCAAACTGCTACCGTTGTTTGCAGAAATCACAGGAGGAAACGTCATCCCGGACTCCTGGAGGGGGTCAATCACATCCCCAATATATAAGAAAGGGGACAAGAACTCAGCAAACAGCTACAGGCTGGTGGCTCTAATTGATATTGAAGCGAAATACTACGCTGGACTAATCCTGGAAGAACTCATTGCTTGGACAGAGGATAAATCAATCATCCCCATTAATCAAACCGGCTTTTGCAAGGGCATGGGAACTACCACAAACATACTTGCCCTGTCATTATTGATGGATAGAATGAAATTAGCAAAACAACCTCTATTCATATGTTTTATCGACTATTCGTCAGCATTTGACAAAATTGATAGGAGCATACTCTGGCAGAAGCTAATGGAAAAAAAAATACCATCTGCTCTCCTAAACCAGCTAATACTCCTCCATACAAAAACATGGGTTCAAGTCAAACTAGGAGATGGCAGGTTCGTGTCCCGGAAAATTCCAACATCCATGGGGCTCAAACAGGGGTGCGTACTGGCGCCAACACTTTTCAACCTATATATGTCTGATTTGCCGTCGGAACTAGACACATGTAATTCGCATGCGCCAAATTTAGGAGGGCTGCCACTTTCCAATCTCCTGTACGCAGAAGACCTAGTGCTGCTGAGTCGAACCCCCATTGGCCTTCAACATTTACTAGATACAACTAGCAGTTATTCAGCAAACAATGGTCTATCCATCAACTATGACAAAACAAAAGTAATGAGGATTCACCCAAGAAAGGATACTCCAAGTTCCGCTGGCATCTGGCTAATTCGACAATCGCAGTGGTAGACCAATATAAATACTTAGGAGTGATTTTAGACAACAGAGGCACATTTAACGCACAAAAAGAAGTCATCAAAAGAAGAGGCAACTCTATTGCCGCCGCAATAAAATTCATTAAGCACACAATTTCCGGTCCAAATCTTATTCCGTTATTACAAGTCTGGCGAGCAAAGCTCATTCCGGCAATCACTTATGGGAGCGAGTGCATGAGGGGAAGAGATGCAGCCACATTAGACAGCACTGTCTCAAGAGCGGCTAGAATGATTTTCGGTCTACCTAAGTACGTTTCACCGGCACAAATAAGGCTGGAATTCGGCCTGCAAAGCCAGGAATTAGCTCATAAAGGAGCCTACGCCAAGAGTTGGTACAGAATCAAAAGAGCCGAAGCAGGAACACTGAATTCTTACCTATGGACCGAAATACAACAAAAGAGGGACTGTGCAGCCATGAGCTATCTGACCGCATCAAAAGACCGCCTAGGACTGGAGGATCTTTGGGCAGCATCAGGGTCTTACCAGAGTTTTAAACAAATTGTAAATAAGACAGTGAAAAACTATCCCTACTAGAAGACAAGGCGGCCCTTTCTGAAAGAACCCACGGATGGTTCGCTATGCAAAGCTATGATAAGCCCTCCGCGCAATCTTACCTAGGCATAGGCTTCAACCGGAGGAAGAAAGAAAAATATCTCCATCTCCGAATGGGCATTTTACCATCAGTGCAGCACCTTCCCCCTTGGAAACGATCGCCGGGCCAGACAACATGCCGCTTATGCAAGGAAGCAAACGAAAGTATAATACACCTTTTGTGCATCTGCAGAGAATTACAAGCTGAGCGACGCTAATTACTGAAGCCACACTTTAAAAGTGAGGGGATAAGAACATGTAGGCAAGCAGTAATGGTATGCCTCGGAGGAAGGAACATCCAGCTGGCGTGTCGCTTCGTACAATTTATGGAAGCGGCAGGGGCGAAACTCGGCCGATAAACTGTTAGTATCACTCATTATTGCATCGCTCTTTAGTTTTTGCCTTTACAGGAAATAAAGATTGCCTCTCTTATGGACAATAGTTGCTACAGTACGACTTTCAAATGCAACCTACTTATACCGCAGTCAGAAAGCAACTGGTTTATTGTGTAATTACTCCTCTAACCAAACTGAGCATGTGTTTTATCAAATTTTAATCTTTTAGAATCTTATATTCTTCTTAAATGTTCAGGATCCGAAAAACTTGTCAAGATACAGAACGATCAAATCTTTTATCAATGCACTGTAATGGACACAACATGGATATTTGCACAAAGATGTAAACACAATGCACTGAAGTTTTATGAAATGATACTTTGAGAAGTTTTTAAATCACGAACTTTGTTATTGTAATTTTCGCCACTTTCTTTTAAAGAGAAATTGTAAAGGTTTTAATTGACCGGACAATAAACTATTACTTACTTACTTATCAGTGTCTCAGACACTGTTTGCAATTCCCAATGGGGTCGCAAATTGCATGCCTCATTAATATTCATGAGGCAAGCTCAATTTGCGACCCCATTGGGAATGGCTAGCACTCCCAGGGATGGTGGCCTGCTGGGGTCAGCAGACCACCATGTCTGTGACTGCTTTTTAAATAAAGCTGTTTTTTTTTTAAATGCAAGCCGTTTTCCTTATAGGAAAACGGGCTGCATTTAAAAAAGAAAAATGAAACTTTTCAGTTTCCTTTTTTAAGGGAAGACAGTGGTCCTTGGGATCACTGCCTGCTCTTAAAAAACTATTTTCGCAAACACTCACAAAGGGGAAGGGGTTTCCTGGGGACCCCTTCCCATTTGCGAGTGGTTTACCACCTACTTGAAGTAGGTGGTAAACTGCTAGTGTTTTGCGTCCACAAATGCAGTCGCAAAACAATAGTACATTGCATTGAGACTCGCTATTAGGAAGGGATGCCCCTTCCTAATAGCAAGAGTTGCAAACGTACATGCCAGAACCCTTTTTTGCGGTCACAAACGGGCTGGTCTCCCGTGTGCGACCGCAAAAAGCGGTCGTACATCTGGTCCTAGCTGTTTTTCCTGAATTCCAAGTGATTTCTTTCTGACTAAGGAGTACTGTTTGAAACTCTACAAACCTTTCTATTTGAAAAACCTTGATACTTCGAAAGTATTACAACTTCCCTGCATTAAGTAACCTACGGTTCTTAAATAAAATCCAAAGTATAGCTTTTTATACTTACCAATTGGGCTGGATTCAGTCTTTGAGTGTGTGATATTATTTCTTGCCTGAGTGTATACAATGAATGCTTAACACCGTCCTCTGATAAGCCTAACTGCTTGACCACACTACCAGAAATAGAGCTGTCAGTATTATCTACTTTAGCCTCAGCTATACCTCTGGGGATCCCCTGGACTCTGTGCACACTATACCTCGCTTTGGTATAGTATATACAGAGCCAGCTTCCTACAAGTGGTTGAAGTGGGGGTCTCTCCCATATAGTTTTACAGTAACAGTTTACATACTTTATTGTTAAAAAGCAAGTGTTCCGGAGTGGGTAATGATGACCTTCAGGTCCCTCTGGCTGAAAGGGAAGGGAGGGTTTGTCCTCTTGTAGAGCTAGGCAAGTGACTTAAAGCTTGAGCCAGGCTCGAGCCAGATTTCTGGCTCTGGCTCAGTTCAAGGTCCTCTTTGACATTCAAGCCCAAAACAAGCTGGAGCTGAGCTTCTTTGTATCTTCTACCTGCATCCTATGCTCTAGGCTCAAGCACAAATAATTAATAAAACAGTTCAGTGACCTATGATGTAAAAAAAGGAGAGCGAAAGAGATAACCATCTAGTGACTGAACTGCACAATGTGAAACCAGCAAGTATGGAATCAAAGCCGGCTTCCCTGCTTGATCAAACTATGTGATCCTAAACAAATAGTTTATTTGACAGAGCCTCCCTTTTCTTCACTATCACCTATGATGATATCTTCAAATAGGTGAGTTTAAGATGTGCTCTGTATAAAAAAACTCTTGTGTTTGATTTAATAGAATATAATGTTGATCAATGCATAATAGGAATTTAGGCCACATTCAGGAAACACAAGACAACTGACTTGCCTTTTTGTTCACTAGTGACATTGTCATCATGGCAGGGTATATGACCGCAGATTCCACCTCCAGAGAACCCCTCCTGCCCATGTCCCTCCATAACCCTATCCTCCACACTCCTTTCTTTTTTTCATTTGTATTCCTGTTCCATCTGCCCGTTACCTTTCATTGCATTCTCTGTCCCAAGTTTTTATCTTCACCCTTACCAATTTGATTTCTGCCTTCTGTCTTTAACTTCCCAACTACCTGGACATACCTGCTAATCCTACAGTTTTTGAGAAGTAGGCGAGCACTTTTACAGCAGCCCCACCCCCTTCCAATTGGGGCCTGTAACCCGATTGATTTTGTATGAGACCAGACCATGCCTCAGCAATTTCTGCCCACCCACTCCCAGTGACTCATAGAAAATGCTCAGGCGCGGGCATTGTGTGCTTGATTTCTTGCTTCATAGACTTCAGGATGAAAAGAAGAGTCTACCATCCACTGGGATTCCAGAAAATCATACAGGGATATACTTAACAGGTGCATTAGCCCACAAAGTCGTAGTTCTACTCATTACATTGCCATCTTTAAAGTCAGTTGTGTTGCTGGATGACCTTTGTCTTTGTCGCATGGGAGTGTAGCACCTGCTGCAGTGCCCACACTTAAAAGAGATGCCCTTTACCCTGAGGCTGTACAGATTTCCGATATCCATTGAGCCCCAAATCAGTTTTGTTGACTTTGAACCCTCTGGGTTTTAGCTGTGGATTGGAGCGGGTCTATAGACTGTGATCATATGCTTTTGCCCTTTGGCCCTTTGTTGCTTCCTGTCGTCTGCTCCCTTTCAAATTTATAACTGAGAGATGGGCATACATGCATTGGCAAAATCAATTTTTCTAATCTGATTTTGTTGAAAGCCCCGGGCAGCACTTTTTTGGGGGCGGCGGCATACGCAAGGTAAGTTTTCTTTTTTTAAAATTTTATTGTCCCTCATTGTCATCTGTTGCCCCCTTACCCCCGCTCTTACCTGCACCGGCCATCACTGAGCAGGAAACGCCCAGGGTGGCAAAAGCTCTAGCTACGCCACTGGTTGAAAGAAGTGCATTGTAATTGCGTCGTGCCTGCCATGATGGAAAATAGCCTTGTTAGTTTCACCTCGTTTTCACCTTGAGCGTGATTTGTCTAGTTTTACTTTCCCTATTACATCAGATGCTCAATAATGAGTTTTTTAATAATAGTAATGCTTAGTATACAAGGACCCAGAGACAATTCAGTTTTTGCTTGTAGTGAATGGGTGAATTTTTTTTTTAGAAATATCGAACTATAGAGTAGACTTTAGAGTAAACTGGAGTAGACTAAATGGCCTGTCACAATTCCAAATATGCTACATAAGATTCCTATAGCGGGGGGAAAGCAAGGGGCATATTCACCAAAACATCACACAGCGCAGCAAGTCACCTTGCTACTCTGCGCTCCGAGACAGGGGAAGGGTAGGAATGCACTGTATTTAACATAGTATGGGTTATTCCTGTCTTTTCCCAGCACTGTTCACATAATGTGCTACCTAGAGACAACTCAGGCACACTTGCACCATGGTGCAAGGGTGCCTGTGTTGCAAGACGTAGCATTCAGACACATTCCAAAGTCTACCAGTATTGGTAAATCTGGGAATGCTTCAGAATCCATGGGTGGATGCGTGGGAGCACCCACGCTCCACCAGTGGAACTCCTTCCCAGGGCAGATTAACGCAACACAGCGATTTGCGCTGTGCTGCATTGCGTTATACTGGATTTATCAAGCCCCTAAGGGCCACACAAGGTGGCCTTGAGTGGCTTGATAAATCAAACTTAAGGGTTGCATTATTTTTGCATCCTGTTGCGAGGTGCAAAAGGGATGCAACGCTATGATTGCAAAAGGGATGCAACCCTATGATAATTATGCACCTAAATGTACCCAGGATCACACAATTCAGTCATGGTGCAAAGCCAGGTTTCAAAATGAAATCTGCAACTAGCTAAAATCGAAAACACTAATCTTTCCATGCTGAACCCCTGAATGCACATTAAGCAATGAAATATGCATTCGAATGTTAAGCATATTTAAGGAACGCAAAGCAGTGCCTGTGTGAAATAATCAAGTTTGAGATATTCTATCAAAGGTGGGATTTGTGTAAAGACCATTAAACAGGTGGCTCCTATGGTTCATGGCAGGAGGCTAAGGGCCTGATCACAAGTTTGGCAGTGCGGGAGCGGGACTGCCACACCAGCGGCCCACTCCCACACTGCCAAACCCGTGTGTGCACCGCCTGCCAGATTATTACTTTTTTTGTCACTGGCGGCCGGTTCTTCGGTGGTCCCACAGCGGTGCCTATGAAATAGGCATCACAATGGGAACGTCAAAGACAGTACCTGCATGGCATGGACTGGTGCAGTCCATGCAGTGTAGGTACTGGGGTGAATGTACACGGGGGCACATGTCCCCCCTGCATGCACCCCATGGCCCAGAGGCAATAGGGGGTGCTGTAGTGCCCCCTTTGTTTCCTCTCCGCCACGGTTTTCATGGAGGAACCACCATGAAAAACGTGGAGGAGTAGAAACTCGTAATATGCTTGGCGGGAATGCGGTGGTCCCGCCAAGCATATTGCAGCCTCAAGACCACCGTGCCACCACCAGGGATCTCTGATCCCTGGCAGTTGCGGCAGTGCAATGGCAGTCTGACCGCCCAACTCGTATTGGGGCGGTCGGACCACTGCCACGCCACCACGAGTCTGGAAGTCCTTGGACTGCCAGACTCATAATCAGGCCCTAAGTAGTACAGAGCCTTGTAAAGTGCTGGTAAAGAGTTCTTTTGTCAATTCGTTAGTATGGCCTATTCAAGTAGAGAAGATTCTTAAAGAGGATTATATCCTCTGCAACTGTCCTGTCAGGGTGTAAGAGGTTTCAACAAACGCATGTCAGTTGAGCCGAGCGGTTAGTACTGGAGTATCCTTAAAATGAGGGAATGGAGAAATCTAGGAGTCAAGAAATTTTAAAGGTTTGCATTATCACAACACTTGCAATGTCCTTTTTGTTTGAAATTCTTGATGTTAGAAAATTTACCTATCCCATGTGGACATGATAGAGAATGACCCCTATTTTCTAAGCAACACCACATGGACAATATTATTAAAAACTTTGCCGAAAAATAATGGCTTAATTTACTCTGCAAATTGAAATGTATACTTTCTGTACATGCACTAATTTGCTGTAAAGCGTTTGCTACGTTACTTAATGAACATGACCTTTCAGATTTCTGTATCAGCGTAATCAGTTTCTTAGTCCCCATAATAACACTGCAACTTACAAAAAAATGCCATTCTATGTGCACAGTCAAATATAGTTATCCAATACACCAGAGAAGCTTGTGTCAAAGCTCATATGTTCAGAGATGTTTTGCATAATTGATTGAAAGACATTTAAATATACTTGAGGCCAGATTTAAAAAAAAGGCATGCAACACAGTGCATTCCCCAAAGAGGCTGTGCTGCGTTGCGTGACAGGGAGGGAGCAGGAGAGTGCCCTATCTACAGAGCTATGACTCTCTTCTCCCCTTTCCCTAGCGCCGGCGCTGATTTGAGCTGCCATGCACCAGGCACACACATTAGCTCCATAGCGCTAAGGTGAGTGTCTGAGTATAGCATAGGTTTTGTTCAGGAAGGGTACCTTTCCTGTACAAAATACTATGCCTAGACAAGTTCAAACACTTTTCCCACTTTGTATGTGTGCTGCACAGTGCAGCACAGATGCAAAGTAGGAAAAGACAGGAGCAATGAAAACATTTCTCCTCTTAAGGTCTCCTTTCAGATGGCGTTAACTTTTGGCGCTAACCCTGTCTACAATTGTTTGTAGATAGGGTTTTACATCAAAAGACATGGGTGGTTGCATTGGAACGCCCATGTACCACCGATGTAACGCCCCCTTAGCGGTAAGTAACGCAAAGTAATGCTTCGCGCTGCTTTGTTTTATTTGTAGGGTACTTTACAACGCAAAACAAGTTTTGCAATGGAAAGAACATTTTGTGCTGGTTAGCGTAACTTTTGTGAAGCTAACCCAGTGCAAATTGTTTGAAAATCTACCCAGTGGAATGATATCCTTTCTGTTACATTAAACTTTACATTATTTAAAAAAAGAAACATAATTTAGTTACTTTTATTATATGGCGTGTACCTTGCGTTTGTTCCATAGTTTGTCCATAATAACCCAAGCAAAAGTGCAAACAACAGCTGAGAATGCAACCAGCAATAAATCATTAAATCAACTGATTTCTATGTTGCAGAACTGAGAAATGACGATGAGCATTTTAAATGTCACTCAGATTAAGGAGCAGCGCGAAAAAAAGGAAATCATTTCCTCAGTAGCACAGATGACCTTTTGAAGAACAAATCCATTTAGAAAAGGCAATCTCAGAATGCAGGTCCTTGGTTTAGAAAACATTTTGGATTACAGAAGAGTTTTCAGTGAGTACACTGGTTGAAAACAATCTCTGCACTTATATTTACGTGTTGGAGGCCAACTTAAATTGCTACTTCAGAGGAAAAGTGACCATTACAATAGGTTGTTTATCTCTATAAAAGTACATTAGTGTTTTACAGAATGGCTTAGAGCAGATCATTTAATGAACACTTAGGAGTTTGCCTCGGGCTTGCAACCCCAAAATGTAATTTTTCAAGTCACGCAAGGCCACCTTGCGTGGCCTTACGTGACTTCATAAATCTGGAGTAACGCAACACAGCGCAAATCACTGCATTGCGTTTCTCTGCCCTCGAAAGACGTTCCATGGGCGTTCCCACGTAACTCCCATGTTTTTTGACACATTCCCAGGTTTACCCAAAGTGGCAGACCTGGGAATAAGCAAAAAAGATACGTGTTCTCATGGAAGGCGTAACAAGGAGAAATGTTATTTTTTCTCCTCATTACTTCCTTTTTCTATGTGTGCTGCATTGTGCAGAACACATAGAAAGAGCAATATGCCTCTCAGGATTGTTGTTGTGCAGGAAGGTGAATCCGTAAATCCATGACAAAATTTTAAAAAAAGATACGCGGGCTGCCGCACATCTTTTTTTAAAGCATACGGGTGGGCCAAATTCCAGGGGCATGTAGAAGGGAGCTCACGGAGCCCCCCCCCCACTTTGGCTTATGCAAAGCCCCGGGGACCACCACTTCCTCTGGGCTGAAAACAAGAAAAATATGAAGCCTCTGCAGCCCCGGGGACCGCCACCTCCCCAGGGCACATACATTATTATAAAAATAATTGCGGGAGGCCCTATGGCCTCCCCCGTAGCCCCGGGTTCCACCACCCTCCTGGGGCACACTGTTATTTTAATGAAATGTGGGAGAGTCCCGCCCAGCACCCCCGCAGCTCCAGGGACTGCCACCCCGGGGGCGCAAACACAATAATTAAGGGGGTCCGTTGTGCATCCCTGGCCCCGGGGAGCACCACTCCCGCCAAGCCATAGCAAACCTGCTCCGCTGTCAGCAAGCAAGAACAGAAAATGCTCTTGCTTGCTGAAAGCGGACCATGTCTGTTTCCCTGCCCGCTAACAAGCGAGCAGGGAGACAAACAAATTGCTTTGAGATCCAGGGAGCCGCATGTTAGCAGCTCCCTGTGTCTCAAAGCACTGCCAGCTCCGGCAGGAGGAGGGGAGCTGGCAGGGACCACAGGAGCCTTAAGGCTCCTTCCGCGGTCCCCAACATTTCAAAAGTGGGTGCCCTGGGTGGGACCAGGGCACCCACACTTCAAGCTGGGCCATGGGGGATGGGTTCCTGGGGACCAAAATTGTTCTGGAAGGAAGGCTGCGTGCACCCTTCCCTTTAAAAAAATAAATAAAAAAATACATAGAGAACAGGGCAGGCCCCGGGGGAGGGGGCCCTGTGGCCGAAAATGGCCTGGTAGGGGGGCTGCTCAGCCCTCCTCCCTTTAAATAATAAAAAAAAGAATAAAAGGCTGGGCCCCAGCGGATGGGTTCCCAGACCCGAAAATGACAAAGGGAAAGTCGGCCATGCGGCCCCGCTTCCTTTATTTAAAAAGAAAAAAGAAAGGTCGGGCCCCGGGGGATGTGGTCCATGGGGCTGAAATCAGCCCCGGGAAAGTATGGAATTTCATTAGTGTTATATAAATATAAATAGTGTTGTGCATGAGGAGACAAAACCAGAAGAAAAGATTAGTGAATAGAAGTAACTGGAGAATGGATACATACTTCTTGAACAGAGCCGTTCGTTAATAAAAAAAGCTATCTCATGAATAACAGATTAGTTCATTCTATTGATTAAAGAGGACAATGTTATGAAATGAAGAATGGTAGTCCTATAGCAAAAGGGATGATTGCACCCAGAAATGCAGAAAAATGTATTGCAGAAGAGGGACAAGGATGGTGTAGTCAGGGTCCTGCATGCAAATGGAATTGTAGTAGTGTTTCTAGTATTAGACAGCAATCCATTGATATATTAAGAAAATTCCTATGTGTCTTTCCAAGGCGAAGTTTAAAACAACAAATAAGTTATACCACTCAACAACGCAAAGTTTAGGTAGGAGGCTGTATTATGTGAAAATTCCTGCTTTATGTTTAGGAGAAATTAACTTTTGCATGGTGGTGTGGCAGATGTAGAAAAGGTTTGTGGTGATGTGCAGTTTCGTTTCTTTGCTCCTGAGCAGGATTCTAGGGAAAATGAAGAGTTGTTAAGAGGAGGAGTTGCAGAACAAGACACATATATTACAGTACACAGTTTTAAAGAAGAGATGACAAAATTTAACACAGTGTTCTTTATAAAACCGGAGTATGTTTGGATATGTTGTCAATGCACTTACTAGAAGATTTAAACACAGAGTGTTGACTTATATTTAAAAAGTGAAAAAGTAAATCATGATAACTGCCAAAAGTTACCTGTGTATTTATTTGTAGAGGGATGGTTTGACTTGTCTATACAGCAAGCTAGATGTAAGTAGTTTTACAATAAATTAGAAGATAACAAAATGAACAACACATATATATTGGATACCTATTTTGTAAGGTAATAAAATGCATGCTAATGTAGAAAAACTATGAATGACCAAAACTTTAAAAAACATCAACATTTATTATTCTTTGCAGCATTGCAAAGGGCCATTATTGACTGCTCTCCAGCACTCACTACAACTCCATAATCCATGTAGTATGATACCATCGGGGAAAACTGTGGAACCAAATCTTGAAGTTGAGATTGGACTTTTAAATGGACTCCCTGCTTCAGTGTTGTTTTGCTGCTATTGAACTCGAGGGTACTTTAGCTTTGCGTTGCCTTCTTGCTGCTCACTGTGAACTCCTCTTTTGAAATGTGCAAAAAATATAAAAGGGGAAAAAAATTACCATGTATGATTTTTGGCAGCATTGCGAATAGCTGTAACACACTGCTCACCAGCTCTTATAACAACACTACAGCCCATGCAATACATGGCCATTCTTGAACACTCTGTAGCCATATCTGTTGTAGTAGTCTGTACCTCTAAAGGGACTTTCTGGCCGGAAATTGTTGCTGCTGCCACTGATGTAGATGGTCCTCCAGCTTCCTTCTGCTTGATCCGCAGTTGGAGACATTTTCTATGATAAGTTTTAGGATGATATAACATGAATGTCATCCCACATGAGTCCAAAAAAAGTCTCCAGCCAAAATCTACCACCTGCTCACAATAAACTTCTGGAAAAGAAGATTCAAGAAGGAGCAGTGGGTGTATACATCCTATATATTTTACTGAACAGTATATTATCCAATGACGTTCCTTACTTTCCCGGTCATATGATGTTTTCAGATTGTGCATTGCACTAGTTCTGCAACAGTTTTTAATTCCCCATGAATTTGGGTAACAATAGGTAGATTGATGGGTGTTTGGTAGTTATGTTCTAGTTGTGAGTTATCTTTTGAATCTGTTCTTTTTTATAAATATGTTGTTAAAGTAAAGTTAAACCAATATGTTACTAAACAGCTAGACTCAAACTTTGTGCACAATATGTCTATATATCTGTTTTTCACTTTGTCATTTGTATTCATTACTACTGATGTCAATGCGACCTCCAGTGTTGCTGTGAAGAAGGAAAGTGCATTTTTATTTAGTTATTTTGACAAATGAATACAAAGGGGAAAGTTAAATTAGTATCTTACTAAATAGCTACACTGAAACCATATGTAAATATGTCTATATAAGTGTTTTACACTTTGTTAAAAACACCCGGTATTCGCAGTCTGTCCTTGGCAATGGCACTCATAGAATCATAACTATGCAATCATCAAGGAGGTCCTTTCTCCATCACTCTGCAAACGCGCCTCCTGGCATAGTACTAGTTGGGGGATGAAGTCTCCTTGACTACTGAGGATATTTGGGGGCCAAGTATCCCTCTTATTACCTCCATAGTCAGTTTGCTAAGAGGTCTTCGGGGGCTACATCCCCTTTCTGCACTACTCTGCAAACACAGCCCCTGGCATACTACTGGTTGGGGAATAAAGTTATCTTGGATGCTAAAGGACCTTGGGGACCAAGAAGCCCTCCTGGTACTTTCTATAAGTCCTACACAGTTGGGATTTCTGAGAGCTGATCAGAGGACCGCCCCCTTTCCCACATTCTGCAAAGACCATTGCTACTTAAAAAAACATGCAAATTCACTGAAAAAAACAAAGATTACAGGTAAGGTATAGTTAGGAATTAGCATTTAAAAAACCTTAGATATCCACTGAAGAAAACAAAGTTACAGGGACATCATAGTTAGGCAGATATTTCACTCGTACAAAACCAGAGAAATTCAGCAGTTATAGTTAGCTGAGCTAACTATAACGCGCACACCCGCAATGCACTGCTTATGACCTCATATATTACATCACTCATGACATGGTCAGTGACATCACTCATGACATCTCAAATGACATCACTGATGACATCATTTATGACATCATCCCGTGACCTTGAGTGTTTCTAAAAAGTTTAAGGGCCAGATGTACGACCCGTTTTTGCATGCGCAAACGGATGTGCGACCCGTTTGCGCATGCAAAAACCTACAGGGCCATGATCAAAGCCTATTTAGCGAGTCGCAATTTATTTGCGACTCACTAAACACGGGGCTTGTAATGGGTCTGTGGCAAACTTGTCCTGTCATTTGAGCAGCTGTGATTAATTCGGTATTCAGGCTTTTCTCGAATGGGAGTTACTTGATGCTGAATGATCAAGGTTGTTGTGGGATGCTTCCGGGCATCGCATATCTAGTCACCGTGAGCTCCAGGGCTACTTGCTGTATGCAAGTATTGTTTCCACCAACACATACAGTCAGGGAGGCGCCGTTATGGCCTTCGCTAAATGTTTCCTTTATACAGTTTGATACTTTGAGCAGAATGAAAGCCATGCTTTTACAACAAACCGTGCCCTTAACCTCCGCCCGGGAGACTTTTGATCTCCAGATCGCAAGGTCCATGGCTGAGATACAGGCACTTATACGTACAAACTGTCCCTTCAATTTCACAGAAATGGTAAGTCTTATTTTAACATGTCTGATACGACGGGTGTTGTACACCTATTTAAGACCACAGGTTCTGGACTGTTAAGCACCTTTCAGACGGTCCTCGTAGTTATACCGAACTTTATACACTCCATCTTTGGAAGCATTTTTGGAGGGCTTCCGCTGATCCTGTTTCTAATAGCAGGAATCCTGATTGTTACCTTTCTGCTACGCAATGGACATCCCAGCCACCAAGGAGATAGCAACATCTCTCCTGGAGCGCAAATACCGTGATCGCATGGTACAACATCTGGGCACACCTCGCCTACGGGAACTGAGCGCCTCTTGGTTCCTGTCATTTAGACCAGTCTGGATGGACTGTGTCCTACCTGTTCTCGGATGCCTGTTCTGCAGAGAAGAATGCGTGTTGGACCTCTGTCTGACACTTCCATTGGTTGCGCCACCGGACGTTAATGCTTTACTGGACCCGATAACGGCCAATGTTCTGCAGTGTCCTCAGCGCATTCCCATGTTGTTGGCAGCATTCTTAGAGCCACCACAGGTAGTTTCTGCTCCTGCTGGTATGGACATCGTCTCCTCCAACACTCAGGCCTTGGATGTGGCACAGGCTGCCCCGGCTTCTGCTGCAGGCAGTACGGAAGATCATCTGTGCTCAATTGATATTCTTTGTGAGGGGTTACAGGGATCATCAGCTGCGTATGCAAACAGCAGCAATGTTGCGTCTACCAGCAAGGACACATAAACATTTGGCATGTCGCACGCTGGGAAGATTTGGCTTTTATTATTTTATTTTTTTATTTTTATCGGCATTCCAAATTGAAACCTTTTGACCTGCATGGCTTTCAGATGCTTGTAGTTGTTCGGACTATATAAACGGACACTTTAGAGCCTCTACTTGATTGATTTTTTTTGTAGAGCACATTTAAAGGGTTTTTTAACGCTTTTTAACTTCTCTTAAAAAATTTTTTATTTGTTGCGTACAAACCTCTAGACACCTTGGTAGTACGCTAGATTTAGTAATGTCGTCCATTCGGATGAGGAGTGGGTGTTATATTTCATATAGGTACCCCGGTATAGGTCTAGGTAACATCATGACCCTTCACCTACATTCTCTCCTATACTACATACATAACGGATTTGAAGGACTCACCTTTTACCCCGTTGCGATACTACACACAAGTACGTAGGGTTTTTCCCTGGACACTGGCCTCATAAATTATGCATGGGGATTCTAAGTTTCTTGGAATCACAGCAGGACCATCATCTCCTGCATAATAACTGTGTATAAAGTTCATTTCTGAGGTCATCCTCAGTCCGACACTGGCACAGCAAGGTAGAACCCCTGGGGATACCTTAGGGTATATAAACTCCACATCTTGCTGAGATAGAGAGAGGAGATCAGGACTTCCTGGCCGACACACTGACGCAAGACGCTGAGGATCCTGCATGCAGATACTCCAGCTCGCAGTGGTCTGACATCCCTTGCGGGGTGTTCAGCTCGAGACCAGAACGGGGTCCCGCAGTCTCACACCAGGTAATGGGGTTGGCTTTATCCTAGAGGGATTCTTGGCTTTACACCTACTCACATGCTAGGTACATTTAGGTACATCTAGTTAGGGTGCATCGTAGGAGTACGCATTTTATTGCCATGTATTTTATACTTACCTGTAGTTACGATTTTAGCAAAATGGTAGAAACCTACCATCTGTTTACCTTCTTAGTGCTGTTATTCATTTATATATGCTACTCTCTACTGGTGATTTCAGTGCACTTATTTTACGCTAGAATAACGACTGTTCAATAAATACTTATTAAAACCGTCCCAACCGTTTATTCTGTGTATCTCTCTGAGAACAAGTGAGCACGAGTGACTGAGCGAAATGTAAGTTACTGTTTCCACGGTCCTGAGGGATCAGGGTTGTCATGTTCGATAGTTGCCACAAACTATTCTCTCCTTGGTAAGAGGAGATTATAGTAGGCATTGCGAGCTAGCTGGTACACAGGCCAATATACCCAGTGGGGGTGTCTGGAATCAGTCTGGACATCAGTCCCGCAGTGTATGTTGTCTAAACGCACAAATCCTACATAGGTCTTATAGGAACTACACGACAAAAGAAAGTAACCCAAAATAGCATGAGGTAACAAACTAGGCAAAAGCGAGTACCCTACAATAAATTACATGTTTCTAAGAACCATTTTAATAGTTCTGACCCTGTAGGGATCTGGAACCAATGTGAGTGCTCTTGACTCTTCTGCCACCTTATCCAGAAGTGAATCTGTAAGTCTGTGTGTTTCTGCTTCAGCTGCCGAAAGCCAGTCCTCCATAATCTCCAGCTTTTTATGACAACTCAATAATATCTGTTTCTCAGATGTATCTTGATAAAACTCTTTATTCTATGTGGTATTCTCCTGAGTGAAAACCTGATAAGGTTTTCCAGAATGTCATCAACCACTGTTCTACCCTTAGCATCTCACAGCTAATCCACTGTTTTGCAATACGTAGAAAAGCAGTTGTATAGCAGTTAGGCATAAACCTTTGCAAAATTCAGTATATTCTTATCAGTAGTAGTAGTTTATTATTGGATCAGATAAAAATCCATCAACATACAAAACAATAAAAACATCTTCATCATTGTATGATACTAAAAGCAAACAAACAACCACAAAGCATTTTTTTTAAATAAATTTCACATCTGGAATATATATTTAATCTGAGAGACTATATTTTAAAATATAAAAAACCCAACATGGGCATTGCAATTTGTCTAACTTAAAGGTCTTAGATCTTTTGTGCTGTGCGGCTTGCAGGAACCTTGATATAGCACTTAGATGCCTCCGGGCAGCAATGCGCTCTACAAATCCTGTTAACGTGTCATAACATAAAATAACATAGACTAAAAAAAAACACTAGGGGTAGTTTCTGTTTTACAAATCCTTAAACCTAGCTGGTAGTTTCTAATTCCCAGTACTTTTCAGAGTGGGACAATCTAACATGCCCTCTGTTTCTTGTAACCCCTGCAGAAAAATAACAAAGGTTTCTCATTTTCAGCTACCTGGAACCCCATTGGGCATTGTTTTGATGCATTATTTCCAGTGACCAATGCACTAGTAAATTAAGAAAGTGAAAGGGAGCCTGTCCATAATTTTATATAAAGCACCCTAGTCGAGGGGGTTTTATATAATTTAAAAACTCCTCAAATTTGAGATTGCTTTAGATAGATATAAAAAGATCAAGATAGATATAAAAAGATCAGTTCGATTTTCTGGTCAGGGGCTATTTAGCCGGGAACCAAGGACCAAGTGCCACTACCTGCGTTTCATTATTTTAGTGGCACCTATAGATATAGTCAGGGGTTCAGTCCAATAGTGGTGGGGTAATCCTAGATCAGTCAACCAACCCTTGAGATAATCCAACTATGGAATATTTTGTGCAGAGGGTATTTCAAGACGATCTTGCAGTGCCTTTCTGTATGGTGACAAATTGTTAGCTGTCCAAATTCGAAGACAGTATATGAGTAGCCATCCTTATTGCATGTGTTGTCAGTACAATCTCAGATGGCGTAATAGTCCTTAGCGTCTCAGTCACTGCATCCCAGAAATTTTGCAGGGCATTATGTTTAACAAACAAATAAATATCCAGTACATCTTCAGATTTACACTGGGACACTTAAAATTATTCTGCTATTTTAATTTAAGCAAATTAAAGGTTCATAGTTTAAACTATTAATTCATTTAAAATGTTGTAATTTCAAATTTGCTGCTCTTACAAAAATGTGGCCAGTGTTAGTTAATAGAGCATAAAACACTCACTTGGAAATATGTATCCATATCCTTGGCCCACCTAGTATTGAAACCTTCAAGACCATCAACTAACATTGCAAACAGCATACCCCATCAGAATTTTTGTCAATGGATTCCTATCCAGGATTATTCTCCCAGAGACCATAATCACAAAAAAACCTCCTATTTAAAGATACTTATAAAACGACTGGTCCTGGTTAAAAATGTAACTGTCATTTTTAACTCAGTGTTGTTAACTTGCATAGTTAACATTATATTCATGTGATTTATCAACAGCGAATACAGTTCTTGTTTACACTGGTTTTGATATGTTTGTTCTCTTCATATAGTGGGAATCTAATGGGAGAAAATCTGCTTAGTTACACTCAGACCCTGAATACGACCTTAGCAGTCGGACCGCCAGGCCACAGCATCAGCGGTCAGAGATTGTCGCATAGGTGATGGCATCCCTGCTGCCGCATTTGGAGTGTACTGCCAGGCTGGCGGTGTACTTGCAGCAGTTCTTCGGGCAGCTGCATTCTTCGGCTCACAGAGAGAGCCTGAAGGCAATGTTGCTGCATTGCAGCACCTGCACTGTTGTGCGTGCACTGTTGCCATACACCATGTCATGCATGGCGCACAGTGCACGCACAACAGTCCAGGCATAGGGAGGCACAACATGTGCCCCCAGCCACAATGCCCAATGGGATAAACAGCCTGGGACCCTGTTTGGGGCCCCTTTCCTGCCTTTCTGCCGACCTTTACATGTCGGCGTCCCCGCCATGAAGTTTGGCGGAAAGGCAGGTCATAATTAGGCCAAGATGCTGGCAGTGGCAGCGGTCTTGTTGCAGTCCGACCACCATGCTCTTTAATGAGCGGTCAGTCTTGGGACCGCTGTACTCGTAATCAGCCACTTTATATGAAATATTTAAAAAGTTGGATTTTTTTTAATTTGGATGGTATGTAGCTGTCTTTTTTCAATAGAAGTTCAGCAAAGTATGTATTCTGACAAAAGTACCTTAAGGAGCAAGGAAGATGATTGGTGTGTTCTAATTATAGTTTTTCATTACACATGAAAGGTATTATTTATAACCATTGTTTCATGTTACTTAGATAAGTAACTAATTCATATATTTTAGCATATCGTGTTTGTCATGTATTAGCTTTGTATGTATGGGTTGCTTTATGCTTTTCCCCTTCTCTCAGTTAAAATTGTTATTTTATATGCAACTTAAATGACTTTTACATGAAGTATGCTATTATTATTTTTGATTTTTCTTAATAAGTGATTTAACAATATTTTCATAGAGTTCGTTTTAGTGTTCAATACTTTTGCTTTTTCAATAAGATTTGTCACGGGCTATATTTTAGAATGCAATGTTTTTGTGCACAATATTATTGTTTTCATTATATTTTAGTATGCCATAGTTTTATAGTTGAAATTTTGACGTGCCATATTGTGAATTCAGTAATACAATATGTTTCTATTTAGTTTTTTGTAAATATGATTTTATAATACTACCATTGGTGTTGATATTTTGGTATACAAGCACCACCAGTTTCATATTCTTATAAAAGCCCTGGCCTATTTTCAATCCAAAAACAGTGTAGCTCATAAGGTCACTGCAGTAAGAACATATGAAGTAACCATCTCTCTGCTGCTTTTCTAAAAATTCAGATCCTATAATACAAACGAATGACATCCACCTCAAATTGGAGGAATAACCAGACCATGTAAATCCTGAAATTGCTCCAGCTGGAATACGCTATCAAACTTATATATATTTTAGAGCCCACATTTGCTTAGTATGAGCTTATTGTCCTATAATTGGAGCAGAATAATTGTTTTCACAATGAAAATACAGACATGAGGAACAAAGAAAGAACAAAAGTATTTACAAACTTATCCATTAGTTCTTATTCAACAACCATCATTCTGTGATTGCAGTGCTCAATGCTCTAGTGGTAACCCAAGTAAAGAACAAACAATGTTAGTTATTTTCAAATAAAAGTGTTTGCAAATATGTACAACTTCAGGTGTGTACGAGTTAAAGTAAGAATTCTAATATGACACATTATGCCAATGAAATAAATCTGTTATGGTCTGTTCAACTTGAATGTGTCAAAGTTTTCACCCTTTCTGATATACCCATTGGCCATCAGCAGGACAATAATTCTGAAGCTGCTGATTATGAATTTTGAATAGCAAAACCTAAACAATTATTAGAGCATTCATTTGAGCGCCATAGATTTCCTCCACTACAACCAATTAGGTGCAGTCTATTGTCTCAGAATATCACTGCAATTTAGGCCAGGGACTCCATGTTTAAAACATCTATAATGAACTTCGGAATCTGATGTGGCTTACAGGGGAAAAAGGGAAGGGAGACAGAGAAAAAGGAAACTCTCCATATTTATCTCAGCCCACTGACCTCAGGAGCTGGTGAAAGACGTGCCGCAAGGATCCCCGGTCTGCAATGAACTTTCTGGCAACCTGTGTAATTCTATAAATCAATGTACCATTAATTTACATGCATTGGCATACAACAGGATATAATGCCTTTTGAGTATCTGTAGAATGGCTTACAAGGGTATGGGGAGGAAGCTGTGACTAGCCCACAGACGCCCAGGATATACAGTCTTGGAACCAAGTACGATAGTCCACCTCCAACAGTGGAGATAGGAAGAGTCAGTATGACTATGATTGTTTGAAGTTTGAGCAGGAATTCTGGAATGGCAGCACCCAAAGTTCAGTATCTGTGGAAGAAAGGGTTACCTTGAGTTACCCCTACTCATGGGAATGAAGAGAAGCAAAACAAAAATGTTACAAGGAACAGAGGCGATACAAACTTTGTGACTGGAATAGAAAACCCATCAACCGCTGTTCTACAAGTGGAATACTCGGTCTGTAATGGACTGACTGGCAACCCACTTTATCCAATAAGACAATTAACTAACAATCTAAATATATTTATGTAAAAAAAGGATACACTGCCTGGTGAGTATCAGTGGAATGGCTCAGCAGGGTATGGAAGTGGAGAGACAGTGACTCCCAGAGGACCAGGATACAGTCTAGGAACAAAATACAAAGGTTCCCTTCCAGTAATCGAGATGCCAGGATGACTTGGAATGTCTTGTAACAGGATTTCAGGAAAGGCAGCAATGAAAGCTCAGTGTCTATGGAAAGAAGGTTTAGTCTGTGGTGCCCTAAAAGGCGAGAGAAGGGAGAGAAGCAAAACTAAAAATGTGCAGACAATGCCAATGGTGTGAACTATTTGACCGGAATAGAGAACCAGTCAACCACTGTTCCAAGCAAAGTGTAATGTTGTGATTGGTGATTAAATCTTCCCAGCAGTTACTGAGTCTGATCTTGAAAGAACCCAAAAATTGGGAAAAGGCCTTAGGGTGTGATCAAGGGATAGATTGATTTTGTGAGGATAGCCAAATAATATCATTCATTTTGTATTGGTGACCAGCGGATCTGGGAATCTCTTATGTTCTGCTTTGGCTCTCCTTTTGTTAACTGTTTCTTATGTTATTCAGAATACACTGTATAAAAGGTACTGTGGATAGAGGAAAATCTCTTGGCCAGATATCAGGATGATACCCATAAAAAATTAAAACCTAAAGTACTGTAGAGGGAATTGATATAATAATACTCAGCTAAGGGAAAGCATTGTGACCAATGTTCTTGGTGGTCCATTAAGAAACAATGGCGATATTGTTCTAGAACCTGATTAACTCTCTTCATCTGACAGTCTGTCTGAGGGTGGTAACTGGTAGAATAGAAATGCACTGTTTCCAGCTGAGTGGTTACTTATTTCTAAAATGTAGAAATAAACTGGAATCCTCTATCAAAAAATGACGAATTTTCCCAGTTCCATGAAGATGAATAATGTCCTTAATAAAAAACTCAGCTACTTCAAAGGAATTAACTATACCTTATTATGTGGAAAAAAATGAGCAATCTTGGTCAGATAGTTGCCAACAAACAGAATTACAGTGTATTGTTCCGAAATAGGAACTGCAATGATGAAATTGATTGATATAAAAGTCCAGAGTTGACTTGGTGTGGCAAAGGTTATAATAGACCACTGGGTTCACAATGAGGTGTTTTTGCCATGGCATGCATTACACACTGGTTTATGTATTCCTTCAAGTCGTGATCCATCCTTTCCCATAAGAATGACTGTTTCACTGGCCATTCTATCTGCTATTGGATTGTTATGACAATAGTATAATAGATATTGTTGAATGTTTTTTCCAGGTATTTCCAGATGATTTGCATGCCATATTAGACCATTCAATCTTTTCCTATTCAAATGATGCTCCCTTATCCATTCGCATTTATTGAGAACAGCATATTGATCTTCAATTCTGTCAGGAATGAGTGAGTATCCTTTTCTTCTATTGACTGAATAATTAATCTGGTAGGTGGTTCTACAAGTGTTGTTTACTCTTCTACTGACCAAGACAAGACATCTGATTTGTTATAAATAGTTCCAGGTCTGTAGGTTATTTCAAACAGGAATCTAGAGAAGAAAAGGGACCACCATACTTGTTAATATTGGAGCAGTTCATTGGTTTGAAATAATTCAGGTTCTTATGGTCTGTCCAGATGGCTACTGGATGTTCTGCCCCCTCCAGATTATATGCCTCCTTTATGGCCAACTAGTATCTATCATATATTGTGCAATTCCTCTCATCGGCATTTAAAATATGGGAACAGAAAGCAAGGCTGCTATTGACTGTCAAGTCAGGTCAGTTTTATTGTGCGGGTATTTAAAACCTTTACAAACAAACAAAGCAAATGTAAGTATTCAGATACCAAGGTAATAAAACATATATTAAGAACAAACAGAGCTGAATATAGGCAGAGGATTTGGCTGAGTCATATATATAATTGTTTTAGATGAAGATAAAAAAGCAATCAAGGCCCATAAACCAAGCAAACCTTTGGACATAAATGTAGCAACAATGTGCAAAATACGCAAAGGACAGATCTATTATGGGGTGACAGATCTGCAGATAGTACTTAGCAGAAACAGGTTACAGACTTATCTTGCTTTATTTTTATATTTATATTTATTATTCTTTATTGTTTGATTAATTAAAATCTTACAATGAGGGAATATACATATAATAATCCAATTCATAAATATAGAACAGATAAAAATAAGAATAAAAAGTACAGTATTTTTTAACTGAGTTAAGTTTGGTAAAATCCATTTCATATTGCTATTTACATTTTAATATATACTTATCTTGCTTTCAGATTGCCCCTATTCAGGCCAAGCAGTGCATTTTAGAAAGTTCCAGTGCAAAAAGCGATAGTAAGCAATGCCATATTGTAAAAGCACTAGGCTACACCCAGTTCCAGAGAGTAGAGCAGCAGATTTGGTCATTTAGGACTGTGTGCAAGAAACACAGTTGTGGGAGCAAAACAAGATGATGAGCAGCTTATATAATTATGGACACTGAAATGTGCAAAATGTGTGGTAGTGTGAGAGGGATAACATTATGTTGGCAAGTTCAGCCCGGCCCAATTTTGGGCATGTGATGGTGATTAGCATAGGGGAACAAGCGGACGTAAAAAAAAAATTGCTATGTTTGAGAGCATGTTGCCACAGCACTGGTGGAATTGACATTGTCTAGTTTGGTCGCAGCCATCCAGAGAAACTTGACAGTGTTAACATTTAATATTGAGTTTAAAGGATTCAGGCTAGCAATAATTGCATGCCGGCAGGTGTGAACTCCAAGCCGAATGAAGTTGGCATGGAAAAGAATTCTCCTTTGCTGCAGCAATGAAGGGCAGAAACATAAGATGTGGATTAAGGATTCTCTTCCTTGGCCGCGGAGGCGGCAGCTTGTGTCATGATGTAATATGCGGCTCCAGCCCGGTAGGTGAGCACGGAAGTTCCACTCATCCAGATATAATGCCACAAGCCTTGCCTTAATCCATAGAGGGTAAGTGCAGGTGATGTAGTTCTGCCGCTTGTCGGAAGAATAAGAGTTAATAACTGACATGCATGAGAGTGCTTACTTAGAACTGACAAATCCTCCAGTTTTGACATTTTTTTTTTGCTGCAGGTATTATTAGTTTCTTGAAGACCTGAAGAGAGAGATATTTGCACCAGGTCCTCAGTCAATGAGAATTCAGGCAATTTGTCAAGGTGTTGCCTATATGACGATGTTGAATCAGGGCCCTCTACTTCACGTCAGATTAGGCCGTGCATGAAATCTGGTGGGGCAGATCTGAGCCTGTGGCAAAAATTAAGGAAACAGCAGCCTCTGGCCCAGTGCTGTTTTGTGATGTTGTACTCAAGTCTCACTTGCGCCAGTGACTCTCTCCTTGGAAGGCGGAGGGTAGCTTTGTAGATTCTGGTAATCAGTTTGTTTACTGTCCTGGCTTCCCTACCCAGGGTAATTTCAATCCCGTAGCTTAGTGCAGGGATGACTTTTGCTTTCAGCACCTGGAGAAGAGGGTCAAGGCTTGGTCCTCGTAGCTTCAGGGCAACAGCTGAGAAATCAAACATTAAACTGGAACCTTTGTTGTTTATAGAGCATAGGTGAGATGTTAATGATCCTTTACTGTCGAGAAGAATGCCCAGATATTTATAATCCCTGCAATGATCTAGCCAGATGCCATCAAGCTGCCACCTGCTATGGCGGATTAGTTTTGGGCTGAATGTGACTATCATGGTTTATGTTTAGGTTGATTTCCAGCCTATTCTTAACAGTATAGGCGTGTAGAATAGAAAGTTTCTGTTGAAGGCCAATCTTTGTCTGACTGAGAAGCATGAGATCGTCAGCGTTTAGCAAGTGTGTCATGTGTTGGCCTCCTAGTCTGGATGGCTGGCAGTTTGCTTCATCGAGGGGTTTCGACATATCAGCTATGTATAAATTAAAAAGCAAGGGAGCAAGCACACAGCATTGCTTCAGACTATATTTGTAGGGATCCTCCTTGAAATACAAGAGCCATCACCTAATTTGATCCGCACCCAGGTGTTGGTATACAGGTGTTCAATTGCTCTCGACAAAGTTCCTGGCAGACCCCAGTCTTGCTATTTGCGCCAAAGTGGGCCTCTTGGTATGCTATCAAAAGTGACTTTGAAGTCCATAAAGCAGGAATAAAGCACCCTTTTATTTCTGATTGCTTCGTCACACATGAGGGCCAGAGCTATCAGATTTGAGGTGGTGCAGCATTTGTCTCTAAAGCTGCATTGGTTTCTTGGAATAATCCGGTGTTCCTCTGCCCAGGCTCTAAGATCATCAAGTAACAAGCTGGAGTAGAGTTTGGCATCATTGTTGATTAGGGCAATGAGTGGGTAGTGGCGGGGGTCAGATTTCATGCCTCCTTTAAATATTGGTTGAATGATGGATCCTCTCCAGGAATCTGGAATGGTGTTTTCTTCCAGAAGTTTTTGAACAGGGGCGTTAACGCCTTAGTCCAGAATACTGAGTCGGATGTGAAGAAAGCAGTGGAAAGCCCGTTGGAGCCTGGGACTCCATCTTTCCGCAATCTTGCCAGCTTTAATGCACAGCATTCCTCTGTTTCGCTGGATGTATCGAGGATAGTTGGAGAGCCAGCTTTAGGCGAGTCCAATTCGGGCATTTTTATATCCTTCGTAGAGGCAAAAGAATCACTTGACAAACTGCAGGAGGTAGATAAACATTCGGCAGGCATTGAAAAATGAGCAGTCAGAAATTAGCATTAGTGCCCTTCTTATTTCCTATTGTGGCTTGGTTGATCAGCGAACGGAATCTCTTTGTGTTCTTTTCCATACTTGCAACTAACAGTCGGGTCCAAAAGTCCTCATTTTTTTCCTTTTTAGCATGCCAGATTGCTTTCCTGAAGAGGGATCTTGATTTACTTAGACTGTGTTTCGCAGCTAATGAAGAAGGCTGCTTGACAAGAATTCACATTTTGCAGTTAACTTTGCTTTTCAAGGCCTTCAGAGAAGGGAAAAACGAAACACATGGCTTGGTGCATGGCGGAAAATTGACTTGAAATTTCTGAAGGATTTGATCAATGAAGAGCGTCTACTGTCTGATGGGAGAGTTACATTGGGATATGGCTGTGTTAAATTGGGCTCTTATCCAAGCCATAGCTTCCCGGCTGATTTCATTATCCCATTTCAGCCTTTTTAGATTTTCAATCAGCACCCTGGAGCTAGTGAAAGATGCAGCCTCCATTTTTAGTGGACAGATGGAGAGAATAAATATACTGCAGTCTGTGATCACTATCAAAGTGAGATCCTAGAGAGAAATCTTCGATGTATTTGAAAAACCCCATGGTGCAGAGGCTGAAGTCCATGTAAGAGATGGACTTTCCCGCAGCCATTGTGCAGCCGGGAGGGATGTCGCAGCTGAGGCGCCCATCAAGGAGCCTGAGACCTAGGGAATCACACTCTGTTAGAAAAAAACTCTTGTAATTTATTCTGACGATTGACCGATGGTAAGTTTTGAGCTCAGAGGTCGTACTCAGTGTCAAGGCTATTAACCTCACAACCTGTAGCTCCCCAAATAGATTGGTATTAAAGTCGCCCGATGGCAGGATGTTTGCTAATGGAAATTTTAGTTTGAGTTCTGTTAGAATTGATACTAAGTTTCTAAGTTTCTCCTTCTTCCTGGACTTGGTAGGATTGATGTAGACATTGATAATCAAAAGCGAGTAAGTTTTCGATGGCGTAGAGTATACTAAGATGAACTGCTTGGGCCCAAGGTACTTTCAGAACTATCTCTTCTGCCAAGTGGTGCAGTGATGTAGAAATATAAACTTTTAGGCTACCTATTGGGCGACCAGATCTATTAACTTTGATGGCTAGTTTCTGCAACTCGGCATAGCCTGTTACAGGGATAGTTGATTGAGCCCAAGTTTCTTGTAGCATAGGGAGATCAAAGTCCCTCCTAAAAGTTGCGAATTCGTTGTCTTCTAGTTTTTGCATGAGCCCGTGTGTGCTCCATGAGCATAAGCTGAGACTGGCCCTGCACAGCTGATGTCCAACGTGCTTTAGATTGCTTTGTCACAGGGTATTTATTGCCAGAAGTGCATTTGACAGCCAGCCCCAATCAGAATGGTTTGTCTCTGACTTCCTGAGAGCATGTGATCCATGTTGGGTTTTTTTGCAACCGAAGGCTTGGCCTGGGAAATTGTGCGAGTTAGCATGGCAGACATTTTAAAGCCTTGAGTGCCTTGTGCGCTTTTTGGAATGGAATAGGTTGGGGAATTGTGCAGATGTGAGAGCGCAGTTGGATATCCTTTGACCCTCATTCTCTCGAGTTTTATGCCCCAGCCTTCAAAGACTGCAGATTTTGCCAGAATCATTTCCCCCCATGTTGGAGAGAGGAAGGTGGCCTGTGTGGGTTCTGGTTCACACTTTCTTCTTGTCTCTAAGAACGCGATTGCAGAAATATCAGCTGATTTTATATGTTGTAGATCAGGGATCGATCGCAGCAAGAGAATAAAGTTGCCCCCGTTTACAATGTCATGGGCCCCACTTGTTTGGTATTCAGGTGTAAAAAACAGCTGATTGAGCCCGGGTTGGGGGGGCTGTGGACAGTTGGCAGGGTCCCGGGTGTTCAGCATCAGAAAAGGAAAATGGCATGATTTATTGACGTCCGAGCTGCATTTGTCTTGAGGAGCGCTAATGGATGAGTTAGAGCAGGGGCCTCTAAGGGTATCTGTTTTGTTGTGGTTCATTATTTGTTTGAGTCTCCTGTTTGGCATGCAGTTCAAGTTGTTTGTGCAATCAGTAGGGGTTGGTGCTCTTAGAGGAACTTGTCCCTCTCACCTGACTGTTATCAGGGCCTGGTAGCTGTCTGGTGTTAACACTAACTGCTACTTTAGGTGGGATTTGGGAACTTAATTGATCCATTGAGGCAGCTTCTGGTGCTAGAGTGTTTAAGGGGAGCTCTGGGGGCGCAACTGTTAAATCCAGAAGGTGTGTAGTTTTGTTATATTTGTTTTTCGAAAATAGGGTGTAATAGCTCTTGCTTACTATAGTGGGCACTCTGTGAATCTTATTCCTTTGTTTCCTTAGCTGTTTACGAGAATGCTTACTTAGCCTTGCCAGGGGTATATTACCGGGCTGAGGGGAAGAATCAGTGGTCTGTGGAAGGGACTGTGATGCTATTATGGGATCGGAAATGGGTACTTCATTCCCGGATGGTAAAACGATGATTGTTCCGGTGTCCAAAGCTGAAGTTATAACAGGGCGTTGGCGCAACTTACGGCTTGTCAGTGCCCCTGGGGGAGTGCTGTGGGGTGCACTCCCTTGCTGGGGGGTTGGATAATGGAACTGTGAGTTGAGATCCTGCAGCAGAGTTTCCATAACTTGCAGCAAGGTAGAGAGTATATTTAGGATCGGAGAGCATGGGAAGGCACGCAACAAACTTTCAGGGGGGTTGGCCTGTTCTCCTGCTGTTTGCGTGTACTTAATCAGGCTGTTCAGGGTATCCAGTTGCCTATCAATACCCATGATAAGGGTCGCAAGAGAACAGAGAATGTCTAATTGTGCGTCTAATTTGTTGGAATGATAAGTCAGGGCAATGCCATGGATTGAATGGTACTCAGCAGAGGAGACCGCATGTCCATCATTTGAGACGTTAAGGTGGAAGGGTTGCTGTTTATCAACTGGTGACCATGAGTTGTAGAACCTAAGTTGCCAGAAAAGACGTTGGTGTTCTGGGCACCCTGGACAGGTACTTCAGCCATTATTTCAGGTGTTATCTCGATTAAAAGGGTTGAAGTGGATAAGGTAAGTCCAGATGAAAATGAAGGTGAAGATAGAGTTGCTGAGTTAGTGATCCTAAGAGGGATTAGACAATGGTCCTAGACCTTTATATTTTTAAATGATATGTATCAACTCTAATTTTATTATTCAAAAACAATTTCGAGCATACACAAGGTTAGCTCACAGTATTAATACAATAATTAAACTAAAATGCAACAACCAAGGGATATTTTACCAATTTATTATTTCATTCCAAATTATAAATTGAACAGTAGATTACTTACTGAAACAAACAAGGAAGGGGAAGGGAGAAGAAGGAGGTTGCTCCAATGGAACGTGCAGAAAGAGAGAGTGCTCTGGTGTAAAGGCAGTGAAAAAGATTCAAGTAGTGTAATAAGGGAAAAACTAAAAACATTCAAATGCTGGACTGACAGATAATTCTCAGTCTTCAGTAGCCTGGCCACATTTAAACAATAAAGGTTCCTTTACAATCAATTTCAAATACACAATTGTATTCTTATGTGGCACGTTAGATATGGGACTTGTGATCCAGGCCAATAAAATGGGCGTCGACGTTTCGACCCGACTTGGGGCTCAGAGGGCGATTTGGGGCCTCGGCCTGCGGGTCTTCCTCAGGACTATGTGGGGCAACCTGAGCAGGTGTGATTTCAGTGTTGCACACCTACGGAATAAAAAGGGGGGGGCAGAGGGGAATGATCAGGGTTGTGCATAATGATGTTGATGAAAAGTAGGCCTAACGAATTAATTGCTTACCCGCAGGATCTAGCGGGGCGCTGCGGGTTCCTCACCATCTAGTTAACCATGGTAGGCATACTCATCTGCAATCAAGGACGCTAATTAATGTTTGACAACTCATATTTCAAGGACAGAATCCATATGCGATAGGGAAAGCAGTGCACTCACCCGTTAATGGTAGCGCACTTGTTCGTTTTCAGGGAAATAAATGCTGAAGCTGCAAGGGACAATTATAAGGGTTAGAACTAACACCTACTGTGGGGAGATAATAGCTAACTAAAGTAACAATGTGGCAAGCCTCCAAGGATCAGTTTACCTTAATATTCAAACAAAACGGCGTCCGCAGTCCGCACGAGTTGCAAAAAGCTGACGCGGCAGCCGCGAGGACGTTATTTAAAGGTCCCGCTAGCGTGAGACTCACGCTGCTACCGCTGGTGATGGAAGACAGACTACCTCCGGTCTTAATGTGTTGGGATATTTACAAAATGGAAGTGACTACAAGGGACATAAATACAAATATAAACTTGGTGCACATAGAATTTTTTTTTATATACATATATACAATTGTATGCAACGTTGACCGCATCAACATAGATATTTAATAAAAATAGATAAAGTTGTTTACAATAACGCAACTGTTGCAAATTACATCGAGACCAAAGTGGGATAAGGATAAGAGTAAAGCCACATTATGTGAACCAGATCAGCGCTGAAACGCTCCTGGCACATTGTCCGACTGATGCTCCATATTAATCAATGACATACAAATAATTACATATACAGTGGCATGAATTACTGATCGCATTGACATTAATATGAAATTATATACAGTGACATAGATCAGCATTGTTAGTATACTAGATGGAGAAAGTCAAGTGAATTTTTAGTGAATTTTTAACAGTAACACAACGCATATACTGTGCGCATAGGCTGATGGGTCTAGGAGACACCTTCTTCCAACAGTACATTGTGGCAGAACCTGTATTGTCATCTAGTAAAGTGTCAGATGGAACTTTTACCCATTCAGTACTGCCACTTGTCTGCTGATTTCCTCGTACTCATTGAGGCCCCGTGCTACTGTGTCAAATAGATGTATCCACCTACATTCACGTGTACTCAGTATATTCGTGAAGTCTCCTCCTCTGGGGTTGGGTTTGACCTTCTCTATTACCCACCATTTAAGACTGTCTGGTGTATGTCCAAAAGTGGTGAAATGGTTAACTTTTTAGACATCACCATCAAAGCAGAATTTGATACATTGTATACTAGCCTTTATAGAAAGAGCAGCGAACGCAACACGCTATTACGCTACTCAACTCATCACCCTCGCAATCTCAGGGATAACCTACCCTTTGGGCAATTCTTGAGGGTGCGACGGAATTGCTCGAGGAAGGAGAACTACTTCGAGGAATCCACAGGCTTAATGTCCAGATTGATTGAGAGAGGATACCCCATCAGACTCCTCAAAAAGGCACGTAAACGTGCGTGGCATAATAATAGAGAGTTCCTCCTTGTACCCAGACAAAGGAACAATGTAAATGAGGAACGCATAGTCTGTGCTACAACCTTTTCCACCAAGAGCAATGCTGTTAAAAAGATCATTAATCAACATTGGCATCTGATTTCCGATGAGCTAGGGAACATGCCACCGCCTTTACACGCTTTTAAAAAAGGCAAGAACGTGAGGGCCTATGTAGTGAAATCCCTGTTACCCACTCTATGCACCCCTCGTCAAACGACACTATGGGGGATTCTGCCCATAAAAGGTCACTGTAAATGTGGCCAATGTAAAGCCTGTCCTTTGACACTAGAAGTCAAACAATTTACTCATAATGATCAAACACATATATTGCAGGATCACAGTAATTGCAACACTACTGGAGTGGTCTATGCGATTATTTGCCCCTGTGGTTTTATGTACATAGGTCAGACCACCCAAAAAGTAAAATGCCGTATTTTACAACACTGCAGTCGCATACGATGCCAAGTAGAGGGTGCACCTTTGGTTGACCATTTCACCACTTTTGGACATACACCAGATAGTCTTAAATGGTGGGTAATAGAGAAGGTCAAACCCAACCCCAGAGGAGGAGACTACACGAATATACGGAGTACACGTGAATGTAGGTGGATACATCTATTTAACACAGTAGCACGGGGCCTCAATGAGTACGAGGAAATCAGCAGACAAGTGGCAGTACTGAATGGGTAAAAGTTCCATCTGACACTTTACTAGATGACAATACAGGTTCTGCCACAATGTACTGTTGGAAGAAGGTGTCTCCTAGACCCATCAGCCTATGTGCACAGTATATGCGTTGTGTTACTGGTAAAAATTCACTAAAAATTCACTTGACTTTCTCCATCTAGTATACTAACAATGCTGATCTATGTCACTGTATATAATTTCATATTAATGTCAATGCGATCAGTAATTCATGCCACTGTATATGTAATTATTTGTATGTCATTGATTAATATGGAGCATCAGTCGGACAATGTGCCAGGAGCGTTTCAGCGCTGATCTGGTTCACATAATGTGGCTTTACTCTTATCCTTATCCCACTTTGGTCTCGATGTAATTTGCAACAGTTGCGTTATTGTAAACAACTTTATCTATTTTTATTAAATATCTATGTTGATGCGGTCAACGTTGCATACAATTGTATATATGTATATAAAAAAAAATTCTATGTGCACCAAGTTTATATTTGTATTTATGTCCCTTGTAGTCACTTCCATTTTGTAAATATCCCAACACATTAAGACCGGAGGTAGTCTGTCTTCCATCACCAGCGGTAGCAGCGTGAGTCTCACGCTAGCGGGACCTTTAAATAACGTCCTCGCGGCAGCCGCGGCAGCTTTTTGCAACTCGTGCGGACTGCGGACGCCGTTTTGTTTGAATATTAAGATAAACTGATCCTTGGAGGCTTGCCACATTGTTACTTTAGTTAGCTATTATCTCCCCACAGTAGATGTTAGTTCTAACCCTTATAATTGTCCCTTGCAGCTTCAGCATTTATTGCCCTGAAAACGAACAAGTGCGCTACCATTAACGGGTGAGTGCACTGCTTTCCCTATCGCATATGGATTCTGTCCTTGAAATATGAGTTGTCAAACATTAATTAGCGTCCTTGATTGCAAATGAGTAGGCCTACCATGGTTAACTAGACGGTGAGGAACCCGCAGCGCCCCGCTAGATCCTGCGGGTAAGCAATTAATTCGTTAGGCCTACTTTTTATCAGCATCATTATGCACAACCCTGATCATTCCCCTCCGCCCCCCCCCTTTTTATTCCGTAGGTGTGCAACACTGAAATCACACCTGCTCAGGTTGCCCCACATAGTCCTGAGGAAGACCCGCAGGCCGAGGCCCCAAATCGCCCTCTGAGCCCCAAGTCGGGTCGAAACGTCGACGCCCATTTTATTGGCCTGGATCACAAGTCCCATATCTAACGTGCCACATAAGAATTCAATTGTGTATTTGAAATTGATTGTAAAGGAACCTTTATTGTTTAAATGTGGCCAGGCTACTGAAGACTGAGAATTATCTGTCAGTCCAGCATTTGAATGTTTTTAGTTTTTCCCTTATTACACTACTTGAATCTTTTTCACTGCCTTTACACAAGAGCACTCTTTCTTTCTGCACGTTCCATTGGAGCAACCTCCTTCTTCTCCCTTCCCCTTCCTTGTTTGTTTCAGTAAGTAATCTACTGTTCAATTTATAATTTGGAATGAAATAATAAATTGGTAAAATATCCCTTGGTTGTTGCATTTTAGTTTAATTATTGTATTAATACTGTGAGCTAACCTTGTGTATGCTCGAAATTGTTTTTGAATAATAAAATTAGAGTTGATACATATCATTTAAAAATATAAAGGTCTAGGACCATTGTCTTTTGTACCACATTGAACCCAGGTCCATGACCATTATTGGGTAACCCCATTTTTGTAATGGCTGAGAGGGATTAGGGCAGAGGGCCCCTCCTGTCACTCTAATGATCTTACTGGAGCCAGGCCTGGTCGGTCATAATACTCTGTCTGCAGCTGGTCATCAGCCGGACTGGGCAGAGCTGCTTCATCATGAAGCTGAGCTGGTTCATCTGGACAGAGATTTGGTTGAACTGGTTGAGCTGGTTGGGTTGATTTAATTGGGTTTGTGCTGAACTCTAAGTCTTCCTAGTCAAGATCAGGATCAAATGGATCTGAAAGCTCCAGGTGAGCTATTAGACTTGGTGAACTGTGTGAGTCCAGAAGTTGACTCCTTCCTGCTGAAGTAGCTGTGGAAGCTATAAGAGCTATAACTGGCAAAATCCTCTCGTGGATGGGCAGCAGGGCTGGGAGCAACATCATCTGTGGCGTCTGCTCTGGTCCACACTCCCGCTCCTGGATTCCATATTGAGAGGCACTAGATTTGGTATCTGATGGCATGTAAAAAAAAGTAGTAGTTGCTGCTGTGGCTGCCCCATGTGTGGCAGCTTCTATAAAGTTGGTACCAGTACCAGCAGCTAATACTGAGTTTACCGACCTCTGAAAAAAGTTGATGATCAAGTTCCTGGGAGCAGGCAAGAGGTTATCTGCTGTTTTCACCGTAGGGGCTGCCTAAAGTGCCAAAGACACTAGAAGGTTGTGGCCCAACGATGGGTCTAAGGATGGTTCCAGGTCTGTATCGATCTGAGTTTTCCGATGCCTAATATCTCTGTAGTCTGTAGTGTAGGCCCATGTCCTTCTAGGTCTTAAATTGTCTTCTCTACCATTTCGTCCGCAGTCCGATGCTGACAGAAGTAATGCGACAGACGCTGATTGCTGGTTGCTCTTTACTCTGTTACTGGTTGCTGCACTGGTTAGTGCGTGGTACAATGGCCTTGTTAGCTGCAGGGCTTCCCTGCTTACCGCTGTTT
Organism: Calotriton arnoldi; assembly: GCA_963921515.1. NCBI lineage: Eukaryota > Metazoa > Chordata > Amphibia > Caudata > Salamandridae > Calotriton > Calotriton arnoldi. Next base: position 467,786 of record CAWUFW010003840.1, read on the forward strand.
GCCTGCTGCTTTACTATTTCCTAGCAGAGCGGTCGTGTTCATGATGACCAGGATGGCAGCAGGAGGTAGGAGGTAGAGGCAACTAGGCAGGGGGACAGGAATCCAGGTGGCCAGGGAGCCATGGCTTTCCCATAGCCAAGGAGAGTGAAGGAGAGAGCAGAGCAAAGGGGGTTCAAGGAGTGCCATGGCTGCTGACAGCAGGCTACAGGGAGCCGTGACCCCTGGCTCAACCTCCCGCTGCGCTCGCACCTCCCTGGGCCACCTTCCAGGAAACAGGGCAGACACACTGAGTATCGGCTAGTGTAAACCACACAGCCCGCCTCTCTCCCCTCTTATGTTCTTTTCATTCCTTTCCAGACTCCTTTTGTCCCTGGCTCAATCCCCTCCAGCCTCTGCTCTGGACAAATGGCGAGGAGGTGAGGTGGCAAGATTGCTGTGAGTTGCTGTAGAGCTGTGGGTGGAGCACACTAGGCTAACCACAAGCCGCACCTGCATCTAACCGGGCTGCCTCTGCGGGCTCCCTGGGGCACGCACTTCAAAGCATCTGACTACGGCTGCTGCCCTCGCAGCCAGCAACCTGCAGCTCAGGCGCTCCAAAGCTCAGAAAAGAAACCGTATAGGCACCGCCAGGAGAGCTTTTCCTTCGCCTGTCACCGACACACTTCAACTTCAGACTGATGTCAATGTTATATAATAACACCAAAGGCATAAGATGAGGCATCAGTTTCCATTGTGAAAGGAAGTGATTGATATAGGTTCCTTAGTATTGCAGCCATTGTTAAAGCTTTCTTTAATTCGGAGAATGCATTACCTTATTTTGGATCCCACTCAAGATGAACTCCTTTCTTGGTTAAGGAGTGAGTGGGAGGCTTTTGGATGAGAATTCTAGAATGAACTGCTGATAAAAGTTAGCAAAACTGAGGAATCCTTGTACCTACTTAACAGATTGAGGAACATGCCTTTCTGCACCACTTTAATTTCATCTAAAGCCATTTATACTCCATGATCAGCTAAATGTAACCCCCCAAAAAGTTACAGCGCCAACTTCAAATAAGCACCTATCTGCTTTTGCGTATAGAAAATTGTCTTTCCGTCCAAGCAAGACTAGTTTAACATGCTCTTGATGTTCCTTTTTGGTCTTGTGAAAGACTGGAACATTATCCAGATATATTACAACAAAAGAGTCTAACAGACCCCTGAAATTTTGTCAGGGAAGAGCTGGAAAGCAGTGTGGTAATTTCTGAGTTGAAATGGCATTACTAGATAGTCAGCGTGGCCATAATAGGGGTTGAATGTTGTATTTAATTCACCACCTTCCAAGAAACCACCAAACTATAGGTAACCTCTAGATCTAACTTTTTATAGATCCTGGTTTCCTTTAGCTGGCCTAACAATACTGAAATGAGGAGTAGTTGATACTGTTTTCTGATGGTTATTTTTTCAATTCACCATAGCTCAGACTTGGGTATAACCCCCTCCTCATTTTGGAACAAGCAACATAGTGACCAAAGCCTACCCTCTACTCATTAATGGAGAATAGATTGGTATTATGTAGCAGTAGCAGGGTCATTGGGGGTCACCCAGAAAGTAACAGTCTGGGATACATTAGGGCTAAGGGGTTCCAAATAGCCACTAGTTCAGCGGGTATGAATGAGGCAGCTGTCCCCATCACCAGAGATTCTGTAAGCCTGAGTGACGCTGTGCAGGTCAGCTTAGTATATGCTTCTAACCCCACGCTAGTCTCCTGGAATGTGGCAGAGCTAAGTAGTAAATTGTCCCTCCCTCACTGGAACAGCTTTATAGAGGGTTTCGACATTTGCCTTCTACAGAAAATTTGGTGCAGCTCCCACATATAAGGTGGGTTATGGAACCTACTGTCGCCCTGCACTCATAAAGGGAAAAGGCCGCCCAGGAGGGGGACTGCTAATATGGGTTAAAATAGTCCTGGGTTACAAGATCACACACCTTCGTTCAGAAAGCCCAGATATCCTGGGGATCAGACTGAAGGGCTGTTCAGGTAAATCCATCAATATTTACAATATGTATGCCTGAGGAACAAGGGGGGGCAAACCATCAGCCATATTCCATCATCTCGAAGAGTTGTTGGATGAGAGAACAGCACAATCCCCACTGTTATTAGCAGGTGACTTTAATGTCACATTTCAACCCCTCGACATAAATGATGTGATGGAGACTAGTGAGGAAGATTCCAAGTGGTTTGTCCCTCCAATAGATGTTCCTCCAGTCAAGAAATGGCCCCAAGTAGTGCTCCAAGTAAAAGCCCTGAGTTTGGTGTTTGGGCTAAGGGCAGTAAATGGCAGGTCAAAATCAGATAGAACTGGTGCCAAACAGCCCGAACTGCATCGATTATATCATGTTAGACTTGAGGCTCTTGCGGAGCCTTATTGACATGGTTGTGGGCGAAACCATTGATAGCAACCACAATCCGCTTAGCCTAAGTATGCTACCAGTTTGGGGAGGACCAAGCACACAGACCACCGCCCAACAGCTAACGAAGGCAGTTTTACCATCTAACAATATTCGCCGCCTAAAGTGGTGCTAGATTATTATACGTGAAGATAAACTTGCTGGCTTGCACTGGGACTTGTTGGTAGACATGACCAAATTTCAGTCCCTGCTTGGAAAAACAGGAGAGCTAGTAGAAGTAGGTAACGTCCATACTCACTTCTTCAAGCAACTGAGCTCCCAATTTATTGTAGTTGGGCACCACGCAAAACTCAAGAACACAAAAAGGGAGTCAGAAACATGGTTCAACAAAGAGTGCGGAACCTCTCGCATCCAGTTAGCCAAGGCAATAAAATCAAAAGATAGTGGGCAAATTAGAACAACAAGGAAGAGTTATAAGTCAGCTTTACAAAAAGCAAAAAGAGAATGGACCGAATACCGCTGGCAATCAATAAAAGAAGCTTGTGCTGCCAGTGACTCAAAAATGTTTTGGTCACTGATTGCATTAAGCAATGAAGCAGGGGCTCCACCTCCCCCAAATCACATTTTGGCATCAACCTGGTACGATCATTTTCAAAAACGTTACCTAGACTCTGACACATCACCCCCGTCGGGAGTTGTCAAAGAAATATCTGAGACCCCCTGGTAGCCATCTCTTCTCTCTGGGTGATATTGAGGCCTCTATTGGCAGATTGGTTCAGGCAAAAGCCCCAGGTCCCAATGGTATACCAGGGGACCTCTTTTTATATGACAACCTTAGTTGGTCTCGTTATATCTTACTACTTTTGAATGCCATAGCAAGAGGTGCCCCGATCCCAGGGTCCTGGCAAGGGGCAGAGGTGGTACCCTTATATTAAAAAGGAGACAGAGAACTACCGAGCAACTACAGGCCTATCAGCCTAATAGACGTGATACAAAAAGTATTTTGTCGAGCCCTTCTACAAAAGATACAGGCTTGGGCTGATGAAAAAGCTATTCTAACACTGTACCAAGTGGGTTTCAGAGAAAATACTGGGACAATAGATCAGGTGTTCCGCCTTCTCCTTCTATACTGGAGAGTTGTGGTCATTGATAAGGGCAGTTTGTATATTGCCTTTATAGACCTAAAGTCAGCTTTCGATTTAATACCCAGACAGAAGCTGTGGCAAGTCCTTAGAGAAATGGGAATCCCAACCGAACTCCTCAATCTAGTTATAAGGCTTCACGAAGACAATTTTGCCTGGGTGAGGTGGGGTTCGCAGGGACAACTCACAGACCCCATTTCAATTAGCAGGGGAGTACGGCAAGGATGTGCATTGGCGCCCACACTCTTTTCCCTATATATGAATGACGTGATACGATTCCTCTCCCAAAATCCTGCCGATGCTCCAACCCTAGGCGGGGACAAGATCAGTGGCGGCTCGCCGAGGGAGTGCTGCGGGGTGGTGGGGAGGGGAGGGGGATGGGCAGGGTGGGGGGGTAGTAGAGTCTGACATACGACGGACAGGAGTAAGGTAAGTAATTAAATAAATAAAACAATTTACCTTGCGCGCGCTGCATCGCCAAATTGGCGATGCAGCGAGCACAAGGTAAATAGTTTTATTTATTTAATTACTTACCTTACTCCTATCCGTCGTATGTCGGACTCTACTACCCCCCACCCTGCCCCTACCCCGCCCCGCCCCACTGCCTCGCAGCATTCCCTTGGCGAGCCGCCACTGGACAAGAGTGTGATCCTCTTATTGGCAGATGACACACTGTTGGTGTCTAAAACCCCGTGGGGGCTACAGCAGTGGTGGCTGGTGACATTTGAAAGTGGTGGGGCGTCAAATTATTGGCATACTGCACCACAGCGAGCGAGCGTAGCGAGCGAGCCCGAACAACAACATTTTGAAAAAAGAGTGGACAAATGGTGCATTTTCAAGCAAATTTGAGAAAGCAGGAAGGTTAATAAAGCAATTGTGAAAGTGCAGTTATTACATTAATAAAGAGACCAGCAATCACGGGTAACTATCCGGAGTCTTTGGTGAGTCTTTGGTGGGAGATTTAATAGATTTGTGTCAGTGGTCTCGTGAGTTGAACCTACTATGCAGAGATGTTCCAGAGTTTTCAGACATAGTATAGAACATAAATTACAAAAAATAAAAATGATATGAAATCAGCTTCCCGCCAAATTCACGTGCCTTCTCTACACACACAACCGTGACATGACCCTAACTCACCAGGAAAGACAAAAGAGGACACAACACTCATAACACTCACCCTCTTTTCCAGAATTGTCCAATCCTGAAATATTGAAAAATACTTCCTGCACACCTCCGCTCCTCTGTGAAGTTCTTCTAAAGTTATTTGTAATCAAAATCTCAATACCTAAAAGAATCAAGTGCAAGCAACTGCGCTCAATTCACTCTCCATATGAGGCATCCCAGCCTGAGCCGCTTCAATGATCTCCTTCAGTGCTATAATGAGGCAGACAGTTTAAAGGCTAGCCCAGAAAAACACACACACACACCCCCTGCTCCATGGTAGGATCCCGATGCAATGAAACATGCGATCTAATCAGCTCTGGGCCTTGAAGTAACTATCAACAGATCCTCAGACTGTCTATTACTGACCAGTATCACTACCTACTGTGCTACATGCTATCTATCCACTAATATTGTTTGGTACCCTCAGGCATGTGAAGCATTATATAAATGTGATTACAGTACAATTCCATACTTGTAGCATAGCACAAGTAATGTCCCAAAAAGTCACTAGAGAATAAAAGCAGTACTTGTCTTTTGAATGTATAGCTTCACTGAAAATATTGCAGATCCACAGCAAACTGCATTCCAGGCCTGCCAATGGACTTCAGGGGAGATGTGCATAAAAGCTTTGCCTAATATTTATTCCTCCAAAGAATTACTTTATGAACACAGAGAAGTTCCAGTTCTCAACATATGAACAGAGCTGCACTGATTTTTTTTTTAAAAACCTCACATTTAAAAAGCACTGACACTCAGAGCCTGATACAATAGATATTGCTCATATAAAAATCTGACTATATTTTCTCTGTTGGGGAAACTATCAGCCCTCTATCATTAGGAGTGGATCAAAAATTATTTGGATATTTGCAGTAAAAAACAAATGCCTAGTGCCAAAAAAGTAGAACCATTGACTGGCGTTTGCTTTTACAGGCACCACCTAACATAACATATAATTCCTTGACACATATTTGTCAGCTACTTTGACAAACAGCTTTATATTCCAAAATGAGAAACACTATCGCGGCAGATGCCCCATGCTCTCACCACTTGACCAGCTTTGTTTAGCCCAGAATTGCTGAGGGTTTAAACTTTGACTCGTGTTTGCATGAGTTAATTTAATGCGATTCTGTGACGATCAGGAATGCCAAAAGAAGACTAAATGAATAAGTCCCCCATTGAAACTTTCACAGGGTGGTTGAAATTCAATTTTACACTAGTGTTTGCCGGCCCTTGTGTTCCAGTTCCACTCGGTGCAATTCCACCCTCCTCCTGTTACTTAACTTTTTTTGGTCAAGCAAATAAATAAAATAGAGAGACACAAATGGCTCTCAAGGCCTTCCTAAGGTAGGTCCCCACACTAAGAGGGATCCCCTCGCTCAATGCACCCCGAGAAAAGGGTGATTAATTTAAAGTGAGTGGAGTCTGTTTCTTTAAGACAAGCTCAAAAATCGTGAAAGATCACCGCTTCTTTTCAAAAGCCTCTCCACGGTCGGAGTTTCCCTTCTGGGTCAGCGAAGGCATTGAAGTTTTAATGGCATGCCATGGCAGATTACACGATACAGCTGTCCCGGCGGCACCGTGAAAATTAAGCTCTGCCCTAATATATAACCGGAGAAATTCCATTGGGGTGCGAACGATTAACTTCCTCAGACATGCATGCACTGATTATCTCAGCGGTGCTATCATACATACTTTTCACGTTCAAAACGAGAAGAATCTATCATGCTTTCATTTCATTTCCTGTCAGGCTTACTAAATAAAAATAAACGCTTTCCAAACGTCTTGCGAAAAGCAGCACACAAGAAAGTTATTCGTCTTACGGGGTTCACATAAGCTCATGGCACTCAGTTCACTACGGAAATGAATAATACATGCATTTGCAATCTATATTGATTTTGCATGCGAGTCCAGGAAAAATAAATAAAGCAAGTAAGAGGAAATGCACCTGCCCCATGTGCTGAACAAATAATAAATGATGTGAGCACATGTATAATCATAAGGCTTGGCCTTCGTCCACGAGGTTTCAACCTCCGCTTGAGGAGCCCCGTGAATTAGTGGCTACTCATTAACCTGTGCTGCTATAATTGCAGCAATCACCGTCCGCCCACAGAGGGCACAGATCATACATAAGCAAGGAGTCAGGCTGTAAGGTACGGGTCAGTGTTTTTCTTGCAGCCTTCTGCAGTTTCTCATATCCCTTCAGCCCCTACTCGGTAAAATTATATTTCGACTGCACATAGGAATGCGAAAACGAAGGGTCACACAGCCTGATAGCACAGAATACTCCTAAGGAAAAGTACGATGTAACATGGTAGTAACGAGTCCGACTTTCACAAAATGTATTTCATTACGTCAAATCTGGTGCATTGAACCCATACTTTCAGTTGCAAAGCCAGCTACCGCATTTCTCTAGCCAGAGTGTCTTTGGTGCAGTGTTCATTTATCGGTTTTATCCCCAAGCCTCTGTGTTTCTTCTTCTCATGTTGACTTGGATCAACGGCTCTGGCGCACTGCTGGCAGTATGGCTTGAACACAACGATTGTGGGCTTATAAACAAGGCAACGTGTTCCTCAATTTCAAAATGAGTTGACCCTCGCCCGATTGTTGAGCCTTATCTTTAAGTATATGGTCTGGTGTTTGCCTTTATGACCATCGAGGATCGAGAGGGCCCTTAAGTGTGCAGTACAGTTTGTGCTACACTGCTCCTCCGCGCCGTGGGCCTAGCAGGACTCATGTGGGTCCCACTTGCTCCTATCTCCGGCAGGGCCGCCTTTGGACTAGTTCTGTATTGTGCATTAGCAGCCCCCATACAGAAGCTCTCAGGAACTTATTGGGGCTCCCAAGTGCAACCAGTCTCTCCTGGTTAAAAAGCATTAATAATTCTTTGAATGAGTAAAGTATTAGAAAATTCTGGAGTCATTTGCATCAGGAGCAAAGATCGTGATTAAGGAAAATCTGGCTGAAACTAGCTGGATGAGGAAAACCATGATGGTAAATTAAAAACATATATTTGGACCACAAAACATGTGAGGGAAGAGATCTGTAGTTTAATCTAATTAGACCCTTCTGTTTTCTAAAGTTGTCCATTATCATAGTGTCCTCAGAGCCTAGGAATGGCTACACTCTTGTTTCCACCCTATAGATCAGAGACCAGTATCAAAGCAAGCTCCGTAGGTAATCAGGCTCTAGGTTGTCAGCTGCTTTGTGAAAGATGAGATCCCTTCATGCATTGGCTGCGTGTCCTCATAGGTACTGAGCGGCTTGGTTTTAGCGGGGTTTAGTGGCTGCATGAAGTAAAGGCATATTCTGTGAGGTTTTTATTACATTTATCCTGCTATGTTAGTTCAATAGGTTTCATATAAATTGATGTCAGCTTACCTGTATCACTTTAAGCAAAACGTGAAGTAATGTGAATTAGCACAATAAATAAAAAATAAAAATAAATGAAAAATTGATTTGGAAGTGGAGTTTTCTTAAATATATATCTAATATGTGGAATTTAGAAAACACAACTGTTCCAAGTTTTTATGCCCATACTGAACCTGAATGCTTTTAATAAGCTCTGAATTTACTTTTACTAACCAGCTAGACCTCGTCCTATCACATATCACATAACACAAAAATGGGCCACCCCACGTTTAAAGGACTTCGTCCCTTTGACCCCAACCATTGATCATTTAGCTAATACTCTCCCTCACACTCTGTGGAAACCCTCCATCCGACGGTTGGGTACATCCTTTTCCTTTCTAAACTCCATTCATTTTAAATAATACTGATAAAGAAAATCAATAATATATCCGGAGCTATTCTTTAGTTTTAACAATAGTATTATGCTGCATAATTACAAACACTATCTTTTTAGTGCACAGTCTGCATTAATTAATTTGCTGTTTTTTTCTTTTGGAGTCTTATACTGAATTTGCGCATACCCTCCATTTAAGGCCTTCATTACGAGTGACCAGATCAGTCGCGGCTCGCGGGGTGGGGTGTCGCGGGGGGAAGGGGGTGAGTGCCGGGGTGGGGGGAGTTTTAAAATTAAAGAAAAATCCTACCTGAGCAGGTCCGCGCCGCTGCCTCGGGTCCGTTGGCGTGGGCGCCTACAGGAACGGAACAGCCGCACTCCCGCATCACTGCTGGCAAGTGGGTGGCAATCGTCAGTGGCTCATAACGATGTTTGGACTACATGCCCATCCAATTCGTGGCCTCTCTGCAGAGCACGCAGATTAAAATCGTACATGTGCCAATTGTAATTAGGATTCAATGGTAAAGAGTGTTCAGGAGGTACATAGCTGTTGAAAATCTTGACAGCACCAAAGGAGAAGAAAAATGCAGCGTTTACGTGTGTTGGTACGTGTGGGTGGGGATGACGGAGTTGAGGAGGCGAAGCAAAGTACACGCAGAAGGAGTGAGTGAAAAGACACCTATGAAGAGAAAGGGCATGAAGTCGGAGGCAAGCAGACAGAAAAAATGAGAGTTGTTACTCTTTTAACTCAAATCGAAAAAAATCCATGCTAACAATCATTGGTAAAGATTACATGTCTGTCGTGTTTTATGCGTTTCCTGTTTGGATGCACTAAGACAAAACATGGGAGGAGACGCTTGATACAGGTGAGGTGGCACTGGCACTCGGTGTAAACCAAGCCTGTGAGATAGATGCGTGTGGTGCTGTTGTTGATTGATGTGAGTCCTTGTGTATGTCCGGGCCCTAGCCAATGGTAGGTAAGGGTCGAGGGATGTGTTATTTACATTCCATGGCTAAAATCTGTTTGTGCTTCTTGGGTTCAGTGTTAGCCTGTGCGGTGAGAAAAGGCTGTGGATTCGAAATTCCCTGTATTTATGCAGAGTTGTGTGTAGCGCCGACATGTCACATTAATCACTTCGGAGCGCCATGAAGCAAGCAGACAGTAAAAGTATTTTACGTGAGTGGGAGTGGGTAGAATCTAGTCGGCTGTACTGGAAGGCTTTGATTCAGCATCCCTCACTCGCTCCCTAAGGTGTCGAAGATCCTGTTTGTAAAGTTTGGTTCCAAGAGTTTCTTGAATTGCAGGTAGGTGCTGAGAGCGGGGGGCCGAGAGGGGTTCTGGGGATCCTTCTGACATCTAGATACTTTGATAATGACTTCACTTCCCACCATTTAGTAAGCCTCGTTCCGCTGCAGTTTTTGCAGTAACTTCAATGTTTCATGTATGTCCGTCTCCTTAGTGCTCATTGTGTTTTCGGGTCTTTTTGTCCCCGTATTCCTCAAACTTTCCTCAAACTTTCCTCATTAAACATTTGTTCTGCTGCCTCTTCTCTTTCACGTAGCATGCTGGCGGCCTTTGCGGCGACTCTTTCTTTTGAACGTAACCCGTCAGCTTGCGATACTTTCCTTGCTGACATTTGTAATACTGCCCCCACACCTGTACCGTATTGCCTCACCTGTTGTCTCGGTGTTGTGCATGCGGGCCCTCTGGATCACCATGCCGCCTCCAACCAAGACATTCAGGCACTCTCTCCCGGCTGGTATCAGGGGATCTGGAGCCACTTTCTTGTTTCGCTTTACCGCACCGCAACTCGGTGCAACAGTCCGGCTGATTGCTGCTGGTTCGTTTGTGGGTGGTCTGCTTACGGTTAAGTCCCTGGCTCTGCCCTCCTGAGGATCTTCTCCCTACTGTGGGGTTTTGAGGGAGCGCTCCCCTGGGTGCTTCCATTTTCTCTTGTTCTTTCGCTGATCTCTGTGAGGGGATGGGGCAACCCCTCTCAGCCAATCCTGGCGCTGCCAGCAGCGCCAGGATTGACTTCGGGCACGGTTACTCTCTGCCCGCCTGCCCATTAGGAGACCGAGGTTTGAGCCTTTGCTCAACCCTCGCTCTCCTAATGGGCATGCGCCAGCCTGTGCAGCCACTAGTGCGCATGACTGGGCACGGCAGAAAAATTCGCCCACCTTGCCCACTCATGCGCACTTGAGCATTGTGCTGCTGCATGCACCTGGTGACGGTGTCAGTCAACATGACGCCGGACCGCCCACCCCCTTCAGACTCTGAAGGGGGTGGGCGGTCCGACGTCATGCTGACTGACATGAGATTGTCAGTTCTCGGCGTCTCTTAAGTTCAGAGACGCCGAAGGAGCTGCGGGCGGGGGGGCAACGCCCCAACGCCCCAACGGACGCACCGCCCCTGGGCTACAGTTACTTTTAACTCAATTCAAACACTTCTGCGGTATGCTGGATCTAGGGATCAACACCACCAAAACAAAAAGTATGACCCTAAACCCCCACAAATCCTACAGGGGAAGGCCAATTTTGGGAGGGGCATCACTGGAAAGAGTAAGCACATTCGATTAGTTAGGCATAGCATTATCAGAGAAAATGAGTTGGAACCCCATGTAACAAAGATGGCCCTGAAGCACAAGCAGATAACATGGGCCCTGGGGAAAGAACACCGCTCCTCATCAAGCAAGCCGGTTGCCACCGCTCTGCAAGTTTAGGATCTAAAAGCAGTTAGTTCTGCTTTGTATGGTTCAGAATTATGGGGTTTCAACAAATTAGAGGAGCTCAAGAGATCAGAGCATACATTTCTAAGAAGTTTGGTGATGTATGTTGCCTTAGAGCACCCCGCTTCATTCCCTTATGTTAGATATGGGAAGACGATCTATCACTGATATAGCCAAGCTCCGCCCATTGCTATTTTAGGCTAGAATTAGGTCGACCCTGAACTCTCCTCATATGCCGGTGCTATGGCGGAAGTAATCCGCCTTGATATCTGTAAAAATATCGGTTGGCTGGGCAACATAAGGAGGCTCCTAATACACATAGGGTTGCAGGGCGCCTGGGACAATTCCAATCCATCTTTGCTCCAAAAAAGCATAGTAAAGAGGCATTACTGGGACTGGGACACACCGGTAGATTGCCAGAGATCTTCTTGGGGGAAGTTAATAATAGAATTCAGACTCCAGAAACAGATTATCTTCTTAGGATATCGTTTTACTGTGCTCTTGTTATAATATTGTTTCCCATACAAACAATAGATCTAGGTTAAAATTGAGAGCCATCCACGAGCATTAGGTAGCACTGACTCCATTTGAGCATCTCTTAGTGTGCTTGGTTTTTAATACAGAAATTGCACAAACCAAGGAGATTTTACCAAGAATGATTTATTAATATAACTGCAACATTGATGCACATATGTATTTTACATTTTGTAATGCTTCTCTTTTTTTAAATCCACAGACGTTTGGATTTTATATTGATTTATTGTCGCTACCTATTTAAAGTCAAATATTGTGGTTTTATATGTTGGTCATTAGTGTCAAACTGTGATTGTGGAAACCCTTACGGCATGTATGCCGAAATAAAGTATATTTGACTTGATTTGACTTGACTAGTTGCCATGCAGATGATGTGGAGTGCCTAATGAACCAATTTTTAGATTGCCATCCACATATACTTTAAGCAGCTGATCCTCTTTCGCATTTGTCATATTCTTCCATGATGTATCTTTGTGTAAGATCGATGGCGCAATCATGTGATCGATGCAGGGGTAATGATTAGGTCCCCTTTATGCTAAACAAATCCAGTTACCCTTTATAACTAGCAGTAATCTGCACTATATACTCCGACGGCTGTGATATAAGGCACATCATATGTTGTATGAAGAGATTATCATGGGGCAGGTATTTGTGCAGTATGAATTGAAGGGTTTCTCGTTGCTAATCAATTTGCACATTATGTTAACGCAAAAACGAAGTTCATAATATAACAGGGGCGGTGCGTCCGTTGGGGCGTTGGGGCGTTGCCCCCCCGCCCGCAGCTCCTTCGGCGTCTCTGAACTTAAGAGACGCCGAGAACTGACAATCTCATGTCAGTCAGCATGACGTCGGACCGCCCACCCCCTTCAGAGTCTGAAGGGGGTGGGCGGTCCGGCGTCATGTTGACTGGACACCGGTCACCAGGTGCATGCAGCAGCACAATGCCCAAGTGCGCATGAGTGGGCAAGGTGGGCGAATTTTTCTGCCGTGCCCAGTCATGCGCACTAGTGGCTGCACAGGCTGGCGCATGCCCATTAGGAGAGCGAGGGTTGAGCAAAGGCTCAAACCTCGGTCTCCTAATGGGCAGGCGGGCGGAGAGTAACCGTGCCCGAAGTCAATCCTGGCGCTGCTGGCAGCGCCAGGATTGGCTGAGAGGGGTTGCCCCATCCCCTCACAGAGATCAGCGAAAGAACAAGAGAAAATGGAAGCACCCAGGGGAGCGCTCCTCAAAACCCCACAGTAGGGAGAAGATCCTCAGGAGGGCAGAGCCAGGGACTTAACCGTAAGCAGACCACCCACAAACGAACCAGCAGCAATCAGCCGGACTGTTGCACCGAGTTGCGGTGCGGTAAAGCGAAACAAGAAAGTGGCTCCAGATCCCCTGATACCAGCCGGGAGAGAGTGCCTGAATGTCTTGGTTGGAGGCGGCATGGTGATCCAGAGGGCCCGCATGCACAACACCGAGACAACAGGTGAGGCAATACGGTACAGGTGTGGGGGCAGTATTACAAATGTCAGCAAGGAAAGTATCGCAAGCTGACGGGTTACGTTCAAAAGAAAGAGTCGCCGCAAAGGCCGCCAGCATGCTACCTGAAAGAGAAGAGGCAGCAGAACAAATGTTTAATGAGGAAAGTTTGAGGAAAGTTTGAGGAATACGGGGACAAAAAGACCCGAAAACACAATGAGCACTAAGGAGACGGACATACATGAAACATTGAAGTTACTGCAAAAACTGCAGCGGAACGAGCTTACTAAATGGTGGGAAGTGAAGTCATTATCAAAGTATCTAGATGTCAGAAGGATCCCCAGAACCCCCTCTCGGCCCCCCGCTCTCAGCACCTACCTGCAATTCAAGAAACTCTTGGAACCAAACTTTACAAACAGGATCTTCGACACCTTAGGGAGCGAGTGAGGGATGCTGAATCAAAGCCTTCCAGTACAGCCGACTAGATTCTACCCACTCCCACTCACGTAAAATACTTTTACTGTCTGCTTGCTTCATGGCGCTCCGAAGTGATTAATGTGACATGTCGGCGCTACACACAACTCTGCATAAATACAGGGAATTTCTGAATCCACAGCCTTTTCTCACCGCACAGGCTAACACTGAACCCAAGAAGCACAAACAGATTTTAGCCATGGAATGTAAATAACACATCCCTCGACCCTTACCTACCATTGGCTAGGGCCCGGACATACACAAGGACTCACATCAATCAACAACAGCACCACACGCATCTATCTCACAGGCTTGGTTTACACCGAGTGCCAGTGCCACCTCACCTGTATCAAGCGTCTCCTCCCATGTTTTGTCTTAGTGCATCCAAACAGGAAACGCATAAAACACGACAGACATGTAATCTTTACCAATGATTGTTAGCATGGATTTTTTTCGATTTGAGTTAAAAGAGTAACAACTCTCATTTTTTCTGTCTGCTTGCCTCCGACTTCATGCCCTTTCTCTTCATAGGTGTCTTTTCACTCACTCCTTCTGCGTGTACTTTGCTTCGCCTCCTCAACTCCGTCATCCCCACCCACACGTACCAACACACGTAAACGCTGCATTTTTCTTCTCCTTTGGTGCTGTCAAGATTTTCAACAGCTATGTACCTCCTGAACACTCTTTACCATTGAATCCTAATTACAATTGGCACATGTACCATTTTAATCTGCGTGCTCTGCAGAGAGGCCACGAATTGGATGGGCATGTAGTCCAAACATCGTTATGAGCCACTGACGATTGCCACCCACTTGCCAGCAGTGATGCGGGAGTGCGGCTGTTCCGTTCCTGTAGGCGCCCACGCCAACGGACCCGAGGCAGCGGCGCGGACCTGCTCAGGTAGGATTTTTCTTTAATTTTAAAACTCCCCCCCCACCCCGGCACTCACCCCCCTTCCCCCCCCGCGACACCCCACCCCGCGAGCCGCGACTGATCTGGTCACTCGTAATGAAGGCCTTAAATGGAGGGTATGCGCAAATTCAGTATAAGACTCCAAAAGAAAAAAACAGCAAATTAATTAATGCAGACTGTGCACTAAAAAGATAGTGTTTGTAATTATGCAGCATAATACTATTGTTAAAACTAAAGAATAGCTCCGGATATATTATTGATTTTCTTTATCAGTATTATTTAAAATGAATGGAGTTTAGAAAGGAAAAGGATGTACCCAACCGTCGGATGGAGGGTTTCCACAGAGTGTGAGGGAGAGTATTAGCTAAATGATCAATGGTTGGGGTCAAAGGGACGAAGTCCTTTAAACGTGGGGTGGCCCATTTTTGTGTTATGTGATATGTGATAGGACGAGGTCTAGCTGGTTAGTAAAAGTAAATTCAGAGCTTATTAAAAGCATTCAGGTTCAGTATGGGCATAAAAACTTGGAACAGTTGTGTTTTCTAAATTCCACATATTAGATATATATTTAAGAAAACTCCACTTCCAAATCAATTTTTCATTTATTTTTATTTTTTATTTATTGTGCTAATTCACATTACTTCACGTTTTGCTTAAAGTGATACAGGTAAGCTGACATCAATTTATATGAAACCTATTGAACTAACATAGCAGGATAAATGTAATAAAAAACCTCACAGAATATGCCTTTACTTCATGCAGCCACTAAACCCCGCTAAAACCAAGCCGCTCAGTACCTATGAGGACACGCAGCCAATGCATGAAGGGATCTCATCTTTCACAAAGCAGCTGACAACCTAGAGCCTGATTACCTACGGAGCTTGCTTTGATACTGGTCTCTGATCTATAGGGTGGAAACAAGAGTGTAGCCATTCCTAGGCTCTGAGGACACTATGATAATGGACAACTTTAGAAAACAGAAGGGTCTAATTAGATTAAACTACAGATCTCTTCCCTCACATGTTTTGTGGTCCAAATATATGTTTTTTAATTTACCATCATGGTTTTCCTCATCCAGCTAGTTTCAGCCAGATTTTCCTTAATCACGATCTTTGCTCCTGATGCAAATGACGCCAGAATTTTCTAATACTTTACTCATTCAAAGAATTATTAATGCTTTTTAACCAGGAGAGACTGGCTGCACTTGGGAGCCCCAATAAGTTCCTGAGAGCTTCTGTATGGGGCTGCTAATGCACAATACAGAACTAGTCCAAAGGCGGCCCTGCCGGAGATAGGAGCAAGTGGGACCCACATGAGTCCTGCTAGGCCCACGGCGCGGAGGAGCAGTGTAGCACAAACTGTACTGCACACTTAAGGGCCCTCTCGATCCTCGATGGTCATAAAGGCAAACACCAGACCATATACTTAAAGATAAGGCTCAACAATCGGGCGAGGGTCAACTCATTTTGAAATTGAGGAACACGTTGCCTTGTTTATAAGCCCACAATCGTTGTGTTCAAGCCATACTGCCAGCAGTGCGCCAGAGCCGTTGATCCAAGTCAACATGAGAAGAAGAAACACAGAGGCTTGGGGATAAAACCGATAAATGAACACTGCACCAAAGACACTCTGGCTAGAGAAATGCGGTAGCTGGCTTTGCAACTGAAAGTATGGGTTCAATGCACCAGATTTGACGTAATGAAATACATTTTGTGAAAGTCGGACTCGTTACTACCATGTTACATCGTACTTTTCCTTAGGAGTATTCTGTGCTATCAGGCTGTGTGACCCTTCGTTTTCGCATTCCTATGTGCAGTCGAAATATAATTTTACCGAGTAGGGGCTGAAGGGATATGAGAAACTGCAGAAGGCTGCAAGAAAAACACTGACCCGTACCTTACAGCCTGACTCCTTGCTTATGTATGATCTGTGCCCTCTGTGGGCGGACGGTGATTGCTGCAATTATAGCAGCACAGGTTAATGAGTAGCCACTAATTCACGGGGCTCCTCAGCGGAGGTTGAAACCTCGTGGACGAAGGCCAAGCTCTTATGATTATACATGTGCTCACATCATTTATTATTTGTTCAGCACATGGGGCAGGTGCATTTCCTCTTACTTGCTTTATTTATTTTTCCTGGACTCGCATGCAAAATCAATATAGATTGCAAATGCATGTATTATTCATTTCCGTAGTGAACTGAGTGCCATGAGCTTATGTGAACCCCGTAAGACGAATAACTTTCTTGTGTGCTGCTTTTCGCAAGACGTTTGGAAAGCGTTTATTTTTATTTAGTAAGCCTGACAGGAAATGAAATGAAAGCATGATAGATTCTTCTCGTTTTGAACGTGAAAAGTATGTATGATAGCACCGCTGAGATAATCAGTGCATGCATGTCTGAGGAAGTTAATCGTTCGCACCCCAATGGAATTTCTCCGGTTATATATTAGGGCAGAGCTTAATTTTCACGGTGCCGCCGGGACAGCTGTATCGTGTAATCTGCCATGGCATGCCATTAAAACTTCAATGCCTTCGCTGACCCAGAAGGGAAACTCCGACCGTGGAGAGGCTTTTGAAAAGAAGCGGTGATCTTTCACGATTTTTGAGCTTGTCTTAAAGAAACAGACTCCACTCACTTTAAATTAATCACCCTTTTCTCGGGGTGCATTGAGCGAGGGATCCCTCTTAGTGTGGGGACCTACCTTAGGAAGGCCTTGAGAGCCATTTGTGTCTCTCTATTTTATTTATTTGCTTGACCAAAAAAGTTAAGTAACAGGAGGAGGGTGGAATTGCACCGAGGGGAACTGGAACACAAGGGCCGGCAAACACTAGTGTAAAATTGAATTTCAACCACCCTGTGAAAGTTTCAATGGGGGACTTATTCATTTAGTCTTCTTTTGGCATTCCTGATCGTCACAGAATCGCATTAAATTAACTCATGCAAACACGAGTCAAAGTTTAAACCCTCAGCAATTCTGGGCTAAACAAAGCTGGTCAAGTGGTGAGAGCATGGGGCATCTGCCGCGATAGTGTTTCTCATTTTGGAATATAAAGCTGTTTGTCAAAGTAGCTGACAAATATGTGTCAAGGAATTATATGTTATGTTAGGTGGTGCCTGTAAAAGCAAACGCCAGTCAATGGTTCTACTTTTTTGGCACTAGGCATTTGTTTTTTTACTGCAAATATCCAAATAATTTTTGATCCACTCCTAATGATAGAGGGCTGATAGTTTCCCCAACAGAGAAAATATAGTCAGATTTTTATATGAGCAATATCTATTGTATCAGGCTCTGAGTGTCAGTGCTTTTTAAATGTGAGGTTTTTAAAAAAAATCAGTGCAGCTCTGTTCATATGTTGAGAACTGGAACTTTCTGTGTTCATAAAGTAATTCTTTGGAGGAATAAATATTAGGCAAAGCTTTTATGCACATCTCCCCTGAAATCCATTGGCAGGCCTGGAATGCAGTTTGCTGTGGATCTGCAATATTTTCAGTGAAGCTATACATTCAAAAGACAAGTACTGCTTTTATTCTCTAGTGACTTTTTGGGACATTACTTGTGCTATGCTACAAGTATGGAATTGTACTGTAATCACATTTATATAATGCTTCACATGCCTGAGGGGTACCAAACAATATTAGTGGATAGATAGCATGTAGCACAGTAGGTAGTGATACTGGTCAGTAATAGACAGTCTGAGGATCTGTTGATAGTTACTTCAAGGCCCAGAGCTGATTAGATCGCATGTTTCATTGCATCGGGATCCTACCATGGAGCAGGGGGTGTGTGTGTGTGTTTTTCTGGGCTAGCCTTTAAACTGTCTGCCTCATTATAGCACTGAAGGAGATCATTGAAGCGGCTCAGGCTGGGATGCCTCATATGGAGAGTGAATTGAGCGCAGTTGCTTGCACTTGATTCTTTTAGGTATTGAGATTTTGATTACAAATAACTTTAGAAGAACTTCACAGAGGAGCGGAGGTGTGCAGGAAGTATTTTTCAATATTTCAGGATTGGACAATTCTGGAAAAGAGGGTGAGTGTTATGAGTGTTGTGTCCTCTTTTGTCTTTCCTGGTGAGTTAGGGTCATGTCACGGTTGTGTGTGTAGAGAAGGCACGTGAATTTGGCGGGAAGCTGATTTCATATCATTTTTATTTTTTGTAATTTATGTTCTATACTATGTCTGAAAACTCTGGAACATCTCTGCATAGTAGGTTCAACTCACGAGACCACTGACACAAATCTATTAAATCTCCCACCAAAGACTCACCAAAGACTCCGGATAGTTACCCGTGATTGCTGGTCTCTTTATTAATGTAATAACTGCACTTTCACAATTGCTTTATTAACCTTCCTGCTTTCTCAAATTTGCTTGAAAATGCACCATTTGTCCACTCTTTTTTCAAAATGTTGTTGTTCGGGCTCGCTCGCTACGCTCGCTCGCTGTGGTGCAGTATGCCAATAATTTGACGCCCCACCACTTTCAAATGTCACCAGCCACCACTGGAGTTAGATTCTCCTGTTGAAACCACACGTTAATTTCCTTTTCTCCCACTATTGTTGTTCTTGCTGGGAGTCTATCTGTAGTACTAAGTACAGTTAGAATCAACAGGTCCATTCTCCTAGGATCATGACACTGGACACGATCCCAGGAGAGCAGGAACCCCAGGATTCCTTGCACATTGAGAGGGAGAGAGTCTGCAATGATGGATGCTCATGAAGAGCTTTGCAATGTCTTCGACGCACCCAAACCATCATTCCTAATATTTTGGACCAATCAGTTACTTAGGATACCCTGGATCACCAGATTATCATCAAATGTCTCCAGCATTGATTATTATTGTTGGCACATTACGGCATTGAATTAAATCTTTCCGGATAAGTTCAAGCACTAAATGATCTAGAGGCATATTTACAAGTACCATTCGCCACCGTAGCCTCACTTTTTGGATTATCCGGTGGAGTAGCGCTATTTCCCATATTTATAAGGTAGTGCTAAGCCAATTAACGTGGCTCAACACAACCTTGGAAATATGCCCCTTTCCGTCGCAGTCCTCTGCGGCAAAGGGGCATGCAATGGGTGTTTCTGTGGACATTCCACCGCAACACCCATTGCTGTTTGATGCTTCCCCAGATTTACAAAGCTGAGGCAGTGTCAAAAACATGCCATTCTAACGCCATGGATTACTAGGCATTAGAATGGCAATACTTGGAGGATTTATTAATTTCTCCTCCTTTTTTGCTCTTTCCGTGTGTGCTGCATTCTGCAGTACACATAGAAAGAGCGAAATGCCAATAATGATTGTTTATGTGCAGGAAGTTGTCCCTTCCTGCACATAAACAAACACCCCTGCAGCGCAGGCACCCTTCCAACATGGCGGCATGGTGCCTGCACTGTTGCTAGGCAGCTTTTATTTTCACAAGAAATAGGGGAAACAGAAGGGTGCGCCATATTCTTGTGAATACGGTGCATCCCTGCATTTTGAAAATGTCAGAGCACAGTGCTGCTGAATTTGGTGCAACTCTGCGCTCCGACATTTTTTTGTAAATACACCCCCTCGTTTGTATAGGGAAGCCGTTGAGTGGCCCTCCCTGTCCATCTGCTGCTCAAAGTTTACTAAATATGCCACATATATAAAAATAACACTCTGATTTTATCCTTCTGCTACACTGCACTGAAACGCATTTTCTCACCGAGGAAAGTGAACATAAAGTTATATCAAGGGGTCAGATCTTTCTTTTATCAGTGGTTTAGGCAGACAAAGCAGAAGCTGCACCGCACAGAACATAAGCACCTGTCCATTAGACTTGAGCAACAGATCCACTGCTCCCTTCTCTTAAGTTGCAGTCATCATGTCTGCATCAGGTACCGAAGATGCTGCCGAAAACTGTTGTACATCCTGATCTTGAACATGTTCCTGCAAATTAAATGAATAGTTTAGGTATCTTGAATATTTAGTTTGATATGAACAAAAATGACTATTCTTAATGGCTGTGCAGGGTGGTGTGTTGATGTCTGCGTCCTTGTTATGCACCGTTGACAATGTTCGGTAATAGGTTAATGGGGTTTGATAAGTGGTAGGTCAGAGGGAAGTGACAGTATACTGTGTTCGCTTTCTAGCTCTTAAGTCCTGAATTTGTGCACTGTGCCTCTTTTGATTTAACTCCTTTTCATTGTCAGAACTGTTGCTCTGAAAAGTGATTCATACCTGCTAGTTAGTCATAACATTTTAGTTTATAATTAGGGTGTTACCTATATAGAATCATATAGCTTACTGTGCAAATTACTACATGCTGCATATTTAGGAGTTGCAAATATGCCACATATGATTTCTTCATATGCCAGCCATTGCCTTTTCCATCCAGCTACACTCACATTCTTAGAACACTCCTTCCGAGAATGTATTATAACTGTCCCCTTAAGGTCTCTAGAGATTTGCTTGCTGTCACCTGTCTGGATATGTGCCTTGAATACCCCTGGGAACCTAGCAGTTTAAATTAGAAAGATATGGCTGCTCTAAGCCACTTGTCCTTTGATTTTATGCATTTAAACTTCTGAAATTATTCTACTGTCATAACATATCTAGACATATATACCCACTACAAAATACTTTCTTTTATTTCAATGTCTTTTTACATTTGTTCAGAATGGATGTCATTTCAATTATATACATTTCATTAACAATATTTTAGTAACCCTTAATGAGATTTTCTGCTTGTTTGTTAAGCTATAAAAAGAAGTTCATCTGCAGTGTCTCTGATTAGCATTTATATATCTACATCAGATGTTCAAAAACGCCCAAAAAAATACCAGTCAAATGTGGGTCTTGTTAAGTCAAGCAGTCATAGCACATTTGTTTTTAGATTCATTGGATGGTCACCAGGCCAAAACCGTGTCAGGTTTTTAAAAATAAACATGATTTCATCTATACTCTTTCAAGCGACTTGCACATGGGTGAGCAATCTCATTCTGAGGTATTTTTGGAACTTATATCAGGTAAGTCTGTTATATGTCATGCTTCATTTTCCCACTTTCACTGTTTATTTTTTTTTAAAGCAGGTGAATTCTCCATTATTAGAAATGGGATTTCTGATTGTCCGATCCCGCACCCGGTACAAGCCAGAACCACCATTCTAGATAGGGAAAGCTAGTTACACACTAAAAGATAACCTGCGCTCACACTCTGGCAGCTTGGCACGGGCAGTCAGGCTTATCTAAAGAGGCAACATGTAAAGTATTTGTGAAGCACACACAGCAACACAATGAAAACACCACAATAATATTCCACATAGGGTTAGGAAAATAGATTATATTTTTATGAGTAAAACAAGACCAAAATGACAACAATCCTATAAGTAGAACCAGATTTATGAATTTTTAAACATGTAATCAAATGATAGTGCTTAGAGTCATAAAGCGCCAACCGGGGACATATGGTTGTGCTAGACTGGGGTGAATCCAAAGTTCAGGCCGACTGCGATGAAGAGCAGGCTGGTTACAGGACTCACGCAGGACTCAGTGAAAAAGTACCTTTGATGGAAGAAGCGTCAACGTTGAAGACTCGATGCGAGGATCAGAGGAGGTGTCGTCAATCTTGTGGATGCAGGCAATGCGTCAGTTCCGATCCGAAACAGTCGTCGAAGGCTTCATCAATGAACCCTTTTACAATGCAAGGGATGTGTCATCATCGAGCCGTGCAATCCTTCATCATTGAGCTGCGCATACCGGCGAAGCGATGTCGTCGAGCGCCAGATCAGTTCCGATCAGTTCCGATCAGCGCAAAATTGACGATGAATCAGTTTTTATGGATCAGCACAGCAGAAATCACCTCTCAAGGACCCAGAACTGGATTGACACCATTTGGCACGGCATGACTCACAAATGGCAGATCCAGGTGCTGTTGCAGGGTTGAAGAAATTATTTGATGGCTCTGAGACTTCAGAACAGGGGGGCAAGCCAGCAAGTCCTTGGACTCACTCTGGGTTCAAGTGAGATGGGTCCAGTCCTTGTCTTCAGCAAGGGAGGGATCATAAGGGCAGCACAGACAAGCAGAAAAGCAGCTCATCAAGAGCAGCAGTCAAACAAATTGGCAATCCTTGAAGCACAGCAGTCTTTACGCCTGGCAGAGTTCTTCACAGGTCCACTAGTGTACTGTCTTTGAAGGGTCCGAGTCCCAGTACTGTTGTGCCTTTGAAGCTGGGGTGACTTTAAAGAAGGGTCTTTGAAGTACACTCAGGCTCTTTCTTCCCATCATTGGCTGCAAACTCAGTAGGGGGTAATCAGCCCTTTGTGTGTGAAACAGGACACTGCCTATTCAGGTGTAAGTTCCAGCTGCCCCCTCTATTCCTGCTCAGGAAGAGCTATCAGATTGCAGGTGAATGCAGATGAGTTATCTGTCACACCTACCCTTCCTGTGTTTGTGGCTGTCAAGAGGGAATGCACAAAGTGTAGCTGTCACCCACCCAGACGTTTATTGGAGACAGGATGCAGGCACATAGAGCAGTAGGAGCAGAGAAATGCCCACTTTCTAAAAGGGGCACTTCTAAAATAGTAATGTGAAATCCAACTTTACCATTAAGGAGGATTTATCACTAGCATTCCAAATATATATAAAACATGAGACAGCTACTCCTTTCTGATCAGGAATTACAGCTTAAAAGTGTATTAAGGAATTCCCAATGTTAACTTATTAGAGCAGTAGTGAAAAAACAAATTTGGGTGTTTGTCACTACCAGGACATGCAAAACTTAAAAGTACATGTCCTACATTTTACTTACAGAGCACTCTGCCCTATGGGCTACCTAAGGGCCTACCGTAGAGGTGACTTATGTGTAATAAGAGGAGGGTTTAAGGCTCGGCAAGTAGTTTTAAATGCTGAGTCGTAGTGGCAGTAAACCTTATACACAGGTCCTGCAATGGCAGGCCTGGGACAGGTATGAAAGGTTACTTGTGTGCGTTGCACAATCAGTGCTGTAGGCCTACTAGCAGCATTTAGGTTACAGGCCCTGGGTATATGGTATACCACTTTACAAGGGACTTACAGATAAACTAAATATGTCAATTGTGTATACATTAATGTTACCATGTTTAGGGTAGAGGCACATAAACTTTAGCACTGGTCAGGAGTGGAAAGTGCTCAGAGTCTTTAGGTCAACAAAGAAATCTGCAAAAAGAGGAGGTAAACAGGCAAAAAGTTTGGAGGAAGGCCACCCTAGGAATGGCAGGTCTAGCACCCATCATAACATTTACTTTAGGATGACCAAATCAATGAAAAAACAGTTTTTTGAAACTTTCAGAAAATCCAACTGATATAACACTGCTATCACTCACTTCAAAGCCCTATGTGACAATCTGGCCACATTTGTTACAGAGAGCATTGAGGCAATCCACTAGAAGTGTCCTCCTAAGTTAACTAATGCAGAGCAAAATCTTACCTCATCTTTGGATACCACTCCTCACCCCCTCTTGAGGAATGTTCTGCACTTTCTGTGACCCAAACCACTGAGCTTATAAAGGCTATCAAATCTAGGTCACCACTAGATTTATGTACTCCCAGAATGCTTAAACTACCTTTGAACATACTGAGAGCCTGATTTAAATGTTGGCAGGCGTGCCGGTTTATCCACTGGGGTGATGGAGTAAATTACTCCGTCACCCTGACGGAGATGCCACCCGTCAAATTTAGAAATGTCTGCTGACCCCATGGGCATTTCTAGCATTGGCAGGCACCACCTTCAGGGCAGTCCCTATTAATAAGCTGTAAGTTTAACGGATGGATCCATCAAAATGACGGAGCTGTACGGCAAACTTACAATTTTCTTTTTTATTTAGAAGAAGAGAAACGCAAAGCAAGGTTTCCTTTTTGAAATAAAAAAAAACAATTCCCCCTGTTGCCATGGAAATTTCCTACCATTTCAAATGGGGCATTGAGCATATTTTAGTGTCCATTACCTCCAGGTTTTACCTAGCAGTGACAGGCATAGAAAATCAGTTGTATGTCCATCTATTTAAATTAGGTGGGTGGGCATACTGCCAAACGTCCGAAAGCCTTCACTCCATCAAGTCATCAGAAAGGTTTGACCACGGCAGAGACAGAGTAGTCTCTGCCATTCCCAAACCTGTGGTCTGCCCAATTCTAAATTGGGCCCATGGGCCATAATGTTGGTGGGATGGGAACTCTGCTGCATTTGCAACAGAGCTTCCTCTCCGCCAACATTTAAAACAGTATCAAAGTCTTGAACTTACCAAGATCTGCAGTCTCTCTTTTACTTGAATGAATAAGTGTCATATATAAAGCACACAGCTGCTTCCTAAGAAGCATTCCGACGCTAAAGAAGCCTGTAAAGTGAGACACTAACTTAGAATTCCCTGAAAAGGTGAGTTTTTAACAATGTGTTGAAAGCCTTTTCTGTATCTAGATCTCCGAGGCCATTAGGAAGCAGGTTTCTGTGTTTTGCAGCCAGATAGATGAAGGAGCATCCCCCTAGCCTCTCCTTATGTGTTTTAGGAATACATACCAATCCCTGGTTGGAGGAGTGTAAAATTCTACGAGGGTCATACTTCTTGAATCTCCTTTGTATGTAGAGTGGAACAAATGTATGCAAGGCCCTATAAGTGAAAGTCAGGGCTTTAAATATTACCCTCTGTTTGATCTGGAGCCACTGTAGTGTCTTCAAGTTTTGACTAGTTGATTGTCTTCTGGGACAGTTCAAAATTAGAGACAAAGTGGCATTTTGAACCAATTGTAATTGATTGAGAAGACCAGCCGGTAATCTAAAATACAGTGAATTTGCATAATCCAGCTTCGCCGTGATCATCGAACAAATCATCATCTTGCGAGTATGGTGATGTAGGAATAGCAAGGTTTTCTTTAATGATTTTAAAAGAATAAAGCAAGCCACTGTGATATTTCTCACCTGTGGTTTGAAAGATATTTGGTTATCATATTTTACACCCAGGTTCCTTACCTCACTTTTAGGAATTGGAGGAGGATCCAAGTCATCTGGCCACAGCAATGTGGCCGCCGGAAAGCCCAAAGCTCCAAAGAACAACTTTTCAGATTTGTCTGAATTCAGCTTTAGGTAGCTACGTTTCATCCAATTCACAACTGCAGTCAAACAGCTCTGGGCATTTTCCACCACTGGGCTATCCGATTGTTGAAAGGGAAGCATCAGCTGGGCGTCATCAGCATAGGAGACAAGATTACAGCACCAGTTCTCCACTAACTTGCCCAACGGTGCTAGATAGATGTTGAATAGTGTGGGTCTCAAAATCCGAACATTGTGGTACCCCACAACACAATTTCATTAAGTCCGAGGTAAATGATGTAGGATGAACACCCTGCTCCCTATCCAATAAAACATATTTGAGCAACTTATTGGCCATGTTGTTAATGCCGGCGGTCCTCAGCCTGTCCAACAGGATCTCATGGGAGACCGTGTCAAACGGGGCTGAAAGGTCCAGCAAGGCGATCACTGATTTTATACCTTAATCCAGATTGGATTTAACAATTTCTGCCATCTTGAGAAGGACCTCCTCTGTACTAAAGTCTTTACCAAAACCTGATTGGGAGTGATGCAGAGAAGCAATGTTTTCGATAAAATGGGAAATCTGAGACTTGACTAACTGGCCTAGCAATTTTCCCAGAATGAGAAGGTGGGAGATTGGTCTATAGTTACTCATACAGGAAGGGTCTGAGTTTGCTTTTTCTAACAAAGGGAGGACCAGAGCCTTCTTCCATAATTTAGGGAGGATGCCCATTTTTAGTGCTTGAAAAAATAGCTATTGATTTGTTTGCTAAGCACTGGTAAAACCAACTTTAAAATAATTGGCGGGCAAGGTTCAAGAGGAGATCTAGATTTCACTGTCAAAAAGCCTAACTGGTTTCTTCCAAAGAGATACTCTCAAATTCTGATTGTATAGGTCTGTCTATAGGAGGTGATACTGCTTGACAATGGTCAGGACCATCGGAACTATTGTCAGTGGCCAAAGAATTTCTTTTCATAATCTTGTCCTGAGAAAAGTCAGAGAGATGGTCACATAGGTCCTACGTAGCTCCTACATTTTGTTTAGTACTAATTGGAGAGAGGAAAAATGTAACACTCTGAAAGATAGCTTTGGTTGTTTTACCCTTTTTCCCAGCATTATCAACTAGTTTGGTGATGGCATTCTCTCCAGCTGGCAGTGTTTTCTTATGAAAGGCCCTAAGTGGTGCTTTATACGTAGCCTTGTCATTTGGGTTGCAACCCCTCCTCCACTTACTTCCAAGGCATTTACAATGCATTTTTCCATCACACAAGCATTGAGTAAACCAAAAGTTGAAGGGGACTTGTGTTTTGAGGTGTTAGGTTTTATGGGCACCACTTCATCCAGAGCCTCCTGGAGGAGACTGTTGAAACTTTCAACATTAGCAACTAAATTAGGCCCCACCTTCAGCACTGTTTTATTGAGTGAATGAGTTACATTGCCAACAGTGATTTTGTACCAGGGACTTGTATCTGAAATTAACTTGACATCAGATTTGACCAATGCCAATAACTACCAATAAAAAGGAACAAAATAGTGGTCTGATCAAATTACTGGATAAAGAGTATTAAATACAGATTGGTCAGCTTATAAAAAATTTGATTCAGCAAGGGCCCCTTGTTGTGAGTCGGGCTATTACTTCTAAACGGAAGATTTAGGTTCTCTATTGCATTTTTCAGCCTTAAAGCCCATTTATTGTTAGGATTATCCATATGGACATTGAAATCTCCTAGCACTGTGACATTTGAATATTATAAGTATAGAGTAGCTATTGATTTGGCCAATATTTCACCAGAGTTAGCAAAGCAACTTGGAGGACAGTATATTAAGGCTCCAGAGAAGGATAGATTAGTTGTTCCTATGACTTCCACGTTTTTGGTAGTACTGTTAAAAAGGGAACAATGAATCACTGCCACTCCCCACCCCCACTTGGTTCTTATGATTAAGAGAGACTATAGTGTAGCTTTCTGTTAAGGTGAGTGTGATATTCAGGCCAGAGGAATTATTCAGCCATGTCTCAGAGATAAATAAAATGTCCCAAAAATTGCAAGCAACTCCCATGCATCCAATTTGTATTTGGCTAAGAACTTTGCATTGATTAAGCATGCTATAAAGCATGCTCTACTGCAGCTATGGTTCCTTCAAACTCTAAAAAGGCCTTAATCACCACTGCTGTTAAAGAAACTGACAGTTGACCCATCCAACCTGTGTGATTGCAGACCTATTTCTTTACTTCCCTTTCCATCCAAAATCATGGCAAAGTAGTGAATAAACAACTTTCTGATTATTTGAAAGTCAATTCCTTGCTTCACCCATCTCAATCAGGCTTCAGACCAGCCCATAGTACAGAATCAACCTTTCTTGCCATGACTGATGATCTGCAAACTATCATGGATACGGGTGGTTCTGCCGCTCTGGTACTTTTAGACTCAGTGCAGCATTCTATACCATGTCCCGTCCAGTTCTCTTATCTGACCTTTCTAAATTTTAAGTCAGAGGATCTGCTTTTAAATGACTATACTTTTTTTGTCAGACAGGAAACAAACTGTCTCCTGTCCTCCCTTTATTTTTGAGACATTTTTGTTGAACTGCAAGTTACTTTATGAATCCACATTGAGTCCTATCGTATTTAATATTTACATTTCCCCATTGGCAGCTCTAGTCAGATCCTTTGGTTCAAATATCATTTTCTATGCTGATGACACTGAAATCATTGTCACAATTTCTGGGAACTATGACTCATCTAAATTTTCTTTCTGTGAATGCATGGTTTCACTTGCCAATTGGATGACTCAAAATTATCTCAAACGTAATTCTGATAAAACAGATAGATTCCCATTTGATAAACAAAACTCACTCTGGTCCCCATGTTGGTGACCTGCACAAGGAGCGATTTATCCTTCCTCTGTGGACTTTGCATAGAATTTAGGAATAATATTTGACAATAAATTGACCTTCGTCAAACATATCAAACAAGTGGCTGCCAATTGCTTCCTCATCTTACATCTTTTGTGTAAAGATCTTCATATGATGCATGTGTTTTCCAGGAAAATATTGGTACAAGCATTCATCATTTCTTGCATTCACTATTGACTTTTGGTCTAAGTTTACCTTTGTGAGTACCAAAAAGTAATAAAGTTAGACTTTTGGTCTAAGTTCACCTTTGTGAATACCAAAAAGTAGTAAAGTTAGACTTTTGGTCTAAGTTCACCATTGTGAATACCAAATACTGTGTGTAAGTTTCCCTAACACTCCCCTTCCAGCCCCTCTGCTAATTCAATTACTGGGGCTCCTGTCTGGCTGGGGGTGCAGGATGTGGGAGTGAGCCAGTGTCCTGTCCTGTCATTCCCTCTTTGAAAATGAGTTAGGCTACTACACCCCCATCCTGCCTTTTGCTCTGCAGCTGCAGATTTCCTCCCATCAGATGTCCTTTGTCTCTATGCAGGGCACTTCACACCTCATCAGAGCAGTTTGGCTCAGTCTGTCCAAGGCTGGCCAATCAGGAGAGGCTGCTGGAAGACTGGATTTTGTCTCATTAGAAAAGTTCTATAACTTCTTTTCTGTGATATTTATAATAAATCTAATGTTGTCAAGGTGTTGGATTTATTCTGACTCTCATTTTAATACTTTGAAGTATATTTTTAGCTCACTCCTATCAATAGTTATACTTTATTAAAGTATTCCCATGTTGGCCTATGGAGCCAATGTGCTACAATATGGAGAACGAAATTGGCAGCTTTTACCTCACCAGGGCACATAAAACATATCTTATAATGTCCCTGCTTAGAGGTGCAAGGCACCCTACTCCTGGGGCACTTAAGAGAGACACTAGGGATGACTTATATGTAGAAATAAGGTAGTCTAAGACTTTGGATGTACTGTTACTTCCAAAGTCAAATTTGCATATAATTTAATTTTAAAATCAGGACTGACTTTAAAATGACAGCAGGCAAGACAGCAGTGCACACCTATGTTCATTAAATCTGGTGGGCCTCTAAACCTACATGCCTTAACATATACTAGGGGCTTACAGGTAGGTTACCATACCAATTGTTATTACACCTAATTACCATATACCTTTTACACAGAGCACTGGCCCTGTGTCTGGTTAGCAGAGCCCAGGGCACAACAATCAGAGTCAGTTACTACCAGTATCAGTCATAAAATGGGGGCAATCAGCACAATATGGATGAATTTCTCACGCAGACACACACACATTGCATGGTTACAATGTGAGGTTATAGTTAGGTCAGAGTTTTCATAGGAAGAGCTTTGACAAAACTTTTTCAAAAACCGTTCACTTCAGCTCATGGAAGTGAGTCAAGTCAAGATGTTGGCTTCCCATTTTAATTCCCAGAGGAAACTTTGCTCTCTGATACAGAAGAAAATGGCAGAGCAGAATTACACCAAGTTTGTCAAAAAGTAAAAACTTTACTCAGAAAGTGTGCTTGTGATTTGGTGTAAACCTGTTCAGTATTTTTTGAGAAAACTGAATTTAAAAAGGAGCTCATATTGGTCAGTGAAGGGGTTAATCATCTAGAAAAGTTAGTGAATATTAACTGCTAGGTACCGCGGGACATCTGTGGAACTCTGGCGATACTGAAAATGTTAAGAATATGCGAAACTCTTTGGCTCAGGAGCCTTTTTTCCGGTTAATGTCATACTGCAGTACATGAAGCAGGTCTAATAGAAACGTGGTCCTAACTATAACTACCCAGTGGCGACCGGCACTTGGTAATATATATAAAATACACACACACACACAATTAAGGTATCTGAATGAAACATATAAATTAAAATCGTGAGAAGAAAAAAATAAAATAAGGTGGATATTATTCAGAATTTAGGAGTGAGCGGGGGGTACTACAGTAGCGAGTCACAGTGAAGACTTTGTGATTCAGGACCGTAGTAAACTTTAGGAATTTCCTAAAGTTTTCTAAAAGGTATAAAAGTATGAGGACCATAATTGCCTTTTAAATACTGACTGAAAAATATCTATGAAAATACTAATACTGCAATTAAAAAACGTCAAGCATCAGTTAGTTAAGCCTGAAGATGCTGGGCCTGATTCAAAAAGTTAAAACATAGAAAAAAATATCCAGTTAAAAAAAAATGTGGATTTGCACAGTGAGGAATCTATCCTTAATGTAAAGTTGTACTCTGTTTAGAACTCTGCACTGGGGTACTAGGAAATGTAACATGACATTAATACTTCCCTAGAAGTAGAACCAAAAGAAAAGGATGAGGGACCCCTATAGCAGCTGAACGGTCCATTCTCTTCTTGGTAGGACCAAAATACCTGGGATGCAACTTGGTTTTTATATAAAGAGTATGTTACACACCTGATACACATTGCCAGATGATACATATGAATAGAAGTGCACAAGCTCCACAGAGAACATATAGTCTGACTATAACTTAATCTTCAACTGTTTTGTGAACTGATGTTGAGAGAAAAATAATCTACCATGCGTAAATAGGTAGCTTTGACAAACATGTGCCTATTTTGGGTATTACCCAAAAAAACATAAAATAAGAATATGCAAAAATTTGCATTGTTTGGATGTTCCTAAGCCGTGCTTGGATATGTCTTTAAAAATTTTAATGGTGAAAAGTATTCTAAAATTTAATAATGTTGGTCTTTCCTAAAACATATTATATTGACTTTGATGTAAACAGTAATGAGTTGTTTAAAACTCATATCTGAAAGTAGAAAAAATAATTTAATGCTTTCAATAAAGAGTATTATGGGACCAGCTTAAAATTAGTGTAGTGGAATTTACATCTGCAATTAGCCCACCAAGGCAGTAAAGAAAAAAAAACGAAATTTGGAGACCTCCGTAAGAAATCACCCCACTACTCGTCTCATGTAGTGGAATTTCTACCACCCACTGGAGGCACAGAAGTAGATAGCTAAGAAGGGCATAACGTTCAGCCCCCGATATACTTATCCTTCCTAGCATAATTCAGGGCATTTCTATACACTTAGGGACAGGTTGCTTGTGCCAGTCTTTAATGAGAGCATTTTCAGCAGACATGGTGGCCTATTAGCCACTTTAGATAGCCGCATGATCTACTGTCAATTCTGCAGGACTTATTTTTTGGTCGACCCTAGCGCTGAGCCAAAATTGCATCGACTGGCATGATTTCTGACACCTAAGAAACACATATTGTGATGACTGTGCGACCGGGGTAGCAGAGGGAATGCCAGGCATTTTGTTTTTACATGTACATTAAGGGGCAAATTCACAAGGAGCTATCGCCGAATTAACAGCACTTTATCGCAGCCAAAGTCATGATAAATTTACCTTCCCATTCACAAGCCGGTGTTAACAGCCCACAGCACCAGTTTACCCGCGATAGCAGCTGCAAAAAACATCGCCACAGAGGACCCCCGCAAATATCGCTAATGAGATGCAGAGTAGGCGTTCCCGTGCCAAAAGCCGAGACAACAGCACACCTCAACATTCACAACGACCAGCCACATTGGCGATAAAAACACAAAACAGGCGATAAGGCACGTTAGCACCAGGAAATCTACACCTGCTCTGACCTGGTGTAAAGTCGGACAGCAGCCTGCAAACCAAAAGGGAGCACAGCCCAGGGCTACATCGGAAGGGCAAAAGATGCCATGGAGCCACCCATCATGCGGCCCGGACACCCAAGAGGGCCACAACACCCACCGCCACCACCCCCAGGACCACCCCTCCCTGGCACCCCCCTGACCAAAGACATGCCACATCAGCCACACCTAAACATGTACAAAATATTCCGCTTGATGCAGCACAATCACAACTGGTGACATGCATGTGTCATCACAGAAATGACCAGCACACATTCACTTTCGAAGCAACAAATGAAACTTTATTAAAATGAACAATGAAATGAAATGAAGACACATGGCCTCTCCCCTCGGGACAATACATAGGTCCCAGCCTGTAAGACAAAAAACATGATGAGAAGGTGTGTCCTGCGCACATCAGAGGACAGAGAGAGAGCGAAGGAGAGAGAGAGGAAGAGAGGGAGGGAGAGAGAGAGGAATAGAGGGAGAGAGAGAGAGAGAGAGGGAGAGAAGAGGAGAGAGAGAGGAAGAGAGGGAGGGAGAGAGAGAGGAAGAGAGGGAGAGAGAGAGAGAGTGCCGCCCCTGCGCACCCAGGCCACACTGCTCACCTGCTGCCACCGGTGTGTCTCCAACCACGTGCCGGTATGTATAGCAGGACACCAGGTCACACATCTGATTCAGAGCCGTCAGCTGAAACAGAGCCCAGATACATGACTGGCACAGTACACACACTTGCACAAGACAACATCGCCTGCCCGCCCATGCACACCCAGGCAGAGGCACCCCAACCCCTCCCGCCGCCCATCGGAGCATGCCCGCCCATGCACACCCAGGCCTCTATGCTCACCTTCCGCCACCGGCGCGTAGACAGGAGGTCCCACCATGTGCCGCTGCAAGCCACAAGCCCGGGGCCCGCGGACTTGGCACCCTCCACATCATGCAGCCCCGCTCCGCAGGCCACCAGGTCTCACGTTTGGGGCTGGGTCTTGATTACTCCATGGCAGAGGACATACCAGTGCACCCGGCACCATCGCAGGCTGCACACCCGCTCAGCCCAATGGGTGCCACCAACTCTGGGATCCCGAAGCGACGCCACGTGGCGGTAGGCCCGCGCTGCCCGCTGGCTCTAGCCTACAATGCGGTCCAGCAGGGCACACAAAACCTGAGCTGTCCGGACCGCCGGGACGGGGCATCATCGCGGGCTGCACACCCGCTCAGCAGCTCAAGGTGCCACTGACACAGTGCACCCAAAGTCACCGTCCCGTGGCGGGGTGCCTGTGCCGTCCGCAAGGCCCCGGGTGCTACTAACCCTGTGCAACCCCAGTCTGCACTACGTGGTGGTAGGCCCGTGCCTTACTCAAGGCCCCGGATGCCACTAACCCTGTGCAACCCCAGTCTGCGCCACGTGGTGGTAGGCCCGTGCCTTACTCAAGGCCCCGGATGCCACTAACCCTGTGCACAACATCTCATGGGCCCTATATGAGTGCGAACTGTGGAGCGCCCGTCATCCAGTCACCACCGGAAGAGGGGAATGTGATGTCGTCGACCCCTTATGTTGGCGGAGTCAAATGGCCTGTGACGCCTGTGCCGGATGGGTGTGGTGTGTGTGAAAACCTGCCCTGAGGGAGTGGCTGTGACATGCTGACAACTAGACCAGTGACCTGCACACCACCAGCCAGTACGGCTGCGACGGGTAGCAATGAGGGCCCCCCTCGGGGCATAAGCGGAGTGGTCTGGCCTGCCATACGCCGGACCAGCGCAGGGCTTGCAACAATGACTCGTGGGATCTGGGCGTGGTCCAGTCCATGTCCGGACAAGGAAGTGACTGATGCGTGTGTCCCTGTTGTAGTATTTACGGGACCCGGTACACAAAATGCAATGTCGCACCCTCTGACTGGCATCCCACAGGATGAACATCATTGACGCAAGGGAAGGCACTGTCCCCACATTCATCCACACATCCATACATGAATGACGTAAGACATTACACAGCAGTGCGTCACTGGATGTTTATTTGCACATCCAGTGCAGTCATGCAGCTGGAGCGGTACAGGGCAATGCCGAGCGCACTACACAATATGGGCCCGTGGAGGGCCAGCCAGTGTACATCCGGGGATGACCTGTACTGCGGATGGGGACGGGTACAGTCCGCTGTCTGTCCGCCGTGTCAATGGTCGTCAAACAGGATGTGGCAGTCCATGTCGCTGTCCAAGGTGGGTGCATCGGAGTGTATCGGGGGTCAGTGGTAGGTCTTGAGGCCATGTGCGGCACCAAGCAGAAACAGGCAAGGTGGCGGAAATGGATGCTAGTGCCTGGCCCTCCTGACCACAGTCCCATCCACGTCCTCGTCCCCGGGTGTGTGCCCTGCCCCACCTGTGGGTGTTGCAGTACCGGCTGCAGCACTGTGTGCCACTGACACATCAGGGGCCGGAGGAGGATTGTCGGCCGCACTGTGTGGCAGTGACACAGCAGGTGCCGGAGTGAATACGCCTGCCGCACTGGGAGGCACTGACACACCAAGGGGCGATGATGTGGATGGTGTGGGGGCAGCAGCATTCAACATCGCCACGCCTTGTGGCAGCAATGCCATGATGAAGACATGCAGGGCCTGGTAGATCCCAGCTACATTTCGCTGATGTGCAGTGGTGGCTGCCATCCTTTCCGCCTCCATCCGCACCATGTCCTCCATGAGCCTCCGCATGTGTGCCAGCTCACGGCTGGCATCGCTGGGGCCACTCTGAGCGGACAGGTATTCCTCCCTCCGCGTCATGACTCCAGCGATGTCAGTCAGGGCTCGTTAGAGACCATGGGGCAGACATAGACACCCAAGGATGGCGTCCAGTTTGGTAGCCATGAGGTCAAACCCCACCCGCACCTGCTCGGCCGTCTCCCTCTGGCCCTCCAGCACACGGCGTTGGAAGCCCATTTGTTGTTCCTGGGGGTCTTGGGAGAGTGCCGGGGCTGTGGGTGCCTCCTGCTGGGTGGTTTGGGTGGTGGGTGGGGTCTCATCGATGTAGCTGGGCTGCCATGATCCTGGAGGTGGCTGCGGATGAGGTCAATGATGTCTTGGATGGTTTGGGTGTCGATGCTGGTGTTGTCCTCCTCGTCGTCATCAGTGAAGAGTGGCTGGGACTGCTCTGCAGGAGGTGTTGACGATGCCCCTGCGATGTGAAGGGGAGATGGTGTATTACAATGTGTGCACATGTATGTAGCCGCATGGTACAGGTTGACATTCAGACAGCATGGCATTGTACATTGTGACAGTCTGTGGGTCTGGGCGAGGACCCAGGGTCATTGTGGGTGTGCACTGTGCCCTGCTTGCTTGTGCATGTGGGCCATTGTGGCCATCTCCCCCGTACCCCCAGTACCTGGTGGTCACTCACCCTGTTGCAGTTGTGTTGTGTCCTGTCGAGCAGTGTCTGGTCCCCCGACTCCGGCCACAGTATCCATACTGATGACTGTCAACACCAGCTCCTCCATGTCATCCAGCTCCAGCTGTGGCGCTGGGCCCCCAGCTCCGGTCTGCGTTGCTGCCTTCTGGTTGGCGCTGAGTTTCTCCTTGGTCTTCCGCTTGATGTCATTCCATCGCTTTTGACCTCGTCCATTGTCCGCTTGTGCTCTCCGACGGCATTCACCTTCTCGACGATGTCCCGCCATATTCCATTTTTGGTGCCCAGTGACACGTTGGAGGTGACGAAGAGTTGTTGATAGTGTTCCATCACCTCCGTGACTATGATCCTGTTCGCCTGCGGACTGAACTTCCTCGTCTTCTTGTCCTTGCCCTTCCCTGTCCCCGAGGTCCTAGGCTGGTCGTCCGGGGTGCTTGTGGGGTTGCGCTCGTCCTCTGCGCCTGCTCCGGCTGCCTCCATGGTGCTTGGGTGTTGGTCAGTTTGTGTGTGGGTGTTTTTTCTACTTATATGGTGATTTTTGACGCCTGCCCGGTGTCTGTTGCAGGCCTGGTGCTGCTTGTCGCTGGTTTCCTCATCACGCTTTGGCCCATCGCGTGTTTTTTGGTGTTGTGGTTTGTGTTTTTATCTCCCTCTTGGTGGTTGTTTCGCGGACATTGTCGCGGTTTCGGCAGACTATCGCTTGCTACCGCCTTGTTGTGAATTCCACGTTGACACAGGGTTATTTTCCCGAGATAGGCTGCGATATGGAAAGTGGCATTACGCTACTCTTGCGGTAGTTATCACGCGTTCTTGTGAATATACCCCTAAGTATTTAAGGCTATATTCAAGCCCAGCGCTTCATTTTAGCCGTCCACATATTCGTTGTTAATAGTTTTGATTTTATCTATGTATCATTTTCTCGTATTCCAGATAAATCAACATCTCTGTGCTACTCGTTTTCCTTTAAAACGCTACAAAGTGTAGGCATGTTTACATTCACTTATCCTTTTTGAGAAATATTTCTCTCATCTGAAATTAGGTATTTGAAGTCTGCCTTTTAGTAAGAATTCACTTCCCGCTTCAAGATTTATGGCGCATTTAGCTTAAATGTTTTGAAGGAATCAAAAATGACTTAAAAGAAGAACACATTTTGGACATGTTCTTTAAAGAAGGCTTAATAACCTTGACAACAAATAAGTGTCTGTCGCCTTGGCGACTTGTTTGTCGCTTAATAATATTCTCTTTCAGAAGATGGATGCATTTATGTTATAATGATGGGAAATAGATGGATTTGCTATATTAAGCCAGGATGTAAGAGTGCTTCATAACTCTCTTGAGCAGGATTTCAGTTAACAGAATCTAGACTCTGAAAAAATTAACTATTTGCACACTCTGAGCACCAAGTCTTAAAGTAATCAGATAGAATGAAATAGCTGGTGTTTTACAGTTATCAAAAATGTGTCTATTGGTAATGTGGCTGTAGTGACATACAAACTTCACATCATTTGATTTTAGATGGAAAGGACGTAAAGCCTTTCCCGCCACATGGGCATTTAATGGTGTATTTATGAGCCCCTTTGTGTTTATCTTGTACCACGCAACGAGGTGCAAGAGTGACGCAAATTAAAAATTAGATTTATGAAGCCAGATAAGGCCAGCTTGTGTGGCCCTGTGTGGCTTTGTAAATCTCGAATAATGGAATGCAGAGTAAAATGCTGTGTTGCATTACTCTGGGCCAAGGAGGCATTTCTATGGGTGGAACATGAATATTCCCATACAATATCCATGGATTTTGAGGCATTTCCAGATTTACAAGAACAATTAAACTTGGGAATGTGACAAAAAGATACGCCTTCCCAGGAGAGGCGTAACAAGGAGGGATATCTTAATTTCTCCTCATTTTTTCCCCTTTCTATGTGTGCTGCATTCTGCAGCACACATAGAAAGAGGAAAATGCCTCTAAGGATTGTTATTGTGCAGGAAGATCTCCCTTCCTGCAAAAAACAATCCTCCATGCAACGTAGCCACCATTGCACCAGGTATCCTGCATTGGCGCTAGGCAGCCCATTGTGATCCATTGCAGGGGAAAGGACAGGAATGCACTGTGTTGCCTTAAGTAGGGCACATTCCTGCCCTTTCCCAGTGAAGCAGAACAGCGCAGCAAGGTGATTTGCTGCACTGCACCACTTTTTCATGAGTATGGCTCTTAGTTTTCTTAGGATATGGACATTTACTTGAGGTCTTATTTATTTCAGTAAGATTAACCTTGTCCATTGGTTTAGTTGCAGGACAGTCATCACATTCATCACTCCATAGATTAAGGAAATGTCTGTCAAGCAATCATTAGTTTAAAAATTCTCTAGTGAGAAGGATATTGTATATCCAAAGTGTACACTAATTCTTTCCACTTCAAGTTGCTTTACATTCTCTACGTTCTTTGTCTGATTCTGATACAAATGCCTCAAACGTCATATTCTTTCTAAAACGGAATTCATTTCTCTTCCAGCAGACCCAAGTCAACTTCATTGCCATGACAATTTCTTGACAGGTGGCCAGACTGATACCGGGAGGTGTAAAGTATTAAAGTATTTATCCTCATGGTTTTGCCTTGTATGCGATTGCATAACACACACTATGTCAAGAGGCTTCACCTCCAGCAGAACCTTTCTCTCAAATAATTTTCAATAAATTATTAATTCTAGACTGATTCCAAGGGTTACAGATTTTGGTCTGAAGATTCCAAATCTGGAATCACTAATAAAGATAGAGGATACGGCGCATCCCTGCATTTAAAAAAAGTGAAAGTCGGAGCATGGCGTTACCAATTTTGGAGTAACACCACGCTTTGACATTTTATTGTAAATATCCCCCACAGTTTTGAACAATACCATCATTTCTGATAAGCACTAATTTATTTTACCACAAGTGGAATAACTTACCTTTTAAGAAATTTCATCAGAAGGCCAATGAGAACCAGATGGCCCTGCCAGACACTAATAATAGCTCCTGAGAGAGGGGAAGTGCCCTTTTCCTACTATGAGATATTTAAATCCCAGTGCTGCCTCCTGTAAAAGTCCTGAAGACATTCTTTGAAAACAGGTTTTGTAATCACCCTGACCAGATATGAAATTTAGGAAACCAGTAAACACATGACCACTCAATGGAAGCTTCAACAGTGTATGAAGGTCAGCCATCAGAATGACCCTGCTCATGGCTGGTGACTTTTTATTTCGATGGGGGCTATCACTCAGCTTATCCACTCTTATGAAGTTTGTGTTACTTACAGCCTACAACTTCATTACGCTTGACTTTTGACTGATTTCTTCTCCAACATACTCTAAGGGCCCGATTCTGATGCGGGTTGGAAAAGCTTCCCGACCGAGGGCCTGATTCTGATGCGGTTAGGAAGGCCTCCTAACGGCATTTGCTCCTTCCAAATCGGATCGGGAACGTGTCTTCCCGACCGAGGGCCCAATTCTGATGCGGTTAGGAACAAATGTTCCCATTGAAGTCAATGGG
Source organism: Calotriton arnoldi (assembly GCA_963921515.1). Classification (NCBI taxonomy): domain Eukaryota; kingdom Metazoa; phylum Chordata; class Amphibia; order Caudata; family Salamandridae; genus Calotriton; species Calotriton arnoldi. The sequence goes on from CAWUFW010003840.1 coordinate 506,828, forward strand.
AGTTCAACCAAATCGTATCTGGAAGCATCCGGATGCATCCTACTCCGCCGGTCGGTCTTTCCCGATCCGAGTGGGTCGGACACCATTTCCCAACCGATTCGGTCGGGAAGCTTTTCCAACCCGCATCAGAATCGGCCCCTAAGTGTGAAGGTAAAATAGCTTCTGTCCCAAGCTGCAATTCAAGCCAGGCGTGTGCACTTGTGAGCAACATTACTTTGCTTAGTGGATTCCAGAACAGTTCTTTTTCAAAATATTTCCACATTTCAATCTACTTTCATTGAACAGATTTTTCAATATATTCATAGGAGAGCAAGGAACTTTTTAAACGACACATGACCTGTTTTTCAGATTCTTCTCTTTCTTTGGCATTCTTATTATTGCAACTTGGTTTGAATCATTAGGGGACAGTTGTTCAAACAGACAGGTCATAAATAGTTGGTGCTAAGTGTGCTCTGACTTTTTGGGCCTGTCTACCATTTTGCAATACAAACTATGCTCTAATAGGTCACTCTGCAAAAGGCCCATTTGCGGGGGTTCACAATTTCACCTGCCTAATAAATTGTATTTAGGCAAATTGCTATTGCAAACCCTGCCATTAGCTACCTACACATAAATGGTGGGCTGCAAAGGACTGCAAAACTGCATCTCTGCATTGAACATTTCCAAATGTATTTATTTAAGCAGCCTGTGTTCTTTATCCTTAACAGATTGTGCTTAAAAATGTTTCCTTTTGAAGAGCAGGATGAAGTTTTCCAAGGGAGACACTGAAAGACACAGAGTGATTCTAATTTGCAAATCAACTGCTGAGTTCTTTGACGTTTCTGTAAATTTCCAATGGTTTGTAACCACAATTGCTCTCACAAGCCCTTATTAATGCCTTCCAAATTGCAATTAGGACAGGACTCCTCTTTCAAGCCCTCTCCTAACTGTGATTTGGAATAAGTTACAGCACCCCTATTGCTATTTGAAAATACCTTTTACATATTGGGGTCATTGTCATGCTTATTCCTTAATTGATGCACACATTTATGAATGCCTTTGGGGGCCATGGAGAGCAGATTGCATTGGTTCTAGCTAGAATTGATGTAATAATGGTGTGGATAAAGGCACAAACCAGGCAAAATCATTCAGCGCTCATCTCAAGTGAGCATGTGTACCCTATGTGAGGCTAAATAGGAAGTGATAGCCACTATCATCCTTAAAGGGAATTGGTACTTGTACCACTTATTAGAGCCTCCCTGGTCGAAAGATAACTTTACTATATTTCAAGACTTTATATTGATGACAAAGTAGACATCTTTACCATGATATACTCCTCACCTAACATCGATGGATTATAAAAGCATCTTGCACTGTCAAAGACAACAGTGGCTCCATCATGGTGGGGGAGAGTGACTTGCTGGGGGGTCCAATATTTTAAAAAGGGGGCAGCAGAAGGGGGCAGGTGCACAGGGAAATGCAGCAAGACAACACCCAGGTCACCACCAAGGCTACCATCTGGCATGAAAAGGGAGGAGCACAAGGGGAGTGGGGAGCGAGGGCCAGGGTGATTGAGGGGGGAGCTAGGGTGATACTACCTAGGTGAGAATAAAGACCACATGGAGCAGACAGATGGTAGTCCACTGTGCTGTCTGATAATGAGAAACTTCAATCAAAAGATGCATTATTCTACCTAGTAACCAGAGGCATTGCAAGAAGATAATACACCATTCCATGCGGTAACCAAACGCTCCCCGTCACAATGACAAGGAAGTGGTAAAGAAGCACTTTTGAAGTTAGCTTGTAAAATTAACAGGTTTGCTGAAGGCAGCGAGGCTGCCATAAGTGAAAGCGCTAGAAATAAAATCCATGCTTTGGGCAACTTGAGATAATGATGTTCCAAGGGAACTGCTGCCCAATCATGGCAGAGAGACCCCTTTTATGAAAGAGAGAGAGGTGGGAAAATGACAGACACCTCATAGGAGAAAGGCTGGGCCAGGGGCTAACTGAGGGTGACTAGGGGGATTGATTAGTGTGTCTTTGACCTCTGCCTTAACAGTCTTAGGCTCCCTGCTCCACAAGGCACTGTGAGACTGGGCGGCACCAATGAAAGTTAGAAGACAATGTTTACCTGGCTTTTTAAGACAAAACAAACCTTGGCATGTAGCTTTGGGTACAGAGTCAGTCATCAGAATATCAGGCAGTCATTTTAGCTAAGCAGGAGTGACAGGGGCGTCCATGTGTTTGGGCACCGTGGCACTTTCTCAGGTGTAATGCAAGGACTGGATTTGGCACAGACAAAGTTCTGAAGGCAAGGGTAGGCATATTTAGCCAAACTGATACCACCGGTCATCTAGATCAAGTGGCAGTTCAACATGGGGGATCAGTGCTGAGAAACTGTCATGGCATGGGCCATGAAGAGCCGGAACAGTCACCCCACGCCTAGGGGAGGGGCGCCCTTAGTCGCGCCACAGGCCTGAGCCCCTCCAGGCCCAGAAGGGGGCTGACCAAAGGGGTCAGGTCGGTGACGTCATCGGGGGCGCAGCAGGAACCTGGACTACCATTTAAGGCTGCGCACCAGGGTTTACGGCCTCTCTGTCCTCTTGGACCTGAAGCAAGCATCATTTCGCGTCATTAAGGATCGAGGTTTCCGGTCAGCGGCTGGCTGCATTTTGCACTGTAGTTTAGAGTGGGCCCTGGTGCGTAGCAGTTACTGAGTTGACACGGCCACTCCTGTATGCGGGGGCGGCCACGTACTGTGTCGCCCACATCGTAGTTGGTGGTCATCGTGCCGAGGAGTGCATTGTATAATATAACATGTGGGATGGGGGTCACGGCTGCTCCCGTATGTGGGTGCGTCCGCATACTGATAAGGTAAAGGCAGTGCTGGCTTGGGTAGGGGGGGCGGGTGCCCACATGGGGTGGTCATCTCGCCCACATGGTAGTCGTGGTCATCTCGCCGAGGAGCGCATTGTATAATATACTTGGGGTCACGGCTGCTCTCCTAGACAGGGGCAGGCTCAATTAGGCAGAGTAGAGGGGATAGCACCTGAGTAGCGCATAGAGGGTAATGAGGCTGGTCCAGTATGTGAGGGCAGCTGTGTACGGCGGTAATTGCCAGGGGGCGGCCCAGATCATCTTTGGGTCATCGCGCCAAAGAGCGCATTGTTTAGTATGAATTTGGGAATGCTGGGTCACGGCTGCTCCTGTGGACGGGGGGGTGGCCTCAATCGAGTGGATTAGGGCTGTATCTGTGCAGGGGGGACCCAGGCTTGGATTTGGGATGTAGCACTAAGGAGCGCACGATTAGCAATGGCCCCGGCTGCTCCCGTACATAGGGAGTGGCCGCAAAGTGATGGTGCATTCAGGCGGAATTTTGATTTGGGTGGAGAGGGCACATGCCTGTTTGACGGGGGGCCCAGGCCTTGTTTGCGGGGGTCACTCCAGGGAGCGCAGGAATAACTACGGCCCCGGCTGCTCCCGTGCATGGTGAGTGGCCGCGTTTGTTGTGAGTCGCACATTCGGGCGGAGAAAGGGCATACACAGGCATTGATTCCGGAGGTCGTGCCAAGGAGCGCAGGTTTAAGGTTCGACTCTGCTGCTCCTGGGGGGAGCCCAGATGGTTGATTGGACTGTCGCGATAATGAGTGCATAATTAACTTGCACATGCGTGAATCCCAGGAACAGGAATGCCATGTAAACAACGCACGGGGAGCACCCATCAGGGATAGGGCACGCACTGGTTTACGTTGCATGTGGTGTGTTGGCGGTCTGCGTTGAAGGTGACCCCGGGGAAAGGGGGTTAAAAAGGCTAGCAAAGTCACCACCCACAGTGTCCTCAGGGATAGCCCAGGCAAATAGGTGAAGGGGTATATATTAAAAAAACAATTACGGCTCAAGGGGTACAGTACACAGAGGTCGCAAGGCGCTCGGATACCAGGTGTGTAACATGTAATTTCCTTGTTTCCGGTTAGTAGGTAGCAAAAACATGGCGCCGAAGCGCGCGCGCACGCTCAACCCCCGGGAAGTCAGCAACTCGGGAGGACTTCCACGCCCTCAGCGAGCTTTGGAAGGTAGCAAAGCGGCATGGCATGGAGGTGGCGCTGCTGAAGTTGGCAGGGGGGCCAAAGCAACAGCAACAGCCAGACGACAGGGCACATAAACAGCAGAGGAAGGTCCCAGTTTGCTATCGGGATGGGCAGCAGGACAAGCCCAGCGCACAGGCTGAAACAGTATCTGCAGTGGTGGGTAGTCAATTACTCAGGACATGGCCACTCACAGCTTGGATCAGGCTGCTGGGGGCCAGTACTTAACACAAGTGTAGGTACAATGGGGCAGAGCATAATGGTGATTGCACCAACAGTGACATTTGTGGGTTCACCACAGGTAGGTGTGGCGCCGGCAGTGACGCAAGCGGCAGGGAGCACTGCAGTCCAGCAGGCCCCGGTAACGGTGGGGGGTGCGCCAGTGCCACCACCATCCGCGCCAGCTACGGCGACAGGGGCACAAGAGGGGTTGGCAGTGCAAGTGTGGGTGATGGGTGATGCTGGCGATGGTGGGGACAGGGGTAGAACAGTCTCCTCCCGCAGTGAGGCCAGCGACGGTGGGGACAAGTGTAGTGCAGTCTCCTCCCGTAGTGACCCCCTTGATATTTGGGTCTACCTCCTTGGTGCTGACCCCTCCTTCAGCACCTACAGAGACAAGAGAAAGAATTCACAAGGAAGAATTTGTTTATGAATTCGACTTGATCAATGCAGGGGTGGTCCCAAGTAGGCCCAGAGCAGGGAAGGAGAGTGAACTAAAGCCAAAAGTGGTGTGGGTAGAGTGGTCCTTAAAGAACTGGGTGACAGGTTTCTCCATTTATGTGGCTATTCTGACTGAGAAATCCCCATCTTTGGCCCCACAATTATTTGGGTACATGTTGCTCATACATGGGGCGGCCTCCAAGTTCCAAGAGTCAGTGTGGCTACAGTACAACCTCAAGTTTAGACAGATGAAAGCGGTTAAGCCGGAAATAGCGTGGGACCAGAGGGAGATAAATATTTCGCACGCAGAGTTCAATATGTCTCGGTCCTTTTGATCTGACAGAATCATGGGGGACAAAAAACTGGCCTGCTGGCAGTACAACAAGAAGGAATGTACCAAGGGGGCAGCATGGAGGTTTAAGCACATTTGCTCCTTCTGTGGGGGGCAAGGGCACCCAGAGTTTAAGTGTTTTAAAAAGCATGGGAAGCAGAGAGAGCAAACAACATCTAAGGGGTGACAGCCCACTTAATTCTAGCAAGCTCCCTACACCAATCCGCCTGCACATTCTCACTCATCTCCTCAGCAAATCTAAAAATAGCAATGACACACACAGGCTCTACTACGGGTTCTGCATTCCTTCCCACGCACCCCCTACATCAGTTCCACCCAAGAATCAATTGTCAGTCCTGCATGAGCTGGTGCGGGAAAAAATTATGAAGGTGGTGCGGTGGGGAGGGTGGCGGGTCCTTTTAGTTCTTCACCATGCAGGTCACTGGTTTGTTTGCCCCTGGGGCTGGTCCCAAAGAAGGAGCCAGGCAAATCCTGCTTGATTCACAACCTCTCTTACCCCACGGGTTTGTCTGTAAATGATGGGTTGGATCCGAAGCTATGTGTAGTGAGATATACCACCTTTGATGAAGCCATTGCAAAACTGCAGAGATTAGGCAGGGGGGCCCTGATGGCCAAGTCAGATATAAATGTGGCCTTCTGCCTTCTACCAATGCACCCAGAGAATACTCGCTTGCTAGGTTTCACTTTTGAGGGTCAGTACTTTCTCGACTTGTGCATGCCCATGGGGTGTTCCATAGCGTGCTCAGTATTTGAGACATTCAGCAGATTCCTGGAGTGGGCGGTGAGGGATTTGGTGTAATCAGACGATGTGGTACATTACTTGGGTGATTTTCTGTTCATGCGTCCCCCGGGCGACCAGGCATGTGGGTGGGCTCTGCAGGGCTTCTGGCAGCGGGCACAGGCTTTCGGGTACCCTTGGCTGAGGACAAGATGGAAGACCCCACAACATGCTTGTCTTTCCTGGGTATTGAGATAGACTCAGTGGTAGGGGTGTGTAGGTTGCCGCAGGAGAAGGTGAGGGCATTCAATGACGCAGTTAGCACCTGTTTAAGAGCCAGGAAGGTCACACTACTCCAGCTGCAGGTCTTGGTAGGGCAATTGAACTTCACTTTGAGAGTGATACCCATGGGAAGAGTTTTTTCAAAGAACATCATGCGAGCAATGACCGGCCTACGGGCAAAGCACCACCACACAAGATTGTCTGCAGAGGTGAGAGAGGACTTAGAGACGTGGAAGGGGTTCCTAGATAATTTCAATGGAACACTATTGTGGTAGCAACCAGCACGGAACTGCAAGGAGGTAGCCCTCTACACAGATGCGGCAGGCAGCATTGAGTTTGGGCAGTGTTGGGTTCTAGATGGTGCATGCAGCATTGGCCAGGGGAATGGATAGTGTCTGGGATCACGCGCAATGTTAACTTTCTAGAATTGTTTCCATCATTGTGGCCCTACGCATTTGGGGTGCATCAGTAGCCAACAGCAGGATAATGTTTTGGTCAGACAGCATGTCAGCGGTCATGGCAATCAATAATCAAAGTGTGAAATGCCTTTGGGTGTTGCAGTTGCTGAAGACTCCTATTCACTTATGTCTCTTGCATAACGTGCATTTTTTCGGCCAAACATGTACCTGGGGGTAGATAATGCAGTTGCTGATGCTTTGCCTCAAACTAAGTTGGCAGTGTTCCCGGCACGGTGGCCACAAGCAGACGAAGTGATGGCGGAGTTCCCAGAGGAGTTGTGGAGGCTTGGTGCCCCATTGCCAGAGACCTAATCACAGCAGCTCTTGCGCCCAAGATAAAACGTATGTATGAAAAGGCTTGGGGGGCGTATGACCCATCGTTCCAGTCAGACGACGAAACAGAAAGGTTCACCCCGGAAGGGGTACTGGGTTTTCTCGCAAGTCAGAGGGACGGGGGAAAATCTAAACCACTGGTGCACTGTCCGCCATTGCCTTCTTTGCTGGGTTAAAAGGGTCAGGGATCTCAGCAAGGTCTTTAGGGTACAGAAGGCCTTGAGGGGATGGGGACGCATGGTCATGGGCGTGGAGGATGGCAGATGACCTATAAACATGGAGAGGTTGTGGAGGATTTTGGGGATCTTGCAGCAGGTTTGCAGGTCCCTGTCTGAAGTAAAGGTTTTCAGCCTCGCTTACACGCTGGCCTTTTTTGGGGCCCTGTGCATCTCAGAGTTGGTTGCATCCTCAAAGAAAGGGGAAGGAGGGCTAGATGTGACAGATGTGCTCCTGGAGGTATGGGCGATCCATCTCAGGATCAAGAGGTCAAAGACAGACCCACTAGGGAAAGGCTCATGGGTGAAATTACACGCGGCCCCTGACGCCTCGTATTGTCCAGTGGCATTGGCAAGGGATTTCCTCAGGGGATAACCAGTGGTGGCCTCAACCAGGCTTCTAGTACACAGGGATGGGGCACCAATGACTCGTTACCAGTTCACTCAGGTGTGTATGCAGGCGCTGGCCCACCTGGGCAAGGATTCAGCGCAGTTTAGCTCCCATTCATTTCGCATTGGGGCGGCACCACAGCGGCATGTATGGGCCTGCCAGCAGAGGCAATCAAAAGTGTGGGTGGATGGCGATCAGCATGTTTTGAGCGGTACGTGCGGCCAAATCCGGTGTAAATTGAGGAATGATGCCCAGGGGCCCGCCAGTTATGGTCAGAACAGCAATTCTCTCTCTTTTACAGTTGATGAGCGCGGGCCAATACACGAATGTTGGTGCGGCATTCCTTATTTCGCAGAACAGCAATGCCACGGTTCCAGTCTGGAGAAGGCCCAGGGGGACGCGGGGTTTGCACACCACTGGGTGAGGGTGGGGAGAGCTAAGATTGCAGGATCTGTTTGGGCAGCTCGAACAAGCGATAGAATCAAAAGTAGTCCCCACCCCGTCATTTTGGTCATTCACGCTGGCGGGAATGATATGATACCACTAGGCAGGCAAGGGGTGGGAGAGGCCTTGTTCGCAGCCATGTCAAGGATAAGAAAATAGTTGCCGACAACATCAATACTTTGGTCGGAGGTAATACCGCAGGTGGTATGGGCTGGTGGGACTCCGGTTAGGGCCATGAATGAGTCAGTAAAGAAGCTGAACCATTCGATCAAAAGAATCTTAGCAGGGAGCTTCTCACCCTGTGGCGGAGCACTGATGATTAACAACAAATGGGGATGCACAACAATGGAGGTTCAGTGACTGGATGGATCCCAGGAGGGTGTAGGATTGGCGTTACAACGGGTAGGTGGTGAGGGGGGACTGACCTGCTGGTGGTCCTGGACTCTCCTGCCCTAACCCACAATGTATGGACTGATTAGAACCTTGGGGAGACTGCCTGTGTTCAGGTACCCCGGTGGGCTGGTGCGCTATGCAGTGCCCTGAATTTCAAGTAGTGCAACAGTTTACTGTTGTGCGTTGGGGCTTCCTGGCACAATGTGCGTAGCTGAGTGGGTGCTGGATGGGCCGAGAAGGCTAAGTTCAAGTTCAAGATCAAGTTTAATGTTGTGCCTATTTGCCTTACTGCTTTTGACATGTTGATGCCGCTAAAATGTGATGTTGTAAATATTTCCGATATACAAGTTTAGGATACTTGTACTTTCGTATTGATTTGTGGTTGGAATAACCTTGTTTGATGTGAATAAAAGGCTACGCCTTGGACAACATACCCCGAATCTAAGATTTCTTGGGCACAGCTGAGCAGGAAGGAAAGGTGAGGGAAGTATGGGAGGAGTGAATGGCACATTGTGCGCGTACAAATAAATTGAAAGACAAAGAGCTCGTTTAGAGGCCAAGTCACCCACCGGCTGGACATTCTGGATGCCTTTGTTTCAGTCTGCACTCTCTAAATTGGCATATGCCCTCATGGTAGCTAAATGCATTAAATGAAAGCGACTCCTCCATGGGGAACATTGCTCACTTCAGGGGCTGTCGTCTGTTCAAATATACACTCTGCACTTCTAGTTATTATCAGTGCTTACTTTGAGCCAGTGGTTTCCGCACCTGGCACTGACAGTTAATTGTCAACAGCAGCCATTATGACATTCTGCCACATGGTGGCGCTGCTTGATTCAGAGATGATCACAGTTGTTTACTAATTCAATATACATTAAAAAAGGGCAAATAGCTGCTGCCCAAGTTATTCTTATAGCATTGGGGGAATTGGAATAGCCTGGACTGTAACACTTGTAGAAGTGTGATGGCTAGCAGTTGTGTTGGTACTGTCATTGGCAGCACTGGCAGAGGTTATGGGTTGGTGGAAGCTGCAACGACCTCCTGCCCTGACACTGTTTTTTACAAATTAAGCACTGGTTATTATAATGCCTTTTTCATCGGAAAGGGGCGGGTGGAGACTGTGACCTGCGGCCTAAAATAACACCCCTTTTGTCTATACACTGTGGGGCTATTTTGCTATTTCTAAACGCTTCTTGTATTTTTCCAAACTACTGTGAAATGTCGATGAATATACTTCAATCTTCATAGCTCACTGCGAAGCACTCTCTCAATAATTAGAGCGCCACTGGAAAACATATGGCATAGTACCCTTTTTTAAGTAGGATGCGTGATTTTAGCTATGTTACATATTTATTTACTTGGAAATGTAATTTGCAGGCTGTTTCATACGTGGTTTTTAATTGAGCTGCTGCAAAATTCTAATAGTTGGCGGACTGCTCATTTTCTAACCTGAATTCTCTGCAGATCAAATCTTGCCCAGTGATGGCTGCGTGGGACAAACGGCGCTGCTTGCCTACAGCAACAGAATACTTGAAAGTCCAACGAAAAGCAATATTTTAAAACATACCTTTGTTGTAACATTCATGTCCATATTTACTACGCCTGGTTGCTCTTAATTAATGTTTTACGCACTGCTGACAGAAACTGTACTGTAAGGTTATCACTGAAACCTAGATAGCAACGCACTTCAAAGTATGTACGAAACGGCATGCTTGAAGCAGCGCCAGTAATGGGATCTGATAGAAAGAATAAGAGAAACTATGCATGTTTAGGTTTATGCACAGATTAAAAAATAAATTTAAATTTGGCAAGAGCGAGATGCAGAACAAAGAGAGGTGCAGGGAGAAAGGAACTCTGGGAAGGCAGCAAAGCACAGAGAGAGAGAGACTGCAGGAAAAGAGGACATGGAGGCTGAGGGAAACCATTCACGAGAACCAGAGGAAAACAAAAATGAGGGGAGGCCAACTAGATTGATACACGGAGAGGCAAGGCAAAAACAGTGTGCGGGGTCTGCAAAGAGCAATATTCAGGAGAATATAAGCAGGCAGACAGAGGACTACATGTTGATGCTTTAATCTAATGCAACATTAAATAACGTAAATTCACTGGGAAAAAAGAATCCACTAAAAACTGTTTATAATATAATTAAATATAGGCATAACGGAATTAGTAGGTGTTGTAGTGACCTGCTGGACACGTTCTAGTGTTCAGCCTTGTGCTGCAACCACACTTTACATCCACCCATCACAGGTGTCACCAGTCAGGTGACCCTGCTAATAAAAGGGGCCGGGCGCACGTGCCCTGGGCCAGTTACCAGCACCTCAACTATGTGTGTGTGTCGTTAATTCGCTTGCATGTGGGCCTAGGGCCCAAGATACCACAATGGCGACGAGCGGGTCGACCCCCGCATGGGGTATGTGTCGATGGCTGCTTGCCTTGCCCACGGAGGAGTAATGGCACCCTACGTATAAGGCACTCCCACACCCACGGTGTGAGCGACTGCTCGAAGAGGGGGACACCTCCTCTTAGCTACGGCTGAGGAGAGGGGAGAGACTGTACGTGAGTCTGCAACAGTCTGATGCCCCGCTGCTGTGCGCCTGCTGAGGGACCAGACGGTGTGATGAGGAGAGGCCAGTGCCAGAAAAAGAAAGCGTCCCAGGACCCCCCTAGAGGAGAGGCAGAGCCCCAGCTCCGGCCTAGCATGACCGAAACCCTGCCAAGACGTTGACTGGCATCCGCCCTGCAGCTGCCCACAGGTGTGTGTCCCTGCAAGCTCCCGCTTCCATACCGGACAGAGACTAGAAGTCACTAAATGCCAGTACGGGCGAAGAGGCTGCAGTCACAGCGAAGCGGCCAAAGCGCGCGAGGGAACAGCTCCCTGACCAATATGCCAAGCCCGCCCCAGCACTGAGAGCAGCCCACTCCGGCAGTCCCAACCCGATACTGCCCATCCATTCACCCAGGAAGGGGGAGCGGAGCCCGCTCCAAGTGAGAGCGGGCCATCGCAAGCAAGAAGAGTAAATAAATAAATAAACTGGCAACGGAGCGCATTCGTGCTCTCACCGGGCAGGCGAGAGAAGTCTGGAAAGCGCTGCGGTGATTCCTGGTCTGTGACCCTCCTGGCACCGGAACACTGTCGGCGTCCACCAGAGCCACGCTGCGCACGCCGCAGCAATTAGTTTAAAGGCAGCCGTGACCCAGGCATGAGGCAGCTGGCATCTGACCTCACAGCCCAGTAACCCGGCCTAAATGGCCTGCCGCGCATTGAGCAGTAAAGAAGCCGTGTCACCTACCATATCAGCCGTCTGCCGGAACCCCCGCCTCCAGGAACGGAGAGACTATCCTGCGCCCGCATGACCTGGAGAACACATGTACGGGAAAAGTGCAGAGGCCTGAGTGCAGCGGCACCTAGCGGCCGCACGGCTGCACAACACCGGGAATACACATTAGGGCACAGGTGGCGCCCGGACAGAGAAACCAGACGGTTTACGTGGAAACACGCACAGGCCCCAGTCATGAACTGTGAGTGAAGCCTGGCTGAGATAGACAAACTGCCCGGTGTCCCTAGGAGCCCACCATGCCTCAGCAACCTCACCCCAGGCAGCTAACAAAGACCTGAGTCAGCAGCACGGCCCGCCGCGTAAGTGAGAATGTTGTGTCCTCACAGTACAGGTGGCTGCAGCGCCACCTAGCGACTGCCCAGAATCTGCACCCGGAGTGAAAGTCTCTAGAAGCAATGCCACGCTGCTGCCTACAGAAGGAAGAGCCCTAGTTCCTACACACATGGGACTGCGCTCATCCACACAGAGCCCGTAACAGCTGCTGTTGTCTGCTAGGGGAACCATACAGCACTGCAATCAACCGCAAGAGACAGTGAAAGGCCGAGTCAGGTGCAGAGAGCACCCACTAGTGGCCAACTGCAGCCACAACCAGAAGAGGTGTTGCCGCCTGCTGTAACTACCCCCATCGGCTCGCAAGAAGAATAAGGAGTGAAAGCATGTTCACCACCAGCGCCTACAGCCACAACGCATAGGGGAGGGAGGATGCACAGGAGTGCCCAAGCTTGCCATAGCGGTCAACACTACATGAATCCAGCCACAGACTGGGAGGGCATGTACCCGCGTCAAGGAAGGAGACCGTAGACCAGCCACAGGCAAGACAAGCTGAAGAGATTGAGCACTGCTCCCAGCACGACTGCAGAGAGTAGCCGATGGCGCTGCCACCTGTTGAAAGGGGGAGAGACTGGAAAACCCCTGAGAGACCCAACATGCACAAAGATACCTCAGCCAAGAGAAGCATTGAGTGGCCAAACAAGGACCGGCAAAAGTACAAAGACCAAAGGCAGCCAAGCATGCTCCACGAAAGGCGCAAGGAGAAAGGAGAATGTGCGCGCACCCCCGCATGGCTGGATGATGCCACCACAGGAAAGGAATTAGCGCCACACGCCCCCAGTGATGAATGGACAAAACCGCAACCTAGAAAACAACCACGCCAAGTGGCAGAAGAAGGCGCTGCGAAGGACCAAGAACGCAGGACCCGAGGTGCGCCGACGCATGCACCTAGAAGTTTGACTGCATGGACAGGCGCCCAGGAGAGTGAAACCTCTCCACAGAAAGGAAGCGAGGTGGAAGGCAACACGGAGAATCTCCACCGCACTAGCGGAGCCCCACAATGGGCCAAACACAGCACAATGTCCTGCCTCAAGACGGAGTCGTCGGTGACCCAAGACAGGCAAGAGAGGAGTCGCACACTCCATGTGGCAGGCCGCCACAGCAACATGTGCTCCGACAACAGATGACACGTGGCCGGACGTCACGTCGCACAGCAAGCAAGGAGCACGTCACACGATGTGACCAATCCTGCCAAGCATGCCAGAACGAAGGCAGAAGCAGGCGCCACGACAGCGCAGCCTCGAGGTCCAAGCACAATGCCCTTGAGTGAAGAAGAGTGACAGTCCTGACACCCCAAAGAACCGGATGAACACAGGTGCGCTGGAAAAGACCAACAAGAGGAGAAAAACGAGGACTCGTACCGCCACAACACAAGAGCGCACCGAGAGACACCAGACAGCCACCAAGGCGGACCGAAGTCCCTGGAGACAGCCCAACGGGAGAACCAAATGTAAGCTGCAGCCAGCGCGAACTGCGTCTCTCTCCAACTCTTCCCAGTGCGACCGTCCAGTCCCGAGCGTCGGCAGTCTAAGTCGGACGGCATCCCTGCTCCTGACCGCAGATGCCACGGGTGAAGAACAGCCTCAGCAAGACAAGGACACAGGCTGCGAAGTCCCTCCAGACATCCTCTCTCCCAGCAAGTTGCCACCACCTGTCGCCCAGGTTCAATGGCAACCACAACATCACTGCCATGTGGATCACCTCATCCAAGTGAGGAACCATCGCAAGCAAAGAAGAATGTGGCAGGACGCCACTACGCGAAGGAAGAAAAGGAGAGTGGCACGATGCCACAGGGCAAACAACCACCACAGGCGCGCATGAGGGAAAAGGAGAAGAGCGACAGGACAGAGGACTCGTGCCAGCACTGCAGAAGGTGTTCATCAACACAAGCCAGCCACCGGGGTGCAGAGACATCACTGGAGACAGCTTCACGGGACGACCAACAGTAAGCCGCTAACCAGCGTAAGCCGCTAACAAGCACGATCTGCGTCCAGGCCCCACGCTTCACAGTTCGATCATCCTCTCACCTGTTACCGGCTGCTTGACCTCGATAGCACCACGCCTAGCAAGTGCACCTGCCAGAAGACAACCGTAAGTGGGCACGAAGTCCCTCCAGTCCTCCTCACTCCACAAGCTCACCAAAAGCAAAAGATCGCCGCCTGTTGCCCAACCGAAATAAATTTATCATAGCCATCACACAGGTGCATCATCACCAAGAACATCGGATGAGCATTGCACCACCAGAGTGGATCCCGACACTCCAGCCAACCGGAGTTCAACGAGGCTAGCCACCCAGGAACCTTCTGTGTGCCCCCGTCAAACCTGAAGCCTGCCGAAGAAGAGCATACCCGACCATTGGACCATCCACCCTTGGGGTTACACGAGGCTTGGCTGTGGCCCTGTTGGGAGTTCCGCAGCGACCCCTCAGCGCGGCCTACGAAAGGCCCACACAGCACACGCGGTCACGTGGCAATCAAGGGGCAAGGGCCGGAACGCTGGGCCGGAACGCTGGGCCGGACGCGCGCAGCGGGCGCGCCGTCGGCGCGCCGAAGGCACGCCAAAGGCAAGCCCATCTGCGCCCATCCGTGCCAAGACCGCGACAAGGGCAGGAAATACTGCCCAAAAGTGCCCAGGTATTGTGTATTCATCTGCTGCACTAAAAACTTTTAACACAAGGGGATCATGCAGATGCCTGATTGCGCCGGACAATTTAAAGGGGGCCTGTTCATGTCACCATTGCAGATTAGAAATTCCTATCACAGTCAATAACCCTAGAACAGCCGCACCTACTAACACTGCCCAATTAAAAGGGGGACTAATTAATGCCCGCTCATTGTGCAGACACTGCCAAGATATCAGAGATGTAATCACGGAGCAACAGTTAGACTTTCTTTTTATCACTGAGACCTGGCTGAAAGACTGGTGTAATCCAGACATCGCTGTAGCGCTGCCACCCGACTATACGATCTGTAGGAAAGACAGAGGGGACACCAGAGGAGGGGGCCTGGCCATTATCCTCCGAGATACATTACACTGTACTAATTTTGAATTGGACACACTTAAGGGAGCAGAAAGCCTTGGTTTCTGCATCTCACTAAATGCCTCTGTGTCCTTTTCGGGAGCCTTGATCTATCGCCCACCTGGTCACAGCGCCACTTTCATCGACTCACTAGGAGACACCTTAAGTCATCTTCTACTGAGATATGCCAACTTCACCTTATTAGGTGATTTTAACCTGCACCTGGAAGACAAAAAAGAGCCAGGAGTAGACAACTTCCTTCAAATAACAGAAATATTTAGGCTGAACCAGATGGTGGATGCCCCCACACACCGAGCTGGCCATACATTGGACGGGGTCTGCTCCAATTTCACCCTGCTCTCTGCAGATCCCCCCATCCCACAGATATGGTCAGACCACAACCTCGTCCCCCTCGCACTCAAGATTCCATTGATGAATCGCCCAGACAAGCAACCTGCTGTCCACCAGTCCAGGCGTAAATGGACACAACTAGTTTGCAATCCCAAGTTGGCTACTACTGCCCAGGCTCAGGTGCCTGCCCTAACAGGGAATACTGCAGTAGACTCACTTCTTTTCCATTCCTGGCTAATTGCAGTTAGCAATGAACTCATCCCACCAGATAAACCCAACAAGAATGTGAAACAAATAACCCATAAAGCCCCCTGGTTTACGCCCACTCTTACATAAATACATCGTCAATGTAAGCAACAAGAGCGTAAATGGAGAAGATGTTATGACGCGGGAAAGAAACAAGCATTTAAAATAAGCAGAAAGCTCTACCATACCCAGATCAAACTAGCCAAAAAAGAGTACTACTCCAACAAAATACAGGAGGCTAAACTAGACCAAAAAGTCATTTTCTCGGTCGTAAAGTCCTTCACCAACCCCAAAGCATTACAGAAAGAATTACCTCCTTCCCAGAGTCTGTGTGATCAAATATCAATCTTCTTTGAAGAAAAGATCCAGAATATCCAAAAGGATTTTATAACGGATTCTGTCCCTACCAAGAACGCCGCCCTGGAGCTCAACCCTGATACTACTAGTCATTCCATCCGCTCATTTGAACCAGTGTTGCTGGAGCAAACTCGTGAAGCAATTGCAGCATGCAAATCAGGTTCTCCCCTGGATGCCTGTCCTCCCACGATTCTCCACCAAATCGTAGACACGGTTAACCCAATAATAAACCAGATTGTTAACTTCTCCTTAAGTTCAGGTACAGTGCCAGAAGAATGGAAGTTAGCGATAGTAAAACCTTTGAAAAAGAAGCCAAATATTGACCCATCTGTGCTCTCTAATCTCCGCCCCATATCACTGCTTCCCTTACTGGGAAAAATTACAGAAAAATGTGTTCATAAAGAACTAACTAAATTTATCGAGGCCGCCAATATCCTCCACCCCCAACAATCAGGTTTCCGCCCTAAGCACTCCACAGAGTCCGGACTCCTGGAAATTACAGACGCTCTAAAAATGATAGCTGACAGAGGCAGGAAGGCTGTGTTGATCCTACTCGACCTATCTGCCGCATTTGATACTATATCACACAGTATTCTCCTGTCAAGACTCAAATCCAGCGGTATTTCTAACACCGCTTTGGAATGGCTAAAATCCTTCCTCTCCAATCACAGACAAGCTGTGTCCCTTGGAACTTTCCTATCTGTTGAACGTACCATCACAACAGGAGTGCCACAGGGTTCATCGCTAAGCCCGCTTCTGTTTAACATTTACATGGCCCCACTCATCTCGCTGATAGCATCATTTGGGATCGAAGTTACCTCCTATGCAGACGATACCCAAATGATCTTATCCCTAGACCACGACTCCACCAACGCCGATCTCAACTTCAAAAGATGCCTAACCAAGGTCATCCAGTGGATGAAGGACAACCACCTCAGGTGCAACACCGATAAAACTGAGATCCCTCCAATAGGAAAAGAGGTCTCATTTCTGCCTGGTGAGTGGTGACTGGAGGGTACAACACCTCCGCCTGATACGGTGAAGGTAGCTAGAAACCTAGGAGTACAGTTTGATTCCGCTCTCACCTTCCAACCACACGCAATGACTTTAGCAGGGACCTGCTTCAGCCTCATAAAATCCTCAAAATAATTTTTTGACTTAATTCCACTCGCCGCAAGGAAATCAGCAGCAGTCGCCCCGATCCTCTCGCGACTGGACTACTGCAACAGCATCCTGGCAGGAGCCAATAAACAAACATTAAAAAGACTCCAAGTGGTCCAACATGCAGCGGCTCGTTTGGTATTAAAACTACCACGAAGGTCCTCTGCATCTTCAGCCTTAAAAACCCTTCATTGGCTCCCACTACATAAGCGAATACTCTTTAATATTCTCCTAATCACCTTTAGAGCCTCACTCAAACTGGGGCCAAAGTACCTCTCATCAAGGTTCACCCCCTACATTACAACTAGAACCCTTAGGGCCTCATCAGCTAACCTCCTCAAACCCCCCAGTTTTAGATGCAAAACAAAGGGAGGAAAAACAATGGCCGTATTAGGTACCAGAGCTTGGAGCCTATTGCCAATGCATCTGAGAAGGTTAAAAACTGAAGCACAATATAGGAAAGCACTGAAAACTTGGATTTTTGGATCCTTAGATGAATTTTGTCTCTCACTCATTTAAGAACATCGGAGCTTCTTCTCACCTCCATACCAGCGCCAGGATGCTCCTTTCGGAGTGGCAGTCAGCGCTTTATAAATACCTCATTTCATTTCAACGGAGTTTCCTGTGAGAGGGGATTTCCGATCGGAGAGATGAGTCGGCAGCAGCTCCACGACAGGCACCGGGAAGCATGGGGGTCGCAGACGAAGACTGGTTGCCTAAATGTCATCAAGCACCGTCGCCTCCAAGGGAGGGCCTCATCCACCAAGGTCCTCCTCCATAGCTGCAGGTTTGCCGTCCACCGGAACCTAAGCGTCTGCAAGATCTCTGAAGGGACTCCACCACCGCTCCAGATGCACCGCTAGCTGAACTATGTACACAGCCTCCAACAACGCGAGACCAGGCCGGTCTGAACGTCATCGCAGCGGTGGACCAACGCTTCCTGACCATGTGGTCCAAAGCTCCAGCCCCGCCCAGCAGATGGCCTGAAGAGACTCATTGGTGCTGTGTGTTGTTTATTTGTTTTCCTTACAGGTTGGACTTTTGTTTGTTTCTTGTCATCAAACTTTGGGAGGGATGTAGTGTCCTGCTGGACACGTTCTAGTGTTCAGCCTTGTGCTGCAACCACACTTTACATCCACCCATCACAGGCGTCACCAGTCAGGTGACCCTGCTAATAAAAGGGGCCGGGCGCACGTGCCCTGGGCCAGTTACCAGCACCTCAACTATGTGTGTGTGTCGTTAATTCGCTTGCATGTGGGCCTAGGGCCCAAGATACCACAGGTGTAACAAGACCCCTGTAAATGCACCGTGGCAGAATGTTATTTGGTCTTTTTAAACTATGAATTAATCCTTTTAAACATGGTAATCATCTTTTTTAATTCGCATTTTATGAAGCCTTTACTACGTGATATTATGTATGAAATGTTTTATATTGTAAGTTTTTATTAACTGAACAATAAATTCTTCTTTAAAAAACAAATGATCAACCTTAAAGAGGGTAGATTCACGGAAAAGAAGAATCCACTAAAAACTGTTTCTAATATAATTAATTACTTTGCCAAGACCATTAAAGAAAAAAATTGGATTTTTCACATTCATATTAGGGAACATAGCAACAGAGGTTTAGCACATTAACCTTTTCAAATACATCCTAATGTCTAAGAAAGCTAAAGAAATTATATTTTTCCAAATACATTGGCAGACCACGGCTGCAAAAGAATTTCAATGTATTTTTTTGAAAAGCAAATGAAAAGCAATGCTTATGCACAGCTTTTAAGCATGCACTTTTCTTAATTGTAGCCATGTGCAGCCTGGTTTTCCTAAATGAACCAAACCTATTGTAAGCACTGTTTTCCTTATTTATGAGCCCCTTGCGCCGTCAGTGTGTTAAGTTGGGTGACGCACTGACAGCGCTACCTGCTGCGTGAAATTTACAAGCCCATGTAAAGCCACTCTGCATGGCTTTACGTGTGCTTGTAAATCTCACCCCATTTCATGCAACACGTTGCGTGTTAGGTGCATGACATGGGTGTTGGTGTGGTTGTTTCAACGCAACACCCATGTCCACTGATGCATTTCCAGATTTATGAGCAATCGTAAATCTGGAAATGCGTCAGGATGCTACGCCACCCCCAGGGGTGGCATAGGGAGGCGCAAAGAGGAGCAATGTTTTCATTTCTCGTCATTTTTCCTCTTTCAATGCGTGCTGGTTCCTACAGCACGCATTGGAAGAGGAAATCACCTCAAGTGATTGTTTTTGTGCAGGAAAGTGCCCCTTCCTGCACAAAAACAATCTCCGATGACGCAGGCACCCTTGCACTCTGGTGCAAGGGTGCCTGCGCTGGCGCAAGGCAGCAGTTTGTGCGCCAGAAGAGGGAAAGGCACAGAGATGCAACATGTTGCTGTAAATATGTCGGGGTAGATTTACGTTCCCTGGCGCATCCCTGCAAATCAGCAAGGATGCGCCAGGGAAGATGCGTCACGCAAGTTTGCCCTTGCGCCACCGCTGATGCGCCGCATTTACAATGCGGTGCATCATGGCGCAAGGATAAGCAGATGCGTGACGCATCCGCCGGCGTAAGGTTGGCGCAGTGCTGAAGTTGTGTCGCAAGCGCGACGCAACTCCAGCACTGTCCCAACCTGCCCTATCCCTAACATGGTGCGTCACGCCTTACGCCTGCTCGAAGCAGGCGTAAGGATTTGACGCACCAGCGTCGGAAAAGTGACTGTGTGAAATCTTGTAGATTTCACTGCGTCACTTTTCCGAGGCGTTCCTGCACCGGAACGCCCCCCCCCCTGCGCCGGAACGCCCACATGAAACCTGACGCAGGTTTCATGTGGCGCAGGGCTTTACAACGTGACGCATCTCCATAGATGCGTCACGTTGTAAATGGGGCGCAACGTGGCGCATGGTTTACGCCGCCGCTGTGTCACAAAAGTGACGCAACGGCGGCGCAAAAGTGGCGCAAGGGCATTGTAAATCTGCCCCGTCGCATCCCTGTGCCTGGAAACTAACGCAACGTGGTGCACCAAAATAACTTGCGTTAGTTTCCCATAAATAAGCCCCATTGTTCTACAAACAGAGAGCAGGAAGGAAAGCTACCAATAAAGAGCAGGAAATTGAGATGGACAAGAAGGCCATCTGTTTACGAGCAATGACAGAAACTTTTACTGTTTCAGTGACAGCACCACCACCAATGATCAAATGTAACCATTTCACCATCCCTCATTGCATCAAAACTCATGATTAGCTTTCCGCTTTTTGATAGGGAAAATGGAAAAAAATAAACGCCGATTTGAAACTACTGAGACTTGAAAAGCAGGATTCCTGTTTAAGTGTATTCTCCCCAAATATTAGAGTTCTTTCGAAGTCTACTAGTTTTTCCAGAGGGCATTTCAATACAAAGCTCTCAAGAAGCTGTTGAAGATAAATAAACTAATTTTATTTTTCAGGGAATACCTATAACAACTATTCAATGCTTTTGATATTTGCTTTTAATCTTTATAATTGTATTGTTAATAATACTTCATGGCAAACACTTCATAAAGAACTGCAGGAGCTTCTCAGCCTTCTGGAAATCACAATAAATTAGCATAGTTGGATATGATGCACTGTAAAAGCTGATCATGCATTACACAGCAAAAAAAACAATCATGACAACGAAAAAACAAATGTGCACTTTGCACACGTATAGAAAAATGACATTGAAACAAAGGAAAGTTGAAGGACCAGCACTGTAAAAGTGTGCTTGACTAGGTAGAAACAGTATGATTAATCAAATAGTGAATTTGAAATGTTTAGTAACTGCTTACCTTATATTCTTAACAAAGATGTAATGAAAATTATTTTTCATTGACTTTATTGTAGAGCTGCATAACAACAATGGTGCAATTCATGCATGCAATATGCGATATGACTGAAACTTAAAAAATGATTATATGTGATATGTGTGATTTATTTAGTTATGCTTGAACTTAATTAGGAGTTTATTTTACTAAATAGGAAATGCTAACTTTAAAATGAATCAGGTTGTCTTTTCTCCTTAGGCTTGCATTATTTCAAAGCCTTGTGCAATGGACTTTGATCCGTTTCCTCAAATATTACTTTATTTGTTCTTGTTCATGCAACATTCTTTAAGTGACAAGTGACTTTCTTACAGCATCTCTATGAATATGAATGGTGGGAAACTGACCTTTGGACTATATCCATGGAGTGCAACAAAGTAAATAAGCTCTTTGTCAACAAACCTGTGAGGACGGAATGTTATGTTATAATCATTTATATTGCGCACAAATCACCCACTGAGTGTGATCTCGGCAAAGCAGCCTACTGACACCATGCTGCTGTCACCACAAAAACTATCCCTAAAGGAGTTCAGTTTTAAGTGATTTCCTAAATTTGAAGTGATCTGTACAGAAACGTAAATTGAACAGGGAGGGCATTCCAGTAAAGAGGAGCTAGATAGGAGAAAGCTATGCCCCCTGAGCGAGACTTTTTAATGTGAGGGATTACAAGCAGCCTTTTTCCCCGGGAGCGAAGAGCCTTTTCAAGATTGTAAAGAGTAAGCCTTGAGGACAAGTATTGGGGGCCCTTCCGCATTAGGGCCTTGTGAGTGATACACAGATCTTAAAGACAATCCTCTTATGAACAGGTAACCAATGTAAAGATGGTAAAAGAGGAGCAGATGAGGACTTCGCAGATGCATTGCAGATAAGGCAGGCTGCTGTGTTTTGCACCCCCTGTAGTCCTGTCACCAAGGATTCATTAATAGAAGCAAGTAAAGCATTGGCATAATCCAAGCCACTCACCACTAAGGCATCGACCACAGCCTTCTTAATTGACAAAGAAAGAAGCAGGAAGGCCCGTCTTAACAAACTTAACATTTGAAAACAAAGTCCTGCTGTTTTTCGGACCTGGGCTTTCATGGACAGGGACTGGTCTAGGAACACTCCAAGATTTTTAACAACCATCTTAGGGGTTGGAGCAATGCCAAGTTCTCCCGACCATCAGTTTGAGGCCCATAGGTTGGCAGCCTTTCCAAATAGCATGATCTCAGTTTGTCCCACATTCAGTTGAAGACAATTCTCTGTCATCCACCCTGCTAAGGCTTTCAGACCATCTGCAAAATGTTCTTTTACTATGTTGGAATCACAGTCAAAGGAAATCAAAAGCTGGGTATCATCCGCATAAGAATACAGATCCAATCCATAAGATTTCACTATCCTGGCTAAAGGTGCCACATTAAGCCCTGGGGAACACCTTTATCAATCAATCAATCAATCACAGAATTTGTAAAGCGCACTACTTACCCGCGAGGGTCTCAAGGCGCTGGGGGAAAAAAAAGGGGGGGGGGTGCTGCTACTGGTCGAACAACCAGGTCTTGAGTAGCCTCCTGAAGGTCAGCAGGTCTTGGGTCTGTCGTAGGCTTAGTGGAAGGGTGTTCCAGGTCTTGGCGGCGAGGTGGGAGAAGGATCTGCCGCCGGTGGTGGTTCTTCTAATGCGAGGGACGGTGGCGAGGGAGAGGTCGGCGGAGCGGAGTTGGCGGTTGGGGACGTAGAAGAGGAGTCGTCTGTTGAGGTAGGCTGGGCCAGTCTTGTGGAGTGCCTTGTGTGCGTGGATGAGGAGTTTGAAGGAGATTCTCCTGTCGACGGGCAGCCAGTGCAGGTTCCTCAGGTGGGGGGTGATGTGGCTGTGGCGTGGTACATCGAGGATCAGGCGTACGGAGGCGTTTTGTATGCGTTGCAGTCGCTTGATGAGCTTGGCCGGGGCTCCCGCGTAGAGGGCGTTCCCATAGTCAAGTCTGCTGCTGACGAGGGCCTGGGTGACTGTTCTTCTTGTGTCTGTCGGGATCCACCTGTAGATCTTGCGAAGCATGCGGAGGGTGTTGAAGCAGGAGGATGAGACTGCGTTGACTTGCTTGGCCATGGAGAGCGTTGAGTCGAGGATGACTCCCAGGTTGCGTGCGTGGTCGGTGGGTGTCGGGGCTGCTCCCAGCATCGTTGGCCACCAGGAGTCGTCCCAGGCTGAGGAGTTGGAGCCGAGGATGAGGACCTCTGTCTTCTCCGTGTTCAGTTTTAGTCGGCTGATCTTCATCCAATCGGCGACGGCCTTCATTCCTTTATGGAGGTTGGATTTGGCGGCGAGGGGGTCCTTGGTGAGGGAGAGGATCAGTTGAGTGTCGTCGGCGTAGGAGATTATGTTGAGGTCGTGCTGTCTGGCGATGCGTGCGAGCGGGGCCATGTAGATGTTGAACAGTGTTGGGCTGAGGGACGATCCCTGGGGTACGCCGCAGATGATCTCGGAGGCTTCGGATCGGAATGGTGGGAGGCGGACTCTCTGGGTTCTGCCGGCGAGGAAGGAGGTGGCCCATTCCAGGGCCTTGTCTCGGATCCCTGCGTCGTGGAGGAGTGCGCGTAGAGTGCGGTGGCAGACAGTGTCGAAGGCGGCAGAGAGGTCCAGCAGGATGAGGGCTGCGGTCTCACCGTTGTCCAGCAGGATCCTGATGTCGTCGGTGGCGCCGATGAGGGCAGTCTCAGTGCTGTGGTTGCTGCGGAACCCCGATTGGGATGGGTCCAGGATGCTGTTTTCTTCGAGGTATCGGGTTAGCTGTTTGTTGACGATCTTCTCGATGACCTTGGCTGGGAACGGAAGCAGGGAGATGGGCCGGAAGTTCTTGAGATCTCTCGGGTCCGCCTTGGGTTTTTTGAGTAGGGCGTTGATCTCTGCGTGTTTCCAGCTCTCTGGGAAGGTCGCGGTCTCGAAGGAGAGATTGATGATGTTGCACAGGTGGGGTGCGTTGGAGCTGCTGGCTTTGTTGAAGATGTGGTGCGGGAAAGGGTCTGACGGGGAGCCGGAGTGTATTGTGCTCATGGTCTTGATGGTGTCCTCGATGTTCACGCTGGCCCAGGCTGGCAGGGGGTCGTGGTCGATGGTGTGCGGCGGGTCTGGTGCATCGATCTTAGTTGGGGCTGTCTGGGTGTTGAAGCTGTCGTGGATGTCGGCGATCTTGCGGTGGAAGAAGGTGGCGAGGGAATCGCACAGGGGTTGCGACGGCGGGATGTCGTTGGTGTTGGAGCTGGGGTTGGAGAGTTCCTTCACGATGTTGAAAAGCTCCTTGCTGTTGTGTGCGTTGTTGTCAAGGCGGTCTTTGAAGGAGATTCTCTTGGCGGACTTGATGAGGTGGTGGTGGTTACGGATGGCGTCTTTGTGGGCTGCGTGGCTGTCCGGTGTCTTATCACTGTGCCATTTCTTCTCTAGTTTCCGGCATGTACGCTTGGAAGCTAGGAGTTCCGAGGTGAACCAGCAGGCTCTTTTGGTGGTGTCACTGTAGGTGAGTTTTTACAGCGGGGCGAGGGTGTTGGCACAGTCGTCCATCCATCGTCTGAGGTTGCAGGCAGCGTCGTCGGTGTTGGATGGGTCGGAGGGAGGGCTGAGAGCGAGGGTTGCCCGTAGTTGGTCTTCGGTGACTTTGCTCCAGCAGCGGCGTGGGATCTGTTGGGTGCGGTGGTGTGTGGTGGGTTTCTGGAAGGTGAAATGGATGCAGCGGTGGTCGGTCCAGAGGAGTTCCATGGTGTGGCTGAAGGAGACGTGGGAGCTTGAGGAGAAGATGGGGTCAAGCGTGTGGCCGGCGGAATGGGTCGGTGTTGTGACGAGCTGGCTCAGACCGAGGTTGGTGAGGTTGTCGATCAGGGTGGTGGAGTTGCTGTCGTTGTTGTTCTCCAGGTGAAAGTTCAGGTCTCCGAGGAGGATGTAGTCGGTAGAGGTCAGGGCGTGCGTGCTGATGAAGTCGGCGATGGAGTCGCTGAACTGGGGTCGGGGCCCAGGGGGTCTGTAGACAAGGGTGCCTCTAAGGGTGGTGTTGGGGTCCGTGTGGATCTGGAAGTGCATGTGTTCGGCGGTGCTGAGAGTGTTGTCGGTGCTGGTCGAGACCCTGATGGTGTTCTTGTGGACGATGGCGATTCCTCCTCCTACTGCGTTGACGCGGTCTCTGCGGGTGATCTTATAGCCGTCTGGGATGGCTATGGCGATGTCGGGGCGGAGGAGTCGTTCATCCAGGTCTCTGTCAGGAAGGCGACGTCTGGTGATGATGTGTCGAGCAGGTCCCAGAGCTCGACGGCGTGTTTGCGTGCGGAGCGGGTGTTCAGTAGGATGCATCGGAGGTGGTTGAGGTCCTTCTTGGCGGGCGCCTCGGTGGCTCTGAGGCTGGTGTAGCTGCAGTTCCGGCAGGTGAAGGGACCATGGGTGCGTTTCGGGGCGGCCTTGAAGCAGTTGTGCGTCCGTCCGGGGTTGAGAGCGTGGAGTGTGGTGGCATCGTATCGGCGTCGGTCCTCGAGGCTGGTGCGGGGGGCGCACGGCCCAGGGGGTCTGGCGCTGGGCGCGGTCCAGGCACGGACGGGCGCAGACGGGCTTGCCTTAGGCGCGCCTTTGGCGCGCCAGAAGCGCGGCCGCACAGCGGCCGCCATATATGGGGAGGTGGGAGGGAGGAGCAGCTGGGAGGCAGGGGCAGCGAATGGGCAGTCAGGGGGACGGGGACGCAGGGGACGCAGCGGCGGGAGTGGAGAGAGGCAGCGAGGGGTACAGAAGGCAAAAAGGACACAGGGAAATGGGGGCAGCGAGGGAAACAGACGGAAAACGGGCACAATGCAGTGGGGGCAGCGAGGGAGACAGAAAGAAAATGGACAAAATGCAATGGGGGCAGCGAGGGAAACAGAAGAAAAATGGACACAATGCAGTGGGGGCAGCGAGGGAGACAGAAAGAAAATGGACAAAATGCAATGGGGGCAGCGAGGGAAACAGAAAGAAAATGGACACAATGCAATGGGGGCAGCGAGGGAAACAGAAGAAAAATGGACACAATGCAGTGGGGGCAGCGAGGGAAACAGACGGAAAACGGGCACAATGCAATGGGGGCAACGAGGGAAACAGAAGAAAAATGGACACAATGCAATGGGGGCAGCGAGGGAGACAGAAGAAGAATGGACACAATGCAGTGGGGGCAGCGAGGGAAACAGACGGAAAACGGGCACAATGCAATGGGGGCAGCGAGGGAAACAGAAGAAAAATGGACACAATGCAATGGGGGCAGCGAGGGAGACAGAAGAAAAATGGACACAATGCATTGGGGGCAGCGAGGGAAACAGACGGAAAACGGGCACAATGCAATGGGGGCAGCGAGGGAGACAGAAGAAAAATGGACACAATGCAATGGGGGCAGCGAGGGAAACAGAAAGAAAATGGACACAGGGAGAATGGGGGCAGCGAGGGAAACAGACGGAAAACGGGCACCGAGGCCACAAGCAGAGGGGCGAGCTTACCAGCAGCAGCAGCGGGCAGGACACCACAGGCGGAGCTGTGTGGCGGGGGAGCGACCTACCTGGTAAGGTCAAGGGTCGCTCTCCTCGCCGCGCAGCGGCCGCCATATATGGGGAGGTGGGAGGGAGGAGCAGCTGGGAGGCAGGGGCAGCGAATGGGCAGTCAGGGGGCGGGGCCGCAGGGACGCAGCGGCGGGAGTGGAGAGAGGCAGCGAGGGGTACAGAAGGCAAAAAGGACACAGGGAAATGGGGGCAGCGAGGGAAACAGACGGAAAACGGGCACAATGCAGTGGGGGCAGCGAGGGAGACAGAAAGAAAATGGACAAAATGCAATGGGGGCAGCAAGGGAAACAGAAGAAAAATGGACACAATGCAGTGGGGGCAGTGAGGGAGACAGAAAGAAAATGGACAAAATGCAATGGGGGCAGCGAGGGAAACAGAAAGAAAATGGACACAATGCAATGGGGGCAGCGAGGGAAACAGAAGAAAATGGACACAATGCAGTGGGGGCAGCGAGGGAAACAGACGGAAAACGGGCACAATGCAATGGGGGCAGCGAGGGAAACAGAAGAAAAATGGACACAATGCAATGGGGGCAGCGAGGGAGACAGAAGAAAAATGGACACAATGCAATGGGGGAAGCGAGGGAAACAGAAAGAAAATGGACACAGGGAGAATGGGGGCAGCGAGGGAAACAGACAGAAAACGGGCACCGAGGCCACAAGCAGAGGGGCGAGCTTACCAGCAGCAGCAGCGGGCAGGACACCACAGGCGGAGCTGTGTGGCGGGGGAGCGACCTACCTGGTAAGGTAGGTCGCAAAACAGTGTGGGATCTGTAGGATCCCAGAAAAATGGTCTGAGTTCTATTAGTGAGGAAATCCACAAACCACCTCAGAGCAGAACCACAAATGCCACACTGTCTATGCCGCTCCAGGAGGCAGGAGTGTGACAGCGTTTTGAACGCTGTGGATAGATCAAGTAGAACCAACATAATAGACCTGTTGATATCTAGAGCACATCTAATGTGATCTGTAACAGCCACTAGAATGGATTCAGTGCTGTGGCACAGCTAAAACCCAAATTGGGAGGGATCTAGAAGATGATTAGCCTTCAAATAGGCCATGAGTTGAGCGTTGATATGACGTTTGAGCAGTTTACCCAACAGGGGGATCAATGAGATGGGGCGATATTTGGTTAAATCATCCAACGGCACATGAGGTTTCTTCTGGATAGGAATCACCTGTGCAGCTTTCCAAGCTAAAGGTATTTTTTCACTCGTGATAGGTAGGTTGAACAAGGAACATGCAACAGGAGCAAGAGTTTCCAAAAGGGAGGCTAAGACCTTAGCTGGACAGATGTCTAAAGGAGTCCCAGATTTCCCCAAGGCTGTGGCTTCAACTGTCACACTAGTAAAGTGATCAAGGCTGGATGTACATCTGTTGTTAAAACTATCAAAAACCAAACTCACCACAGTCTGAAGCTTTATATCTGAGAAGTTCTCACATATCCTATTTATTTTTTCCTCAAAATGATTGGCTAGTGAGTCGCACAAGGCTTGAGATGCCAAAGCAGTCTGAGTGCAAGCTAAAGGTTTAGTAAATGATTTTAGTACTTTAAACAGCTCTTTTGAGGAATTTCCAGCAGTAGTGATTAGATTTGATATATGCATCTTTCTAGCTCGTTTTAAATTATGGTGATAGCTGTTTAGAGCTGTCCCATACCGTTCTTTGGAAGCAGGGTTTTTAGATTGACGCCCCTGCCTTTCCTGCTGTTCACATAATGTTTTCTCTGCATGCAATTCTTGTGTGAACCATGGGGCATAAACGCAACCGACATTTTTTCGCAGGATTTCAGAGGTGTTAGTTGATCCATAGCAAGCAATATTGCACTCTCATGATCGGACAGCCCTACTTCAATGTCAGTTACCTTAACCAAAGAGGGAGGCTTATACACTGCTGTAAAATAATTAGGCAAGATCTTCTACCATTGTCTAGTTCTTTTAGACTCTCTGCAATTTGTTGTATTGTGCCTTCTTAAGTGAGGAATCTGAAAATGAATAATGGCATTATCCGACCGGAGAAGCTGTTGCGGGCTATCACATTTCAACAGAATAGAGTTGGTAAAAATCAGATCCAAGGTATGTCCAGCAATATGAGTCGAGCCTATGAATTTTTGAGTTACACCAAAGGTGGCTAAATCAGCCATTAACTGCGAAACCTCCAAATCTTGAAGATTTTCCCCATGATAATTAAAATCACCCAGCAGTAAAAACTGCTGGGAAGAAAACACATGGAGGGCAATAAACTCCATGAGCTGATGACTGGAGTTTTTTAGGGGGACTGGGCAGCCCTAGATTAAGGCCCCACATTTACTGGGGCAAAGCTCAATTTTAAAAACACAAATCTCTATCCAATCAGAGAAAAAAAGAGTCCAATTGTGACATTTTGACAGTGTCTTTAAAAACAACTCCGATCCCCCCACCAGGCCTACCTTCTCTATCCAGCCTTAACATGCAATAGTTTTCAGGAAGTGCAGTTGTAATGTCAGGTAAGGCAGTAGAGTTTAGCCATGTTTCCATGAAGAATCCTATTTGAGGCACTGAGGAATCTAGCAAGTCCCACAATTCAGTTGCATGTTAGGGCAATGACCTAATATTTAATTAAAAAAACACTTAAAATCAGCTGATGCTGTAGCACCAGGAGCAGCATTCTGCAGAGCAATATCAGCAGATGGGGATGTTATCATATGGCAAACCATTGAGATGGATTCATCTTATACCATATTACAAGCATTACCCAGACTTTGCCAGCTATAACACAAATAATAAATTGGACCTTCCATCTTATTAATAAGCATGTTGCCGCAGTTAGCCCCGTAAGAGTTTTGTACCTTATACAACTCAGCAGCAGATTAAATCAGTATTCCACGAAGTTCCCTTTCTGGACCAAAGAATGCAGGGGTCCTGGATCCTGGCGATGACCGTGCACTGACGGACGCAGGCGGGCTTGCCTTAGGCGCACCAGCGGCACACTCGCTGCACGTCCATGTGAGCATCAGTTAATATAGTGGCCAGGAAGACCACTAGCCTGCCAATACCCCTCCCAACTGGAAGTGAGGGATCCGAGCTCTCTCCACAGCAATCGGAAAAGCTGCGGTTGAATGGAGAGCGTCGCCAAGTTTTGAAGGAAAGAAGCAGAATAGGAGTAATCGCAATAAAACTCTCACAGAGTCTGATCATTTTAACGTGACCACCAGTCGAGTCAAAGGCTGCACATCCATGTGAGCATCGGTTAATATAGTGGCCAGGAACACCACTAGCCTGCCAGTCCCCCTCCCAACCGGAAGGGAGGAATCCAAGCTCTCTACACAGCAATCGGCTAAGCCGTGGTGGAACGGAGAGCATTGCCAAGTTTTGAAGGTCAGAGGCAGAACAGGAATAATCGCAATAAAACTCTCACAAACTCTGAAAATTAAAGCGTGACTGCCAGCCGAGCCAAAGGCATGGACAGACGTTTCACTTGATGAGCATGGGAAAGTATGCTGGAGTATCAATTTGTACCAGGAGAACGGAAGAATGGTTACATGATGATCAGACCATCGTAGGGAGACTATTGATGTCACTGTGGACAATCTGGACTATAAAAAGTGACTTCCCTAGGAGGAGGGAGGCAACCCACTTTCATTTTCCTTGCCTCCAGCCTGCATGCTGGACTTTCTCTATATTGCCCCTTGCCTTTTTGTCCTTGCCTTTTTGCTCCAACTGCTAATCTTGCCTGTTGGACAATTTGGAGCAGTTTGGTGAGAGACCAGACTTGAACTTTCCTGATTTATGCTCCATTCCCCTTACTCATGTCCATGGACCTTTTCCCTAGTGGACTTTCCCTTGATCCCTTTGCCCATGCTGAGGGAACCCTTGTGAAACCCTCCTCCTGCCTTTGTTGGTGGTAGGAATCTCTAACGATTGGAACCATTCTCTTATGAATACCTGTATTTAGCAATAGATTTACTTTGGCTAGATGTGTGATTTTATTTTTCGAGCTGTAAGACTCATGACTGAGCTTCTTAAAATTTTACTTATATGCATTGATTCTGGATCTTTATTACACTAACCAAATGATCTAAATTTGTTTGAGGCTTTTATTGTGTCTCGATATCCTTTTCACAGAAACTCTGCCTACAATTATCTGATTTCTAAATGCTCAATAGGGAAGGTCACATATTATTTTTAGATCAATAGGTTCTTTTGCCCTTGTTCTGTGTAGCCGTGGCACAGTAATTGGTTTGTATTTGTGAGTTGGCTACCAATTAATGGTCCTCATTGGGTGGCCAACAGTGGGACATCCTGATTTCTCACCCCTCACTATGATGAAGAAAAATCCATCAGAGGACCATTGCCTCTGAGGTGAAATATGGAATCTGAGTAAAAATCCAACCCAAATGGGCCCAGTAAGATATCTAGGTTGAATTTGAGTAAAAGGCTTCCACTGTAACAAAACTTGATAGCAGAGATATGGTTTTGTCTAGTGAAGTGAAGATTTAGGGTGCCCAAAATAGATTTCCTCTGTCCAGCATAAAAAAAGGCCAAAATCTCATGGTTCGCCAGAAGGGTTGATGGAGTAATTAATGGACTTTGAAGTCTTGTAGCAGCAAAGGAGTATGAGTATTAATAGTGATGCATGTTGCGATTTCTTTGGCTTAGATTGTGGTGTTTTAAATTGCTGCGTGATGTTATGCAAAGTTCGAAAAAAGTTGTATGTGCTTTATCGCTTAATGCAAAAAAGTTGAAGTTAAAGTTGTTTTCTGGATTATTGGTGGCCTAAGATCCTGGGATATACACCTAAGTGGTGGTCTTAGTGTAGAAGACACTAATTAAGATGTCTGCTGTGTTGCGGTGTTTGTTGTGAGATTTCGTTGACAACATCTTATGGATAGGGATTTTCTTTTGAGTGCTAGTGGTAAATGATTGGTATAGTTGATCTCAGATGCACAGGGAATAACTGTATCAATAAAGGTGAAATCCCGCTGTTCGAGATTTCATTTGAAGAGAATGAGAAACATAGGTATAGAAATATGATTTTTTCGTATTACCTTTTGAGTGAGAGAATTTTTCCTTTAGTGGAGCAGACAGCTGATGTTGAAAACGCTTACATATTGTCTTGTGTATTTGCTTAGAAACATGCCAAAGAAAATTGTAATGGAGGGTGAGCTGCTGCAAGGTGCAAAATTGACAGTGTTTGGTTAGTTGGTGTAAAGCCACGCTAAGATTGGTTGACTACATCATAGAAAGTTGTGCTGTTATCAGCCGCGGCCCGTGCAGGTAAAAGCGGTGGGGCTGGGTTGGGGGGGTGGGATTTGACAGACGACCACGAGGGAAAAATTAAATAAATAATTAATTTTCCCTCATTCTCGTCTGTCGAAATCCCCCCCACACGGCCCCACCACCCCACCGCTCTTAACTGCACAGGCCACGGCTGGCAGTTATTGGTTGTGATTGCTGACAAGAGAATTGTGGGAGAATTTAATTTCCTGATTTTGTGGAAGACATTTGGGAAATAAGAAACTGAATAAAATTGAAGTTTTTCAAAGCTTTACGAAAACGAATACAAGAATATGTGACCATACCTGTTCAAATAGGAGAAGACATACCACCTGAGGGTACACCAGTATACATCATATTGATGGATAAAGGATTGCATCCATGTCTTTGGCTTAAACATTGGCAGGAAATTACAGAGAAAGACGAGGCTCTACAGTTTCTTAGTTATGGGACATTTAATTTGAGAATAATTGAGAATTTGAGGAGGAAATTATTCGAAATGAGACCACCTCCTATACCAATTCAGTTCGAGGCATTAAATACTTGTGAACACATAGCTCATCAAAAAGAGAAAGAAAAGTATCAGGGAAGATATAGAAGAACCATAGATCAGTATGCAGAAGCTAGATGGGATGCACAGCAGAAAGTATGGAGAGCAGATGTTATTCATGGAACAAGAATGTACCCCTTGTTACCTGCTGAAGGAGAGATTAGGGAAAAACAAAAAGAGAAAAGGAAACATTTAGAGACACCAAAGAGTGAAGCTGAAACAGAAGGAGAATATAGTGACATAGATGATGCTCCTGTACATGATTTATTGTTGAATCGTCCACCATCATACCATACCATTTTAGTTTTTTTTTGTTTTATATAGCAGAAACTCGACCCGAAGGTATCAGAGCGCTTTACATGAGCACCAGTGGCGTTACAGATGGACACATTAATTTTGTTAGGCGCAGGGAAGAGGATGGGGCCTAACCGCTAGGGTGGTCAACCTCAAATCTGGGCAACCGGGTTCGATTCTCAGCAATGACGCTCAACATCCTGTGAATCTGGGCAAATCACTTAATCTCCCCGTGCCTAACAAAAATGAATGTGTCCTTATGTAATGCAACTGGTGCTCATGTAAAGCGCTCTGATACCTGATACCTTCAGGTCAAGTTCACGTTATATAAAACTCAGAAAATAAAAACCGGGGGAGATTAATCTGATTTGAATACAAATGTTTGATTTTTTCTTTCTACAGTATGCAATGGAAGTGACAATTTGCCCAACTATTTACTGCATAGTCTATGTCCTCACTAGCTGTTCTTTGGGATCAGAACTTGCATAATAATGAGATAGTAAGATGATTCACCACTGTAATTTAAGTAAAAAATGAGACATTCTCTATAAAATGCCACATATTCATGTTTACATCAGACTCCAGGAGACACCTACATGTTTAGGGCCTGATGCACAAAGGTACATTTACACTTCCATTTAAATTTATTATTTTTTTGCTATTCACAAACTACTAGTTATTAATAAGTTTATGACTGCACAGAGTCCTCAGTGACAGAAATCCCTGAACATAAAAAGATAGGACAGACCTACCTATAACCTCATTTCTCAGTTTGCATATCATTTTGGCACATATGACAAAGCTACACAAAACTTTCAGTCAAATAGTGAAATTGGTCAGGTTTTGACATCTCATGTTTCATGCAAATCTGTCTTTGGAGTAAAAGTTGAAGGAGGAGGCAGTAAAGTTGTCTATCCATTTTAACCCTTTCCATTACTATGAGAACCACTAAATGGAATCACACCAAGGTTGACATTAAACTAGAACTTAACTCAGAGGACTGCCTTGTTTGGTTTGGTGTCAATCCATTCTGTAGTTTTGTATGTTTGTATTAAAAAAAGGGATTTGGTGGGCTTCAAAAGGTTTATATAAGCAACTCTAGACCATTATTTTGGCAATCATTTGCAAATCTGATTTCAAATTCTATGAGTAAGATGACTTTTAAAAAAAGAAACAAATCAATTGATTGAGCATTTTTCCCTTCATCCATTGGAGCATGTATGGATCCTCAGAGTAGTTGAGGACAAAGCTATCTAATTGTCTGGCAACAGCTAAAAGGTTTTGCTGTGGTGCCTCTTACATGATGGCAGACACAGAAGCCTGCATCAAGGAAAAAAGTGACATAGGTGGTATCAGAGGGTTTGAGGGAGACTCCCCTGACCTCAGACACAATGTGGGGTATCAAAGAGGGGAATTTACTGTCCCCTGCTGAAAGTAAATCGTCCTCAGCCTATTGCAGGATTCAAGAATCTAAATTTGGGTCTGTGGACTTTACTTCGGACATTGTTTGATTCGGCGTATGTAAGGGGATTCAGGTTGACTTCTCAGTAATTGAAGGATGTTCATGGGGTCAAAAAACCAAAGACAATGTGGCAGCCAGGTGGCTGGAGGCTCGTGTGGAATTGGTGAAACCTTATGAGTGCATTCAGGAAACAGTGTAATTTCCGCACTAATAAGTCACTGGCAGTTCATTGTCCCCCTAGTACAATACAGTCTCATTCCCTAGCCAAGATGGTTCCTCATCATGCAAAGGACAGACAAACTTCATCTCCAGCTGCACTTAAGACACAGTCAGTAAATAAATGGGCCTGCACAAGAATATAGTGGCAGGCAACTTCTTGTTTTATTGGGTTTTCTCCACTGCTGTGAGTTTTTTCACACACTTCATCACTTGCAGCAGCTTACTTGTTTTTTTTGCATTCCCTCTCAGGTACCTTATTCCCTAAATACTTGCAGATTGTTTGTTCCTCTTGTGAGTTTTGCCCTAGCTTCTTTTACATGCCTCCTGTTTACCTTTCCAAAGAATCCTCTTCAACTACCCATCCTTTGAGTCAGCAGTCCCAAGACTTTGAGAGGGTGAGTGCAACTTTGTATCCGCTGTTGGACCTGGCCCTTACAGCAGGGTAATTCTCAAACATTTCTGTCTTTATCCACCTGTTTTCTGAACCCTTGTTTGGGCTTTTAGAACACTGCATAATTTAGCACTGCTAACCAGTGCTAAAGTGCTTGTGCTCTCCCCTTTAAACATGGTAAAATTGGCTTACTCCCAATTGGCACATTTAATTTGCTTGTATGTCGCTAGTAAAGTGGTACTGCATATACTCAGAGGTTGTAAATTAATTGCAACTAGTGGGCCTACAGCACTGACTGTGCCAATCACTTAAGTAGCCCTTTTAAACAGGTCTCAGGCCTGCCATTGCAGCCTGTGTGTTCAGTTTAAAACTGCCATTTCGGCCTGGCAAAATAAACTTTTGCCAGGCCTAAAACTTCCTGTTTAATACATACAAGCCACACTAGAGTAGGCCCTACACAACCATGAGTGCGGGGTGCAGTGTACTTGAAAAGTTTGACATGTACTTTTAACTTTTACATGCCATGTTAGTGAAAATCTCTTACATTTATTTTTCACTACTGCAAGGCCTGCCCCTCCCATATGATAACAATGGGTTAACTTATTACACTTAATAGGTGATAACTTTCCAATTTGGAGCAAGTAGGAATGCTGAGTTTGGTGTCTAAAAAAAGTGTCATTTAACCCCCCCTATAATGGTAAAGTAGGATTTTCTATCACAATTCTGAACAGGTCACTTTTAGAAAGTTGGCAATTTCTCGTCCCAACCATTTGGTTCCTGCAGCCTGTATCCAGGGTCACATGACTACGTATAGCTGGCAGTTGGTCTTTGTGTATTGCTCCAAGACAGTGAGACAAAGAGCAATAGTAACTGGCAGGATGGACCATCTCTGACCTGATAAGAGCTGTCACTTACCACACTTGCACATTACAAAGGCACTGCCCAGCACACTGACAAAGCCCTGGCCTAGCTCTCGCTGTGCGGCTTCATCGCTCTTGCTCCTGTCTTTTTCTTGCTTTTTCCCCACTTTTTGAGTGCCTTCTGCTTGTTTTTCCCTCATTTTCACTGCTTTCGCCTTGCTTTTTCCCTTTTTTTTGAGTGCCTTCTCCTTGTTTCCCCTCATTTTCATTGCTTTCTCCTAGTGTTTTCCCATGTTTGTTGAGTGCTTTATCCTTGCTTTTTTCTTGTTTTCACTGTTTTCTCCTTGCTTTTTCCCCCATTTGTTGAGTGCCTTCTCCTTGCTTTTCTCCCATTTTCACTGCTTTCTCCCCTCACTTTCCCACTGCTTTTGAATGCCTTCTCCTTGCTTCCCCCTCATTTTCATTTCTTTCTCCTTGTTGAGTGCCTTCTCCTTGCTCTTTCCTCATTTTCACTGCTTTCTCCTTGTTTCCTCTCTGGTTAGCACTCCTGCCTGCCACCTTTTTCCTGCCTTGCATAGCCCACCGCCTCCAGCACCCCTCCCTCTTCCCCGGATCTACTTAATGGAGGCCACAGGGTGACCCCATTGAGAGGACCCCAGACCCAGCTCTCCCCATACTGCTGCATTGGTCTTACTCCTGTCTTCTCCTTGCTTTTTCACCAGTTGTTTGAGTGCCTTCTTCTTGCTTTCCCCTCATTTTCACTGCTTTCTCCGTGCTCTTTTCCCCATTTTTTGAGTGCT
The DNA here is from genome assembly GCA_963921515.1 of Calotriton arnoldi. Lineage (NCBI taxonomy): Eukaryota > Metazoa > Chordata > Amphibia > Caudata > Salamandridae > Calotriton > Calotriton arnoldi. The sequence continues at coordinate 543,148 of CAWUFW010003840.1, forward strand.
TTCTCCTTGCGTCCCCTTTTTTCATTGCTTTCTCCTTGTTTTTTCCCCTTTTTTTGGAGTGCCTTTTCCTTGCTTTCCCCTCATCACAAATAAAAGCAGTTAGCAACTCCAGCACCTTGAGACCCTCAAGGTAATTTGCTGCGCTTTATAAATCCTTGAATGATTGATTGACCAAAGGTTTTGACACAAGTCTTTTGTAACCCCAGACAAGCTGGGGCCAGGGCAAGGAGGCAGGGAATTACAAACACCTCTAATGGTGGAAACCTCCAGAACCTTCTCATACTTTAAAGTGGCTACCAGGTGTAAATAGTGGGCCCTCAGACCAGGCCTGGGCATAGTTCGCAGAGTTTCGCTTCGTGGAACTCCGCAAAATGACAAAAAAACTCTGCGAAGTTCCGCAAGTGGTGGAATGCAGTGCGAACTCCCGTTCGCGCTGGTCTTCCTGCCGCTCGGGTAGAAATTCAACCCGAGCGGCATCTGGCGCTCGCAAACTTGCTGCACTACGTGAAGTGAAGTTTTCTGCACTCCGCAAGCTCCACGGAGTGCGGAGTGCAGAAAACTCCGCAAACTCCACGAACAGAGTGGAGTTCATCGCCAGGCCTACCTCAGACCCAACTCTTCTGTACACCTATGAACCTGTGAATACTACAGAAGAAGGACTGCTGTGCTGCTTTGCTGCCAGAAGGACTACTGATTTGCTATCCTGCTACTCTGCTTCCTGCTTGCCGAGAAGGAAGATTTGACCTACACCCTTCATCCCAGACTCCACGGGTCACCTGACTGACCTCCTGTGCTGAGCTACAGGAACATATTTATTTATTTATTTGATGAGTTTTATATAGCGCTGGCTAGACCCGGAGGTATCAGAGCGCTTTACAAGAGGTTACATTGTTGTAAAGTTACATCAGTTACAAGTTGCACGTTATTCCAAGAGCAGACATATGAGAAAAAAACAAGAGGTTATACAATAATATGAGTTATTAGCGTGTAAAATAGCCAGGAGAATACGTCTTAACGGGTAAAGTAGGGTAGGGGGGGAATGGTGAACAGGAGGGAGGGATGCAGATTGAGTCAGGCGGAAAGTCAAAGAATCAAGGAAGGAGGAGGTTGGGGAGGGAAGGAGACACAACAGGGAGACGGGGAAAACAATGTCAGATGTCCAGCTGGGTAGATGACGTCCAAGGGGGTGAACCTGAGCCAGACTCCTCTAAAGCTGCATAGGACAGCTCCACCGGGCATCTGCCAAGGTTGCTCAGGCTCCGTGTTAATAACAAACTGTTTTTCTGGTGGAAATGGAGTGCAGGAGCAACGGACAGAAGTTAGTCAAAACCGGCAAAGGAAGATAGTACATCAGTAGGATCTCAAATTCGCAGTCCACGAGCCCACAGTCCGGATTTGTGTCATAGAAAAAAACACATCATCTGGGGCCAGTTTCACTCTCTGCACCGGAGCACCATAGGTCGGAAGGGGGTGTATCGCAGTGGCAAACATTATCGGAAGGGGGAGTTAAGCATCCCGAGGTGAGGGGGGGGTCGACTAGAAGAACTAGAACAGGATTGGCAAAACCAAGACGTATACCGGCAGCCCAGAGCAATCGAAGCAACCGGTCAAAGTCGCCCAGATGGTGGACCCAGATCACGGACCCTGTGTAACTGGCTGACTTCGGTGATCAGGCGGAAGTATAGAGTTGGCCCCCACCCGCACGCCAAAGTGGCTGGGGGCAGCACCACTGTGAACGCCCTGCTCCAGGCTCCAAGATCCAGGGTGGGGCCCAGAGGCCCCCGCAGTCCAGCTCGACCAGATAGTCTCACACAGTTCAGCAGGTTCACACACATCAGGGGCCCCCACTGAGGGCCAGCGCCGTCTCCACACAACACTCAAACTCCCCCCAGGGTGCCCAGGTCACCACTGGTCCCAGGGTGCGTCGCCACATCTCCTCGGTCTGCTCCGGTTGGGCGCCCCACCATCAGACTCACACTCCTCACCTCGGTCTGAGAGGAGGTCCGTCTGGCTCAATATCCTCCATGCGCCATCTTGCCATCATTGAAGACTTCGGCTCTTCCCTCACCACCCCACCATCCGAATTATCAGCAGCCGCACGCTAATGTTGTTCTCTCCAGGCACGCAGTGGATTGCAGCGCTTCACTCACCCCATAAACCGGTCCTCTCTCTAACCAGCACTCGCAGCAGTTCCCATGCGTAGCGCGGCTGTACCTGTCCAACGCTGATTGTTCATCTCCGATTACCCACGGGGACAGGAGTCTTGTCTCCCCCGGGGCTTATCACTGTTTACTGGCTGGATTGGTGACTGCGTCCCAAATTCTGCTTTGTCCGCCCTCCGGGAGGCTCAGTCTTCCGATCCGCAACAGCTGTCCGCCATTTTAGAAGGGGAGCTCTGGACTCAAGTTCTTACTGTTTTGATCTTCTGGGTGGGCGCCGGATGCCTTTACTCTCTTTATCTGCCGCGCTTGTGATGCTGAGCAGGTACCCTGCTTTTTGGGCTGTCGATGGCTTCATGAGGCCCGGGTAGTAAGCAGATTATTTTCCTGGTCGGCAGAGCTGCACAATTGTGCGGCCATCTTGCCGGGAACCGGCTCCAGAGGCCTCCCTGCATCTGGCCAGCTGACCTGCTGTGTAGACCTGCAGCTGGACCTGCCTGAGCCCTGCTGGTCTGTGTTGGAGTGAGTTCCTTATCACCAAGATGCACCCTTCAGGTCCTGGACCCATGTGTGGCATCAGTTGAGCTCTCACCCCATGAAAAAAAGAAATCCTGAAGCTTTGGGCTTCTTGCGACTGCGAAAGGGCCATTTCATGCCAAGATCTTGCCACCTGCACCAGTCATCAATGCAGAGTTCCGGCTAACCCGACTCTTCATGCCACAGTGACTGCCAATAACACCCAGCAACACGAGAGCTGCACTTTGAGCTACAGCATCGACAGCTTGCAGTTACCGCCAACATGAAGCTCCAGCAATGACCATCCATGATGCCAGGCCTGTTCTTTAAGCTACATTGATGACCATCCGCTATGCTCTCCCTGCTCCTCGCGGCCCCCTCCATCGCAAATAGAAGACTTCACGCTGAACTTTTGAAGGTAACTCATTCAACAGAACTAACCTGGTCCCTGTATCCTGCCTGTGCTCCATCGTGGTCGTCCAGAATTTGCCACTTTCACGTGGTCTTTACTTACCTGAAATCTGTAAAATTAAATATCTTCAGGTCTACTGATTTGATTTTTTTACTTTGGTGTCAAATAATTTATTACATTTTACTCTATTTTTCTAAATTGATGTAGGATTTGGCATGTGTCTTAATTCACTTTATTACCCTTTGAATGGCTGCATAGCTACCTTACACATTGCCTCTAAGTTAAACATGACTGGTTTTGTGCTAAACTACCAGCGAGTTAAGCACAAGTTAATTTGGGGTTTGCTTGTGACTTCACCCTGACACAAACTTAACCAGTATCTCAATTTCCAACACCAACCATTTCAGAAGGTGGCAGTGCACCCTGAAAACCAGCCTGTCTTTTGTCTCTCTTTATTCTAGTGCTCTGTTTTACCTGTTTCCATCAAGCCTGGCTTATCGGTTCTTCCATATATTGACAGAGAACTGTGGGTCACAGGCAGGTAGTTAGTCTTTGTCAACCCTGATGTTGCGACAGTGTAGATGTAAAGCTTTTTCGAAAAAAATATTTGCTTTTTTTTTTTTTTTTAAACTTACAACGACAGTAGAGGTTAGCTACTCTAGAGATTGGTTCCATGACCTTGCTTGACCCAGCTTCTAATCTCCTCTGTACATAGCTGAAGGAGAACTTTGGTAATTGTAAATTATGTTTTCTTCAGCTCATAACACATTAACATATATTTACAACAGCCTCAGCAATGTACTTACAACCAAGTTTACAGTGAAAATATGTGTATGAAAAACACCCTGAAAAAAGCCTATTAAGGTTACACATCCCTTCCATGCACTGCTCATTATATGATACATGTTGTCACTGACGATATCCTATACAGCATAACTGAAGACATCACTGGTGACTTCTCATTTGTCATCATTTATAACATCACCGATTAACAAAATTATGACATCATCAAGGGTGTTAAGACAAAACAGGCAATTTTCATTAAACAGACAGACTGGTTAGAGCACTAACAACAGAAGGACAAGCTTTACTCACAGAGAGCAGGCACAAAACAAGCATTCATAATTCAAGTATCCTTTGTACACAATTCAAGAACCTTACTTTTGTAACACACACCAGGTCCAATCCAATTCAACAAGCTTTATTCAACAGATATGTCATAAAAGCACGATACATAAAATAAATATTTCATAGAGCACAATATATAGGATCACTGACAGAATATCGATAACAAGAATATCGACCTACAATATCGAAGTAAAAATATCGAATGCCAAAATATCGACTTCCTATCTACAAACAGGTAAGTACAAAAATATCGACTCCAAAATATAGTTGTAAAAAATATAGTCAGTCAAAATATCGAATTTTTAAATGTATGAAAAGTAATGTAAAATTAATGAAATAATATATATAATTAACTAAAACATACTTAAAAATACTTAAATAACTTTAAAATTAATAAATAATTAATGTAACTTAAAAAAAATAAACATACATTTTAATTTTTTAATACATCATTATATTAACGTAATATTTATAAAAAATATTCAATATTTTTAGCGTAGGATAGCGGGACGGTAAAATTTACTATTCCCACTCCAGACAGTGCAACAGTAGGGAAAGCATTGGATAGCGTAGGAGTAAAAATTACTATTCCCACTCCAGAGAGTGCAACAGTAGGGAAAGCGTTGGATAGCGTAGTGGTAATAATTACTATTCCCACTCCAGAGAGTGCAACAGTAGGGAAAGAGTTGGATAGCGTAGGGGTAAAAATTACTATTCCCACTCCAGTGAGTGCAACAGTAGGGAAAGCGTTGGATAGCGTAGGGGTAATAATTACTATTCCAACTCCAGAGAGTGCAACAGTAGGGAAAGCGTTGGATAGCGTAGGGGTAATAATTACTATTCCCACTTCAGAGAGTGCAACAGTAGGGAAAGAGTTGGATAGCGTAGGGGTAATAATTACTATTCCAACTCCAGAGAGTGCAACAGTAGGGAAAGCGTTGGATAGCGTAGGGGTAATAATTACTATTCCCACTTCAGAGAGTGCAACAGTAGGGAAAGAGTTGGATAGCGTAGGGGTAAAAATTACTATTCCCACTCCAGTGAGTGCAACAGTAGGGAAAGCGTTGGATAGCGTAGGGGTAATAATTACTATTCCCACACCAGAGAGTGCAACAGTAGGGAAAGTAATATTTTAATATTTTACTAAAAAATTATTAATTATCAATACTAATAAATATTATTAATAACACTAATTACCAATTAATGAAGAAAAAAAATTCCAATTAATAAAATTTAATTACCAATTAATAATTAATTAACAATAAATTAATTATCAATACCAATTAATATTTATTAATATGTACTTAATTTCAATTAAATTACTTCCCACCTTATTCCCCTATAAACCCACATCCCGCTACAACTATTTAATTAATACAATTAACATAATTACCATTTAATCAATTAAAAAAAAATGACCAATTAATAAAATGTTATTACCAATTAATAATTAATTAACAATAAATGAATTATCAATACCAATTAATATTTATTAATATGTACTTAATTTTAATTAAATTACTTCCCACCCTATTCCCCTATAAACCCACATCCCGCTACAACTATTTAATTAATTGAATTAACATAATTACCATTTAATCAATTAAAAAAATTTACCAATTAATAAAATTTTATTACCAATTAATAATTAATTAACAATAAATTAATTATCAATACCAATTAATATTTATTAATATGTACTTAATTTTAATTAAATTACTTCCCACCCTATTCCCCTATAAACCCACATCCCGCTACAACTATTTAATTAATTGAATTAACATAATTACCATTTAATCAATTTTAAAAAAATTACCAATTAATAAAATGTAATTACCAATTAATAATTAATTAACAATAAATTAATTATCAATACCAATTAATATTTATTAATATGTACTTAATTTTAATTAAATTACTTCCCACCCTATATACACTTTTAACACATATACTAACATACAATACACTTAGAAAAAATTCGATATTATTAAAAATTCGATATTTTTTAATGCCTATATTATGTACTTCGATATTTTAACTATCGATATTACTTACCTTAATTTCGATATTTTTAACGACTATATTATGTCCATTCGATATTATGTTCATTCTATATTTTAGACTCGATATTGTGTCCATTCGATATTTTTGTTTCGATATTATGTCTGTTTACCCAATATATAAACACAGTTAAAACCATATTTGGGGTACTTAAAATCTTTCATGAGGAATGATAAAACACAGTTAATGTGGTTTAAAACGACTTGAAATGCTAAAACTTATAAAAAACAGTTGCAATTCATAACATTAGATAATACAAAGATACAGAGGTTGATTCTCGGGTACTTAACACGTATACAAATATACCAGACATTGATACAGTACCTAATATATGAGTAGCCAGCTTCATATACACATGTGCAAAAAGAAATGGCAAATAAGGACCTTCAATTTACAGGGAGTGACTGTGATCTAATAGCCCACGTCCATCTAAAAAATTTGGCTAATGCAATAACAATGGGGGTTGATGTTTCCGTGCGCAATATTCTTTGTGCGTCACTACTCCTTCTGGTGCCCAGTAACCTACAAATTGGCGTGAGCCACGCTCGACGAGGGGCAACATATGCTGGGCAAACAAACAATAGGTGGGCCAGCGACTCCAATTGGGCATGACAAGCGGGACACGTACTATCACCTGAAGTGACCCATCTTGCTGTGTAAGATCTTATTGGTAGAGAGCCCACCCTAAATTGAAAGTATAACTTCCGTCGTATGGTTTAGTTATTATGTCCCAATACTGCTCCAGGCTTAGGGATGGTTTAACCTCTAGAAATCCTCCCGTCAGTGAAGACATGTCACTGTTTCTGAATGTGTTTTGAGTCACCGAATCCCAATATTTTTCTTTTAAGATCTCCTTGGAGGGGAACAGGGCACATGATGGATTTTCCCACAAGGTGGTCATGCCAATGCTGACTAGGGAGGCTCTAACCTCCCGTAACCATTTAATTTTGTGAGAGGAGTCTGCTTTAATTAAATCTTTGAGGCCAGCCACATAGGTTGCCAATTCTGGTGTACACCAGATTCTTCGCCAGTATAATATAGGACGCAATATTGCTATGTCAGCCAGTGATTTTCTACCTAAGTCATAAAGCGATGGGCGCACTGGGGGGCAGATTTACAAGGCCCTTGCGCCACTTTTGCATCACTTTTAACATGGGAAAAGTGACGCAAAAGTGGTGCTAGGGCCTTGTAAATCTGCCCCTGGCTGCTTTGCGGGAGACTGGTGATCTTACGTAAAAACCTATTTTCTGCTACGGTTAACTTGGACAGATTCTCGTACCCCCAGAGCTGTGCCCCGTATAGGGCAGAGCTGACAACTTTCATGTTGTATATTTGCAGCACCGGACTAACTGGCTTAGTGAGAGAAGTATTAAACTCGATTTGTAAGGCTCTAGATAACTGCTGGTGCTACAACGTGGTCGTGTCAAGCTGGCGATTCCACCTCAAATCATTTTGCATAGTAACCCCCAGGTAAGTGAAGGCACTAACTTGTTCCAGGGGACGGTTGTTCATAAGTATGCCTCCTCTGAATGATCTATGCGGATTGAAGATCATAAATTTCGTTTTTGACACGTTAATTTCCAAACCCCATAAAAAGCAGAACTCCTCGAAGAGTAACAAGGCTCGCTGAAGATCGCTCGAAGTTTTTGAGATAATTAACGTGTCATCAGCGAACATTAGGATAGGAATTTTTACGCCTGCTAAGACTGGGGCGTCAGTGGGAATAGACTCCAAAAACTTTGCGTTCCCATTGATAAAAAGAGAAAATAGTGTGGGGGCCATAACACAGCCTTGGCGCACACCTTTCTCGATGGGAAAGGGATTGGTGACATTACCCTGAGAGCCCCATCGGATTTGGGCAAAATTGCTCTCATGAATTCTAGCAATAAGGGAAAGCAGTTCAGGAGACATCCCCAACTCCTGCAACACTGTTTGCTACGGGAGACGAGATCAAAAGCTGACTTAAGGTCGACAAAGGCAGCCCTTGCCTAGGACCACCGTCCTCCAATATATTAAGATGAATCGAAACACCTGATCGATAGTACTGGTGTGGGCCCGGAAGCCAGCCTGCAGTGGGGATAAAATGCCCTACTCATCTATCCAATCTTGGACCTTATTTAAAACCAACCGCCCCATCACCTTTTTCAAAGAATCTATTAGGCTGATAGGCCTATAATTGCCTGGATGAGATTTGTCCCCTTTTTTAAAAACGGGGATAATCTTGGCCCCTTTCCAGAAGTCGGGGACTGGGGCACCTTGGGCGATTGCGTTAGCCAGCAGAACAATGTAATGGCACCATTTGGGCTTGTCATGGAGGAAGATATCTGCCGGGATACCATCTATTCCCGGTGCTCTTCCACCCGTTACTGCTTCTAGGGCGGCGTTAACATCAGCCACAACAAAGGCCGTGTCTTGATAGAACGAGTAAAAAGGCTCAACCAAATCTCCCTCAGCTATGCTACGGGCATATTGGGGTTTAAAGTGATTGACCCATTGGTCCTGGGCTACATGGTTTTGTGGCGGTAGTGGCTGACCTCCCCTATCCCATTTTACTATGTTCCAGAACTGTTTGGAACTATTGCTGGCACATGCCAGTCTGAGGTCCTGCCATCTGCTTTCATCCCATTGTTTTTTGGCCTTTCCTTTGACCTCCTATAATTTTGCCTGGATGACCGTACTTTGCCGGGGTCCCCTGCTTTAATCGCATCCCACAGAGATCTACGTGCCATTCTGCATTCCTCATTGAACAAATGGCAAGGTTTCTTTTGTTGAATGCTTTTAGCCTTACATTGCTTATAAAAGTAGGAGCGTAAGTGGGCGAAAAATTTGTTATGAATGGCAGTTATAGCCTCAGGAAACTCGGGGTTGGCAGAGCAGGCCTCTAGCTCAGCTATAGTAAAATCGATGTCATTAGTAATGGTGGCTGGGAGTTCGGGCTTCTCTAATATCTTCACCCATTTTAATCGTCTCATATCATTTGTGGGGACCACGTCAAGAGTGATCAGTTCATTGTCTGGCTGTGTAAGTACGCTCTGTGATTGTAAAACTAGGGTCGCGCATAAGGGGTTATGATCGCTCTCCAAACGGTCCCTCACGATCATGTCCCCAAGAGCGTGCCATAGCTTTAGGTTAATTAATAGATAGTCTATGCGACTTGCGCTGTGACCGTTGTTAAATGTATTTGCCCCATGTCTGTCTGATGGGGTTCTTCCATTTGCCGCCCGTAGGCCTTTCTCCAGACAAATGGAATTAATTTGGATTGCCACATCCGTCCATTTTTTTATGGGTGCTAATTCCAATTTTGGAATGCCCCACTTGGCGTCTTCCTCTACTGTGAGATCATACTCCTCATTGACAAGGGGCTCAAAGGACGAGTTAAAATCCCCTGCAGTTAAGACTTGGGAATTCCAAGAATGCAGGTCTAGAAGATCGTCGAGAGCCGCTAGAACTTCCGACTTCTTCCCCCCACTTCATCCTCTCGCATAGACATTATAGATGTCTATAGAAGCTTCCTATACAAAACAGTTGCAGTGCACATTCAGACACAGGATGAGCATGATTGTTCTGAGGAAAAGCATCTGCAGTGCATCTCTAGCCGCAAACACATTACAGGCATTTACAGTACAAGCGTCCTCTATGTTGAGCCATATTTGTTTCTAAATCCCAGTGAAAAGTGTACATAATTTCCCACTGCCAGGCAAATTTTCTCATTCTCCAGCCTTTGAAATCGCTCAAAAGTCTCCTTATAGGAGTTTGTTTTAAAGAAACAAAAAATAGGACACAGAAGTTGCTTCCTAGCATGAGCATACACAGTGTGAAATACAATAAAGTGCAATGTGCTTTGAGTGGCAGTGTTATTGCACGGACATCTAGGCAATGGTTCTCTCCAGACTATATTCCTAGGAAAAGACGCTATCAGGTGCAATAGACTCAATCGTAGTCTTGTAATTTAAAGCCTGAGGATCCCATTCGGAAACCAGGAGAGATAAGGTTCACACACCTGTGTCAAGTTGATTGGATCATAAGTGAAGCTTACAAGCAGATTATCAAAGGCTGCCTGGTGGGCTCTGCCTTGTCTGTACCGAAATGCCTCCTTTACCCTGGAGATAGCCCTGAGGTCAATGCTTGCCAAACTTTTGGCGTAGTCCTGCAGGCCCAGCTCTAGGAATAATTTTTTTATATATCTAATCCAGGGTACATTGAGAGCATTGTCCTGAGAAAGACAATCCTCCAGTACATCCTTTGAGAGTTTCGCATCAGGGTTCCCTCAAATCCTCAGCCATAAGAGTAGCATTGCCTGCTTTATCTTGTCACCTACAGGTGTTAAGCCCAGCTCTGATAGGCACATAAAAGCAGGGCACAATTGGGGAACAACCAATAAACTACAAACAAACTTATTTTCTACCTGATGAATTGGCCCGGGACCTTTATAGCCCCAGAGCCCTGCACCATACGTCGCCACAAAGACACATTTACTCCGATACATTAAAGTCATTTCTTTGATCGGTTTATGGGCCAGCCTTCTCGCAAATGAAAATATAGCCTCCACAGCTCTTTGAGTACGAGCGGCCCTGGTTTGATGTAGGCTCTGCCAGGTTAGGTTTTTATCAAAAGAAAGCACCAGATAATTAAAGCTATTCACTCTATGGGTTTCTGTCCCCCCAAAAAGAAAGTCCTAGTTTTCACATTTCTAGGGTCTAAGCTCATTATAAAGATTTTTGTACATTTGTTTGAAGTATGATGATCCAAAGTGCAAAGTTCCCTACAAAACACAGCAGGTACATTACCAGGCCTTGCAACCCAAACTTCGCTCAAACACCGAACAGGTACAGTGTAGGCATCTTCCATGCATACCTCTGTAATACACAGAGCGGGTAGGGATTCAAGCATCTTGCATACAAACAACACACAGAGGAAGTGGATGCTTTTTCTGATAAAAAGAAGTATTAGCAATTCAAGCTTTCCTCACATTCAGAGCTGGTATGGGATGGCAAGACTTCAGTCCCCATCCTGTGTACAAATTAGTCCCAGCAATACAATATTCCCTCAAACACAGAGCAGAAAAAGTACAAACATTTGCAGTGTAACTTTCCCTTACACACAAAGGAAGGCAAAGAACAGTCATTAACAGTGCAAGCTTCTGTACCACACAGCAGGAACAGTAGTAGGTGTCTCAACAGAACAAGTATAATGCAATAATTGATGATATGAGCTTCAGTCCAACAACACAGGTAGATGACTGACTTGAGGTAAACCATCTAGTATGCAGTTTTCCCTCACACAAAGACAAGGATTCTAGGGGGAGCTGACAGGTCTCAGCTGTAAAGAGCTGGCAACAGCAGTTCACGATTCGCTCATAAACATACTCGTTTGCAGTACAACCTACCCTCACTTACATGCAAAATAATCAGAGCACGTGCTGCATCGCAAGCTTCAATGCAGTGTAAATTCTAAATTACCTGCAGCTCATTCAGAAAGCCACTGTGTTGGACATTCTGCAAAGCATGGTTCTGTGATAAACATAAAAAAGCAGCTTAGATTTTTTTTCGGAAACTATCAAGCACCTTAACCGGTGGAAGGTTTCAGAATGGCTTGGTGCCTTTTTATGAGATCTTTTAGCCCCTAAAAACCGATTAGATTCTAAATGGGACCACAAAGCTTTTGATCATTGATGGTCAATAAGGTAATATAGGTCATTAGGGGACTGGTACAAGATATTGACTGTAGTGCCACAAGTCAGCAAGCCCTATATATAATACAAGTTGTTGTCAATGGGTAAGTATTCTGTGAACCGCTTCTTCCCATATCTCTTATGACTGGTCAGTGGGGCAGATGCATTGCCTTGTTAAGCACAGTGACTCACAACTTAATAGTTATTTCCTGTGAACTGTCATGAAGGACCATGCAAATTCTAGAGTGAATAAATTCAAACTAAAACCTGAGATGTGTTCATGAACTCACAAGAAGGATAACGATAAGAGAAACCACTGCCATGCAGGACAACAGTGACACATCGAGGCCCATTCAAAATGCTTTTCCAATGAAGGTGCACGATGAAAACAAAGAATACATTTAGCAATGTATTTTGCTTTAGCATATTTTTATGTTATTTTATAATACAAAGGGTATTTGAAACTTCATGGAGTTGGTTATTGATGACTTCTCCGCAGCTGCGTCTACTTGTCTTTCTAATGCTCTTAGATGCAGTCTGGTATACAGTTGTGGCCAGCTGGTCCCTGAGGTGGCATGTGGTGCTTTAAAAGAACAATGACATAAGATATAGCATACTATATAGATTCTCATTGATGAGTATCTATTTAAAATCATACTCCAATATAAGGTCTCTCTTTCTCAACACGCCGAGCGGGGCAACCGCACACTTTTTTCTGTCACATCACACCCCAAGGGAGGAGCAAATATGGACTGAATCAGATGCTTTTTGCCATTTTCTGCTATGTTCATGGAGAAATTTTGGGTTGCAATTCGATCTTATCTTCCGGAATCTTCCTCACGTTTAATGGTGTTTACAAATTTAGGGAAACCAGCAAATGCTATTACTTTTTATCATTGTTATCAGATGTTGGAGCATGGGTTTACATTCATCTTGATGATTCGAAGGACAATCCATACTTCTGCTTCAGGGCATCTCTTCATAGTTACATTTATAAAGATACATTTAATTCTAGAGTGAGGAAAACATTTGTTTAGAAGCTGCAAAACGTTAGAACCATTGTTTTTCCAGCACCAGTAAGGAGAAGAACGAAGGGTTCTTTTCTTTCAATTATGACTGTTCTTTAGGAATTCAGGTGAAGGTATACGCACACTTCTTCAACCTCCCTTCTCGCATGGCTGGTGACACAACCAAGAAGAACTGAAGAATGTGGGCACTGCTCCTATTTCATTGAATGGGTGTCTGTCCCTTCTGCAAGGCAGAGCTATACGTATTTCTCCCACAAATGTAGAACTCTGCAGGTGAGAGGTTTCCACCATCTGGCATCCATTGCTAATAGCCTGTTTTCTGAAAGGTTGAGGATATGGGGTTATTATTTCATCCATGACTGCATAACGAATGGCCTGTAGGTAACATACCCTGGACTACAGTGGGTTCCCTGGTCACTAGAAGGTCATCCTTGTATCGATGAACTTAGTTGAATGTGAGATTGCCATTGGTCATTTATTATGGCAGTGTTCAGTTTCCCCTTTTGTGAAAGAAAATTGAATTATGGGTGTTTTTGTCTTGCATTCTGATTCCTTGGTGTACTCCCCATAGGATTTCATATACTACGGGTCCATTTGTACCTGACTCTTTGGGAATGAGCAGTGTTAAGAGGGAAATGGTTTAATAGGTCCCATTTGTTTCTGAGTCTACCCCCAGGCTAAGAAAGCAATCCTCTTCTGCAACATGCTGGGCCATAAGACTAGATTTTGTGCAACAGGTGTGGAAGATGCAGGATGTTAAATCTTCTAATCTGATATTTCAAGTAAAGACCCTGATGTGTTTGCTGTCATCCTCTTCAGAGTCCTCTCTAAAACCAGAAACATTGGAACCTGCTTCACTGTTGATGATTAGAGGGGACAGTTCAAAGAATGTAGATTAACAGGAGGAACATGATAGGCCAAACCTATTTTATAGTCGATAATGGTAAGACATAGTTTGATTCCAGTCTTGTCCGGAAATATTGCTGATCTGAGTGCCAAGATGAATGACCAAGAATGGAAAATCTTTGTTTCAAAGCATGATATCATATAGCCTTATAGCCCGCCGTAGCTGGCTATACCGGCTATTAAAGGCCCGCTCCAGCGTTAAAGGACCGAGCCAAAGGCGAGGGACTTTAACAAGGGAGCGGGACTTCAATAGCCGGTATAGCCCAGCTACGAAGGGCTATAAGGCTATTAGAACATTCTGCCACTAGAGGGCAGAATGTTCTAACAAATTAAACAAAGGCCTCTCGGAGTTCGAGGGGGTTTAAATTCCCTCGGCCTCCGAGAGGCCTTTGTGAAAACAACATTGGAATGTTGCTTTGCGGGTCTTTACCGGCCCGTAGAAGCACGGGGCACTCCATTGTCTTCAATGGAGTGCTCCACATTCCAATGTTCTAATAGGCTTTAAACTATTTACAAGCAAGGCTTTTCTTCAGCTGGGCAGGATGTTTTAGAGATTCTATAGCAGTGGTTTCTCTTATTAATTAGGGGGCTTTGACTCAAAATAGAGATGGACCAAAGACGAACTGATTAGAGTGGTTAAAGAACATACCCAGGACCCTCAATTAGCTCACCCTAGAGCTGCGCACAATAGGCTGATTAGTGTGAAACACTCCTAATTTAATGAGGGGAAATTGGGATGGGTTGATGGAGGCTATTACTTGAAGGCAGAATAGTTGACTTTTAGAGGCTCATCTCAGAAGTGCCAGCAGAATATGGAATAAACCTGAAAGTCATATCACTGCCGCCTGGATGACTTCTTTTCCTCTTATGTTAGGACCCAGAGGTGCCTATGATAGAACCTAGGACTCATTGTGTTCTGTATAAACCATCTCCGTATTGTTTGTTGGTAGAAACACAGGGGCAGATTTACAATGAAAGTGACTCAGTGCGTGCTGCAAGCCATTTGGCTGCACCGCACTGAGTCACTTTCAAAGCACAGGGATGCAACATATTTACAACAATATGTCGCATCTCTGTTCTTCCCCCTGCACAAACTGCTGCCATGCACCGGAGCAGGCACCCTTGTGCCATGGTGCAAGGATGCCTGCGTCATGGGGAGATTGTTTTTGTTCAGAAAGGGTTCCCTTCCTTAACAAAAACAACCATTAGAGGTGATTTCCTCTTTCTATGTGTGCTGCATAGGAACAGGAAAAAAAACGAGGAGAAATGAATACATTTCTCCTTGTTGCGCCTCCCTATGCCTCCCCTGGGGAGGCGTAGCATTCACACGCATTTCCAGATTTATGATTCCTCGTAAATCTGGAAATTTTGTCTGGTTCCATGGGTGTTGCGTGGGAACACTCACAGCAACACCCATGGAACGCCCCTTTCACGCAATGTGCTGCGTGTAAAGGGGCCATATTTACAAGGACAGGAAAAGTCATGCAGGGCGGCTTTTCCTGTCCTTGTAAATATGGAGCATTGAAATGCGCCACCGGTACGTCACAAAAAGTGATGCACCGGTGGCGCAAGGGGCTTGTAAATCTGCCCCACTGTATTTATAATCCAGAATAAGTAGCAGAAGCATTATTATTCCGGAAATCAGGGAAGGCCCCAGGCATAGGTTTGGTTAAGATGACCAATTGTTTTGGAAGCTTCGGTGAATTATTTGTTTAACCATTTGCTGAGAAGTGGTGTTGTCCATGAGTCCTTGCAAAGGCTCTTGATTGTTCAATTTTTTTAAAAAAAGGAGACAAAAATGTCTATAAGAATTTTTGGCCTGTTTCGTTGCTTGATGGGGTCAGTTAGTTTATTGGTAAACTGTTACATTGTTTATTAATTCATTGAGAATTAATATTAAGCTTACTGCTAGAAAATAATTATTTTTGCTTGATGAAGTCAATTTTCTTGCTGATTGGTATTGCTGGTTATTGAACTCTTCACACTGAGGCACTGCTGTATCATCCCTAGTGTATGTGCTCTGATCATCACAACATGGTAAAATTAGCTAATCCCCAATTGGCCTGGGACGGCCTCTCTATAGAGGTGAAGGGGCTTTGCCCCTGTATCTGCTGCCCCCATAATAATTGTTACATTCAGGTCTTTGAAATAATTTTTTTCTTTGCCTGCGCAGCTTCTGCAATCATTTTTCAGGCACAGAAAGAGCCCTTTTTGTGAGGGTGGGGCTTTATGGACGGCAGTCTGCAGATTGACCAGTGAAGCAATCTTGAATTGAAGTGCGCATGGCAGGTTGGAAGGGTGCCGTTCTTTTGCCCAGCCTGATATGCTCACTTGAGCCCTCTCCCTTCTTGTGCAACGTTAGTGAGCCCGGGGGTCACAGCAAGAGCTCCCGGTCTCCTAAGAAGTGCTGGGTTTGCCTGACCGAGTCAATCCTGTCGATGCTGTCATGCTGTTTACTAACATAAACAGCATGGAAGCAGCATCTGGATTGGCTCAGTAGCAGGAGGAGAAGACATGAGTAAGCCTCCTTCATTCCCCACACACTTGAGGCAGAACGGGGGTGGGAGGTTGAGTACTTTGCCAAACACTGCATGGCTTAATTTTGAAGCCATGAAGTGGTTGGCCATTTTCGATCTGTTCCTTATTTTCTTCCCTTCATGCCCAGCACCAGTAGCAGAATTGCACACGAGGCAGCAGAAGAGACAAGAGAATGGTGTGAATGTCTTCCTGCTGCCATCTGCATCGCCTCGTGGCCTGGAGCTTAGTGGAGGCGCACCTTTCAAACAGTTCTGCCTTTTTTGTTCTGGGCCGTTGGCAACCAGCCTTGTGGTCACGAAAGAATTAAGAAAGCAGTAACCAAAGAATACACATTAAAAAAATTACATTGGCCTGCTGAGACTCTGAGCAGGTTGACTTTATGTTTTTTTAACTCTCTGACAGACATGGGGCGGCTCCTCCGCTAAGGCGGAGCAGCGTCCCCCACTGCCCTCAGAGCAGTAAAAATAAAACGATAATAACCTTGTTAGTTTCATTTTATTTTTTGCTACTGTGCTAGGTTAGGGCGGTGGGACTGGGGTCACAGGGGGAGGAGTGGTGGGCACACTGTAAGTGTGGAGAGGAGAGAGGATGTGGTCCGTTGGCTAGACTGCCAACTTTGGTGCTGGAAACCAGGGTTCGAGCTTCGGGGTCGCATCCACATCCTGTGATTCTGGGCAAATCACTTAATCTCCCGTGCCTGAATGTGTAATGTAAATACGGTGCTCGGGTAAAGCGCTCCAATACCTTCGGGTCGAGTTTGCGCTATATAAATATGCAACCAAAAAAAAAAAAAAGTGCGCATGACGGTTTGGCCGGCGGTCTTGGGCATTTCCCCGCCAGGTTATGATACACAGCCTTGTAGGGAACATGCACAGGCTTTAAGTTCCTGTCTGAGCGCCGAACTACGGCACTCAGACCAATCACATCGATGAGAAGGTGAGGAGAAAGCGGCCGTGAGAAGGGACCGAAGCTGAAGAGAGACGGCGGCCATTAAAAGGTGAGTGGTTTTAAAAAAAATATATTCTTCCCCTCACCCCGCCACCCCCGTTCCCTGCCAGTGCCACTGTGACAGGCACAATTAGGTGATGAGCTCACATCCGATCTTTCTTCTTTTTATTAAAATTTAGGGGCATATCATCAAGGCCCCGCGATAAAATTATCGCCGCTTTAGCGTCCGTTTTCGGGCGAAAAGCGGTGATAATTTTATCGCACTATCAGCAAGGTCACGCTATCGCGTGAATCCATGCCTTAGCGCCCTTTCCCTTAACGCCCAGCTTTTCATCTCTAATGAGATGCAAAGTGGGCGTTCCTCCCCAAAATAACGTGAGAAATGTCGCCAACAGACATTTCTCCTATCAGCAAGCTGATCGCTAACCTGCGTAGCGATAAGAAAAGTAGCGCTAACCGCGGTTATCGCTACTTTCCTTACGCCTGCTTTCAGTCTGACTTAGCCATTATATCCAATGGAAGGTGGATATAATGGCTAAGTCTGCCCTGCCCTATCATCAAGCTATCGCCAAACGTTGTGCGATTATCGCTGGATTTCCAGCGATAATTGCACATTTGGCAGCTTGCGCTTGGAATTTTATCGCTTTGGAGATAAGCGTCGCTGATAGCGTGCTATCTCAGCGATAAAATCCAGCGATAGCCGGCGATAATTATCCTAGCGCTAAGCGCGCTTACCGATAATTACCGCCGGCCCAAGCTTTGTCACTATAAAAACGCTGCGACGAATTTTCCCTCATTTGGGATTTCCGCACAAGGTCCAAGCTACCATCTCCCTTGTTCTGTCCAAACTCGATTACGCCAATAGCCTCTACCACGGATCACCTTTAACAACCATGAAAAGACTACAACGGATTCAGAACTCGGCTGCCAGACTACTCTTGCATATCAAACCGCGAGACCACATCTCCCCTGCCTTGAAAGCCCTGCATTGGTTACCGGTTGCCAGAAGATCCACGTTCAAGCTGCTTTGTATCACCCACAAAGCAATACATGGAATGGGACCGCTCTTCATCAGGAATAAAATCACCAAACACATTCAACAGAGGAACCTCCGCTCTTAAAGGAGCATCTTGCCTCAAAATCCCAAGATACAAGAAAAAAACCATGGGTGGCACATCCTTCTCTGTTCAAGCGGCCAAACTATGGAACTCTTTACCCCCAACATAAGATCCACCGACAACCACCTTATCTTCAGAAAACTACTCAAGAATTGGCTCTTCCCCACATAAGCACCATACGCAAATAGAAATTTACAGCATATCCCTCTGTATATAAGCATTTGTTCTCACTATAGACATGTACCTATCTTTGTGTATTGCTTTGTATAAACATGTAGAATAATTATGTTGTTGAGAGGGGAAAAAAAATAATAATAAATAAATAAATAATAAATAAATAAATAAAAATCATCCTTGGTCTACATGTACTTACTTCCATTGTGCATCTATGTGCCTTCCATGTACTTGGATCTTTGTCTCTGTTACTTTTCTCCTGAAAAAGCATATCCAATGCACTACCCTATTTCTCATCCTGTGCCTCTATCAATATCTTTAATCTACATATACTTACCTCCTTTATGTATCTATATACTTTCAATGTTCTTATGGATCTATATATTTATCACTTTTCTTCTAATTTAGCATTTCCAAGGCACTACCCTATAACTCAGCCTATATTTCTCTCAATATATCTTCTAGCCCAACCTTCTGACTCATCTCAAACTTCTCTCTACTACTCTACTCTACTCTCTCTACTACACTAATACTTATGGGTTCCAGAGTAGCGTGCTACTTGTGCTTCAAAACCCCATCAGGGGTAGCAAGCGCTATATAAATGCAAACCTCTTTCCCTCTTCTATCCCACCACCTACCCTTCTCTACCCAAATAACTGAATAACATATCCACTACTCAAATTACTTCATATTTTACTATACTAATTTTCAACACTAATCCTAATGGGTTCCGGAGTGGCGTGCTACTCGCCAGAAAAGCGCTTCAACACCCATCAGGGGTAACAAGTGCTATATGAATGCAAACCTTTCTTCCCTTTTATCCCTCCGCTATCCTTCTCACTCCAAATAACTGACTAATATCCACCACTGAAATTACTTTCATATTTCACCATATTAATTCACCACTAATCCTTTATGGGCTTCCGGAGTAGCGTGCTTCAACACCCCATCAGGGGTAACAAGCGCTATATAAATACAAACCTTTTTTCCTCCTCTATCCTTCTGCTATCATTCCAAACCCAAATAACTGACTAACCTATCCACCACTTAAAATGTACTTGCATGTTTCACTATACTAATTCAACACTAATCCTCTATGGGTCCCGGAGTAGCGTGCTACTCGCCGAAAAAGCGTTTCGACGCCTCGTCAGGGGTAGTAAGCGCAATATAAATGCAATTACAATACAATATGCCCCTAAGTGCTGCTTAGTTTGGAAGATGCGAGGCCTTCCCCCCACTGGTGTAGAATGCTTTCCAAATTCAACGAGTTTCCGGTGGGGTGCCTCGTGACTCGTCTCATAATTAAGACAAACCAAGATCATCCCGACTAAAATATTTACAGTAAAGGTTTTAGTCAGGATGTTTTGCCATTTCATTTCTTAAACATGAGACAGACAAATCACGAGGCACAACTTTACTTAAGAATGCATGGCAGTGTTTACTGTCTACCTTTCACTTTCCCGGTATTCCAAATTTGAATCATCAGCCATGGCTGTTAATCTGTTCCACGAAATGAATTATGATGGCTGCTCGTCCTCAGAAATGAAAAGGCCATCAAGCGGGCAGTGTGTACTTTTATTTATCAGCGAGTATTAGCGTCTAGCAAGGCTTATAATCTATACATGGAATAGAGAGCGGTGTACTTATCGCCTTCAGCTGCTTAACAAAAATATTACCGCCGTTATTACAAGGAAAACAAAATTAATATTCAAAGTGTTCTCTACCAAATGTGTGTTTAGTGAATGGAACGTCGACAAGTCCACCCATGGGCAATTATGAGTTTCCGTGTCTGGCATAGCAATTTAGACAATCGCCTCCTCCAGGAAATAGGAAAACCTGCATTCACGCAAGAAGGTCGTAGTTGTGGCATAAATGATATCCTAAAAAAGCAAAAGTAGGCGAAATCAAGGTGAATATGTTAGTCCTAGCTAATTTCAGCTCTCGCCAGTCCAACTTCGTGCTGACCTTCTGTACTCAACATTCGATCACTCGAGCACAGCACAGCAGGGACATGCATTATCATGCACCATGCATGTTTTTTGAGGGAGAATATTTAGGTTGATAACTGATCTAGGCAGCAATGCGTTTTGACTACACAGAGCACTGGAGCTCAATCAATGCATGAGAAGTAGGCCCATTTCACGTGACCCCCGACCAGCTTCATAACCTGCAACGCGATTAAATTCCTCAGCCAATGCCAGTCAAGTGGAATGCTAGGTCATCTTCCCCTAGTCTTATCTTCATTCATAACAAAGCAAATAGGTCTGGAATCAGCATTTGTGCATGCTTCTATTTGCATGTGTTAGCTCAAGAAATCTAGCCCTATTGGCTTTGAATTAAAAACAACATGGAAATTCATGTACGTAAAAAAAACAAGCATTGGCATAGCCAATAGGTCTCGCCTTTGGGACCGCATAAGTGTTTAGCCGTGCGGAGCCGGCTATGACCGATAATAATAGATTGGGGGCAGGTGGGGTTGGTGCATCTCTAATGTATTCTGTGCAGGACGGCTTTGATGTGGGTGGGCACGAACTGACAGTCTATGCAGGAAAAGAGGGGGGTGGGGGGTCTCTGTCCTGTGTGCTCGTGAAGTGTACATGTGTGCCCAGGTGTGGACGTATTGTGTGCACAGACATGGGCTCAGTTATAACGGATTGTGTGCACGGACAGAGTTTGCTGTTGGTGCACAGGAGGGCTGTATATCCCGTTGGGGTAATGTGCTTGGGGGTCCTTCATACTGGCGGATGTGGGGTAGGGGCGATAGAGAGGCTGAGAATGGTTTATGTACAGACTGAGAGTGGCAGCGGGAGGGGGTAGTATTGATCCAGCGGTAAACCAACAACAGATACTCCACTACCATATACTCACCTGGGCCCATAAAAAACACACACACATTGAGTAAACCGCTGGAGTGGTTAAAGTTTTATATTTATACTTCACAATGTTCAGGTTTAGTTATTTAATTCTCCTAACTAACCTTTCACTGATCAAAAAGTTCTTTCCTCTGGTCGATGGACCATTAGTTGAACTAGTTGATGGTGATAATTAACTTAACCCTTAACTATTCTTGGTTTGACGAAAATAATCACAGACTCAGGAAGGTTTAAAATCTTTATCTAAATTAAGTGTATGTGAACCATTTCAAAAATACAGTGTATTCACCCTCATTCTTAGGAGAGAAATTCAATTGATTAAACATCAAAACATATACTTCGGACTCATACAATAATTAATGCTCAGAAAGGGAGAAGACAGAGAGAAAAGAACATTTGCAAATAATGTGAAATTATATTTACCAAGAATGGTGTGAAAGACCAACCCCCTGGCCAAAGGGCTGGTAAGGGTCCCCAGGATAGGTCAGGAGACAAAGACTTCAGGACAGGATTCAGGACAGGATAGATGGCCTCTCTAGAATACCGACGAATTGCGCCGCACCCCTCTCTGACACACTCTTCCTCCTCGAGATTCTTCTGCGATCTTCTGATCTAACCCAATTAAGTTAGGATAGTAAGTTCTTCTTCAGCGTCTGCATTCGAGTCTTCATCAGCACCTAACAGCATCTCACCAGCAACAGCATCCCCGACTCCCAGACAGCATCCCGAGCTCTGCATCCCTTCCTCTTCTAACTAACTAAAGCTACCTTAATTATACCTTTGTATACTCATGTTCCACCCACTAAAGTTACAATATCGTAAGAATACGAAATCTAATTGGTCAGGCAAGGGGGGATGATCATCACACCATGCTTACATATCACTATATTCTGTTAAACCATTGTTCGCAAACCCATCCCCTTAATTTTTATTCAAAACTTTATTCCCATCCACTACATGTATCAAATTTGCAACATTAATGACACTACGAAGAATAGAACATCACATCGCTGAACTTTTCACCATCCGTTCCCAGGAAATGGCGCTCCAATTTGGCCTCCATTCAAGTGCTTCGTCATTGACCTTCATAGCTTCACTCAGTAGGCATGCGCAGGCATTGCGTCATTTCATCTAGTCCGGTCATACAAGAAAGGCCCAAATGCGCACTAATAATAAAGTCAAAAGACAAATGTTATTTTCACAAAATAAATGGTCTCACTGTATACCTCCCACCTCTACTCTATTCACGTTCTCTTATTGATATGTTCCCCTCATTAGCATTAGTTAAATAGCCTGTTTTAGTTTCAGCTAAGCAGATGCCATGCACGCGAGTTTTCAAGACGCCATTTTAGTGTCTTCTGCTCATGCGCTAGAATTTCCCTCCAAGCGTTAGCTCGTCATATTGCGTAGATGCAGTTGACGCATGCGCACAACAGTTTCCCTGTTAAAAGCGGTATTAGTCCGTTTTCATTGTTATCTGCGTTAGTACAAACATAAGCAAGCTTCGCTAACCCGCGTGTTCATGTGGTGCTTATTAATTATTCACAAAACATGGTTAGTAACTTTGTTAATGAGTTAAACGAGCGGATTGCCTCCGAGCAAGTCTCTTTCTTACGAGACCTTGCTCCATCAGTATCCTGCCCCAGTCGTTGAAGAACAGGGAGCTTGCTCTGCGGCGTGTGGAACCGTGAGTTGAGGCACGCTTCTTGCTACCTCGCCTGTGCCCCTCACTCACAAAGCGCTGTGCCTCCCCTCTGCCCAGTTACAGATGTTCACTTACAGCAGCCGCCAGAGCGACAGAGTGTTGTCTGGGCACGGCATCTGTTCTCACTGGGCACTGTGCTGCCACTGGGGCACCTGTGCATCTCACTCCCTGAGGACACGGGAGGGGGGGATTGCACAGGTCCCCTCTGTACGCTGAAGTGACTCGGACAGGCAGCACTGGGACCGCTGATAGATTTTTTTTGGGGGGGGTGGGGAGCGTGGGGGGGGATAATCTTAGAGCTATGTGTCACATCGGTAACAGTAGTGTGCACCCTCAGCGTGTGCTTAGTTTGTGGTAATTGAACCTGTACCTTGCATATGGACAGGGCGCCACTTGCAGATCATCAACAGTTTCATGAAGTTTCTTTTGTTGTGCTTCACTAAACTGTCGTCCCTGGGTCGTCTTTCCCTCCTCTGGTTTGCCTTCCGTGTGACACCAGTTGACTCTGCTGTCCCGAGCCACGCATCCTTTGTTCCTCAATGGGTGCAGTGTCCACTACTCTGTACCAGAGCAGTGAAAGTGAGACAAGAACCACCACTGCTGCCGTGTGGTGCAGTGGAATACAAGGAAGAGGCAAGGCGCACTTACCGCCGGGCATTTCCTGATGGACTAGAGCCACGGTCTTTGCTGCTTCCCCTCCTCTATCAGAAATGGGTTACAGTTACACAATTTAAAAAAATGCATGCACAAATCCAGCAAAAATAAATAAATGTATGTGCATGGCGTCTCGTGAACCAGGCGCCTAAAAAATGCACGCACAAAGCCAGCAAAAATAAATAAATTTATGCGCATGGCGTCTCGTGAACATGGTGCCATTGCGATTAAAACAAGCATTTGTAAAATTAGTAACCTGATCCACGATGAGGAATGCAGCCGCCACCCTGCATGCGGCTGCTCACTCCCAAGAGCAAAACGCTGTGGGAGTGAACATTAAAAAAAAGAGGTGGGACATGCACCCACCTTTAGCCATTTGCGTGCTTTCATTATTGAAAGACACATGCAAAAGCCAATCCTATGCGTGGGAGGAGTCAGACCCACACACAGTAGTTTAGAGTACTTACAAGAAGCCTCGCAGAGCAGCGCATGCGCGCTGACTGAGGCTCGACCTAAAAAACAATGGGAAGGAAACATAAATGAAGTCTGTAGGAAAAGCACAGAGGGTAAAGTAAAGAACAATCTGTAAGTCAGAAATGGAAAACACATACAAGTCTTGAGTAAAGCATATAAAAAAAAGATTACTTTCTGTATACAATACAATAGTGGTGGGCGAGCCAACAAATTAACAGCTCATAGAGAGGCAATGAAGAACAAGCATTTGCAATGCAATCGGTCTCGCATTTGCGAGTCTTTCAGCTATTGTCCACTGCCACACACAGCCTCACACTCACACGCTTACACACCTTCTCTTCTGGACTTTCATGTAACACCATACAGAAATAACACTCTACTTCTTATAGGAGTGTGCATCGCAAGAGCCCTGCTGCCAGCATAGCGTATGCATTTGCAGCTCTCTCTTGTTATAGCCAGAATAACGGGCTGTACCAGAGAAATTAGGTTTTCTGCAGGAAACATCGGCACATTAGTTGAGGGCCCGTTGTGCGGTGCTGGGGTTTTACTTCAGTGTTCCCGAGGCCGGTAGGAAATAAACAGGGTGGTGTAAATAAAAGCAATTTAAATGTAAAGGGATTCTCCGATGAAGCTCTGACCAGCATCTGACATTCACACAGAATTCCACAGGAGCTTCGAAGGCACGTGCCTCGCTGACACCTCGGGACCTTAGCGCTGGTAGACTGACAACACACGTGTGTAGATTATTACACACCATTGATTGCTTTAAACCGATTTTAAATATGTAATGCAGTCTTTGATTACCTTAACCATGCTTAATAAATGCATAGTGTTTATGGCGCAAAATATTTTGATTCAAATATAATCACAACTAAAGTGAGGAATTATGTTAACTCTGAGTGGCGTTGCAACAGGGCAGTGTGCCCTAATGCAAGCATGCCAAATGTCCCATGGTCCGCAGGTAAGACAGTCTTAATTGTGGTGCAGTGCCACTGCACTTGCTGCACTAATTACACTATGGCCGAGCTTACACACTTTGCTCTAAAAAGAGGCAGCAAATTAAGCACTGTATTTATTTCTGAATTGGCAGTCAACAGACTGGGAGAACCCAGATTCTAGGTGCCAAACATCCACTTGTATTACAACAAATGTAGATCAAAGAATAAGTAGCCGAGCCCAGTCTCTATAGACATCTGCACATCCTGTACAATAGTGCACAATCCACAGGCACACTCATTTTCCATTGATACAAAACAGTATTTAATTTATATTGAATATTCTAAAGACACACCAATCTCTGCACTCTGCTGCTCTTTGGAATCTCTTTTATTATCCACACCGAGACTACTTGACATCATCACTTAAACTCCTTATCTCTGTGGCATGCTAGGTACATCGGTGAATGGAAGTATGTATGTATGTATGCATGTATGTGAGGGTGGGGGAGATTCTGTGCACCTATGAGTGTGGGCGTGTGTATACATGAAAGTGTGTGAGTCCGTGTGTGTGTGTGTGTATGCATGCATGTGTTTGTGTATGTGAGGGTGGGAGATATTCTGTGTGCCTATGAGTGTGGGGATGTGTATACATTAAAGTGTGCAAGTCTGTGTCTGTGTGTATGTATGTATGCATGCATGTGTTTGTGTATGTGTGGGTGGGAGCTATTCTGTGTGCCTATGAGTATCGGCATGTGTATACGTGTAAGTGTGTGCGTCCCTGTCTGTGTGCAATTGTGTGCGTACGTGTGTTTAAATGTAGGCGTCCCTGCGAGTTCACGCGGGTCAGTCTGTTTTCAACCGTGTGTGGATAGATGGGTTGCTGTGTTTCTGTTAATTGAATGAGAAACATACATTCGCGTAGGAATGATCAGAGAAATACAAAGACGTACACTGATGGCACGTTGGAAGATAGGATGTGATAACGCTGCAATCCAAGTTTGTGGGGTCACGCTGTGTTCAGTGTGGGTGGCAGAGCTGAGTGCAGTGTTGCCGGTATGGTGGGGGCAGTAGGATGCACACATGTAGCAGTAGGAGACGAGTCACCAAGCAGCAAAGCGTGTCCCATGTGACCTGAGCTCAGGGAGAGAGCAGCAGTCTCCCATTTGGTGCTGAAAGACAAATGGCCGGATCCAGCCTGGTGCAGGCTGGGATGAGCAGCAGTGATGGTCGGACACGAAGCGCCGGCCCCTAGGAGTTCGAGGGTGTGCTGAGAGAGGGCACTGTTTACTCTGCGCACAGCACCAGGGGAGGTCAGACGACGGAGCCATCCGCAAGAAGAAGAAACACGCAACTGCAGACGCTGGTCTTGAAAACGTACGGCCACAGCACACACCGATGTGTAATGCCTTCTGGCATGGGTGAGTGCCTCGCAGTAGTTAATTTCCCTCCCCTCCACACATGTGAAGGGGAGGGAAATGTGTACTGCTTCAGAGGCAGTTTACCTGCGATGGCCGTGCCCAGGGGTAGGTTTTTGTGCCTTCCTGCCTTTGTTGCACTCTGCCATTTGCAAAAGTGAAAGCAAGCTTGGGGGGGGGGGGTCGGCTCTTAATGTGAAGCGGGAGGGAGGAAGAAAAAGAGCTTCAAGGAGCACGCATGGTGTGCAAAAGAAATATCAATGGGGGACTCTTAATGCGAAGTGGGGCGAAAAAGAACTTTAAAGAGCACGCCGCGGCGTGAAAAGGTTTGTTGCACTCTGCCACTGCTAAAGTGAAAGCACGCATGTGGAGGGGAGAGAAATGGGTACTGCTCCCCGCTCCCGAAGCAGTTTACCTGCGATGGCTGTGCCCAGGGGCAGGCTTCCACGCCTTCCTGTCTTTGTTGCACCATGTTGTGTATACAAAAAAAAGGCACGCACATAGCCAAGCCACTTCAAACATGATCACAACAAACATTGTCCCGGGCTGCTTTGGACGTGAAAGCGTGCATGGCGCGCTGACGTCGTGCCTGCAGGACCAGAAACTCATAAAACAAGCATTTGTTTACGAGGCTGGGGACACTGAGAAGATGAAGTAGTCCCAAAACGAAAGAGATACTGACCTACAGCGTAACTAAACTGTAGTTGGTCGGTGCTGCTTCCCACAAAACAGAAGTGACATATCGCATGGCCAGTCAATAATGAGCCAGCTAAGCAGAGCAACGCAAGAGTGAACCAATGTCAAGCGGCATGCGGGATTACCCTCCATATTCTGTTTACTTCAGGTCTTGCGACAGCGCATGCGCTGTCTAGGCTCGACCTAAAAAGGGATATTGGTGAAAAAGAATCTTTGCCTAAGATCACACAGTTTGGTTAAACAGGGAAGCTGGGATTAGTCCAAAGGTTTCTGGTTTCACATTGTACAAATCAGCCACTAAATGGGTATCTATTTGTTTCTCCTTTTTACCTCAAATGTTAATGGTTTATTTTTAACATTGTGCATGACAGCAGAGAGAGAGAGGCAGGCAGAAGCCATATGAAAGTTTGGATCATTTTGGCCTCAAGGTTCCAAGAGGACCTTGAAGTGAGCCAGAGCCTGGCATCTGGCTTGAGCTTTAAGTGGCTCGCCAACCTCTACAATGTAGGTATGTGATAAAGTATAAAGAATTACTGTACTTTGAGATGTAAAATAGTTGCTCATGTATTGCAATGCAAGCATTCCATAGGTGGCAGAATGATGACATCAAAATCAATAGTATGAGTTGAGAGGGACGTTTTATTCTGAGCACACCCCAAGCCCACTTTGTACATTTCTAGGACTTGTTAATGATAGCTCTTGCAGACAGCTACCAATAAATGAACATATTTGCTCCACACAGAGATTAGGCGTGTACAAACTTTCAATTATGCAAGCAACGATTTGCACTATTTCTTATTTATTGCCCTTCAAGTAGTTCATGGAATTTCCTACATTTCTATAGGTTACGCCTAAGCTCACCTTTTCTCCTTCTTGTATTACTTGCTGTGAAACTGAATGTTTCTTCCTCTTGTGAGAACTATGAAATCATTTTGCTATAGTAACATGTAAGCATTTTGTACACAAGTGCACACCTTCCATAACATTTTCCATGGGTGACTTGACAATTGCAAGTATTGAACATATTTAATGCAGTAAAATGTGAGGCAGGTTTTCATGTTTCCTGATTATCTCTTCATGATCTCGATGTACAGTAATATGTGCACACAGAGGACAGGTGCTCGGGGACTTGTTTATCAGAAAGGCAGTGACCTTAGGTTATTGGCCTTCAAAGGAGACATACATCTGAGGTTACAGGAGGGTATGAGGCCTACTTCTTCTGTAGATGCTCAAGGCAGTGTGGACAATTTAGCACAACCCTGTATATGGGCTGGCAGGGACATTTGAGACTCTCATGCTTCAGATGTGGACAGAATGGGCCTGGGGCACTATATGGTAAAACTAGACCCTGCTTCAAAACCCAAAAACCACATTTTATAAATACCCTCGTTATATTATCAAAGTCAATAAACAAGTTTCAATACAATCATAACGAATAAAGCATTTGTAATAAAACACTGTCAACTGTACACCGCAAATAAATGATTGAGAAATCGACAAAGCTGTGTCTTGTGAGGAGACTACATCTTCAGACAATATAAATTGCAAATCACAGCACTAACCTCTAGAGATCATTGCACTCTTAGCTGAAAAGCATAGGATCCCACATTAAGAGGTGCTTCAAAACAGTGATGAAAATCCTGGGGGTCATGAATTCCATAACCCATAAACTTAGGGTCACTTTTAAACTTCTGTGGGGCTGTTCTTTCTACTACAGCCCCCATTTGCCCATTTGCTAGGGGGACCCAGGAGTGAACTGCACCCCCTGGCTAGTGCTTTCTACAAAAGCGGATTCTCACCCTCAGCTTCATAGAACAGTTTGTGGACCTGAGGAAGAACCGAAGAGGACTTGATCGGCTGTCTGTGACCTGTGTGGAAACCGGAGGGGCTAAAAATATTCCCACTTGTACCCAGGACTGACAAAATAGATTCTGTGCATTAACTAGCTGACCTCCTGTGTGGCTACAGGGACACAACAAACTACAAACAACCTTTTTCCTGGAGTGACCAGCTGGCCAGTAGCAGCTTGACCTTGACTAGACTCTGCTTTTGCCTCTACTGGAGTGAGTTTGACCCTAATGTTTTCTCCGTGAGGTACTGAGAGCCTTTGAAGAGATCAAAAGCAGCTGTTTCAGAAAGTCTACGGACCTACGGATCTTGAACATGACCTTGTATCAAAGGTATCCAATTTTGAGAGGACTTTGTCGGACACAGCTTTCTGACATTCCTTTCTGTACGATTTTAAGCTACATTAAAGAGACCGGTTCCAAAGGTAGAAAGCTTGACAAATGGGAAGAAGTCGGCTGGGAAAAATTAGAATTTTCCCACTCAGAGCTTTTCCCTCCAAAACCGACTGGATCAGCTGGATATCAGCGACATCATATCTGTCTTTGAGAGAATGCTGCCAGATATAGCCTTTAACCGTGCCCATTTAATGATTTAACTTCCATAAACAAGACTAAGATTTAGGGTTTGGCAGACAGAATAAAGACAGTGAGGGTGGCAGACGACTTTACCTCTACCAACCTGCTTCACTTTGCCCAACCCCTGGCCATCTCTATACATTCACAGGAACCACCATCATGGCAATTCTTGTCAATGTAGGAAAATGTAGATGGCTCACCTCTGATGGCCCGACTCCCATGGACTGTCAGAGAAAGGTTTATACCAATCGAGTGCATTTTACTCCATTGGCGTAATCCTGGTGGTCAATCCACTTCTAAATTGGGTGAGTGTACCAAGAATTTGGTGAAGAGGGTACTCCTTTGCTTGTGTGATGGAGTGCCCTCTCTACCAAGCTCTAAATCAGCCCCTAAGTCAGAAGGTAAAAAGTTTGACTAGAATGACCCCCTTTTTGTATCAGATCTTTGTTCCATTACAGTGGGCCTGAAATCAAACGTGAATAGTGACTTCTGATTGGCGCTTTGCTTTTTATTGTTACTTTTTACATTAAAACTTTATAAATGTATATGCCTGGTTTCTGTGATTGGATTTTAATCAGTTTGTGTTATTTTTCCAATTAAAATTTCCTCTACTTTTAGAAATTGGTCATGGGATCTTTATTGTGTTTTGTCTTGGCTTTTACACTGTTTTGGTACTGCTGAATACTTGATACTTTTGTCTCTAAGTTAAGTCTTCCTGCTCTGTGCCATAGCCACCAAGGGTGAGCCCAGATTTAATTTTGAACATGTGTGATGGATGAAACAGGATTTTGGACTTATTACTCTGTAAGAACTCACATTCATTCCTACTAACAACCCATTTTCTTACACTTACTGACTGCCAAGCTGGCTTTTACCAGCAAAAGGGCACTATTGAAAAAGCTTTCTCTCCATATTGAAGAAGAGGGTGTGTTTTTAAGCTTTTTAGATTTAGAAGCAGCATTTGATAATGTTGATGAGGGTCTATTAAGAGTTACTTTACAAAATATCCAATTCCCTGATTTTTTGATCAATTTTATTTATTGTGCTTACCAAAGTAATAATGATGAGATACAGTGTGTACTGGCTAGTGAACGCACAGCTAGTTTTGGAATCAATAAGGAAGAACTACAGGGCTTACTTTGGTCCCTATGATCTTCTTTTTTAAAAAAATCTTTTTAATGCTTCTATAAACAAAACATGAAACAGTTTGTCATCAACATTTCAGTTACCATTTCACTTACCATTGTTTCACTGGGTAGGAGAATGTCCTCCCTGGGGGATGTCGAGGTCATCTTTCATATCTCCTCACTTCTCTGTCTTTATTGTCTTGGGGGGGTGTTACACCCATTATCATCCACATTGTCCCACCATAGTTCCCCCTTAATAACTGAAAAGACCTCCATGTCATTCCAACCATACTTTTTCCCATTTCTTGAGGCAGCCCCTCCCCTCATAGAGGAGCTTTTCCACCAACCTGCAGCAGTTCATGTTGTGCCGCCATTTGGTGTGGCATGGTTGTACTGCCACTCCCCATCTTTTGGCAATGTTGCGTTTCCCCACTATCAAGCCCAATGCCAGCCATAGTTTCAGGTATTTGGGAGTTATTTCCTCCCCCTTATGTTTAACACAAACCAATTGCCATTCCACTTAATTGGCAGCCCTGTCACTTGTGTCATACATTCCTCTGCCTCTCTGCAGAAGACCTGTATTTCTGGACAAGCTCAGATTATGTGGAAGGAGGAGCTGTCCTGATTGCATTCCTCTAGGCATTGCCCAGGGCTGCTCCTCTCAATCTTGTGCAGGAGTGTTCAGGACTAGTACGATCTGTGGAGGACACAGAGTTGTGCAACGCGAGAGCTGCTTTTATGGCTATTTCGCACAGGCCCCTTAGGGCTTCTTCCCGTTGCTCTTCTTCAAAATCACCCACTTCTTCTTCCAATCGGCCTTTAATCTCTGGAGAGCCTCAGGGGAGTTTTTAATTATTTTCCTATCGATCAGGGAGGTCACTTTTTAATTCAGTGGGTCCATCAGCAACCTTTCTTCTAGTGGGGATGCCTCCTCCAGTGCTGTCCCTTTGGTAATTTGTGCATCTATAGCGTGTCTGATCTGCAGGTATTTATAGCATTTTTTGGGTGCCAGGTGGTAGTCTTTGCTGAGGGTCTCAAAGGGGATTACATCCCCATTCACCCATATGTCACCCAGTTTTAGGAGTCCTATTTTATCGCATCTCATGAATCATGTTAGGTTTCCCAGCTCTTTCAAAGTGTCAATATCCCAAATCGGTGTCGGCTCTGTTAGGCTCTACTTCCAACCTAAGAATGCTGTGTCCAGACATATACCACCATGGCAGTATGGAAGGGCAGTGTTTTGGCTGGTCAGGTCCTATACAGGATGGCGGGGTACCCATTAGCCCCTATTGCATATCTCTCCACCCTGACCACCAGCTTGTCTTGGGGTGCAAACATCCAGTCCTTTATTATTCTCAGTTGTGCCGCACAGTAGTACTTTCAAATATCTGGTAGAGCAATACCTCCATCGTATATTCCCTTGGTGAAGGCCATATGATTTTCAATGCTCTTATTAATGATCTCCAGGTCAAAGAATTTAAGATGTGCTAGCCCATCAATTTGTGGCACATTCATATCTCTTGAATGCAAATGATTCTGTTTTAATACCCAGAAGTGACAATGCTATTCATAATCTACTGTCAAGAGTTTAATTTTATTGTGTAACTAAGAAGCTGCTATCTAATTGTATTAAGGTTAAGCTCCTGATTGTTGGCAAACATTCTGCAGCCCTTAGAAAGCGTACCCTTAAAAAGTGTCCGCTTAAAGTGGATAGGATTGATGTGCAACACTAGAGCGATCTGCAGCAACCATATTAAAAAGTAGTCTAATTCTTTCAAAATTCTCTGAGATTTTCACTACCTCTAATTTCAGGCTGCATGAGGGACTCATGTGTATGTCATTGCATACTTACAGGGCAACAAAAAAACACACCCTCTACAGAGAGGACCTCTGTGGATTTGAAGATATGTGTACACTAATAATTTCATTAAATTACTTTTTTGTGTAAATTTGCGGTGCCCCAAAATCAAGCCCAATAATTTTATTCAAGAAGAAGGTGAACATTTACAGCATTAATTGAAAGGCTTATCTTAAGCCACTAATGTTCTGGGTCAATTTATGGTATAATCTTCAAAACCCCAGAGTTCTTCCCCATAGAGCATCTTGGTTTCTACTTATCAAGAATGGATCAAAGAGAATTTTCTGATAAACAATCGCAGCCTGGGTAAAAATAAATTATGCATACCATTATTAGGTTGGGACAGCACCGTTTTTGATTTGATCCAGGGAATGTAGTCAGGCAAGCTCTTATTAGAGATCATTTAATTCAGCACAACGAACTAAGGAGTTTTAACCTATTGTTTCAATCAACACTTGGGCTAGAATGAGTTAATAATAAGACCTGCTGAAGTAAAAAGAAGTAATTGGACTGCACTAAACCTCGTTTTTTTGTTTTTTTTATAGTAAGTGTGATTTAGGGACTTGAAATTTCATCTTTGTCCACAAATAAAGTAAAATATCTTCCCCCTATTTGTCACTGTGAATATGTTAGCACTGAGCAGAAAAGTCACTTTCTATTATTTTGCCTATTTTATGTTGACATAGAGAAAAGTGGCTGCAACTAATGTTTGTCCACATGGAGGCTTTAGGCTGGTTGGACGGATTATAAGCCTGCAAAGATAATACTACTGATGTGCAATTTGACACTGAAAAATGTATGTGCATACCTGGTAAAGGAGGAAGAGATGTCTTTATCTGTGAAGAGATGTTTTTAATGGCATTTACTCACATAATTCATTTACTAATGATTGGTGATTGCTCTCAACCTATCAAAGTTCAATTTCCACATGGTCTCCATCTATTTTTTGCAGTACTTCATGCAATTTGTTGTAAAACCTGTCTGCTGGGTTACTGGTTGAGGAGGTAAAACTCTTCTCAGGCAGCAACCACAATCCTTGTAAGGGTGCAGTCACAAGCAAACCCCGAATCAACCTCTGCGCAACCCTCTGTTAGCTTGGCGCAGAGCAGTCAGACTTAACATAGCGGCAATGTGTAAAGTATGTGCGCAACACGTCAAACATCAATAACGGGAAAACACAACACAAGAAGAATTCCACACCAATTTAGAAAACTTGAGTACATCTTCATACAGAAATCAAGATCGATCAAAATGACAAAAATTTAATCAGTAGAACTGGAAATATGCAAGTCTAAAGATTTAAGTGAAAATAGCATCAAAACCATAAAAGCGCCAACTGTGGTTATCTGGTTGCGCTGGACCAGGACAAATTGACACGTTCAGGCTGACAGCGATGGAGCTGGCCAGCTACAGGGGCCTACTGAGGCTCGCTGAATAAAAATATCTTAAATCCTAGTTGTGAAGAGATGCGGAGTCCTGTGCGGGGATCTGTTGCGCAGCAGAGGCGATGGAAGGTCTGGGCGAGGAGATGTGTTGCGCAGCGGTGGTTCTGGGGAGCTGCGAAGCGCGATGCAATGCCCTTGCATGGTGGTGCATAACATAGCAACAGTTCTGATGGGCTGTGATGATGAAGCAAAGTCCTTGCATCAGGGAAATCTACGCAGCAGAGGTGATGAGCCGGTTCCAAGGGCGATGCGTCGAGCAGCAGAGGCGATGTTCCAGTCCTTGCGGGAGATGCTCCATGCCATGGAGGAGCAGCGTCAGCAGTGCTGAATACACAGATGGACTGGCAGAGCACATTCAGGCCTACTTTCAAGGATCCAGGACTAGGATGGCACTACATGGGAGGGCAGCACTCATAGATGGCAGAGGAACAGGTGCTGGTTTCAAGGCTGTTGGAAGCCTGCACTGTCCCTGAGGTTTCTGAATAGGCCAGCCAACTAGGCCTTGGAATCACTCAGGGGTACTCGGTTCAGAGATGCAGGTCCAGTCATTCTTACCCAGGCAAGAAGGCAGCTGAGAAGCAGGGCAGCAGTCCTTCAGGGCAACGGTCCAGCATAATGGTGGTCCTTTCAGCAGCACAGCAGTTCTTCTTTCCTGGCAGATTACACAGGTCCAGAAGTGTACTGAAGAGTTGGGATCTGAGGTCCAATATTTATATCTGATGCCCACTTTGACGTTGGAGAAGCGTCTACAGGTTTCCACCCCTCTGAGATGTCAGGCATGTCCTTCCTGCCTGCCCTGGCCACAGCTTGTCTGGGGTCACAATAACTAGTGCCAAGCCCTTTGTGAGAGTGCCCAGGCAGGGCCTTTGTTATGTGCAAGTGTGGTAGGTGGCAGCTCCCCCCCTTGTTAACTCAGAGTGGCCATTCCTGCCAACATCTCTTTTTCCTTTGTCTCACTGTCTTGGAGCAATACACAAAGACCAACTGCCAGCTACACCTAGTCATGTGACCGAGGATCAGGCTGCAGTCACCAAATGATATGGGCAACTTTCTAAACATTTTTACAAACAAACAAAAGCTAGTACTGATATTACTTTGTGAAACTACTATTTTACATCTGGGAACACAAATTTCAATTTTCGTGTTCTCTTTTTGTTTTCAGAACAACAAACAGATAACTGTGGCTAAAAAAATTAAGTTTTTTGGCATAGACCTGCTGATGCTACATTGGCCCAACCCCTATTGTGTTTTTGAACTTTCTAAAAGTGACTTTTACAGGACTGTGACTAAAAATCCAACTACACCATTAAAGAGGGCTTTTAGTTACAATTCTTTAGACACCAAACTCGAAGTGTCTAACTGCTCCAAATTAGAAGTTACAGCTTATTAAATGTAATAAGGTAACTCCAATGTTATCCTTTGAGAAAGGTAGGCCTTGCAGTAGTTAAAAACGCATTTTAATGTTTTTCACTACCAGGACATGTAAAATTTAAAAGTACATGTCCTGCCTTTTAAATACAATGGACCTTGCCCTCTGGTCTGTTCTGTTCAGGGTCTACCCTAGGGGTGACTTATATGTATTAAAAAGGACCTGGCAAAATGTTAAATTTTCTAGGTCGAAATAGCAGTTTAAAAACTGCACACATACACTGCCGTGGCAGCCCTGACACATGTTAAAGAGCTACTTAAGTGGGTGGCACAATCAGTGATGCAGGCTCTCTAGTAGAATTTAATTTACAGGCCCTGGGCATAGGTGGTTCCAGTTTACAAGTGACTTACAAGCAAATTAAATGTGCCAATTGGGTATAAGCCAATTCTGCCATGTTTGAAGGAGACAGCACAAGCGCTTTAGAACTGGTTAGAAGGGATAAAGTGTTTAGAGTCCTAAAGCCAGCAAAAACGAAGTCCGCAAAATTGGAGGATTGAAGGCAAAAAGAGATGGTTGGGGAACCACACCAAGGATCCGAAGTCTAACACTGTCCATAGAGTATTTACTCTTCTTTTCCAAAATGGCTGCAGAAAGGAACATACTGATTCTCCTATATTCCCCTAGAAGTCGGCTAATGTGGATCATACACAGTCTTCTCCCCATCAATGAAAAATACACCCAATATGGCCATTTCTCTAGTGATGGGTCTCAGTCTGCCTGTGGAAAGACCTTCTACAAAGACTTCTACCTGCAATGTACTTGTTCTGAAATGTTTGTTGGATGACAGAAGGCCTGGTCAGTTCATGGTTTGGATGCCTGGCAGTGTTAGATGCTTCTAGTGAAATTATGTTGTCCTCCTGGTGGTCTTTCCTTAGTAAGAGCCAGTAAGCAAAAATACCTTTTTTCTCTGGAGGAAGGCAAAATATGTAGGAATCTCATAAGTTATCATGCCCTTATAAGTCACGGCAGGTGGCTTTTCCTGGGGAAACTGGTTTTGTCTCCAACTTATGGAAGGTCAGAGTTTACAATTTCTAATAAACTTTACTGTGACATAGGCATTATAATTCTAAGTTCACCAAAGAAATTGTTTCCCTTACATAGAAAAATGTTCCAATAATGAAATCCATACCTTGTCCTTAGCCAGAGCTACCCAAATGGACTTTTAAACACAAGTTAACAAAACGTCTATCTTGTATATCTGATCATTAGGCAACTGGACCTTATGAACTTTGAGGCACATTACAGATGACTTATTTATTGTTATATTTAGGCATAAAAATGTATGAATTGGTTGTTTGCACATTTTAACATTGCAGATTTGTCTGCAATGTTACTTGGCTAAATGTTAGAGCTTTTGCTATGTTTGTCCCTTCACATGTTGGATCCGCAATGGCAGATATTGTATTTGACATTTATGCCACTTGAACAGTCTTTGGAATAAGTTTATTGTGGGTTTACATAACAATCAAACATCCTAATGCATTTATCTAAATATGCTGTCATGTTCTGGTGGTAGAGCACATGCACTGAGAGGTTGATTAACAGCCTCTCATTTTCCATTATTATAAAAAAAACTCCACAAGCTCAGTGCCTTTAAAAAGAAAGAAATATGGGGCAGCACACCAAAAAGTCAGTTTGCAGGCAACCGCTGCTCCTCATCAGGTAATTTTTCAATTTCAAAGAGCACTATGGATACGCATTCAGTTAAGGCGAGAACTCTGGTATCCCAAAAGATGTCTGTTACAGCAGAAGGAAGCATAAGTAACAATCGTCACTTTCCAATCTTTCACAATTGATAACGCCAATTCTTATCTAATTATCTATAAGAACCTTCTGGTCGCCAGGATCTTTTTACCTGTTGAATAGTGTAAAGGAGAGAATCTCATCTGGTTATATAACAGCATCCATTTTGTCTGTAAGGACCACTGACTCCGAATTCAAGTTTATGAATTTATTATCGCCAAAAACAACTGGACATGCAAACACCTCAACACGAGGTTAAAGAAATAGATGGGCACTAATACAAATAATAACCTACGCAGGAGTCTCATCCGACTCAGAATAAAGAGAATCGATAGTTCTAGAAGGATCAACCAAGCTATGATTGCTCCAATTTCTACGTTGCTCTTCATTTATCTAAGCAAGCTTTAAATCAATTGCTGTCCCTACACTAACACTTAGTGACATCCCTACATAACGATTTTCCCAGGCAAGAGTGAATAAAAGGTGTCAGCTGTGAAGACTTCCTCAGAAGTGCAATCACATAGTACCTAAGCTCAGATTCTTTTATGCTCCTTCCTCAGGACACTCTCTGTCCTCCTCTCTGGTCTCCCCTACCTCTTCTCTGGCCTCCTCCCTCGGGGCACTATCCCTAATACAAAACCCTAATACAATTGTACACGCCTTTGTCACGCCTCCTTGGCCAGGTCTTCTTTCTTGTACTTTTCCATCGAAACGGTTACTTCATCCTGGACGGTTGCGATGACCTTGAGTCCCAGGCACCTTCTCCGCTGAAAGTATCATCCCTAAATTCCATTGCACTCCCTGTACCATGCCTCCCATCTCTCTAACTTTAGAAAACAAAGAGTTAGTCTTTTACTAACGAGACATGTGTCCTTGCACCTGCAACAAAAGATACGTTCAACAGAGACCTTCTACTGTGCTAATTAAATCTACCGTTTGTGCCCAGAGAGCCTTACCAAGAGAAACTTTTCTCTGCCTACAAAATAAGCTAACATAAGAATAAACCAGGCCTTTCCTAGTCATATATGTAGTCAGGCCTTTACATATAACTTTTAAACACACATCTTACTTTTCTCTATAAGCATTTGCATTACAATTCATATGCGAAAATGAATTACATGTGCAACTTGTATATGGTGCACGTTTAAACTATTGCAATCGAATTACACACAAACTGATTTATCTATGCATTATTTTTCACACGATTCAGTTAAACATTACATTGCATAATTATCATAACACAGTTATACTACTGATTCACTTAATATCTGTGAACTATTCACTCTTTACTAAACATGCATGAATATACAACTGAATATATATGGATATATGTCTGAGTATATGCGGGTGCGAACTACCAGTGATTATGATGCACCCCTACAATTTCATAAGAACATTTCGCTCTATCAGTTCCCCCCTTTGATGACTCCTGTCATCACCTTTCATTCAACTTCCTTGGAGAAAGAACCGACCTAAACAGAACTCGTTGCCATTTTTCCTGGTCTTTGATTCTCCATTCTCTTGAGCCTCTGATATTGACTGTCCTGCAGTCTTGCCAAGTCTCATCTCATTTTCCCTCAAAGCTCTCTTAACTCGGCCTGCTCGATACCACTTGTAGGCCTTGATCGAAACCCACAGACAAACCACACAAACCACCACGATAAGGAGGGGTCTCAGAACATACCCAAGGAATCCCTTTCCTAGATTTGCAAACCAGCTTCCCACTTGACCAAATCCCTTGCCAACTTTTTCCCAAACCCCTTCTTCGGTCAAATCCGCTATTTTTGTGTGGATGGTAGTGATATTACTTATATATTTCTCCAGATCTTTGCTACGGTCTGGTATATAAGTGCAGCACTCTTGAACCTTCAACAATTTACAGACTCCGCCCTCTTTTGCCAATAAGACATCCAAAGCAAGGCGATTCTGCAAAACCATTGCCCTTATCGACAACATCTCTCCTTCCACCAGTACCAATGACTTTGCTGTATTCATCGATAATTCATCTACCACAGTCGCTAATCTCCGGATTTTCACATCATTCAAGACTACTCCCAGACTGGGTATCATAGCTCCAAAGATATCCCCCACAATGATCCCTGCACTTGCAGCTCTTCTCGTTCTTGAATGCTTCCCACTTTCTAGAAGTTCCAAATCCTCTGTATGGTAAATCTTTGGAAATATTATTCCCAAATAACATGTTCCATACCAATTTGCAGGCAACCTCACATAAGCATTCTTCCCACACACAAAATACACCGTTGGTATCACTTGTACAGGACCTTGGAGAAAATCTTTTGCCACATCTGCCATGGTGAAAACGTGATCGCAAGTGCTTTGTCCCACTGCAACCTTTTCGTAGTAAGTCTGATAACGCCTTATACACAGCTTACCCCTCTGCTCTTTGTCTAACGCTATAGGACCATAGCTTCCCTTTGTCTTATGCAATTTTTCCTCATCTGTCCAATCAGGTCTGTTATGCCCCATGTCTCGTGACTGGGTCAGCTTTCTGTACCTGTCCTCTACCTGATCTACAAACTTTTTCTCTACATCTGACAATGAGCAGGTCAGATTATGTCTGTGAGCGAATGCTGTATCCAATTCCAAAGTCGGTATGAAGAACTTCCTGAGTCTATCCTCGGTCTTATAATAGTCATACTTATTCAAATGCTTGTAAGCTGGGACTTCAGGAAGCACTGCGTCGAAATTGGAAAAGAAATACTCAAACTGATCTCTCTCATAAAATATACTAAGCAAAAGACTACATGAAATTCCATAAGTCAGTGGAAGAT
This sequence comes from Calotriton arnoldi, assembly GCA_963921515.1. Classification (NCBI taxonomy): domain Eukaryota; kingdom Metazoa; phylum Chordata; class Amphibia; order Caudata; family Salamandridae; genus Calotriton; species Calotriton arnoldi. The sequence continues at coordinate 583,379 of CAWUFW010003840.1, forward strand.
GGTGGTACCTAATACCCTCGTCCACTGAAGCGGGCAACTGCATACACACATAACAATCTTTCGCATCCATCGCATCAACATACTCATATAGCAGCTTGGCATATGCATTAAGCTTAAAATCACTCCTAGACAAATCTATATGTAACCTACGACTTTCTTCTAATAGCAAAGCTCGATCAGCTCCCATTTTTACCTCTCTTTGGCTAGGTGTAGTAGGGGTAGGTGTCCCTGGCACCCCCTTCACTTCTAGCTCATGTGGAACAGTACATGAGACTATGATTACTATGATTATAGAGACTATCACACTACTTATAAGTATGCCTACAATCAACTTCGATCTACGATTGGGATCTCCCGGCTCCATGGTTTCGAAAGTTCTCAAAAGTTCTTGGTTATAGCAATGAACCCTGAAACAAGTCTCTGTGTCCTTGACTCGTGACTTGCTTAACCAGCTCGAGCAACCATGAAATCTCCGGATTTTCCCTTGTCGATCACAGTCTTATTTACACAGTCCAGAAAAAGACTTCCCTAGTTTTCGTTCCTCTTCTGTGGAAAGTCCCTAAGTTTATTCTTCTTCCACTCGGGCCTAGGTTATCTTCTTCTTTTAGACCTTTATTTACAGTTTATAGTTGATCCATAATAAGATCCTCATTGAGCACTTCCAGAACGTGATACAAAAGTTCAAGACGCAAGATTACCATTTCATGTGAAGACGGCTCAAACCCAAAAGACGGAAATTCGAGTCGATGCAGAACCAAATGTCGGACTTTACTCAGGAGCGGGGGATTCGGAACATGTGAGGGTCAGTATTCCTTCTACCTCGAGCCCTGGCAACTGCAGCACCACCTTCACTACCACATTCGGGCTCCGACGGACCACCAGCACTGACCTCAGCCTTCCCGTGCTCACTACCCCCTGCATCGAACACTGTGTAAGTCCACTCAGGGGTAGAGTATCTCCGACAAGGTACTCTTGTTCTTTTCGACCTTCGCCGACTATCTTGAGCCTGGTCTTCGTCACTTGCCTCTGTTTCAGACGCTTCAGACACTGGGGCAAGGTCTCTTTCAGGTGCTAACCTCAGGTTCAGTCGCCTCTGTCTTTCAGGCCAACTCTCCTCACTTCTGTTCGTTCTTCTGCCTTCCCCTGCTATACCCAGTGCACTACTTCCTCTTTCTGCTGAATCTGACTCTTCTCCGCCCACTGCACCGTTTCTGTCTTCGGTGTCTGAGTCAGGGTTCGAGCTGTTGAAACCCCCTTCAGCTTGCTCTAGTGCACCACCAGCTGTGTCAGCAACCCTTACAGCTTGACTTGTCCTCTCATGTGGCCCTGCCACATCAGCTGGATTTTCATCTACGAGAGGAGCTGTTTCTTCCAAGGGTGCTGAAACTCTGCGGGTATGGGAGGCATGCACCCAGTTCGGCAATCCTCCACACTTTACTGCTGTGTTCGTGATGAGTATCACCTGGTACGGGCCACGCCAGCGAGCATCCAAGCAACTCTTCCTCACGTGTTTCCGGACAAGCACCCAATCTCCGGGGCACAGGTCGTGGCACAGATCACTCGAGGCTGGGACCACTGCAGCCTGCACCTGCTGGGATACAGAACGGACCACATCAGATAGTCCTTTACAATAATCGAGAATCAAGTCATCAGTGATGCTTATCAAAGCTGTAGCTGGTACTGCCGGCAACCTCATTGCCCTTCCCATTAGTATCTCGTGGGGGGACAACCCGGTTTTCCTGTCTGGGACACTTCGCATGCTCATTAACACAAGCGGCAAGGCATCGGGCCATTTCAGGGATGTCGAAGAACACATTTTTGCCATCCGGGCCTTCAAAGTTCCATTAACTTGTTCCACCATCCCAGAAGCCTCTGGTCTGTAACTACAGTGGAGTCTCTGGTCAATATTCAATGCAGCACAAAGTAACTTCATGATTTCACTGTGGAAGTGCCTTCCTCTATCAGATTCCAAAGAGGTTGGGATCCCGAACCTAGGGATGAGCTCCCTCAACAATAACTTAGCCACTGTGAGAGTGTCACACCTGCGTGTTGGGTAAGCCTCCACCCACCGTGAGAATACACATACCAGCACTAAAATGTACCTCAACCCATTACACTTAGGCATTTCCACGAAGTCTAGCTGTATCCTGTTGAAAGGCCCACCTGACCTCCCAATGTGACTCAAAGTAACTACAGTTTTCTTTCCAGCATTCATCTGCTGACACGTAACACACCTCTGACATACTGTTTCAGCCATTGCCCGAAATCGTGGGTTATACCACGTCTGTCTAAACACCCTCATCATTGCATCTCTACCAAGGTGTGCCTGTCCATGTATCAGCCTTGCCATCGGACTCAACAACTCTTCTGGTAATACGGCTCTCCCATCACTGGAGACCCACACATCCACGTCTCCTCTTTCACAACCTGCTTTGATCCATCCTTCTCTCTCCTGGTCTGAGACTTCATCCTGCAATCGCTTGAGCTCTTCCCAAGTGTCTGCCATGGCCAACATTATGTTGAGCTCGGTTCTTTCTTGGCTCTCCCCTGCGTATCTATCTGTGAATATGCATCCTTGTTCTGCACAGAACCGGGCAACCTCGTCTGCGTAATTGTTGCCCAATGACACAAAGTCTTCCCCTTTCCCATGCGCGGAACATTTAACAACAGCAATTTCCTTCGGATGCTGTAATGCATCCAACAGTTGTCTTACATATTCTCCATTCCTAATGGGTGAGCCAGATGATGTCAAAAATCCCCTCTGAGACCATAACTGCCCGAAGTCATGCACCACACCAAACCCATATTGGCTGTCGGTGTAAATCGTGATTCGAATTTGATCAGCGGCCAAACAGGCACGAGTCAAGGCAATGATCTCAGCTACCTGCGCGGAGCGTACTCCTTCTAGGCAAGCAGCCTCAACCACTCCCGAAATGGTACATACAGCAAACGCTGCTCTCAATTGCCCAACACTGTCCCTTAAGCATGAACCATCGACAAAGAAAATTTCATCTGGGTCAGCCAGTGGTTCATCGACAATGTCAGGTCTCGGTTTGGTGCAAAGTTCGGTCACATCGAGACAATCATGGTCCGCACAATCTTCATCATCTGCGTTCGGTGTAGGCATCAATGTCGCAGGGTTCAAGACAGAGCACCTTTTCAGAGTCACATTCTCTGCGGCAAGTATGACTTGCTCGTACCTCGTTAACCTATTGTTCGTTAGGTGCTGAGTCTTGGTTCTGGTCATTAATAACTCAACCGAGTGTGGCACATATACAGTCAGTGGATGTCCCATTACAATGCTTTCACATCTTTCAATGCTGACACCTGTTGCAGCAACGGATCTTAGACATCCGGGCAACGCAGAAGCTACTGGATCTAGAGTAGCTGAGAAATAGGCAACTGGTCTACGGACACCTCCATGGTTCTGAGCTAAGACTGCTAATGCACATCCTTCCCTCTCACAACAGAACAATGAAAAGGCCTTGTTGTAATCAGGCATCCCCAGTGCCGGAGCACTGCACAATTCCTCTCTCAGTTTCAGGAATGACATCAAGCACTCCTCGTCCCATGGTACCGGATCACTCACATCCTTGTGCGTAAGCCTCTGCAAAGGCTTTGCTCTCAAGGAGAAACTAGGAATCCACTGTCGACAGTAGCCGACCATTCCCAGAAACATCCTAACTTCTCTCTGTGTGGTGGGTACTGCCATACTCATTATTGCCTCAATTCGGTCTGGTGACACCTTCCTCTTGCCTTTTTCCAATCTGTGTCCCAAGTACTGTACCTCATTCAAACAGTACTGCAGCTTGTTTGGGGACACCTTATGTCCATTCTCTGCTAAGTGGTTCAACAGGGCTACCGTGTCAATTCTGCAAGCATCTTCTGTTTCTGAGGCAATGAGTAAATCGTCTATGTATTGCACGAGGACTGAGTTCTGCGGCAACACAAGACTCTCAAGATTCTTTTTCAGGATCTGGTTAAAGATCGATGGACTTTCTGTATACCCTTGAGGGATACGACACCATGTTAACACGCGATTTTCCAGCCTGAATGCAAAAAGAAATTGGCTTTCCTCATGGAGCGGTATCGAAAAGAAGGCTTGACACAAGTCGATGACAGTAAACCACTCGGCTTCGCATGGGATCTGGAACAGTATTACTGAAGGATTCGGTACCACTGGACAACAAGGGACAACTATCGTGTTGACCTTTCGCAGGTCTTGCACGATCCTGTATTTCCCGCTCGGTTTCTGTAGTCCCATAATAGGTGAATTACAGGGGCTACCTCTGATCTCTTTCAGAATGCCTTTCTCAATGAAAGTCTCGATCACAGGTTTTATCCCTGCAATCGTTTCAGGCGACAGGTTGTATTGAGGTGTCCTGGGGAAATCAACATTCTGCTTCACCTCAATCCGCACCGGTTCAACCCCTCTGATTAGACCTATTTCATCGCCTGCGAAATCCCACACCACAGATGACACCGCGTCTCTCAAATCAGGTGGAAGTTCTTCCACAGTCACCATTGGGTACAGATCTATACATAGGTGCTGATTTGTAACCTTAAAGTCAGCATCGTCATCCCTCGTCTGAACCTCCACCCCCTGAGGTGTACAATAAATCGTGCAGTTCAACTTGCACAACAAATCTCTTCCCAAAAGGCAAACTGGACTCGTATCACACACTACAAACTGATGTCTAGTTTGGAAGGAACCTATCTTTACTAAGATCGGTTCTGTCAACGGGCTGCTTATTCTTTTATTCGCTACTCCAACAACCTGGATTGATTGTCCCGAGAGGGGTAGGTTAGGGACCACTGCTGATCTTACAGTAGACCGGGTAGCACCAGTATCGACCAAAAGCGTGGCAGGATGACCCTCAATATCTGCCTCCACAAAAGGTCCTCTCTGGTCTACCTCCAAGACCGCTCCAAGCGTGCAGTCTTCCTCCCCCTCAGGCACCGTCAGGATAAAGGGTCTAAGCTACTCTCGTCATAGTCTTCGAACAAGGGCATCTGTTGGTAAGTTCGTATTCCTTGTGAAATCCTTGGAGCCTGGGGAACCTGTGCTTGAGGGCTGTATATCCCCCCTTTCATCACCCTAGGCCTCGTCACGGTGTTAACTACCTCCGGCGCGGGTGCCTGAACCCCCTCTTCCTCCTCCTGCAACTGATTAGCTGGGTTCAAGGGACACTCGCGTTTCCAATGTCCGACCTGACGACAAAGATGACACGCAGTGGTCTTCTTCAGTGTGGCCACATCCACTCCCGTCTTGGGGTCTATTGGTTTTCCCTTTCCCTGTCCTTGCCCATTCTGGTTCCCCTGGAAATTTCCTTGCTTTCTTCCTAAGGTCCCTCCATTAGACTGACCCTGTGCTGTCTGCATCTGGACGAGCATCAATTTGTCTTTTAGCTTCCGATGTTTCGATTCCACCTCATCACTACAGTACCTTGCATACCTCAAAATTTCATCTACCGGCTTGTTCTGCCAGCAGATCAGATGGTGCTGTATCATGAGGCTGACTTCTGATCTCAGACCCAGTACAAACTTTGAGACAAACTGTCCCATATCCTTGGGGTCTAACGTATCTAATCCACTATACTGTTTGAAAGCTTGCAGAAGTCTTTCGTAATATTCATGCACCGTTTCTTTGGGTTCCTGTACAGTTCGATCTATCTTAACCCAATCTATATCTTGAGGTGAAATCTTCAGTTTTAGCCATGTAATCACCTGCTCAAATCTTTTCATTACAAGGGGTGATGGGCCATTTGTAACCGCCTCCCTTTCAGGTTCCGAAGTCGGCCACTCGACAGCGACTTTACAAGCTGTCCACAAATCTCCCGGCACCACTATGTCAAACAAAGTGTTCAAATCAATCCACAATACTTTTGAAATTTTAACAAACCGCTCAACCTGCTTGTACCACTCTACTGGTTTCTCCCTCAGCCGAGGAAAATCATTTGTAAATGCAGCCAAGTCACCTCTATTCCACGGCACATGCACATACCCTCCATTCTGTACTTCCCGTAAAGGAAAATTTCCGACACCCGTCGCCCCCCTCCTGGAGGCGGCGTTTCCCCCTCAGCTTTCTTTGCTATTTTCTTCTTGGACCACCTTTCTTCCCATTTGTCCAACAAAATCCATATCCGCATTCCTACAATCAGATCTCTGGTGTGTGTCCTTAATCCTGTGATTCTTTTCTCCTCCAGCTCCTGGTCACTGTATTGCAATCTATGCGGTCCTTGCAACGTTTTAGTTTTATTCAGGTCTACCTCATATCTTTTGGCCAACGCCGTTAAGTTTTCATGTGCTATTCTAGCTTTTCGAGTCACATCTTTTGCTACGAACAGCAGCTCATCTGATCCATAAATTTCTATTCTTTCCAAAGGCAGACTCCCGCTAATCATCTCGTCTACCTCTGCTTTCAACCTTACTACGTCTAGCAACCTTGCCTGTACTGCACTCCTCAGTACTTCTCGACAAGTTGAGCCGTCCCGCTCATCACAGTCACTATTCTGTCCTTGTGACCTATTCCCTTCCATCGTATTCCTGGAACTTGGTCTGTCTTCCGAGATGTTTTGTTCCCTATCTCCTGGCATCCTATCACTTTGGTTTCTCACCGTTGGTGTCCACATCCTCAAAGCTGACTTGGATTCGTGCAAAGACCTCGGTCTGACTGGTCTCTCATCCTCCTGTCTAAAGGAAGAGTCTGCAGTAGCCGGTAACGGCGTACTTGTCTCCAATGGTCTTGGGAAATGAACCACTCGTACTCCGAACCCATTCCCACTCTCACTGGTTACTTCTTCCCTTCCCATCTGTACGGAGCTCCCTTCTCTCACTCGGTCTGGGTCATATACCGGTACTATAGGGCCAATGGTAACCGGTACTGTCAAGGAGTCCGGTAACCTGGTGTTCCCAACAGGAGGCTGTGTTATCATAGACGTCGTCGCCCCTTCCGTTCCTGTGGAAATCCTTCCCACTACTCTCATGCTAGTCTGATTCTGTCTCTCATCAATTTCTACTGCTGGAGCCGGTTTTCCCTCCTCTGAATCTGGATTAAATGGAGGTGGCCTCTCTGCCAACAACCTATCTAACAGGCTGTCGTCTGTATCACTGTCGTCCTCATCGATTCTTGTAATCTTTCCATTTTGTATTAGCAGTGGGTATAACTTATCTCCCTCAATCGTTTCCACTCTCCACCTTTTCTCCAGTGCATCCCACCTTGCATCTTGAAATGCCCTGATCGATTTCTTCACCCTTTCCTGGCTCTTGTCTCTCTTCCTATCATACGCTGCTCTAATCCACGCATGTAGCGCCTCAAACTGTGTCGGTCTAGGTAGTGGTCGTAAAGAAGCCATTATACTTTTTAGCTGGTACAACACCTCTAACCTGAAAGTACCATAGCGTGGGAAAGTCAATTCTCCCTCTCCAAAAGTCATTTTGTGCCAATTTTCAAGCCAAATTATGGTATGTAATCCTACATTCGTAGCCATATAATGTGCTGGCGTATCCTCGGGAGGAGCTTCCTCTCCTTCCCGAGTAACCACATGTCTGTCACCTCTACAAAGTTCCCGTAAAACTTTAAAACATTTCATGATGAATCAACTTTTTATTTGCACTCAAAATGTCAGCTTTTACTTCCTGATTTCAATCCACCAATGCCAGCGCGGCTCACACCAACCGGCCTATCGCAGCGCGGCACTTGTCTGACGTCACTTTTCCTCCGCTCGCAGCAGTTCCCCTCCTTCCTAATTCACTCGTTCTCGCTCGCACCTGTCCCAATCATACTCTGAAGTAATGTCCGTCCTACCGAACAATTACCTCTCTGACTGTCAGTCCACCAATGACCGATCAGCCTCTCGAGCTTGTTGACCTCAATCTGGCAACCGTCTGTCCGCGAAACGACCGGACAATCGCCTCTAACACACTCGATAGGATTCAATCACTCGATGTTCTGCACACAATAACCTACGACCTGCGTTGGTTATTCACACACTCACACATGTGTTCCCTATCTTCAGTGGGTCTGTCAATGACGTCTCGTGACCCCCACAACCTCTGGTCAACGCTCTCAACTCTGGGTGTGTTCTACACCACAATAAATCTCCCGGTCCCGCGCGCGCTCACGGTCCGGTCCTCAATCACACAACTCTCGTTCCAACTCCGCAAGACATCACACAACAATAAAACACCGCAATCTACCAAACACCACTCTTTTCATACTCACTCTACCACGAACTGCTACTTCCGCCGCACCGTCACTCTCCGTCAGTTTTCAACGACCTCCGACATCCTTCTCCTACGGTCCACTGGATCAGCATCACTCGGGCTCTATGGGGCAACTTAATCTCCTATCTTGCTCTAGATCTCCCCTTACCATCAAAGGTAACCATCCTACTCTGCTACCAACTGATAACGCCGATTCTTATCTAATTATCTATAAGAACCTTCTGGTCGCCAGGATCTTTTTACCTGTTGAATAGTGTAAAGGAGAGAATCTCATCTGGTTATATAACAGCATCCATTTTGTCTGTAAGGACCACTGACTCCGAATTCAAGTTTATGAATTTATTATCGCCAAAAACAACTGGACATGCAAACACCTCAACACGAGGTTAAAGAAATAGATGGGCACTAATACAAATAATAACCTACGCAGGAGTCTCATCCGACTCAGAATAAAGAGAATCGATAGTTCTAGAAGGATCAACCAAGCTATGATTGCTCCAATTTCTACGTTGCTCTTCATTTATCTAAGCAAGCTTTAAATCAATTGCTGTCCCTACACTAACACTTAGTGACATCCCTACATAACGATTTTCCCAGGCAAGAGTAAATAAAAGGTGTCAGCTGTGAAGACTTCCTCAGAAGTGCAATCACCTAGTACCTAAGCTCAGATTCTTTTATGCTCCTTCCTCAGGACACTCTCTGTCCTCCTCTCTGGTCTCCCCTACCTCTTCTCTGGCTTCCTCCCTCGGGGTATCCCTAATACAAAACCCTAATACAATTGTACACGCCTTTGTCACGCCTCCTTGGCCAGGTCTTCTTTCTTGTACTTTTCCATCGAAACGGTTACTTCATCCTGGACGGTTGCGATGACCTTGAGTCCCAGGCACCTTCTCCGCTGAAAGTATCATCCCTAAATTCCATTGCACTCCCTGTACCATGCCTCCCATCTCTCTAACTTTAGAAAACAAAGAGTTAGTCTTTTACTAACGAGACATGTGTCCTTGCACCTGCAACAAAAGATACGTTCAACAGAGACCTTCTACTGTGCTAATTAAATCTACCGTTTGTGCCCAGAGAGCCTTACCAAGAGAAACTTTTCTCTGCCTACAAAATAAGCTAACATAAGAATAAACCAGGCCTTTCCTAGTCATATATGTAGTCAGGCCTTTACATATGACTTTTAAACACACATCTTACTTTTCTCTATAAGCATTTTCATTACAATTCATATGCGAAAATGAATTACATGTGCAACTTTAATATGGTGCACGTTTAAACTATTGCAATTGAATTACACACGAACTGATTTATCTATGCATTATTTTTCACACGATTCAGTTAAACATTACATTGCATAATTATCATAACACAGTTATACTACTGATTCACTTAATATCTGCGAACTATTCACTCTTTACTAAACATGCATGAATATACAACTGAATATATATGGATATATGTCTGAGTATATGCGGGTGCGAACTACCAGTGATTATGATGCACCCCTACAATTTCATAAGAACATTTCGCTCTATCACAATCATTCTTTCTCGCTCAGTGTTTGGTTTGTAGAGCTGTAGGGAAGGTGCCCATCCACTCCTCTTTTGCCCTTTCACTGACAGCGTATGTTGTTCACTGTAGCTCTGGAGTACCATTTCCCATTTGGAGATTTACCTGCCTTCAGGAATGTCGTCTGGCTGCACCACATCCGCTCTGGGATGAAAGCTGGAAATGGATGTGTTGGCATTTTGAATTTTAGTCAAAGGCAAGTTGTTTCCCAGCTCTATGTCTTTGGTAAAGAAATGTTGTCCGATGCCAGACCCTCTCTTTCCAGCTAATTTATATTCGCTAGTCGCATTGTTGATCAGGCTTTCTCTGCAAGAGGGGGCAAGGTTGTTGTGTTGGTTGGAAATTAGGGAGCAGTGCAGTTAGTATAAAACAGCTTAAAAACTAGTTAGTGCTTCCTACCAGCAATGGCCAAGACCTGAATCCTGGCTTAACACTGACAGAGGACCTAAAAAGACGATATTCACCGTTTATATTGAATCTGTCTGGGAACATGTCAACAATATAGGCCCTCTGAAACACCCAGCAATAGATTTGGTGCCCACCACCAGGTAGGCACCAGGCAGGAAGAATTTGGCAAGAGCTCTTGCTGTAGGGTCTGAAATCTCTGGCAGTCAGCCAGCAGTGGGAATCCTTAGCAGAAATGTGCCATTAGAGCATACAAGGCACCATATCGCTATGGGTCTTTTTAGAAGAACAGGGGCGAACATGAGGTCAACTTAGACTGTTCCTTGTCCGATGGGGCTTGGATGTTTGTTCCTAAGCAAAGCTACTTGAAGACTTAAAACTGTGCGCACCCCACTTCAGTGACAGCTGTCTGTGACAAGGGCTCCATGAGGTCATGCTACATAGAAGCTTAGGGTTGTATCGAAAAAAACTCTCACCCACAAGGTTGAAGCACTTGCAGTGGTCATAAAAGTTATTTACTAGTTGCCTGACATTAACCACAGACTTTTCTTTGCTTTTCTAAAGCCTATTAGAATCTATATTTTACTGTTGCCATTCTGTCTTTGGAAATCACTCACATAAACCCCACAATCGCCGATTTAGGGACTTCGGGTTCTAACGAATGTGAACCCGTTTTCTGGTGCAAATGAAAGATTTATTGGAGCCGTTACACCACCGCCATGACGCATTTCGGCCTGAGAAGGCCTTGATCACATGACGCGCCCACAGAGTACCTTCACAAATTTAAAGTGCTAGTGCATACACATGTGATGACAAAGTTTTCATAGAAAGAGAAGACATCTTGCACCATGCCGTGTATACAGTACAATTGTTAATGCATTTCGTTGTTTCTCATCACGGCACTGGCAACAAAACATTTAGAATAAATAAATAAATATAGATATTCTAAAGGGCAATATGTAAAATGTTGCAAAAATTCGCAATAAATCTTGACATATAATTTTAAAGTGTTATACACATATTAAAACCATGTCATAATATAATTGCCATAACTCTCTACCTTTTAATGACCCAATGCGCATAATACTCATGAGATTTGGGTCATCCTTGATTTTACCTGTGTGCAAAGTTTAGACGTACAGCCAAGTATATATATATTATATATATTATCAAGGTGCATATATGAGAAGTTAAGAATAGTAAAGCTTTATGATATTTTGGTGCACAATAGTCTGGCTATAATATTTTGTAGCATGATATTTAAAACTTAGTATTAATCACTGTGCTCTACATTGAGACGAAGCCCACGTGTTCCTTAATTTTGGCTGCGATAATCAGTTCGGTCCAGACGCTATCATCCCAGTCTCTCTTTGTTTTCATTAATAAACTTTTATATTTGGACCTTTTGTCTCTTAGTGCCTTAACATCATTAGATTTCGCTGCTAGTAGAAGTTCACTCTTTACTTTACGGCACTCACTGTTATACCACTGGTTGGCTGAGGGGTAAGTAGCTACATTCCCCACCTCATTCTCTCTAGAGATTTTGCTCAAGATCAGTTTTAATGTATCTGCCATATTATGGTGAATCTGCACTATAGGAATCTGTGAGATAGGCAGTTCATTGTAAGGACAGAGGACATCTGAAAAGGTGTTGCAAATTCATGCCATAACTTCATCTTTACCAACTATTGATGGCCATTTCAGGGCTCTATGGTTGTTAGTAACTATGGGTTGGGTTGGAATTGGATTAGTATAATTGTTTCTCAGATTCATAGGTTCGAAGTGGGGGCTTGGTAATATTAAGCGCATCGGGTAATGATTGCTATTGTCTCTGATTTCAAATTTTAGATCATGTATGTTAGGCCAGGAGTTAACAGTTACCATTATATAATCAATACTACTCTTAGTAGTTCCCCTACTAAATGTGGGGGCACTCGGTCTATCTGACGGCAGCCTACCGTTACAGGCCCTGAGTCCCTTCCCTGAAACCAATCAAATAAGTTGTGAGACTGCAACTGTACAGGACACTGTAGGACCAGCTTCCAGGGAGGGAATATTATTTACCATGTCCTTGATGGTAGATTCAATTGAGAATAGATCTTCATGAGATATGATAAGGGGCCTGACACTTCGATCGAATATGGGAGACAACATTGACTGTCAATCAACTTCCTCCAAGTTTTTATGCAAAGTATCGGGATTGGATAATAGTCTGGGGTTGGGAGATTTCTGATGGTTTCCTTCTATTGCACCACGGGGACTGAATAATCTAAATCTCACCGGGCTACTGAAAGGTGGTCCTGCTCTCAAATCAAGTGCTACTAATCCATTAGCTATGTTTTTAATTTTTAGTGTAAGGAGTATGGTATCAAGGGCTGAATTATTACTAGTTAAACACTCCACCTCTAGTAGATCTGAATGTATTACAGATAGGCAGTCACGCTTATGTTGAATCCAGTGTATTACTTTGTTTTTCAGCGACTCTTCGTCCTCCCTATATGAAGAGAGACTAAGCTTGGGGATATTTGTTATAAACACTTTCCAGCCTATCTGTTTGGAAGAGCCAATGTTCCTACATGAGGTGGAGGTCTGTCTGTACTCTGTATGGCTAAAGGGTGGGTTTCTCGTATACTTTATGGCATGCTGGTCCTGCTCCCATGCTGTACTTTCCCTGCCCATTCTGTGCCCGTAGGTATGTCCCCCCTGTTTATATTGGATTAGATATGTTTGTAGGTGCTATCCCTCTGCGCTCCCTCTGTCCACTCATTCCCGCTCTCAGGTTTTGCTCTTCCGTAGCTACGGTTCGTTCTATTTTCCCATCCGTACCTGTCCTCAGTGTTTTTGTATAATGGGTCTAATCTTGGGCCCTTTGGTTGTATATCAGTTGTTAGGTCCTCCAATTTTTTATCTCCTTTTTTAAAATCTTGTTGTCTCGGGTTATTAAGTACAGGAGCTCAGGAATTTATGTATTTTATTTATTTATTCGGTGTTTTATATAGCGCGGACATGACCCAATAGAGTATCAGAGCGCTTCACAGTTACATAGTCTTAATCTTAGTTCAGCAAGTTTGACACGAGTATAAGCAAATAAAGAGCGTACAACACTTTGAGAGAAACAATTGTACTTACAAGCTCATATGTATATATACATTGATTTTAGCGAGAAACATTTGTGCTTTCATCATCATATATACAAGACCTGACGACTACTATTGATCGTTTTGTATTAACAGGGTGTGTGATCTGGAAAGTAACCTAACAGAGTCTAGTCTACTGCTCTTATGGGAGGAATTTGCTCATAAGAAATGTCTTAGCTTCTTTTTTGAAAGCTGAGGTGGACGCTATTTTCTAATGTTCGGAGGGAGTGAGTTCTAAATTCTTGGTGCGGCACCAGAAAAAGCTCTGTCATATGTTCTCTTCTTTCGGAAGAGGGCAGGTTTCAGTAAGAGATCTCCATGGCTCCGAGAGACTCTACTGCCTCCTGATAATGTGATTTTCCGGGCTAGGTATAATGGTGTTTTATAGTGAATTGCTTTGTGTGTGATACATGCCATCTTTAGTTGAATTCTTGCTTCGTACGGTAGCCAATTAAGCGCTTTCAGATGAGGGGTGATGTGGTCAAATTTTCTGGAGCCTGTAATAAGTCTCGCGGCCGCATTGAGACATGCTTTTAGTGGGGCTGTAGAAATCTTGGGTAGTCCTGCTAGAGATGTGCATCCGTATTCGATCCTCGAGATGACTAGTGCCTGGACTGCCGTTTTGAGGTCTGAAGTAGCTATGAAAGGTTTTAGGTTTCTAAGATAGCTTAAATGGAAGCGGACATTTTTTGCCATTGTGTTAATGTGGGTCCGCATGTTCAGGTTCTTGTCTAGCACTATTCCAAGAGACTTGGATGAGTCTACTTGGTCCGGGGTACAGTTTAGCGCAGTGTTCAGCTTGGTCCATTCCATTATATTTTTCGTGCTTTTTTGGGAGACGATCAGAAGGAATTCCGTTTTATGCGGGTTAATCTTGAGATGATTATTGGTTAGCCAATGAACGGTCCTCTTTAAAGCCTGGTTCATGATGTTGATCTCTTCCACCGATGAGATCTTGATATATAGCTGTGTGTCATCTGCATACATGTGAAAGGAGATGTTTGCCTGCTGTAAGATTTCTGTTAGCGGTTCTACATATACATTGAATAGAGCCGGGGATAGTGTTGATCCCTGTGGTACACCAATACGATTTGGAGTTGACGCTAATAGGTTTTGGCTCACTATGAATCTTTGTGATCTGTTTTCTGAGAAGGAACTAAAACACTCTAGGACTGTGCCCGCTAAACCCATCCTTTCCTACAGTCGTTCTAGTATTTTTGCATGGTTTATTGTGTCGAATGCAGATGAAAGGTCGAGCAGAATTAGGAGACAGGTTTCGTTGCAGTCTAGGGCAAGTAGAGCGTCATCTACTATGTGAAGAATTGCTGTTTCAGTACTGTGATTTGGTCTGAACCCTGATTGGTTGTCATTCAGTAGTTTGAATTGTGAAATGTGCTGGCTTAATTGTTGTTAAACACATTTAATGAATCTGGTTACTCTTACGACAAGCACAGGGTTCTTCTAGAGCAAATTCCCTAGCTGTACCGTTATGGCTAGTTAGGTTACTAATTATTACCTTTAAGTTGGCGACCTCTTTTGTAAGTGTGTCTAATTTCTGGACAAGATCAGCTATCAGTTGCGTGCTTTCATTAATTTGTGGGCTATTGACCTGTATTGCTGGCACTTTTAGCCGGACATGTATTTCGCTAGCTTTTCCTTGTATATTATCATGTTGGTGTGCCTGCATGTTTATATTAAGTAACTGTGTGGGTGCTTCCCTAGTGTCTCTATCTGGCACTATTACTGAGGCTAGGAGGGAATACCTATTAGAACAAGCAATAGGTGCCAGGGACTCTCTACCTCTCTCGGCTCTATTTGGCACAACTGGCGCATATGACTTCGGCTCCTGCAGGGCATCATGTTCACTTGGGTTGTGGAGCATATGTTGGGGGGAAATGATACCTGGTGTACGTGGCGGGTGCTCAATTATTACCTTTGTCAGGTCCTATGTTGTAAGGCTCTCTACTTGAGAGCCAGAAGGACATTTAGTATAAAAGGCAGTAATTTTTGCTTTGCTCTTGTTAATTGATTTGCATTTGTTGTTTAACATAGATTCCACCTCATCAATCAGGTTATCTATTTCTTCAATAGAGCAATTTTCGGCTGCTTTCTTTCTTATTTTAGAAGATTTACCCTTAGCTAGGCCCTCAGGGGCCTTCCGTTTGCCCATTATAGCAGCTAGATTTAAATGTTTTAAGGGTAGGGAGAACGTCCTTTTTTTAATTGTACACCCACACGTGGTACCCTTAAAGTACCCCCTTTTCCTTGTTGATAAAACTAAGATGGTACAAAGCTCCGCCACATACGGGAAGAACAATTAGCAGCAAGGCATAGAATGAACAAGAAAAGGAATAAGAAGGAAAGCCTTAGCTAAACATTAAATGTATTAATCTTCACTGATAAATCGGCAATTGGTGTCCCAGATCTAATACTCCACAGTACTCAGTTCATCCCGCTGAGGTAGTATCTAAATAACAAGTTATTATGTCTCTTTGAGGACCTTGCCTCTGTGAAATAAATGTCGAAGTTCGTATATGCTACCGGATCTTGGTTACAGAAAAGTATAAAAGTCTTCTTTTGATGTTGTTGACGTAAAGGGGGCAGTTACAAATCTTACCTAAGTCTAAGGGTGGTCAAGGCGCCAAGCCAAGAGGGGTGGGCATGCCCTGTATCTTCCTGGTGCTGATGGGCACAGACGTGGCCCAGGCATGCCCACGCGCGTCCCGCGCTGCTGGAGTGCTGGAGCATTGATGAGGCGCAGGGAGGGTGACGTCATCCCCCGCGCCGCTCGTGGAGCCCGCTGGGGGACCGAGTCCCACTCCAGCAACGCCGAGGCACCGGAGAAATAGCGCCGTCTGGGGCCCCGGGTAGCCTGTGGAGGAGACCCTCAGCCACCAGGTGAGGCTGCCCAAAGTTGTGTAGAGGTGTGTTGGGGCTGCGACAGCCAGTGCAAAGATCCCACGCTGCGGGAGTGCTGGAGCGTTGATGAGGTGCAGGAAGGGTGATGTCACCTCCCATGCCGCTCGTGGAGCCCGCTGGGGGAGCAACCCCCACCCCAGCAACACCAAGGCACCGGAGGACTAGCGCTGTCTGGGGGCCCCGGGTAGCCCATGGAGGAGTCCCTCAGCCACCAGGTGAGGCTGCCCGAAGTTGTGTGCAGGTGTGTTGGGGCTGCGACAGCCCGTGCAAAGATCCCACGCTGCGGGAGTGCTGGAGCATTGATGAGGTGCAGGGAGGGTGATGTCACCTCCTGCGCCGCTCGTGGAGCCCGCTGGGGGACAAGTCCCACCCCAGCAACGCCAAGGCACCGGAGGAATAGCGCCATCTGGGGGCCCCGGATAGCCAGTGGAGGAGTCCCTCAGCCACCAGGTGAGGCTGCCCGAAGTTGTGTGCTGGAGCATTGGGGCTGCGACAGCCCGTGCAAAGATCCCGCGCTGCAGGAGTGCTAGAGTGTTGATGAGGCGCAGGGAGGGTGATGTCACCTCCCGCGCCACTTGTAGAGCCCACTGGGGGACCGAGTGCCACCCCAGCAACGCCGAGGCACCAGAGGAATAGCGCCGTCTGGGGGCCCCGGATAGCCCATGGAGGAGTCCCTCAGCCACCAGGTGAGGCTGCCAGAAGTTGTGTGCAGGAGCGTTGGGGCTGCGACAGCCAGTGCTAAGATTCACAAAATCCGCTTTTTCAGGAAGTTCCCCGCTTAATACAATAAGACAGTAGTGGCTGCTACTTAACAGCGGTGGGGGAGTCGCACTGGAGGGGGGATCGCGGGAGGGAATGAAAGTAAAAAATAAAAACATTTACCTGTGTGCCACCGCATCAGTCCTCTTTTCCCACTTCCAGGACTACAGGACAGGAAGCAGGAACTGGAAGCACCCAGGATTCCAGACTCACCTACACAATCATGACACTGCTGAAAGCAGCATCGTGATTGGTCTGAGTGCTATGATTTGGCACTCAGAGAGGGAGTGGGAGCCTGGGCATGTTCTCAACCCAGGCTTTATTGCAGACTGGGTGGAGAAAATGCAAAGTGTGCATG
The DNA here is from genome assembly GCA_963921515.1 of Calotriton arnoldi. Classification (NCBI taxonomy): domain Eukaryota; kingdom Metazoa; phylum Chordata; class Amphibia; order Caudata; family Salamandridae; genus Calotriton; species Calotriton arnoldi. Next base: position 600,752 of record CAWUFW010003840.1, read on the forward strand.
ATTGTTTGGCCGGCCAGAGACGGCCGGCCAAACATTCATGCGCACTTAGGAGAGTGCCACCACTCCTCCACCTGTTTCTCTGCCACAGGCCAGCCCTGCCCCGCCCCTAACCAGCTGAGCAAGGACGGAAAAATAAAATGCTCATAACAATGCGTTTATATAATTTTATTTGTATTTTTTCACCTGCTCACAGAGCTGTGGAATGATGCTCCTCCGCCTTAGTGGAGGAGCCTTCCCTGCACTATGACCAAATGTAGACATAACTTCATAAAGGGCACTAGGCCTCTTCTGTAACTCTGTACTGTTGGGTTCAGTCTAAGAGGATCTTCGTTCGTTTCCCTGGGGGCGTGCTCAATGGAAATGATGACATCCTTTTGCAGACAGCCATTTGGACTGAGACAGTATTCATGTGATTCTTCCCTCGATGGGGCAGAATGAAGAAATATTCTGATGGGATACTGTGCACAACTGAGGAGACAAAATTATAGAGATTACGCCTGAAAAAATGATAAAAGAGATAATTTAGACTTGACTCTGCCTGACAAGAAGCAGGCTCGGAGAAGGCATAATGTCCAGTGCCTTAACGACAGTTCCCTACCAGATATAGGCAAATTGTGAGATACCCAACAGTATAAACAGAATTTGTTGTCAAAAATGCTTCCACCTACATAGCAAGAGACTTTTGTAGAAATTCTGCATCACCTGCTACCCAGATTTTCCATGGGAGTTTGTTGGACGGACTGTCCATCATTTGATATTGTTTTTCAAAGACTAACACCTTAAAGCGGAAGGTTGTGGAAAATAAATCAATGTCCCCGAGAGGGGGGACATTGATCATTTTTTAATGACCGTCATAAGGTGTTTTTAAAAGCAACTGAGCCTTAGTCTTTAGAAACATAGAGGGTCTCCCATTTGCAAACATGGCAGGGGAATATCAATTGAGCAGACTGCGTCTTCCAATTTTGGACAGATGACCAGTTACTGCCCATTCTAAATGAGACCTTAAATCTGATAAAAGAATGTCCCTGAATAAATAATGATCTGCATAATTGTTGGTGTGTAATAATGAACATATAATAATTGCACTTGAAAAATTTACAAAGTATATATCATTTTGTGGAAGAAAAAAAGTTATACATTTTTGGGGGATTTAGAGAGGTATATTTGAAATTAATGTCTGATCTAGCATACTTAACTGAATGGATGCATTTGAAATTGCATGCATTCACTATTATCCAAATAATTTTCTAGAGATCAATGACTAATAAATGGTTGACATGTTTGGTGATTTTTACTGTATGCAACACAAATGTTAAAGAAGAGAGGCGGCATATTTACCAATATGTAACACAGCACAACAAGTCACCTTGCTGCGCTGAGCTGTGTGACAGGGAAAGAGCAAGGATGTGTTATATTTAACATAATACACCATGGTGCAAGGGTGCCCGCATTGTAAATAAGATTGTTTTTGTGCAGGAAGTGGCACCTACCTGCACAAAAGCAATCCCCTGAGGCATTTTGCTCTTTCTATGTGTGCAGCAGAATGCAGCATATTTATAAAGATGGAAGAACGAGGAGAAATAAACATATTTCACCTAGTTATGCCTCACCTGGGAAGGCCTTGCAATTTTGGCACATTCCCAGGTCTACCATTTATGGTCAATCTGGGAATGCGTCAAAATCCATGATTTTAAGTGGGAACATCCACGCACCACCCATGGAGTGTCTCCCTGGGCAGAGTAAAACAACGCAGCGCTTTGCACTGTGTTGCGTTACTCTGGATTTATCAAGCCACTCAGGGCCATGCAAGGTGGCCGTGTGTGGCTTGATAAATAGCATTTAAGGGTTATGTCAGGCATGCAAGCTATTGCGTGGTACAAAAGCTGTGAAACTACTTAATAAATATGGCCCAAGGTGTCAGGTGGAGGATACATTAAAAACAGTCCCCAGAAGAGACCCTGCATGTCTGCCTCCCCATGGAGTACTAGACATGTAAGATCCCCCCATTGGGATATGGGCTTTTCCACAGTACCTGGAGAGTCCTGGAAACACTCCAGAGACTCACCAATTACAGAAGGTGTAGTTAATAATTTCAGCTATGCCGTGGAATCCTTGAGTCCTATATTATTACCATGGAGCTAGAGAATAATTTACTCTAGAGCTATATAGACTCAAAGGACAAATGAACACACTCCATCTTGCCATTGATGGTAAGGACCGCCTCAAGGATTAGTGCAGTCTTTGACTTTGCACACATTTGTGGTGGACTTCTGGCCACACTCCAAGGTTAATATGGGCTTCAACACACATTTGTTGTGCACTTCTTGCCATCCTCCAAGGTTAATACAGCCTTCAGTACACATTCATTTCTCTTCTATAGCTGCATTCTTTTTGATGATATGCACTTGAATGGAGTTTACCAGTTAGCTAAAAAGACGGCACATGTGCCCACAACTGATCCTGTCTGCACACTAGTAGTACCAAAGACCTTATCATGAAGAGGACAGCTGTCTCAGGCTCAACACTGAAAACAAGTTGGCAACAGTGAGGAATTTCCTCGCTCTATTTCAATGCTATGCTTTTTACAGCTCCAACATTTACTGAGAGAAATTCCAAGCCAAATGTACAGTGGCGGCCCGTGCAGGTAAGCAAGGTAGGGTGGTGAGGCGGGGCAGGTGCGGCGGTGGGGGTGTGGAAGTTACAAACGACGGAATAGGGATGATAAAATAAATAAAACCACTAACCTTGCAGTCGCTGCATCGCCAACTCAGTGATGCGGGGGGCACAAGGTAAGTGGTTTTATTAATTTATTTATTTTATTTTCCCTTTCCGTCATTTGTCACTCCCTCCCCTGCCCCTTCTGGGCCCCACCCCGCCCAACCACATTCCTCTACCCCACCACGTACCTCCGCCCCACCACGCTTACCTGCACGGGCCGTGACTGCATATGTATGCACTTTAGACTTTGCAACTGCATAAAAACAGGTCCTAGGCTCCATCCTTAGCCACCTCAACTGTTCATGCGTGAGGCCCCTAATTTGGCTTTAACTCAACCTGAAATTAGGTTGCTGCATTTCCATGAAAGCACGAGAATAAATTATGTGGGTCTTCTTGAGCTATCAGCATAGGCGCTGGAACTATGGGTGTAGGCGTGCTGTAGCACTCCCAATATAACCATGCTGGATTTCAGAAGGTGAACGAGCAATAAAAATGCCTTTACATTTTGTTTTTATCCTGTCACATTTGCTGTGCCTTGAAAGACAGAGGTGAAGTGGTCAGGCCATGTCTGCTGCTAAGTCTTTTAACGTGAAGATTGATGTTGACATTTCTTTCTCGGACTTTAAAGTTAAAGGTTTTTGTATAGTGAACTATGACACAACCTTGCTGGCTACAGTGAGTGTGTAAGGAAAGGCTGTAGGATGTCATTTTTTCCTAACACACAACAACATTTAAATACCTGTAAATGAACTGAACACATATTTTAGAATTCATCGACAGTTATGAAAGCACAAATAAAGCAGTCTTTTTTATTATTGTGAAGTACCATGGTAACAAAGATTTTAATATGATCAAAACCAAATCAAGACACGTGATGAAGCACAAATGACATGTTTGCTGAAACCTTATTTCCATGCATTATTGTTGAGCTGTATATTATTATCAGAAACACTGTATGTCAATATAAATGTAGTGCCCATTTCAAAGGAAAATGTGAAGTCTGTAAATGCTTTAGTGATATATTTGTTAATGTCCTCCAAAATGCACTACCAGCTACATATCACATCCTTACCATTTTCCTTCTGAATGCAATTGCTACGTTTGTTCTTTGTGCTACACTTCTATTTTTCCCAATCCCTAAGTGTTCAGTGATGTAACACTGATTGCAGAGCTGCCACTCTGAAAATTATACCAGCACCACAGGTTAGCAGATGTACTACGAAGTACAAAATAAACTGCTTCAAAACAACAATAACAATCGTTAACTGTAGCCATTTTAACAGGGTGAATTAAATATGTTCTGCAAAAATTAGAAGCATATTTGGATCTTATGTAGGGGTGGGAGGTACTCCTAAGTTTCACGCCGAAGTTTCAGCAAGATTCCATGGAGTTCTGCCACCAGGCGGAAAGTGTGCATGTTGTGCTGCTCGTGCTGCAATTTAACATCAGCAGCGTGAGCTACTGAAAATCAGCACGAAAGGCGCCATGTGGTGCGCAAGAGTACGCGGCCATTTGAGTTGATTTGGCTGTTACTTGAGTAGAAAATCTACTCTAGGGGCAGCAAATCTACTTGAGATGCCTCCCTCTGACCCTGACAGCTCACAACCGCCTGCGAACGTCGGCATTAGAAAATCGCACTAGGGGACGCCAAATCTCGCTCACACTTTCCAGCTCATATTTCTGGAGCCTTGATCTTATGTAGACTGTGGCTTGGAGAGATATATATATATATATATATATATATATATACAGAAATTCTTAAGAACGCTGTGTATTTCAGTCGCAATACAGGCAGGGCTGTTATGATACCTAGAGTACAGGATTGCTTTGCGGTAGAAATAGTTACAACCATTGACTATTCCTGAGCACTACTACTTATTTTCTTAACAAATTCTCAGATAAAAATTTTGATGGTACCTTTTTCGGTGAATAATATTTTTGCAAATTAGATGACTTATTTCTGAACGCATCTGCTTGGATAAGAATAATTTACAGTTCTCTTACAAGAATGCCCTGAAGACAGAAGAATTACAATTACATACTTAGGTGCAAACACCAATAAACATGAAAAAAAGATATTCACACTTTAATAAGAAATGTGCTAGGTATATAAACTCATCCAATTTAGAAGCTGATTAACTATGTTTTAATTGTAGCATAGATTAATCAGGGTATTCCAATTTACGAAGTCCCTCCGGGCATAAAAGGCTCTTTACTCTGAGAAAAATGTATGAAAACGTTTAAAGTGACTAAATGCCTTCTTGATGCTTCTAGAAAAGCACAATACATGTTTTAAAGACTTTGCCTTATGAGACATTCAAGATCCCCAAACGCACATACAAATAATTTTTTTTTTATAAGAGATTAGATTTACGTCTGGGTAAAATCGACATTTTGCCATAGGTGAGCCAATATGTGATTTGATAAATGTATTATGTGAGGTCGCTTAAGGAATATACTCATACGACTTCATTGAAAAAATTCAATTATGAACAGTCTGTGAAAAATAATGTGCAATTTCCCTTCTTTGACTCTCAGTTTGTGAAACTGAATATGGGCCTTGGAAGTAATCTTACAGTATGCCCAATGTTCTGCGTGTTTTTTGCAAAAGAAAACGTCTTTGGAGAGACTGCTTTACTCTTTTTTCATTTAGCTATGGAAGATATTTATTTTAGAAGTAAACATCTACTACAATGAAGAAAAGAAGTGTAACATGCCTAAAATTAATTGTCTTTCTTTAACTAAAGAAAATAAATACAATTTAGGGGATGTAGCCTGGTGATGTGAAAAAATGGCTACTGATTAAGCAAACTCTTACCATCTTGAGTACTGGTGCTCTAGTGTGTGTTATGATGTGACCATAGGTTCCACTTGTGAAGAGGGAGATGGTGTGCTACAGCTGAAAGTCAAATAATTTTTCTACTTCGCAGGTTTCTGTTATGATTTCCCTTGTGTTGAGGCCGCGCGCCTCTGTGGAATGCTTCCATGCGAACGTTCTGATATTGCGTGGTGTGCCTCGCGACCTCGGCAGTTTGTCAGTTACGGCTGGCTGAGGCGTGAGGGACGCTGCGACTCCGTGCTTTGGTGAATAAACCTTGTTAAACCGTCACCTGCCTCAGTGTCTTATGTGGATTACAACATTTTATTGGCGACGAGCTACAGCCGGCATAGCACGGAGTCAGCGGCACAGTACTTGCGTGTGACACATTCCCTACACCTGCCATGTACTGGCTGTATAAACTAGGGCTTACAAGCCACAAGACCCTCCCATATGTTCATGTGATGAGTTCTCTGCACAGGACACTTTACCATTTGAATTAATTTGTCTTAAATGGACCAATTTGCGACAAAAGTATATTCGCCCATTACATAAGAATTTTAACCAAGCGAGACCCGCTCTCCTATAACTACGATTTTTAAATAATTTTACTGTTTGCTGGTATGTCTCGAGATTCTTAATAGCTGTGTACCATGCCTATGCTTGAGATTGAATCCATATGGAACTTATTAAATGAAATGATATTAATTGATGTGCTCATTATACTTTTATGATTGCTGATGTCAATCGAATAAAGTAAATATTGATTGATTGAACTAGGGCTTAAAACACAGACAGAGGATTAATTCATTCTGTACATTAGAAGGTGTGCTGCTTTAGAGGTGCGTTCATTTCAGGAGAGGAACATGATCAAACTATTCACCTGGCACTGTGCAACCCTCCCACCACACAGGGCCATATAAAGTAGGTTCAGCAATATATCCCCTCCTTGTTCAAAGATGGTAGGTTTCCTTTACATGTTTTTAAATTACCATCCTCATTTTTGCCAAAGACCCAGCTGATATATCAATGACCACATTATACTTCAAATATTTTGGAATACCTTGTTTTAAATATAATGACCTTGTGTATAATGAAATGATTATATTTGACCCATAAGAGGTGCCTATGCGTTACACTACTGTGTCCTGCAGAATGTCACGACATTCTGATGCAAATGGGACCCAAAGTTCTAGCCTGGGGACACGACGACAGTGCTAACTCGTCCCTTGGAGGAATTACTTTCCCTTTCCTGACTCCTCCTCAGGGCTCTTGGAGGGGGTGCCCAATTTAAAGCTGTAGGATGAACAGGGCTTGGATGAATAGGCCTATTAGACATCAATGCTAAGGGGAGTTCATCAAAAATATGAATTCTCTTTACTCTGTATTTAGTTTCATGTCATACAATGTTCATCTGATTCCTGCATGACACTTGCTTAAGAGATGCCTTGTGTCAATCCCTTCTCATACTCTTGAAGTCCTCCACAGAAGATCATTTGCATGGTAGGCAAAGCACCACTATGTCCACCCATTCATCCCCGTCTATCCTGCCACAATATGCGCACAGCACTTGACCTGCATCCTCCGAATGATGGGAGTCACATAACCTGATCACCCTTTCTGCTTTAAAGACATGACTCGACCCCACTCTCTGTACAGCACTTCACTTCTGTTTAAGCTGGAACAGAGTTCCTCTGTTAAAAAACTGATTTATAGAGCACAAACTGAATCACTCCCAAAGGAGTATCTTGGTGCTAAGCGGAAACAAAAGGGAAAGCAGCTATTCAGAAGAGCCAAGTTTTCAGCAGTATTTTAAACTTCCAGAATCAGTGCAAGATCGAATCCAATGAGATGACTATTCCAGTGGTGGGGGGCTAGATAGGAAAATGAGCGTTCACCGTACCTGGGGGTACAAATACGGTACTGCCTTAAGAGGACTTTATCGTTGGACCTCAGAGTTCTACTCGGGCAAAACCAAGTGAGCCTGGCTCAAAGGTAAGAGGGGCCATTTCCCACAAGGGATTTGTGTGTAAGGTATAGGAGATTAAGCAGAATGCGCTTTCTGACAGGTAGCCAATGTAAAGCTCTTGAAGTGGGTACAGAATGGGAAACAAGCTGGGAGGTTACAAACTAACCGAGGTGCAGTATTTTGTGCCACCTGTAGTTTTGAAAGAAGAGTCTCATTTGCTGCTACAGGAAGTGCATTCCCATAATCTAGACAACTCATAATGAGGGCCTGGATCAGTGTTCTCCTGGAACTCATTGGTAGCCATAGGAATACTTTCTTAAGCATCCGCAGCATGCTGAAACAGGTGCCACAGATAGATGTAACCTGTTCTTTCATGGATAATTCACTATCCACCAGGATGCCCATGTTTTTTTCTACACTCTTGGGGCATGGAACTGGACCAAATTCTTTCGGCCTAATTCCCTCTCTTTCATTTGAGGGAATCCACAGAAAAGCCTTTGCTCTGTATATACAACGATTGGTCCCCACCCTTCATGTGAGGTCATATAATCTCAGCACTGCCTGCGCTCCAAAGCTCTGACTCACCTTTACTTCTGCATAGAACTATGGGGCATATTTACAAGCCCCTATCACCACCATAACATCACTTTTTTGGATGTTGTGGTGGTGATACAAGCTTCGCCTTATTTACAAGACAGTGTTATGCCACTTAGCGTGGCTTAACACCGACTTGAGAATAAGGCCCCCTTTCACACTATACTTAGAGTGAAAGGGTTGGGCAATGGGTGTTGTGGTGGGCATTCCACGGCAACACCCATTGATTTTGCTGCTGCCCCATATGCACAAGGGTGGTGTAAATATGGGGCAGCACCAAAATTAAGACCAGGGAAAACCTGGTCTTAACAGGGCGCAATGAGGAGAAATGCTTTATTTCTCCTCTTTTTTGCTGTTTTTTTTTTTTTTTAATAACACATTTTATTGGCATGCCATCCATCACTAAAGTCTCCATCATGTTTACATCGTTATTTTGGGAATGCATACATACATTTTCAATTCTAATACGTATTACAAACATAACTTTCCAACAAAAGAAATCCAATGCAATCATATAAGTCAATAGTAAATGTAGCAGATAGATATATATTATAAATGCGTTCATTCCACATTCAAGGTATTTGTTTTTCCTGTGCTTCATAAGACCTGATTTCAGTGTCTATTATATCTGTTGCAGTCCCCAGCCCCGGCAGGACCAGTCCACGGTAATCCGCTCATCTCTGCCAAATTTTTTTAATGTTTCTGTGGGCATCCACGGGACTGGAAGACCGGAATCTCTAAACCCATGCAGAAGTCCATTCCATTCCTCCATGCCCTAATAGTGGGAGGTGTGTCTAGTTTCCATGTTCTGGTGATATCCCATTTGGCAATGGTAAGGCCTAACCAGAGGAGGTGGTGCTTATATTTATTACCACCTATTGTGTCTGTGATATGTAGCAGTGCCAACCTAGGGGATCTGGAGAGTTCCCATCCAGGTACCTCGGCTAGGCATGCCAGCACCCCTGTCCAGAACGCTATACACTCCCACACCGTATGTATGAATGAACCTTCATCGCTATGACAGCGCAAGCACATTGAAGATTCTATTAGGCCTGCTCTCCATAGTCTATAACGTGTATAGTACGCCCTGTGTAGAGACTTGAATTGAATAAGTTGTAATCGGGAAGATATGGCTGCTCCACGAGGGGACTCAAGGGCGTCGTTCCAGTCACCTGAATCTAGAGGGCCGATATCTGCTTGCCAAACCTTTTTAAGTTTCTCAAGAGTAGTGGTGCTATGGGTAATGAGAGATTGATATATTTTGGATATCTTATGGTCACCCAAATATCCCATTAGGAGTTTAGCCTCCAATGGGCTGAATTCTGGAAATGATTCAACTTTATCAATGTGGGGTGTAATAGCGTGATGAAACTGCAGGTATTTATAAAATTTCGAATTATGTAGGGAGAATTAGTCTTTAAGAGCCTGGAATGATTTGAGAACAGTACCCTGAATGACATCGCCAATGGTTGATATGCCTATGTAATCTCATTCGCGGAACCCCTGGAGCCCCATCAGATGGGATAATAACTGGTTATGCCATAGAGGTGTTTCGCGGGTGATGCAACCCCACCACCCCATTCATCGCAGGGATGGTCACCAAGCAAGAATAACTACTTTGGTGGCGGGTAATAACAGGCGGTGTTTTGAGTTGCTGTATAAATGAGAAATAAAAGTTGGGTCAACTAATATCCATCATTCTTTTGCATAAGCTGGATCATCGCTAGGTCCATAATGCCAGTCATTGATCACCTGGAGATGTGAGGCTGTGTAATAGGCCAGCATGTCTGCGGCTGCGATACCACCACAGTACATGGATTGAAAACATGTACGGAGCGCCACTCGAGATGCAACTCCCCCATAGAAACTGCCCCGACATGGCATTAATCTGCCTAAACCAGGAGGGCTGGATTGGAAATGGGTGGTTCTGTAGATGATAAAGCAGCTGTGGCAGGGATATCATTTTGAAGATAGCAGATCTCCCATATAAGGATAGGGGCAACCCCGTCCAGAGTTTGATATTGGATCGCACATTTTCGGTGACGGCACTCAGGTTCCTATCCCACGAGAGCTGGGGAGACTCCGACAGGAACACGCCCAGATATAGTATTCCATCCTTTGCCAGCTGGAGGTTTTCGGCCCATCTGCCCTGTCTCAGTGCACCCTGTAGTGGCCATATTGTGGACTTTCAGGGGTTCATTTATAAGCCCGACGTCTCACCAAAGATCCACATAATCTGCAATATTCTGGGCCCTGTTTTATTTGGATCCGTGAGGAAGAAAAGTATGTCATCCGCATATAGCGCTATGCGATCAGATATGTCTATCGTCCATTCAAATCCTCGGATTAGTGCGTCTTTCCGGACCCATATGGCGAGCAGCTCGATGGCCAGCGTGAATAGGAGAGGGGATAGGGCCACCCCTGTCGCGTTCCCCATCCCACCGGAAAGGGGGCCGAGGTACAATTGGCAACTCGGATTGTCGTGGTCAGATCGGTGTATAGAAGTTTAATATATTTTATAAACTGTGGGCCAAAGTTGTAGTGTGGTAAGATTGTAAATAGGTATGTCCAACTAATGGAGTCGAAGGCTTTGTCCATATCCGCTACCAGTAATGCTGCAGGTCTATTTAACCGGTCTACGGAAGCGATCGCATTATGTGCTCTCCGAATGTTATGCCGGGTAGAGGAGTGGGGCATAAAGTCGGCTTGGTCCAGGTGAACAATATCGAACATATACGGTAGTAGCCTATTCGCTAGAACTTTAGCTAGGATTTTCGCTTCAGTGTTTAGGAGAGATATCGGGCGATATAAGGAGTGTTGCTCGGGCGGTCTACCTGGTTTGGGGAAAAACACTATTTCGGCGTGCCACCAGTCAGCAGGGAGCCACGTCTTCTCTACTGATTCTTGGATGGCATTAAGAAGATGAGGGCCCAGGTGAGATGTAAATGCTTTATAGAACTCGCTAAGATAGTCATTAGGACCGGGTGCTTTACCACTCGGACACGGCAGCTGTGACCTCCTCCAGTGCAATGGGTCCCCCGGGATGGTGTGCGGAGGGATATCATCAAAGAACCTCTCAATCAGTGAAACATGTATCACCTCTCGGGGTCGATATAATTCACCGTAGAATTGCGCAAAGCTACTGGCGATGTTGGTCGGGTCCGTAATAATCATACCCTGTGCATTCTGAATAGGAAGAAGGGGGGTGGATGTCATTGTCTGTTTACATAATCGGTATAATAATTTGCTGGAATTATCACCCCATTGATATATTTGGCATTGGGATGCCAGCCAAGCTTGTTTTGCTTCTTCCATTAATGTACTTTGGTATTGTTGTTCAGCCAGCCGTAGATTCCTATGCGCTATGGAAAATTCGCGCTCGTGGCAGCGGCTTTCTAGTGTCGTGATTTGCATTTCTAATTGTAGGAGCTCCTGCGACTGGAGCCACCGATCCGCCGAAGTATAGCTTATATCCACCCCATGTATAGTGGGCTTCAGGGCTTCCCAAAGTATCTCGGATGATGACACAGTATTCTCGTTAAGGGAAAAATATTCCACTACTGCTTTATTTATAGGATTGTGGCTTCAATTATTCTCTGAATGTGATTTCCGGGTATGAATATATAATCTAGTCGAGACGATGTGTTGTGTACAGCTGAGTGATATGTGAAGCCCTTGTCAAAGGGATGCCTGGTCCCCCACGTGTCTACCCAACACAACTTATTCACAAGAGACAGTAATTTAGACTCCTTGGAATTGGCTCTGGCCCCGGGGGGCCGCCCCCTATCGGTATGAACATGCATTGCATCGTTCCAATCCCCGCCCATGACTGCGCAGACACTCGAGAAGGAGGGCCCATACATCCATGAAACAATCTATAAATGCTTGAGATAAAGAAGGGGGGGCAATTATGCTGCCTATAACTATGTGTTCACCATTGATAGATCCATGGACAACAACATATCTCCCATGTGTGTCAGCCCAGTGAGTGGTGTATTTGAAGGGAACTCAACGGTGTATTAGTATGGCTACACCACTAGAGCCCCAAGCGAACCCAGTGTGGTACACTCGATCATAGCCATATCGGGCCAGACACGGTGTCTTGGTGCCCATGAGGTGTGTCTCCTGCAGGAGCACCACATCGGCTCTGGATCGCTTCGCATGGCGGAGTATCGTACCCCTCTTGATTTTGCCAAGTATACCTCTAACATTCCAGCTCATGATGCGTAGCTGGCCCTGTGGGGTCTCAACCGCCGGCATCGACATTGACATGCAGTGGATGGTATGGTGTATAGAGTTGCACAGTAGAAAATCCATCTAATCTTACATTGTCTAGACATTGTACACAAAAAACATAACCCAAATTTCCCCCAACCCTAACCCAACCCCACCCCCACCCCAATACCTCATGAGATCTGAAGCATCTGTCGCCTAATGAGACACCCCGATAGCCCCAACAGGGGGCTAGTGATGCATTCCTCCAATGGATCCCCAAACACCCACAGGCCATAATGGCAACTTTACAACAAGGGGAGCGGGGAGCACCCAGGCGGTCCAGCCCGTGAGTAATTAACAGGTGGCTGGTTAATCATAACACAGATATCTTGATATAGCATCAATAAGTTTAAATTTGTGTTCATTTTGTCTGTGTAGAGGCACTCCCAGCAGATGCGGCATCTTTATCGTCCTCTTGTGTCTTGGACCGCCAAGTGGATCTGGACCGGTGCCACTGCCTGTCTTTCTGTTATCTTTGTCGGCGTTGTGGCTCGACAGAGGACGAATCCGAATTGTGGCGAGGAGGAGTGTGGGACTTAGGCCGGACCCGCTCATCTGTCCAGCTGAAAACGGCCTCTGGCATGTCAAAAAAGAGAGTTCGGGAATTGTAAATGATGCGTAGGCGGGCAGGGAATTGGAGTGAGTATTCAATTTTTAACTCTTGCAGCCATGCCTTGGCCACTTGAAATGACTGGTGCTGCTGTAAGCCCGCTCTCGTGTAGTCTGGGAAGATCATAATTCTCTGGGAATCGAAGAAAAGATCTCCTTTCATCCTGGCATGCTTGAGGATTGAGTCCCTGTCGTGCTATTTAAGCATGCGAGCTATCATGGGTCGTGGCCGTGCCCCAGGAGGTGGATGCTGTAACAGGGCTCTGTGTGCACGCTCTATGATGAAACAGGGGGATAGGGCGTCTCCTGGTATCCACGATGCCAGCCACTCTGATAAGAATTTTTCTGAATCCTTACCTTCGCAGTTCTCCAGGAACCCCACAAAGCGGAGATTGTTTCTGTGGGCTCTTCCTTCCACATCTTCTACACATGCCGTGAGGCCCTGGGTAATTTTCTCCAGGAATGAGTCTTATACTTGAAGCGGGGAGACAGCGTCTTCCACCCCGAGACCCTTGTCTCCGCCTCCGTTATACGTGCCACAGCTCCCCTGAGATCCTGGCGTAATAGCAATACTTCCGAGCCGACTGAACCTATCTGGGCCTCCAGGGCCGTTCTCGTCTGGGTAATTGCTGCCAGGAGCACAGAATTGTCCGGCGGGGTGGCCGAATCGCCCTTGGACCCTGTAGATTTAGCACCAGCCCCAGTGAACTTATCCATGGTGATCTGTTTTGGATTTCCGCGGGTTGTTTTATCTTTTGTCATATTGTCCCCAAACAAGAGAGAGAAAAAGAAAAGGGGGTGAGGGGGATCATCGGTTATTCAATCCTGGCCAGCGCCACCCAAGTCAACCAAAACAAGCTGTGTCCTTTTTTTCGCCACTCAATTTCAGCACCGCACAGCTCCCAGGGCAATTACACGGGGATCACTCTACCTGGCCAACACCACGGGGCACCGCCCAGCCTCTATGCTCACCGGGGTCACTCAACAAGCCAGGTATAGGTTTAGGGCCGCATCTGGCCACCTACGCACCATGGCTGCCCATCGCGGGCCCCTCAGCTTCTGTCGGGCAGGGACCTCCGGCGGTCCTGCTGGCCCCAGCGCACCCCCTAGGTCCCGGGTAGTCCAGTGTTCCACAGCAGCACAGCATGGTGCCCACCGGCGTCTCGGTCACACCGGTGCAGCCCACGGCCCCACCGTCACCAAGGCCGTCGGCTCAAGAAAGATCCACGTCATATGTATTCAAGCCCTTCTCCTCGGCCTGGGCCACACCACCGCAGTCCACCAAGGATGAAGGGCCCTATGCGCGCGTACCACCGAGCCCCAGGCAGTCCAGCATTGCGTTGACCCCACACAGCACTCAGGGGCATCCCGGCCACACCAGTGTAGACCCTGGCCCATCACAAAGCAGTACACATAGAAGTTACAAATCGCCATTTAAGATTGTTTATGTGCGGGCGTGGCTTGACGCCCAAAGAAGATGGCGGCTCCCCTGTAGCCCGCGACGAGGCGGCACAGCTCGATTACTTTCTTTTGCAAACCCCGTGACCTACTGCAGAGTCAACATGCAGGTTTGGCATGGAGAAACACTCTACACCCGTCCGGTGAGGTCTGCGGTGCGCCTCAAGTATAAAGCAGTGTTTTATTTTCTCACTATCTCCGATACCCTCAGAAGCGGCCGCCATTTTGCAACTCAGCCGCTTTGTATCAACGCAGCACAGTGCTGAGGAGACATGCTTCTACTTGTTTCTAAAAGTATTTATCTCAAAAGATGTTGCCTGGAATTACCAATCATCTTAAAGGTACATGCTCATCATCATTTTGAATGAGCTTTTCTTGCTTGTTTTTTCTCTGACATTATAAGCATCCTGTCAGCGTTCTGACACCTGAATTTATTTGTGCCATATATCTGCCATATTCAACTTTGTCTTCCCTTCTATCACAAGCATTGCTGTAGTTTTATTGCATTCACGTGGGAGTTGGCATTTTGGTGATTTTTGCACTGTCTATGGGAAGAGTCGGAAAACCAGGCTCCGCCACCTTGTCCCCCGTGCAGACGTATCAAAAACTCCACAGTTTTTTCGAAGTTTGCTGCTATGGAATCTCCATTAACTTCTCAGCCAAAAAATGGCACGTCTACAACTATGGCAACTGCGGTTACTACACCAGCAAGTTCTAGAAAAGCTTCCATGAAATGTTTGAAAATAAGACCCACCCTCTCCAGCAAAACCCCCACCTCCTTTTTCTCTGGACCTCTTACTTGAAGAAATTTGTGCCCTGCGCCCCTTTGTGGAGGAAACGAATACTAAACTACAACTTCTAACTGAGAGGTGGTGAACGTTTACAAGCAGTGGAACACAGTGTTTCCTCATATGGTATAATCAACAGCAAAGTGAGCACTCTACAATCTCAAGTCTCTTCTATACAGAAGAAAGTTGAAGAATTGGTAAACAGAATTAGAAAAAGAATTTACGCATATATGGTCTACCGGAGAACACGGAGGGCTCAGACCCTCTCACCTTGTTCAAAAATATTCTATATTTCATTATTAATTAAGTTTCTAAGAAATGACACACCGCCCGTAAATGTGCCACAGATCTTTCTACAAAAATAAAGAGATTGGAACATTCCTATTATACTACCAAATCAAAACAATATTTGTCAGAACTCATAGCAACTAAACTTAAGTTTAAGAAGGAGTCTACTGATAATGCTTCATTATATATGCTGAAGTCCAGTGCAATGCTTATGGTGGCCAAAATAAATCACTTAAATTACTAGCAAACTATCTCAAGGCCAAAAAACACAAACTTACAAGAATTCCATTGATTTTATGAACCTTTATTCACATTGGAGTCTTTTTCCACTGACAATGAGATTTAGGAATATCTTTCTTCCATTGAAAAATCTTTTGATACACGACTAAACTTTGACCCATCAGAGCTCGATATCTCATCGAATGAATTACACACTGCACTACATACACTCAAAAAAGATAAAGCCCCAGGACCAGATGGTTTTACTGTAGAGTTTTTTTTATACATTTCTCTCATTTGCTTCTCCCCAAGTTAAACAATCTTATAGCCTCTTTTTCACATGCAGGTGCTTCTTCTGGATCCTTTTTTGGAAGCTTTAATATGCCTCATTCCCAAAGAAGATAAAGATCCTCGTTTCTGTAGAAAATACAGACCCATATCTTTAGTAAACATTGATTATAAAAACATTTCCAAGGCCTTGGCCTTGAAGCTGGAATCATTTCTTCCTAACTCACTTGGCAAAGAACAATCTGGTTTTGTTAAGGGACGCTTCATTACAGACAACACTTGTTTATTTTTTGACATACTATCCAAAACCTCTCATAAGTCTGACTCTATGGCCGAAATCGCATTAGACGTGGAAAAGGCGTTTGATAGGGTATATTGACCTTTTCTTTTTTTAACACTTAAATGGTTTGGTTTCGGCCCAAAAATTATACGTTTAATTTCTCTTCTCTACTCAAATCCCAGAGCGGCAATTTTTGCCAACGGCCTTACTTCCTCGTACTTTAATTTGAGAAGAGGTGGTCGGCAGGGATGTCCCCTATCTCCCTTTCTTTTTAATCTAGCTTTAGAACCCTTCTTATCTAAAATCCGCCAAAACTCAAACATTCATGGCTTCGCACCCGACAATATACACATTAAACTGGCAGCATATGCAGATGATATTTTATTATTTCTCTCGAAACCTCACTTCTCCCTTCCTACATTCCTACAAGAAGTAACGGCTTACTCCTCTGTCTCTGTCTACAGATTAAATAATGATAAATGTGAGATATTGCCCTTAACCAAATTTACATTTAAAGATGATTTTAAGATATCCAATTTTAAATGGAACCCCCAGCATATAAAATATCTAGGTATGTACTTCACCTTGTCAATTAAATCATCAATTTCCATTAATATAGATAAATGCTCACTAAAAATATCCGCTTTGATAGATAAATGGCACCCTCTTTATCTTTCTAGGTGGGGTGATTAGGCACTATCAAGATGATGTTATCCCCTATAATACTTTACACTATCTCTAACATGCCAACTGTTATATTTAAAAAAAAATTTAAAAATCAATTCCTTATTATCTTCATTTCTCTGGAATAATAAAAAGCCTGCATGTCATTATCAAAACTCACACGTCCAAAACTAGGAGGAGGAGCCAATTTTCCTGATTTCCCTAACTATCGCAAAGCGTCAATCCTCTTGGTGGATTCTGGGATCCTTGCCAGATTCTCCACTCTGGCTCATGCTTGAACACTCCTACCTTCACCCTTTCTCCTTTCAAGAATGCCTGTCATTTACTCGGAAACCCCAACAATTATCCACTCCCATTGTTAAACACACAAGTAAATTATAAGATACAGTCTTATTAGGTCAGTCCAATGATACCGAAACACTTCTGAAAACCACTATATCACACAACAAACTCATATTGATCAAAGGTAAGTCCTTTTACTGGAAAGCATGGAGACAAAAAGGCTTAATATGGGTAAACCAACTATTCGATAATAATATTATTCATTTTTCTCATGCTCGTTCTTTATTTAACTTTCCTTTCTCCTTTCAGAATAAATACCAATTATTGCAAAATGCTTTGAGTCTCGCTTTTGATCAAGCTAACTCAACTCCTCTTTCCTTTCCCATAACTGTTAATCAAACTCGCACCTTCCTCAGCACATGTCCTAAAGCTTCTAACATATACGCTTACTTATGAAAATCTGATATTACTAGAGGTAAATCTAAGGTAGAGCTGGCCTGGGAACAAGATTTAGATACGGACTGGTCCATATACACATGGAATAAAATATGGACCAAAATTAGAAAAACTTCTAGAGCAGCGAACACTATGCAGACACTTTTCTTTATATATAATAGGCTACTTCTCTCTCCTACAACTCTGAATAGGATGAACGCTGACTTATCTGATACTTGCTGGTCTTGTTCCTTAATACATGCTGATTTAAAACACTTACTTTTTACTTGCCCTTTTGTTCATGATTTTTGGAAACGTGTTTGGAATCAAATTACCCTTATATTTGGTTTTACAATAGCCTTCTCTATTACCAATAGTATTTTTAGGCGCTCTGTCGGACGACTGGAATAATTGTTCATTAAATGTACAAATTCTGGATTTGCTTTTAGGGGTGGCATTTCAACAAATCACTAAATACTGGAAAGACTCGTCTAAATTATAATTTCAAGCTTGATGGTACGCAGTTTGCCATAATCACAGATTAGATACAGTTTATGTATATCCTGTTTCCCTAGCCACAAAAAGCCTGCAGCTATGGTCCCCAGTTACAAAGTTTATTGACCTCCAAGCCAGACTTTCCTGTACATGCACTCCCTCAGAACAAGAATATTTAAAGCCTCCTTGACATTCCATATTTTACACTCATGACTATTTGAACATGTTTAATGGAAATATAATGTTGAAAGTCTAGATATATCACCAGACTTTGCATTTATCCTTATACACCCTTTTTCTTTTTCTCCTTCTCCTTATTGATACTATAAGCGCAATGTCATGTATGATTGTTTGAGTTTATCTTATATTATGTAATTATATTTTATTGCTTCTTTTTTTTCTTCTTATTTTTGAATAAACCTATTTTTGAAACTTAAAAGAAAAAGATTGTTTATGTGCAGGAAGGGACACCTTCCTGCACATAAACAATCATTCCCCACAACGCAAGTACCCTTACACTATGGGGAAATGCAGGGCTGCACCCTATTATTGTAAATAATGTGCAGCCTTGCATTTTAGAAGTGGTGGAGTGCGGCGTTAAGCCAAGAAGGCTAATGCCACGCTCCATCACTTCTTAGTAAATATGCCCCTAGACTTTTATCAGGGCATGAGCAAAACCTGTTACTTCCATGAGGCATCGCCAGACAAGATCTCTCACACAATAGGCACACCACCATTAATTTCCTAATCCCTCTTGATAATGCTGTAATCCTCTGTGCATGACAACTGACTCACCTCTCAATGCTACACAAATCACCTCATCACAACCCTTCTTAATCTCCAAGAATTAGAGTGGCTTTGCGTAGATGTCTGACTAAAAGGCCAAAGGAATTAATTCACCCTGTTTGGGCCTGAGAGGGTCAAGATCCTGAATCTGTTCATCCTGGATTACTTTATCATCATGGTAACAAGCACTATCCTACAGAACATGCTTACTTTATGAGTCAAATTTATCCTTAGCAGCGTGCATTCCATTTCCCTTTTAGAGACATGTCTTTTTTACCCGCACCGATCCAGCCATTAACCAAATTACATGAAAGCTTTGCATGCTGACACATAACTGCTACTGGGTCAATTACATTGTGGATTTTATTATCTGTGAAAAGTTGCTGCAAGAATACCAAAGTGTTTTCCAGTTAAGAATCGCTGCTGAGCGTCTTGCATTGTACTTTTTCTCTCTGGCAAAAAACTGTATTGTGGTTTTAGTTCTTAAAAGCATCGCTGCTGAGTGAAACCTGTTCCCTGGACTAAATTGGAGAGAGTCCTTGCTCCTTGACTAAGCCAGATATTCTTGACTATTCAGTATCAACTCAGATCTACACCATAAGTATCTCTACCCAAACTCTCAATGACGTGCCACTCCTGACAATATTTCCCATGAGCATTCTACACAACACACTGAAAGTGCCAATGACCCTGTAAACTCACTTTCTCAACATATATATATATATATATATATATATATATATATATATATATATATATATATATATATATATATATATATATTATCTACTGGCGGTCGCCAGTAGATAGTTATAGTTACAACCTATTATCCATAGGAAATCCGCGACATTCTATTTGAAATAACTCTCTTGCCGGTTGACGTATCTTCGCGAAATTTTCAAACTTCGTGGGCGCTCCGGTCCGCTCCTACCCTGAAAGTCTCGGGGTGATGCGTCAAGCGGGGCCGAGAAAAAGGGGGTCCCAAAACGCGTTTTCCCATGCATTTTCCCATAGGAAACTTTAGACACGGCTACAGCCCGAACTGCTGAACGGAATTACACCAAATTTGGCAAAGAGGTAGTTCTTGGTTCAGAAAGAACCCTTTTGTTAAATGGTGTAAATCCGTTCAGTAGTTGCTGAGAAAATGAAAAGTAAAAAGTTAGTGATATCTAGGGACGAGTAGGGTCCGCGTACCCTCCCGATCACGAGCTGCATGTTAATTGGCTGTCAGCTGGCTGTCAACATTCCGATTCAGGAAATGTTGGCAGCCATTTTGTCCCTCGGTAGAACCGAGGGACAGAAACAAGTGCGCAAAGCGCACAAAGGGGGCAGGGTAGAAACACCCTGACCCCCTAGGTTTGCTCAGGGGTCCCACAAGGACCCCTGGGCAAAAAAAAAGTTTTTTTAAAAATCGGCAGGATGCGCTCAGGGTGCGCGAATCCTGCCGAAAATCGAGCGCGGTCTCCGCGCTTCGATAGTCACTGGCCCCGGGTGGCCCAAGTCCCGGGGGCATGGTGGGGATAATTTAATGTGTGGGGGCCTCAAGGGCCTCCAAGCCCGGGGACCGCCACCCCCGGGGCTTTTTAAAAATGGTGCGGGAGGGCTCTGAGCCCTCCCGCAGCCCCGGGACCACCGCCTCCCGGGCTTTTTACATACATTATTAAACCTGTGTGGGGGGACTCCAGCCCCCACACGCCCCGGGACCACCACCTCCCGGGGCACTAAACATTTTAATATGGGGGTCCGTTACGGACCCCCAGAGCCCTGGGGACCACCACCTCCCCGGGGCTGTGTACTGAATGGGAGGGGGCCGCGCGGCCCCCTCCTGGAGCCCTTGATGGCCCTGGGGACCACCACCCCCAGGGCCGGCTCCTGCATTGTCCCGGGGTGCCTACCCCGGGACACTGTAGTTTGCTATGGCAGGACGGGAGCCTCGCGGCTCCGTCCTGCCATAGCAAACTGCTTTGGATATTGGAAGAGAGAGCAGGAAACCTGCTCTCTCTTCCAATATCCAAAGCGATTGCTTTTCCACATGGGGAGCAGCATGTCAGCTGCTCCCCATGTGGAACAGCAATGCCGGCTCCCAAGGGACGTGGGAGCCGGCGGGACTGTGGGGGATTGGGGACCCCCACAGTCCCCAACGGAGAGGCCAGCCCCGGGGATGGGGTCCCCGGGGCAAGTAGTGGCCCGGGAGGGGGCCACGCGGCCCCTCCCCAAAAAAGAGGAAAATTAAAAAATAAAAAAAAATGGAAAGGCCGGCCCCGGGAGATGGGGTCCCCGGGGCCTTAAAATGCCCAGAGGAGGGGGCCATGCTGCCCCCTCAAAAAAATAAATATAGAGGCCATGCCCCGGGGATGGGGTCCCCGGGGCCAATACAGGCCCAGGGAAGGGGGGCCACGCGGCCCCCTTCCCGTTTTTTTTTTTAAAGGTAATTTAAAAAAGGTGTAAGGCCCTGGGGGATGGGGTCCCCAGGGCCCAAAAAGAAAAAGGAAGGGGGACACACAGCCCCCTTCAGGGAGAAAAAAACGATCGGGCCCGCAGGCCCCGCCCCTTCCTTCACCACTCTGCAAACGCGCCCCCTGGCGCGTTTGCAGAGGGGACGAATCCCCTTGAATACTGGGGGTCCCTGGGGCCAACTAGCCCACCAGGTACCTCCAGTATGCGCCAGGGGCTGCCTTGCAGAGAGGTGTACAGAGGCCACGCCCCTTTTACACCTCTCTGCAACGCAGCTCTGTGGCGCTTTTTGGAGGTATATGGTGGGCTAGTTGGACTCCGGGGACCCTCAGGATTCAAGGGGACTTAATCCCCCAACTTAAAACGCGCCACGGGGCGCGTTTGCACAGTGGTGAAGGGAGGGGCGGGGCTTCAGGTGACATGTGTGCAAACAGGCCCCGTGGCACGTTTTAAGATGGGGAATTAAATCCCCTTCAATCCTGAGGGTCCCTGAGGGCCAACTAGCCCAACAGGTACATCCAGAATGCGCCACAGAGCTGCATTGCAGAGAGGTGTAAAGGGGTGTGGCCTCTCTACACGTCTCTGCAACGCAGCCCCTGGCGCATATTGGAGGTTCCTGGTGGTCTAGTTGGCCCCTAGGGACCTCAGGATTCAAGGGACTTAATCCCCAACTTAAAACGCGCCACGGGGCGCGCTTGCAAATATGTCACCTCAGGCCCCGCCCCTCCCTTCACCATTGTGCAAATATTCCTCTAAAATCAGCCGAAATAGGAATTCCGATTTACTCACCTGTTATCAGGAGAGACCTCAGTGCTGCATCTTTCAGCCCAGTACTGATCCTGAAAAGTAATTTTAACCGTACTTCACCGGTAACTTGAATTTCCTTCATAGGCTAACATTGACTGGTTTCACTTGGAAATTCTTCTAAGTGTGGAGTTTTGGAACTTTAAAATATTCCTCTAAAATCAGCCGAAATACGAATTCCGATTTACTCACCTGTTATCAGGAGAGACCTCAGTGCTGCATCTTTCAGCCCAGTACTGATCCTGAAAAGTAATTTTAACCGTACTTACCGGTAACTTGAATTTCCTTCATAGGCTAACATTGACTGGTTTCACTTGGAAATTCTTCTAAGTGTTGATTTTTGAAACATACAAATATTCCTCTAAAATCAGCCGAAATCCGAATTCTGATTTACTCACCTGTTATCAGGAGAGACCTCAGTGCTGCATCTTTCAGCCCAGTACTGGTCCTGAAAAGTAATTTTAACCGTACTTACCAGTAACTTATATTTTCTTCCATAGGAATCCATTGTCTGGTTTTCAGCAGAAAACTTTCAAAGTGTCGATTTTCACAAACTACAAATATTCCTTAAAAATCGCCTGTATGACTTAAACGCATTCATTCAACTGTTTACAGGAGATGCACCAGTGCTGGATCCAGGATCCAACACTGAGTAAGAAAAAGTAACGATAACAGTTTTTACCTGCTAAGTGAATTTCCTTCCATAGGATAACATTGGTGATTCTATGAGAAAAAGTTTCCAAGTGTCAACTTTTAAAATACAATAATATTCCTTAAAAATCACGACTGTAACCAAAACGCTTTTACTCAACTGTTTACAGGAGATGTACCAGGACTGAATCTAGGATCCAGTCCTGTGGTTAGAAAAGTAATCCATAAAGTAACTAATTGCATTTAACTAGAAATTCACATTGAGCTGAATGTTGCATTGTGTTTGAAAATGTGTTGCCCATTGCAACAACTGTAACTACTGTACTTAAAAGTCTATTGCCTATCTGCAAAGTATTTAAACTAAAGTAATTCATTAAGAGAAAGTATTTTTTGTAATGTAATGTATAATGTAATTACAATGTAATTTAAAAAATAAAATATGTAAAAAAAATTGTTTCTAAAAATGTACTAAATCAGTATGAAAAAAATTAATATAACAATTAATACATTTAAAAATTGTCATTTACAAAACCTTTGAAATTCACTAAAAAAACGTAGGTTTCAGGCACGTTATAGTTAGAAATTAGCATTTAAAAACCTTTGAAATTCACTGAAAAACCATAGGTTTCAGACACGTTATAGTTACAAATTAGCATTTAAAAACCTTTGAAATTCACTGAAAAAACCATAGGTTTCAGACACGTTATAGTTATAAATTAGCATTTAAAAAACCTTTGAAATTCACTGAAAAACCATAGGTTTTAGGGACAGTTATAGTTACTTGGACATTGCACTCGTACAAAACCCGTGAAATTCCCCCGTTATAGTTAGTTCAGCTAACTATAACTCGCGCCCGCAATGCACTGCTGATGACGTCACATATTACATCACTCATGACATGGTCAGTGACATCACTGATGACATCACTGATGACATCTCAAATGACATCACTGATGACATCATCCACGTGATAATCTGATGCACCTCCTCACACCCTAATATAACCTTTGATACACCCACTCTAAATTACAGACTGCCATTCGCAAAACCATAGACACTCCAACACCAATAACTACATACCCACTCACTGATTCTTAGGTCTACACACACACATCCACTCACTCACCCGTACAGTCACTCATACTTATGGTCACTCAGTACAGGACTATCATATGCACTCTTACTCCTATATAGACACTCAAACAACGCCACTCATCCATAGAGATACTCACACACCTAGTCAGTCATGCAAATAATTAAACACACTGCCATTTACTCACCTATACAGTTATACACACACCAGCTCACTTACTCATACAAATAGTAGCACATTGTTACGCTCTTATACAATCACTGATACAAGCACACAATCATCCATACAGCCACTATCACAATCACTCACTCTTGCTTATAGCTATTTATATACTCCAACACACATATATACTGCCTTTCACATATGTAGTTACTCACACATGTACCACTGGGACATACATTCACTCACTAACACACTCTTACACACACTTACCCACCCATACAGTCTATCACAGATGCACTCTTGAAACCATCCACCCAGTGAATCACCCACTCACACATCTATGCACAGAGTTGCACACACCCCTCCCACACAAACACTCAGGCACCCATACAGATACTCAGACAAGCATTCAATAACTCATATAGACACTCATTTAGCTATTCACAAACACATGCAGCCACTTACACAGCAACAGACAGACGGATACAGACATACACCCAGTTTAGTCACTAACCCATGCATTCAGTAAGATACGTTAAATCACTCACTTATAGAGTCAGTCACGCACCTACTAAATCATCCATACAGACACTTACACACCCACTCATTCTTCAATACGTCTTTTCCTATATATTTTAAAAATATTTAAACTTTACAGAAACACACAGTCACTGGATGATGTCATCAGTGATGTCATTTGAGATGTCATCAGTGATGTCACTGACCATGTCATGAGTGATGTAATATGTGACGTCATCAGCAGTGCATTGCGGGGCGCGAGTTATAGTTAGCTGAACTAACTATAACGGGGAATTTCACGGGTTTTGTACGAGTGCAATGTCCAAGTAACTATAACTGTCCCTAAAACCTATGGTTTTTTCAGTGAATTTCAAAGGTTTTTTAAATGCTAATTTGTAACTATAACGTGTCTGAAACCTATGGTTTTTTCAGTGAATATATATATATATATACACCCTATGCACATATGAACTCCTTTCCCTTTAAACCTATAAATTATTTCCATCTCTGCACATTCACCTCACACTCGCACAGCCATCATTGTAGCAACCACTGCAAGACTGAATCACTCAGCAAACACAGATAACCTTGGTATCATCAAGATAGCATCATTTTAGAAACCACCTTCGTATCCTTTACCACCTCTTATGACCAGCCCATAATGAACTAGAGGATAGACATGCTTCCCTTAGTCACTGAAAAAGTGTTTCCAAGGTTGCCTGGGGCTACATGTTCAGAACTTTGGCACAGATGTATATACATAAGGATAAAATGTCTGTACCAAGAACCCTCGAACAGGAGGATTTGTGGCCGGCCACTCCGTGACCCACGTCACATTTATCGAGGTATGGGCCAGCATTGCCCACTACCTATCTCTGGGGCATATTATCAAGGGCTGGCGATATAATTATCGCCGCTTTAGCGTCCGTTTTCGGGCGAAAAGCGACGATAATTATATCGCAATATCATCAAGGACACGCTAGCGCGTGTTTCCTTGATGTAGAGCCCGTTTTTTCACAGCCTCGCCTTGCATCGCTAATGAGATGCAAAGAAGGCGTGGCTGTGAAAACAACACATGTTAATATCGCGAAGGCAGCTTCGCGATATTAACAAGGAAGTGCAGCGATAAAAATAATCGCGCTACCTCAGCCTTAACTCAGGAATTTAACGTCTGTTAAATTCCTGACTTAAGCATACTTTTCATGGGAGATGGATTCTGCTGGTACGACCACAGGGTCGTATCAGCAAGGTTTTCCCCGTTTTGCAGGGAACATCGCTGGAAAACTAGCGATGTTCCCTGCAAAACGGCGATAACCTCGCTATCTCTGGAATTCTTATCGCCCTGGAGTAACACGTTGTTAATAACGCGCTACCAGGGCGATAAATTCCAGAGATAGACGGCGATAATTATCCTAGCGCTAAGCGCGCTTTGCGATAATTATCGCCGTCCCTTGCTGATATGCCCCTCTGTTCTTATTAACATTAGAGCCTTTGGCTGTGGATCGGCTTTCAGCCAATCACATCAAGCTTAGGGCATACATACCCAAGTAGTGAAGGGAAACCGCCAACAAATAAGAACAAGATATTACTGACCTTTTCGAAGCCTGAAAGCTCCATATACTTCCTGAACTAACTGATAACCAATTTCTCTTCCTTTTAAGGTCAACATGGCTCAAAGTGAGACACTGCCCATTTCAATATATACTAGGAAGATATTAATATTATCAATTGGTGTGGGGGAGGGAAAAATTTAAGTGTTTTGGAACACTGGTTAATACAGGACTTTACAATATGGTCTGTGACAATACCCTGATTCCATTAATTGACTAAATCACTGCTATCCGTGCTAGGTGGAAGTCGTTGCATCTCTCTTTATGGGTGGGAGATGGGCAAACTCTACAAATGATGGTGGCACCAAGATTTAACTATACATTTGGAATATTGCCCTAAAATTCCATTGCTACTTGATGTAGAGGATTGACATCCTTATAAAACATTGTGTGAGATAGCACCATTCAGAAGCTGCTTATGTCTAAGTGGTTAACAGCCATAACTTCAGAAAGGATTATATCCCGACAAGAGATCACAATTTGAAGGCCATCACCACTCTCATATTGCCTTTTTCAACTAACCCCTCCCCTGCCCCCCAATGGGGAGAGGAGTTGGCCTAACGGCTAGGGCGGTCAACCTCAAATCTGGGCAACTGGGTTCAAGTCTCGGCATGGACGCACAACATCCTGTGATTCTGGGCAAATCACTTAATCTCCCCATGCCTAACAAAAATAATGTGTCCTCATGTAATGCAATTGGTGCTCCTGCAAAGCGCTCTTGATACCCGATACCTTCAGGTGAAGTTTGCGCTATGTAAAACTCTGTTAAAAACAAAATGATTCACTAGTATGAGTTTTATTTGAAATGGGATTCTTACACCTGTTTCTCACCGGGGTTCTAGACAGCAAGTGTACACACCCACACGAGACTGACAATCCCCATAGCACATGCCATAAATTTTGCGAACAAAGTGTTAAAAACAATATTTTCTCACAATTAAATGCTATGTTATAGCACCACTCCAAATTACCCATAGGTGAGTGCTCATTTCAGTGCTTTTTTAAGAATGGCAAACGGAATCTGGTACATGATGGCAATGTCAAGACATTTTAGTCCCTGAAACATGAACTTGGCCTGTAAGCTGAGCAAATTGAAATAGCACTTGGATGAGTAGATTTGAAAATTTCCCCAATAGCATCCTATTCGAATATTTGAAGATGCTGCAAAGGTGAGATTTTGAGCGTCAACACTTACAGAATTCAGGAACGTTATTTAAAACCCACGAGACACTACTGAGAAAAAGTCACAGAACAGATTACGAGTCCTCTACTTCGAGGAAGCCCATTTCTTTTTGCATTATTGAGATTTGAGGGAGGCGCACCTGAAACTCAACTATTTCAAAGTATTACGTTGTTTGCCTTTTTGCAGACCTGTCCAGAATCTGTGTAACCTCCTGGACAAGACAGGCATCTTGATAGCCTCCATTTTCACACTTATGGCTTGTGTAAAGTGGGCCTTTGTCCTCACTCTACCTGTTGCAATCTGACTGTGACAATGCACAAATATTATGATCATGCATACCCTGCACATACTCTGAAACAAGGTCTATAAGACAGTGGCGTATCCAGCAGTCTCAATATTGTGCCATCCACTCCTTGTTACTACTTAATGATATCTTTGAAATGTATGGATGGAAGAGCCAATGGGGGTGATTGATGGGCACTTTGCTGTCTGTGGGTAAAATGTATACTCCCATGAGATGGGCGTTCCTTTTACCCCAACGTGCAGGAAATGGATGGCTTATATGATGATAGTAGCCTCTAATGAAATTAAAGACTAATTTATAAATTGAATGCCCAATCACAAAAGTTCAAAGAAGTGAGGGGCTTTCATGGAGAAATAAGGATTTGGGAACTGGACCTGTAGGATTGTTTTCCTGCTGCCCTATTGTGTTATGCTTGCAAACCTAGTTGGTAGTCCTCTAATACTCCTAGACCCTCTTGAGTGTTATACAAAATCCGTACTTGCCGCTACAGACCACATACGCACTCTCTTCGACCCAGGCAAAACTGCAGCCCTCATCCTCCTGGACCTCTCAGCGGCTTCAACGCCGTCTCCCACCACACCCTCTGCGCAAGACTCCATGATGCTGGAATCCGTAACAAAGCCCTAGATTGGATCCGCTCCTTCCTCACCAGCCGAACCGACTTCCGCTGCTCTACTCAGATGCCACAGAGATCAGCTGCAGAGTGCCTCAGGGATCCTTACTGAGCCCCACCCTCTTCAACATCTTCATGGCCCCAATTGCAGTCATGGTCAGAAGCCACGGACTCAACATTGTCTCTTACGCCAATGACACCCAGCTGATTCTCTCTCTCACAGACGAACCCACAGCCGCCAAAAGCTACTTCCACAAAGGGATGAAGGCAGTCGCCACCTGGATGAAGGACAGCTGCCTCAAGCTCAACTCAGACAAGACCGAAGTCCTCATCCTGGGCTTCTCCCCCTCCACCTGGGATGACTCCTGGTGGCCCGCAGCACTCGGAACCCCTCCTACACCCACGGGCCATGCATGAAACTTTGGCATCATCCTGGACTCCGCACTCTCAATGAACCGCCAAATCAAAGCTGTCTCATCCTCCTGCTTCCACATGCTCCACCTGCTTTGAAAGATATTTAGGTGGATCCCCACTGAGTCCAGGAAAACAGTCACCCATGGGCTCGTCAGCAGCAGACTTGACTAGGTCAATGCACTCTATGCCGACACCACCCAAAAACATCAAAAGAAACTGCATAACATCCAGAATGCCTCACCAACACTCATCCTGAGCATCCCTTTTCGCAGCCACATTACCAGTCACCTGAGAGATCTTCGCTGGCTACCTATCAACAAAAGAATTACATTAAAGCTCCTCATGCACACCTACAAAGCCCTCTTGAACACCAGACCTGCATACCTCAACCATTGCCTCTCCTTCTACACTCTCAGCAGACAACTCCGCCCTACCCAACTGGCTATGGCCACCGTCCCACAGATCCGCAAGACCATGGCTGGAGGAAGATCCTTCTTCTATCTTGCTGCGAAGATCTGGAACTCCCTGCCTCTACATCTCAGGCAATCACTGTCGCTGCCTCAATTCAGGAAGGACCTCAAGACCTGGCTCTTCAACTGAACCGCAGCTCCCCCCCCCATTTCAGTGTCTTGAGACCCTGATTGGTGAGTAGTCACGATTTTCAAGAACACTGATTGATTGATTGATTGATTGATTGATAAAAGGGTAAAGTAGGTTACAGCATTCAGAAAATTATAATTTGTTATTATTAATTATGTTACCCTTTTCACCACACCTGATTAATGTTGATGAACTGCTTTGACTTTCCCTCAAAACTACTTACGTAAGACAAGTTCCGACCCTAAATAGAATATATTTTTCTTTCATGTTTTATTTAATATCTTATTTATTCTGATTGCGTCAAAATCAAAAGCTCAACCTCTGAAGCAAATTCTTTTGCCAGCATCTTGCAGGGATGGTGTGGATCCCTGCTCGACCTCTCTACTCTGGTCAGCTTTATTACTATTTTCACAAAGACAACCACGAAGGTAGTACCAGGCAAGGGAATGGATAGAGCGATGTGTCCATCTTCCTAAATCTAAGGTACATACCTAGTGGATAATGGGCTAGTGCTTCACAGTAAACTAATTTCAGAAACTGTGTAAAGATAAACATTATACGGAGTCAACAACATAAATACACAAAGAGGACAACATGCTTGTTAATCTCACATGCATCATGGTGCTAAAACTCATGACCGCTTCTCTGCGGAATGAGTTCTGACCATTTAGCCCCATAGGTCTCTTGCTTTTTGGACCACTCCTTTTGTTAATGTCTGCTGTAAGTAGCACTAACTGAGTCTTGCTCACTGTAAGCTCTGGTAAAATGTATTGAGTGCTTAGCAACTGCTCCCACCTTTCCAAAAAGGCCCAGTTCTTCACAGGTGGAGTCAGGGTGTCTGAGCTGGATTTACAAGCTCATGTGCAGATACATTTGCATTTGCAGGCTTAGTAAGTGGGACTTGTATCTAATTCAGACTGGTATCTGCACAAAGGCAGCCTGTCCCAAATCAGACCTAACATAAATTGTTTTTGGCCTGTGCAGGTTAATTTGGCATTCAAAGAGAAATTTTCCCATTTCTTTTTGATTATATTGTTAGTCTGTAGTGCTTTTCTGAAAAACTGTACTGCTTAACTGTATTTACACGGTGGGCATAAGCTGCACTAAACTATAATTTTGCATTTGCTTGGCCTAGAGAGAAGTTCAATATGTGCTTCCCTATGTAAACAAGGGTCTTAGTGCAAATTTAACATTACTTATATCTGCACTCCTTCCTGTGCTTCAAGTTTTATTATATTTTCTATAAATCATCTTAATTATATTTGGACCTTGAGCTATCCTGCTGGGCCAAGTACATTATTTTGCTGGTCAGCAGATAGATCAAAGCGTTCTCCATATTGTTTTTGTGAAGGAAGGGGCACCTTCCTGCACAAAAACAATCCAGAGGGGCGTTTTCCTCTTTCACTGTGTGCTTTAGAATGCAGCACACATAGAAAGCGGAAACATCGAGAGAAAAAAACATATTTCTCCTCGTTACGCCTCACCTAGGGAGTCCTATCATTTTGGCTCATTCCCAGGTCTATCAGTTCTGGTAAATATGGAAATGCGTCAAAAAACATGGGAATTGCCTGAATCACCCACGCAACGCCTTCCCAGGGCAGAGTAACGCAACGTATCGATTTGAGCTGATTTGCATTACTCCATATTTTTGGAGCCACTAAAAGACACGCAAAGTGGCTTTAAAAATATAACTTATGGTTTGCCTTGATCTTGCACCACATTGCGTGGTGCAAGAGCGATGAAAACCAGGTAATAAATATGGCCCTCTGAGGATCTTTACGAGCCCCATGGCGCAGGGCAGTGCAACAAGTGGCCTTGCTGTGCTGCCCTGCACCACGGGGAAAGGGGAGAAATGCTTTGTATCTAAAAGATACGGAGCATTTCTGTCCTCTCCACCTGCGCTGGCACACATTGGGCTGCATAGCGCCGATGCAGGCACCCTTACACTATGGTGCAACGATGCCTATGTCACAGACAGGATTGTTTCTGTGCATGAAGGGATACCTTGCTGCACAAATAGAATCCATGGGGGCTTTTTCCTCTTCCTATGTGTGCTGCAGAGCAATAAACAAGGAGAAATAAAGATATTTCTCCTCATTGTGCCTCTCCTGGGAGGCCTAAGATTTTGACACATTCCCAGGTTTACATATTCTTGTAAATCTGGGAATGTGTCAAAATGCTATGGGTGTTACGTGGGAACATCCACCATAACACCCATGGCATGCCTCTGCATCAAAGTGTGAGGAAAGACAGCGATTTGCACTGCGTTGCCTCACTCCAAATCTACAAGGCCATGAAAAGCCACTCACGGTAGCTTTACGTGGCCTTGTAGATACAAAAAGTGACGTTCCAGCGGTGCACAGGGCTTGTAAATAAGCCCCTAAGTCTGTTTGTTCGCAAAGCACTCCTCCCTCTTTCCTCATGCTCACACATTTATGGGCTATAAAAGGCACTCGAATTCTAGCTTCCAACACATTGCTAAATCGCAGAATTCACTCACGCACTAAACTAATCCTATCCACGGCAGGAGCAATGTATATCCCACCACATTCCCTCTTATCAATGGATCCCTGCACAGATAAAGAGGTGTACAAATTGTCAAATAGGTTGAAAGGTGATCGAGACAGAGATAGAAACAGACTCAGTGGGGTGTCTTCACTGTCATTGATTTTTGGTCCATTTGATGTCTCTCCACTTCTATCACACGCTGACTTCTGTTACTTCCTGGACTGGATGTCGCCTTATTGATCACTGTATTAAAGAACTAGAAACAATCACTGAACTGCCCACTATTTTCTCGTCTTATCTTCCCCTTTCTATTTATATGTATGCTTTTCAAACCCTTCCTGCAATAAAACTTCGTTGCTACATTCCTTTCATACTTTGCCGGGTTCTTCAACAATTTGTTCTAGAGACCGATTGCTACAATAAACGATAAAATAATCCACTCAGTGCTCTTGTATTATTAACCCTGATACATGTTGTTCTCATGTATTTATTTGCTCATCTTTGGAAAGTAAAGAGCTGTTCTAATAACTCTATTTTTAGTTGATGCATGTTGTTACCGCACAAAGCAATAAGGCAAATTACTTTCTGTGGTGTGCAACAATGAAAAGTGACAGTGACTATTTCAGAGTAGGGACCATTCTGAGAAAACAAAGGTGCTCTCTGGTGGGTCTGTGTATATGGGGAGGGGAAATTGCCATAATGCTACAGCCCCTTATCCCATTGTTGATTTATTTTTCTTTGTTTTCTTTCTAAGAACCTGTGGCATATATGCCGAATTAGAACAATGAGAAGCAGCAAGAACTGCTTCATTGTGCTGAGAAACCAGAGATAATGCAAAGCAGAGGCAAAAAACTGAATTTACAAAAGATAATGTAAAATAACACTGAAAGATTTTCTCTTTATAGACGCACTGATGAACTAGCACTGCTAGCTTACTGTGCATGACTTCTATCTGAGCTGTGGGCAAGATGTCCACCGGTGTCAGGTGATCATTGCACTCTCACAAGACCTGGAGGTCTTGACCAGGGGCTGTCAAAAAGAAGGGCATAAGAAAATTCCCTCAAGCCTCAGGCATGTATTTTATTGCTTCATCACGAGTTCTGCCACCACCTCCACATCCGTCAGGCTCCTAAGGGATGGAACTCTTTACCAGCATTTAGATTGTTGTTGACAGGGCAAGAGATGTAATAAATCGAGCACCCCATTAGCTTCCATTTTCCAGGCAAACTAATAGAGTGTCGGGTATGACACTAGAATAGTTGGAAATGTTGACAACTCATTTGAACATATTAAATATTATTTCAACAGTTTTTATATTTCTTTCATTGCTAGCTCAATACAACCAGAAAACAAATCGAAGTTTGTAGGAGTCAGTGAAATTGAATCAGTTGCCATCCATGATGAAAATGTAGCAGAATAAATGTGGTTACTGCCAGCTGTGATGGCAAATGACTTCTCTCCCTTGTAAGGCACAACATCATATTAGGGCATAATGGCTGATGAAACTCTCCGACAATCCTGTTTCGAACTGCCAAATACTGTAGGATCTGCTATGTAAGGAAGACTATGTTCCATGTGTCAGGCAGTGAAGGCTGGGATTGGTGATTACACAGGTAATACTTAGCAAGAAGACAGAGCAAGGTAAATACCAGGTCACTGAAAGTATAATTGTGGTCACAGAAATGCAGAGGATGGGAGAATGACTAGCACCAGGCCTAAGCAAAGTAAGGAATGCACTGGTATATGACAAAACGTGTCTTCGTAGCTTAGCAAAACCCCTTTTGATTGATTCCAGCAGATTGCTCTTATCCACAGTGTAGGAAGGTGGAGTATTATGTGGTGATGCTGGTTAGGCTTCACCATGCAATACTATCATAGACCCCAAAGAAGATCCTAGGATTCAAACTAATAAATCCTTAGCTCACACTAATAAGTCCTTAGCTCAGAACTGGTTGTCTGGCAAAGAGCTGTCAGGTTTGACTAGATGAACATGTCTTAAGCATTTCAGAGCACCAACATGGATGATATGTAATTGACACGACTCAAAAGAAATCTGACACCAATTTATAGAAATAAAGCAGATTTTTATCTTAACTTAGGCACCAAAATAAATGCAATCATATACATATAACCGGAGTTATGAATTTTAAAAGTAATAGAAAATCAGTGCAAAGTAATACAGTGAAACTTAATAATTTCTGTCAATGTTAAAAACCACTAGTGAAAATTGGTCACTTGCAGGTTGAGTTGCGTGGAACCAACGGAGGGTAAAGATGATGTGGGCCCCAGGACCAAGCCACATCAGTCAGTTCAATTTAACTGGCCCGTGGAACCCGGGTGCAGAGTTGTTCTGGCTGCCCTGGTGCTGAACGGGAGATGTGGGAGAGCTGCTCTTACTGCTTTCACAGTGCTGCAGAGAAAACATAACAACTGGTTTGCTGCTGATGTTGGACGAAAGTTAGATGGAGTTCACTCTAGGTGCAGAGTCCAGTGCAGGGGTTGGTTAGCAGACTGGCGAACAACAAGCCTTGGCAGTGGTAAGCAGAGCAAATGGGTACTTCGACGTTGGGTGGTCCTGGGGAACATGGTAGCTGCCAGTAACGTGGCGGAAGGCAGGACTACAGTTCCCACAATACACTAGGACATCTAAATTTAGGTGATTCCTCAGAGGGCCTGATGGCCGGCGA
Organism: Calotriton arnoldi; assembly: GCA_963921515.1. Taxonomy (NCBI): domain Eukaryota; kingdom Metazoa; phylum Chordata; class Amphibia; order Caudata; family Salamandridae; genus Calotriton; species Calotriton arnoldi. The sequence goes on from CAWUFW010003840.1 coordinate 635,340, forward strand.
TTCTTCGGATCCGAAGTGTTGTCTTATCTGCAGTTTGTAGGGGACTAGTGGCACTAGTCCAGGGGAGTCTGAGGGTGCTTCAGGCTCTCACAAGGATCCCTCAGTCTGGGGGAACCAAGATTTAGCCTAGGATGAGTCTCGATCAGTCAGTTCCAGGAGCGTTGCGACTTGTGCGAAGTATCCCTCTTTTGGTTTGTGAAAGTACTGTTGTCGCAGACACGGATCTCTTCTTTGTCCTCTTCGATGCCGAACTGAGGTTCTGGTGTCAAGGGTAGCCCTTAAAACCTAGATTTAGGGGCCATAGGGTGTGGGTACAAGTTTCCAATGGGCTACTATCCCCAGTGGCTAATCTGCCCCTGAGGTGGCAATATCCGGAGATGTAGGTCATCTTTTCGACCCAGAACCCACTATTTCTACCAATTTTAAAAATGGCAGAAGTCTTCCTTAGCTGTACAGACCAGGCAGCCCACCCTAGAGGTGTGGCTAGCCTTCTGGGGGGTAACCTCCTGCATGCCTACTTTCCTGCCTGTCCGGTAGCAAATGTGCCTGGGGTTGGGGGAGGACTGATTCCTCCTTTCAGAGGCAGCCTTGATTCATATCAGAGGCGATGTAGCCTTTGAGGTTCACTGCCTTGATGTGCCACTTCACTAGCCATCCTGAGAGGGAGGAGGCGTGACCTCCTTCCTGCTCAGGCCTTTGGTCCTGACTCCTTTGAGTGTTCACAAAGCCTGGCAAGAAGTCAGAATCCTGTCTTGGCGACAGCAAGAGCAGACTGCCAGCAAGAGCACAGAGAATCTGGGGCAACCAGGTGGGCAACCTCTAAGGTATCCACCTGGGCGCATGCCACATCGTCCTCGACACAAGATTCATGTCTGGGGTGAGAAGGCATGTTGTTTGATACCAAAAATGACATATTTACAGTGTACCATAATGGAGCTGCCAACCTACCTTAGGTTTGCCCGGGTGCCAACCAATGTTATTCAATGGGCCGTCTATCACTTATAGTGTCCTTTCATTTTAAAGACCACTATAGGGAAATATAAGTTTGCACTTACATGTCCACACCTTTAATATAATGCACCCTGCCTCCTGGGCTTTAGGAGGCCTTCCTTAAGGGTGACTGATATATACCATCATCATCAAGATAGCTTTATTCGACTGAGCAAGTCATAAAAGCGTATACAGATAAAACAAATGGATTAAAATAGCTCCGCAATCCAAAATTTAAGATCAAAGTTAAAATCTAAAATCAATACATTTGTGCAAAAAAGCAGACAGTGCCATCTTTTCAAAAATTGCATACTAGAACAAGGCTATATATTAAAGACAGTGCAGTGACTTTGCCACATATGGTGAGGGCAAAGTCGAGTTTGAGCAGTTTGCACTGCTCTTGCAATCTGCAATTGCAGGCCAGCTGTCAGTAGTTTACTTGGGTCACTCAGGTTGGTACAATCAGTTCTGCAAGCCCTGGGGACCCTTCTACCACCCATGCCCTTGGTAACACTGGTACCATATACTAGGGGCTTATAAGGGAGGTACATTTCTGGTCAATTGGGGTTGTCAATTTACACATAACAGTTTTAGGGGCAGAGCACTGTAACTGGGGTCTGAGTAGCAGGCTACAGTGCACTATCAGAGTCATAACCATCAGCACTGCAGCAATAAAAGTGGGGGTGACCATCCAAAAATGACATGTTCCTACCAACTGTTATACAGGGAAGTCAGAGTTTGGGTATGCTCTTATACTGACTATTATACTCAGTGCAAGGTGAACCATGAACGACAACAACATTGAGACAGGTAAGACTCAGATGGACCTGGGGCAACAACAGCAGTCTTTCCTTTACCTGGTCCGAACAGAGACCAAGCCAGAAGTCACACTGTAAGCGAATATGGACTGCAACAGACAGTCAGTGGATGGAGTTTGAAATGGAATAGAAATCCAGAGTGAAAAAAATCTCCAGAAGTCACGATAGAGAAAGATCAAGACCAAGAAACTAGACATTATGAAAGAATATGAGACATATACTCAAAACAGACACTACTCTCGCACTAGGCCAGGGAACAATAGACTGAAGCAAGAGAACAGGGAGAAAACCAAGACAAGAAATTATGAAGAGGCCTTCAGAAATCAAGGTCAGGAACATCACTGGGACAAGTATGGCCCTGCTAGTGCAGGGAAATTGGAACTAGGGCTCAGAACAAGAAACTTGAGTATGTACCAAATAAGCACAGGAACAAGCAATGCTCTGTTACATAGAATAAACACAGGAATTTGTAACAAGCTCAGAACAGTAAATCCGAACAAGAAGGCAAAGGAATCGCTGCCCATTCAGCAAGTATGTGGCTAGAAGTCCAATACGGAAAACACAGAAATTCAGGGTAAAAGGTTAGAAAGTAAAATGCAGAAAGAAGAGGAGGCAGTGAAGCAAGGAAGGAACAGATACAACACAATGCTGCACAGGGTAGCCACAACAGAGCAGGATATTACAAAAAGCAGAAGCAGGAAACAGAATTCTTCTCAGGTTATCAAAGGTTCACTAATACATGCAACTGGAATAGAAAACCGGAGCTACCAGTAACAGCCATTGAAGCCCCAATTCTGAATGCAGCCTTAAATCCCTTCTGCCAGCTCACAGTCACAGAGGGTGATTGGAACTCTAAACAGGTGTGAGCTAGCTGCAACAAAGTGCAGGAGAGAGCATTTAAAGTCCATCTTCCAGCGTTCTTCCTGTAGAAGTGCACTGTTCCAGGAAGAAACCAATGGGCAGAATCAAACTCTGGATCAGAACATGGGTTGGATCATGTTTCAGAACATGGCAGGAATTCTTGCAAAGGAATACATACACATGCTGGAATCAGTAAGACAGTTCAACTTATAATACGATTCATCAAAAGGCTCCACTACAAGTCTCATACTCAAGTGAGGCATAAATGTGCCATAATGCATTAGTTGAGAAGTAAACCCTGGAAGGGAATCTGGAGTAGACCTGCTTTCCAAGAAGCATTGTAAAGTCTGTGAATGAACACTGAAGTGAAGCACAGCTTCCAAACTGGTGTTCATTTTGGAAGGAAGCTCACAGACGGTCTTCAAATAGCTCTACCCAACAGCAAGAACAAAGGATCCTGACAGCAGGAGGTGTATGCACCTGAAGTGCCATTGAGGTATCACCTGAGGTTTAGACATGTTACTGACATTGCGAATCGCACAGCATAGTCCATGGTAGCAGTCACTCAGGTAGAGCACCTTTCTCTGGTAAAATGCCACCATAATTCAGACTTAGGGAGGAATATGACTTTCCAGTAGGAGTGTTTTTACTCTCTCTTCTCTGGTCAGATCGGCTAACTCAACATGGAAATGTTAATCTATAGAACCGGTAACCAACACTGTCTAGCGGGCATTACTAACTTGGTAGAAGAGTCACAAACTGGTTAGTAAGTTTTATAAAGTGATAAGGGTCAAACCTGAGTGGAATTGGATAGATTGAAATGTAGACGGGAAACTTACCTGTGCGAGGTCCTTGCAGAATGATAGGAAACTGGAGTATTCATTGAGGGGGGTAATTATCTAGCTAATGTAATAATCACAATCCTTGCCAGGGTGAACCCTCAAAGTCACTAAATTAAGCTGAGCTTGACCCACAGGTAGCTATGGCACAGAGCAGACAGGCGTAACTTAGGACAATGTGTACAGTTTTTATGTGGTAATAAAACAGTAATAAAGTTGAAATACAAAAAATAAAATTCCCCAAATAAATTAGAAGACATGAGTACAATTAAATAAACAAAATGACACCAAAATGACAAAAATCCCTTAAGATGAACCGGAGATATACATTTTTAGAGTTTTGCCTTGACCTTTAACTGAAAGTAGAAATAGCGCCAAGAAGTGTAAAGTGCCAATGATAGTCAGTTGTCACGGTAGAGAAGGACCTAGGCACAATTAGACACTGACCATGATGAAGCACAGATAAGATACACTAACCAGGTTTGTCCAGGTCAAAGATTTTACCTTCTGACTATAGCCCTTTAAGTCCCAATCCACCACAGGAGTACAGTCCTAAAGCCCCCAGGACGTTGCGGGAGGCCCTTGGAGACTCATAGGTTGTTCGGCAGAGTACAGTCCAGGTCTAGTTGCCATTGATCAGCTAAGCAGCTGCAGGAAAGATTTCTTGTAGCTTTTTTGTATCACTGTAGCATGAACAAAGAGTCAGCCTTATGACCATTGGAGTCGACTTCTTCTTCTTGGTACAAGAGGAAAAGCAGGTCCAGTCTTCTAGACTCTTCTCAGGTCTCAGATAGCAGGTTCAGTCCTCCTCCGATCTTCCTCAGGTCCAGGAGTGTTCTGAAATGGATGCCTGAATATGCCACATTTATGCCTGGCACGAGCTATTGGGTGTGAATGAATCCTGGACATGCCCTAACCAAAGGGGTAAAGGTTTCTGGGGTTAGCCCAACCCACCTTGGGCATCTTCTAGATGGAGGCAGTCTTTGGCCACTCCATATTTGGGCTCTGGGGGCTGAGTGTGTGTGTCGGGAGTGTACTGTGTTAATACTAGTGTCCTCCCTCATCCAACACCAAAGCCCCATTTGATGCAGCCCCTGTACCACCATGAAATCAAGAGACAGAAGTCTAGTAGAACAAAGCAGGGTTCATCAGCAACCAGACAGTGGATGCACAAGAATTGTCTTGGAATCCAGCTCTCACCCTTTGAAGTGTGCCCCAAGTGTGATGTTTAAAACATCCACAGACCTGTCAAGCATGGCTTGACAGTCTAGCAGGATTGGACACTATGATGTCAATAAGAGGCCAATATGAGTAGGGCCATTCTGGAAGGGGGGAACATAAGAAGGCTTCAGGCTTCGGTGTTGGCTATATCTCCTTGGGATAGGGTAGGCCTCTTTGAAGTTAATGAAGTACCTGACCCTAGCCCACAGGTCATCCTGTCAAAGGCACAACAACACCTCCCTACACCCACACCTATTCAAATGATAATTACTGGCTCACAGAAGGAGGGAACAAATACAGAGGGGCCTCCAGAGGCTTTAGTCAAGCAAAAGGTACCTTTCTAAAAGTGCCTTCCTTAATAGTTATTACAACTTCAATTTTACAATTAAATTTTATTTGAAAACTGTAATTGAATCACATTTCTACCCAAACCTAGCGTATTACAAGTAATAATGTAACCCAGTGTTTTCCCAAAGAACATCCAGCCTTGCAGCAGTGGAAATAGCTTTTAGGGCCTTTTCTCTATAAGGACATGTTTAATGCTAAAGTTTTACATGTCCTACTTTTAAATGCCATGCACCTAACTAATGGACAGTAAGGTGTTCTTAGGGGTGACTTACTAATATTTAAAAGGGTGTTTTAGCCTTGTCAAAAGGGGTCATTTTGAGACGTATAATTTACAGTTTAAAACTGGATCAACCAGGCTACCAATGGTAATCCTGCAGTCATGTTTGCATTGACACTGTACTAGGGAGTACAATCGGTGCTGCAGCTCACTAGTGATATTTAACTTACGGGTTCTGGGTACACAATGTACTATATACGAGGAACTTATAAGTAAGTTAAATATGCCAGGTAGAGTATGCCAATGTCATCATGTTAAAAGGGGGAGCAAAGGCACTTTACCACTGGCTAGTAAGGGTGCAGTGCACAGAGGTGTACAGCGTGCAAAAAAAGTTAAGAAAAAGATTTGGGAGTGCATCAGGCAAAAAATGGTCATTTACAACAGTCACACATATACAACATACTGACAAAGTATCCAGGAAAACAAGATTTATATTGATCCACTTTAACTAGGTAAACCACACCTTCCTGACTCCGATATGCTTACATAACAAATACCTATGGCGGCTCATGCTCGTTCCAACTACAGGGAAGACAAGGCTTCCTTTTTCCACATGGCATGGGCATGCCCTTCCCTCCAGGGCTTTTGGTAGAAGGCCGCCAAATGGGCCTCTGACCTCACAGGCAGAACTAACCTCACGTAAATCCACACTATGCTAGTAGGGGGAGATGCCAAGTCCTAAAGTTAACAAATGTAACTCCGAAGTTATTGACTGAGCTGACCGAGCCATGGTGTGACTAAGAGGCAGATTTCAAAGAATTGGAACCAGCTTTTCTACCTGGAAATGCCCACTAGAGTTTGGACCTCTACAAATGAGCGGCAGCATAAGACAAAGTATGCAGACTAAAAATAAATTAAATTAGATATGCGAAGCATATTGTGGATGGGGATGCTCTGTTGCTCTAATTTTCTGCCCCAAATAATTTGACATACCTCCATTAGCATTGGCCTTAGTTACATTCATTGCATGACTGATATGCCTGTGTTGTGCTGCTATTTGCCCCATCTGGCCAGACTGGAGAACGCAAAGCAGCCCTACTCAAACCTGCTCTGCTCCCATCACCTCCTTGCTCAATCTTTCTCTTTTCATCCATCTTTTCTGTCTCTCTCCTTCTCTCCTGTCTCTCTTCTCCCTCTATAATCGCTTTCTCGCTACCTCCATTCTTCCTCTCTTTCTTGAAGCCTCTCCCTGTCTTCTGAAATTAATCTCCTGTTTCAGAGGTACCAGAGTGGCCTTGGTCTTTCAAAACCAACCTCCAAAGACTCCTTCCCAGTGGGTAAAAGCTCAGTGGAATAAAAGGTCTGTCCGACTCTCTCAGCAGGTAAATATTTGGTGGAATAAAAGGCCTATCTGGCCCTGCCATCAAACCAATACTGTTTTAATTCTTTGGTGACTACTCCTGCATACTGCACCTGAAATGGCTGGTTGCTGATGTATCTGTAGTAAGTTACATGAGGAGAAGGAAGTGAAGGCACACGCAACACATGCATTCCTGCATCTCTGATGCCAGGCATCATTCAGAGGAAATAATAAAAGCAGAGCACAGCTGCATGCACATACGTATGCCAAGAAGGCAAACCCAGGGTCGCTACAGTGTCACACACAGTATCTGCCCATAGGGGATTTGGGGGGAGCCAACCAAGGAGGTCTTCCCTCAGGGCTAATTGGGCAGTTGGTATGGCAGCAAGGAAGGAAACAAATTGTGTGGCTGCAATAGGTTTTTTGGGTGGCAGGTTGGGTTAGGATCAGGCGCTTTGGGTTACCGGCCACCATTTTTGATTGAGGCAACATGGTGGCTGATGGCCCTATGGGGGACAAGAAGCAAGTTTATTTTGGGCAAGTTTTTTTTGGGTCATGGACCCCAAAGTAAGAGATGCCCTCTGCCTGCTCAGAGAAGAAGGGCAGGAGGACCTTTTGAGTGACGGTGTGAAGGATGGCAGAAGAGGTTTGTGGGAACAGCCTATCGCCAAGTGTCGACAGGAATGGCCGCGGCGGTATTGGCCTGCTCCCCGCCATGCCCCAAGTGGCAAAAGACAGGTGAGGGCATGCGGGGTGCGGCTCCACAGGGGAAAGGTGCCCAGGTGCGGCAGACGATGTGGTGCCCCTGGAGCTGAAACAAGGGATTGACCTTCAAGTGTAGGCCAGTGGGGAATCATGCAGTCTGGGCCACGGGCAGGGGAGAAGGGGGACACTAAGTGCATTGACTGGGGGCTAATTTAATTTCAGAGATCTGCCGGTTGTCTGCTGGGAGGGGAGTTGAGTCTTTCAGTTGGTGGGGGGTTCCAAGACAGCAGGGGACTTCAATGGCACGAGGGCTGGGGTGAGCCAGTCACCCTAGTCAAGGAGGAGCATTAATGGGGTCAATTAGCAGTAGAGGGGTAGGGCCATAGCAGGAGAGGAGGCAAATAGGTGGGTTTGTAGGTGGAGCCCTGGTCAAGAGGGGGCAACATCCCCCCTGCCAGGCATCTGTGATAGTGCAAGTGATGCTTGAATGAAGCAATGAGGAGGGGACAGAAGGGGCAACACCAAGAACCTCTTTATTTTCAGGGAAAAGGACGTCCAGCCAATAAGGGTGTTTCGGAGGAAACAAAGGTGTGAGAGGCTGGCCTGGTATATGATGTCCCCTAATTAAAGTGGGCATCTTGCACCAGTCCAGACAACCCTTATGGTGATTTAGGAGGTCTCAGACAACCTTAGAAAGCTATCCAAGTGGTAGCTGTGGAGAGCAACCTTCAGGCTTAGTCTTGAAGGAGTGTAAACCAGCTTGTTTTACCAGAATGCAATCTTATAGTATAGATTAAATGAAAAGAGAACCACACAGTAGTTATAAAAAAGATGTATTTATTATATAACACTATCTAGTATGTTACAGTATCTCCTACACGGAGATAGACACAAAGCACACAATACTTAAGCAAAGAAATTACAGTAAATAGCACTTATGCACAGTGGTCCCAAGGGGGGGACCAAACCATATACTAAAAAAGTGGTATAAGAACCACGACTTGAGTCAAGACAATGTCGAGAGGACGTAGAATTGCTGGGACCCCAAGGAACCACCCAAGGTGAGTAGATAGGGACCCCACGGAGTGCATGTGCAGTGTGTGAACACAACCGGGTGCTCCGTACAAGTCTATGTGCAAGTCGCGGTTGGAATTTTAAAGATTAGGGACCCTTCCCAGTGGACTTCGCGGAAACCTCATGGAAGACAGAAGGTTGGAGAGCCACCCTACCCGTGGATACCAAAGTACCCAAGTTACCTAACCCAGGGAAGCCGGGTGCATAGGTGTGAATTGGCGCCAGAAACCGCCATCGAACTCAATGGAGGTCTTCTAAGAAGAGCCGCTGCTGGAAGAGGAGAAAGTGTCCACTGGAATCCATGCATGGATTCGTGTCGAAGAGTACCTGAAAGCAGAGGGGACACAGCCTGGGTCACTTGAGAGTGACCAGGGGCTCGGTAGACGAATGCCCACCGATGTCGGGTGCTTCAGGATAGTTGACGGTGACCTTGACTCTGCAGCTGTGGGTACCAGGAGGCATTGAGGATGACCAGGAGCCAAATGCGAGCTGTCCCACAAAGGATGTCGAGTGCTGAGGGGTCGGTGTCTAGCGGGAGCACCAACAAGCCTTGGCAAAAGAAGCCCACGCAGGAAGTCAAGGAAGTGTACGGTTCAGACCAGCAAGGTCCAGGGGACTCACCACAAGCAGGGGAGTCAGGGCAAGCCCAGAGCAATCAGGGAAGCCCAAGAAACACAAGGATGACTCTCAGTTGGACCCACAGGCCGGAGGCACAGGAATCGCGGGAGGACCTCGAACAGCTTCACAAAACAACAGGCCACGGAGCACACGGTGCGAGGTGGTTGAAGATCTTTGTAGGAAAAGTTGCCAGAGGTTGGGGCTACTTGGAGCCCAATGCATTTGTCACAGGATTGCCAACAAGCACATGCACTTGCAAAAGTATGCAGTGCACAGGGGTTTGGGTATTGCGGCCCCCCGCGAGGGATACTGGCCTAAAACTCGGTGAGAGGGCAGCTCGGACCTCAAGGGACATAGAAACCACAGATGAGGGTTGGAAAGATTCAGGGGTCCCTCCCAGGGGAGGGTCTGGACAGGGCGGAGGTTAATCCCATGTCCTTTGTCCAGTTTCGTGCCAGAGCGGGAGCCAATGGCTCCCAAGACTGGTTTGAACTGGACTATGCACAGGGACACCAAATGTGCCCCTCCTGCAGGTTTTCAGGCACTGGCAAGCACACCCACCCAGCCCTAATACACTAAATCCTGTCTGGGAGGTGGTCGCACCTCCCTGTGACAGGATGCCTATTGTTCTACCTTCCCCTGCTCGAGCTTGGCTCAGCAGCAGGAGGGCATAAATGTGTCTCTGGTCGGCAGCAACCACTTTGCGCTGTCCGGAGCTAGAAGGCTGGTGCCAGGAACACAGAGGGCCCCACGAAGGGCCTTCCTGGTGGGTGGAATCATACCTCCCACACCAGTTACCGGTGTGCGGGTATGATTCCAACATGTTTGACACCAAACACGATAGGGTTGGTTGCAGCTGTTTTCAAGATGGTCATCACGTGGTCGCGTAATGCCCCTCTATATATAGTATATGGTTGCTTCACTGACAACCCTGGAGAATGGACTCCGTAGGCTGCAGGGGTGTCCTGCTCATGCAGGGGCACCCTCTCACTTAGAACCAAGCACCCTGCCCTCAGGATTGTAAAGGCCTGCTATAGGGGTGACTTATAGGTTTTAAGTGCAGTGACCCTTAGATATAGTAAACCTATATCTTACGTAAGTGGTGCATGCACCGACTTACACAGGCTGCAATGGCAGGCCTGTAGTTCCATTTTGAATGGTCTATCATGGGTGGCATAATACATGCTGCAGCCCATGGGAGACCTCTGGGGTACCTATGCCCTGGGTACAGGTGTTCCATATACTAGGGACTGACAAGGGTACCCCAGTATCCAATCTGGGGTGTACCTAAGTACATGCATAACAGTTTTAAGGAGAAAGCAGATAGAATGGGATCCTGATTAGCAGCATCCCAGTCACACTAGTCAAAAACAGCATTATATCCAGCAAAAAGTGGGGGTTACCATAATAAGCTGATTCTACTTTCCTACAAAAGGCGAAAGGGGTCACATAGAGTTGGCAAAGGAGCATTAAGTAGGGGCACAGGGGAACAAAGGGGTGTGGGACAGAGGGGAAGAATGCACTCAGAGGCAGCATGGAGGGGCTTGAGAGAGGCAACAGTGAGTTGGAGGGGGTCAGGTGTGGGGAGGAGGCAGACAATGCATGGAGCTGGGTGTGGGTCTTAGATCTGATTCAGGGAATGGGAGTCACCAGAATGCTAGGCCTCACCATCAATGATTCAGTTAGATGGCAGGGCAGTGCTACAGTTCCGAGAGAGTGTGGTGTGGCTCACATTCCTCAGGAGGAAGAGGCGGTAAGATGCAGGCAGCCAACAAGAAGACAGCGGTAGACCCAGCAGTAGAAGAGCGAAGTGGATCTGGTGGGGCCTCTTCAGCAATGTGGGCAGGGCTGGACTGGGAACCGAAACCGTCCCTGGCAAACCGCTCGGCTGGCCCCCTGTGGGGCAGGAGGGGTGCGGCCGAGCTGTTTGCTAGGGTTGGATTCGGCCGATTTTGTTACAGGGGGCCGATATTACCAGCCCCTGGTAACAAAAACGGCCCCCCAGGGGCCCAAAACCGGCCCCCACTCTGGCGGCCTACCGCGAAAACACCTGGTGCTTGCTACGGCCAGTCCGGCCCTGAATGTGGGGTAGGTCTGGTGTGGCCTCTGCGTTTGCGGAAGGGAGAAGGTTTAGTGCTACCTCATGTTAGGACAAAGAGCTGCAAGCAGACTTTAATTGGTGGAATGCCTACGCAGCTGATGAGGAGTGTCCGGGTATGAGTGGCAGCCAAGGGGGTGTTGTTGAAGTGGGAGGCCACACGGAATTGGATTTCAAGGAGTACGAGTTGGAAGAAGGCGAAAGTGGTGGACACATGGGATGAGGAAAGTAGAGTAAAGAGAGGACAAGGGGACCGTAACCAGTACTTTGTTAGGCTGTTGCAGGAGTCAACGCAGGTCCTGGCAACTGAGAAACATGGTGGATGGGCCACAGAAATGAGACAGCCAGAAATGAGGCAAGCTTCAGTGTGGGCACCGACCTTAAGGCCAGGGAAGCAGACGGGGTGAACAGAGTGCCCCACACTTGTCTCAACAGGAGCTGGGGGGAGGGGAAAGAGGTTTTGGATGGGGTGGAGATCCAGTTGAGGAAAGGCACGCATGTTAAAGACAAAGGAATCAGCATGGAGGAAGTTAAGGAGGTCAAGAAAAAAGGTGTGGCAAGTGGGTGGGACTTGCCAAAGGAATTAAAAACGAACAGGTGTGAAGGCACGAAAGGTAAGGGGGAAAGTACAAAAGAGGGCGTGGGTGTTGTAAAAGGGAGGATGACCGGGATGACAGTCCTGACCAATGTTCACTCCTTATAAAGGAGCCCTCCCCCCAAAACTCTCAAGTTACCTCAACCCATTTCCAACTTCTGAAAGGGAGTAGTGCAGGTGCAAGAGCACAGTTAGGCTAGGGGCAAGACACTAATAATGGTCGTGTTGGGGGCATAAGTCCCTGGGGGGTCAGGGGAGTCAGAGCGACAGTGTCTTGGTGAGCCAGTGGGGGAACCTTATGTCCTCAGCCCAATAAAAAGGCAATATCCCAGAGAGTGAGCCTCCAGCTTTAGTGGTGTCCTGCAGTAACCTTATGACCCCCATTCATGCAGAGAGTCTGAGAAAACACAATAGTCAGCCAATTCTGGCACGGCAATGCAATAGTCTCCTTAATTGTTTACCATCTCACAGTCGGCAACAGGGGCAAAACCACAACAAAACTACAGGGGTAAAAGTAACTGGCCCTGTGAGTCTTTACCTTCCTTAAGGCATACACTACCTTAAAAAACTCCAGGGTGAAGGAGGTAGAGGGAGAAGAAAAAAATGAAGAAGAAAAGGAGTCTCTTACTTTAAACGATGGGTGGTAGAGTCACAGGGCTTTCAGAAAATGAAGAGGCTTGAAGCTCCATTTACTCAGCTCCATTCCTTTCTGGGCACAGCCCTCATGGCAGACGCTCCCTCTTGCATCCCCGCTCTGCTCTGCATACAGCTGCGTACTGCCAACTTCCTCTACTCTCTCACCTCACCTCCACTTTTCTGGTTTCTGCCGGGCTGCTCTAGCCCCCCATGCTCAGAGAGCACGCCTAGTACTGCTTCCTGCCCGATTTCCTGCAGACTGCAACGCAGCTGCAACTGTGCATCAAATTTGGGTCAGTGGGCTCATAAATCCCCACTGATTCCTCCAGCAGACTGTGCCCACGTCAACCTCACAGCTTACCGGTGCAGAGCCCATCGGGAATTCCCTTCTCCTGTCATCTTTCGTCAAAGAGATTTCAGATTTTCTCTGATGTACAAGAAGGAAGAGGGTTTATCTCAAGTATAATAGGGGTCTCAGGCTCATGCAAATTCTAGCAAGGGGGCTGAGGGGTTTGGAAAATGGGGTCAGATGCAGTAGCCACCTTTGTTGCCTAAACAATGCACATAGCCTATGAAGGGAAAGTGAAGGCTAGGTGTTCCAGCAGGACCAGTGCGGGAAAGCGGGTGGGGGAGGTCACGGGGGTAGAGAGGTGAGGGTTGGGAGGAAGAAGGGAGAGGTATGGGGGTGTGGGTGGCCAGGGAAGGTAATTGGGTATGTCGCACCAAACAAGCTGAGATATGTGATGTATATGAGAGACAGACCAGTCTAGGTGAAGGGACTCCTTCTAAAATGGGGCGAGTTAGCAGATTATGTGCATGCTATTGGCTATCCTTATGGATAGCAGACCTGACGGTGATTGGCCTTAATGTTAATGGGCTTAACAATAAAGAAAAGAGGGAAACTAATTTTCCTTGGTGTGGGAATTTTAAGCCAAGCATAATCCTATGTCAGGCGACTCATTGGATAAGGGGGAATGACCTCAATAACGTACAATTTCTGAGATTTTGGGACTGTTTTTTCTCATCTGCTAATTCTACACAAAAGGGAGTCGCAGTTCTTATTGAAAAAGAGTTACAAGCAAATATATCAACCATTTATTATAGATGGAGAGGGTCTTTGGGCAATACTGCCAAAACAGATACATAAGTGAACAGTTAACATCGCCTCCTTTTATGACCCAGAAAACCGACCTCCCGAACAATTTGCTAATCTTGGGCTGGGAACTAAGGTGCACATGCATCAAAATAGACAATAGCGATTCTTAAATTGCGATTTTTAAAGAATCGCAATTAAAGAATCGCTATTGCCTATGCATGTAGAAATCGCAAAAAATTGCGATTCCTACACATTCCCTAATTGCGACTCGCAAATTGAGAGTCGCAATTAAGGAATTGATTCCCATTCATTCCTATGGGCCTAGAGGCCCATAGGATTGTATGGGAATTGCATGCGCAATTTGCGAGTACCCAATAGGTACTCGCAAATTGCGCATGCAATTTCAAGGGTGCAACGGTGTGAAAAGAACACCCTGTTGCACCCCTGAAATTACAATTGATCCACATGTTGCGCACACATATGCCCCAAGGGCATGTGTGTGTGTAACATGGGACTTTGAAAAATGCAAAAATGCAAAGAAATTGCAAATTACCATCAACTTTAGATTGACGGTAATTTGCGATTCATATTTGCGAAATCCCAATTTCTTTTTGTTTAATGCATTGCATTTAAGGAATCGCAATTTGCGATTCCTTAAATGCAATCACAATTTAAGTAATCGCAAATTTTGCATTTGGGATGATGCACAAGTAATTCTGACAACGGGAACCCCATCCCCGACATCGCCGCCTTGCTAGCCGCGATCACCCAGGCCCGCGACACACTGGATACAAAGATCAGCGCAGTTGGATCAGAAGTCTCCTTCTTGTGGCAAGAGGGAGAGGATGTAGCCTTACGGCTAGTGCGGTCAACTTTGAAGCTGAGGAACCGGGTTCAAGTCTCGGCAACGCCGCTCAACATCCTGTGATTCTGGGCAAATCAATTAATCTTAATCTCCCCAAGGCCAACAAAAATGAATGTGTCCGTCTGTAACGCAACTGGTGCTCATGTAAAGCGCTCTGATACCTGATATCTTCGGGTCTAGTTTGCACTACATAAAACTCTATAAAAAAAGATATCAGGAAGTCCGTCAACCGCATTACAGAGGGGGAAACCCGTGTATCGACTGTTGAAGACACAGTAGCAACACTATGGCAAAAAGTGAATAAACTCACCATCGTTACTCAGGTAGCTTCCCAGGTGGAAGATGCAGAGAGCCGCTCTAGATGAAACAGTCTATGCCTTATTGACTTTCCAGAGGGGTGTGAAGGTTTTTCTATGGAACACCTCCTCACACAATGGCTGAAATCCCTCCTGCCCGAGGACTCCTTGTCCCCTTGTTTTGTTGTGGAGAGAGCCCACCAGGCACTGACAAGAAAGCCCCCTCCGGGGGAACGCCCCAGGCCAGTCATAGCCAAACTGCTGAACTATATAGATTGAGAAACCATCCTTCAATATGCCAGAAATCACAGGGATAAATTGCTCTACAATTCACACGCCATCATGATTTACCCTGACTATACACGTCTAGCTCAGCAGCAACGCCAATCATTCACTGCAGCCAAGCGTCGAATCAGAAAACTGAACGTTCAAAATATGTTGCTATATCCAACCCATATGAGAATTATATACAACTCCAAGTCCCTCTACTTCAACACACCAGAGGCAATCTTCGCATGGGCCGATGGGGCAGTCCATCTCCAACCACATACCCCGTCACCTCTGGAGTCCAATTCCTCGCAGGGCACCCACAGAAACCACCTGAAAAAGGTCAACTCAAAGAGACGACACAGATCGAAGACCAACTGGTGCTCCCAGAAAAAGGGCGATGAGTCATGAAAGCAGCGGTGCATCTCCGCCTCTCCCATCAGTGGCTCCGAACATAGACATTCACCACTTTGAGGTCTATGGTTCGTCTGGGGTGAAAAAACGGCTTGGGGGTCTAGGCTTGGTGCCTATTACACGCCCTGAACAATCATGGTTAAGTACATAGGGAAGTTGGGGTACTATTGGTGGAGGCACATTGGGTCCCCCGGTTGGGGCGTTGGGCACCCTCCAACCGTGAAAGATACTCCCTGTTGGTGGAAGTATTGGTGTGGGGGGAGGGGTGGGACATTCTGCAAATAAGTGCAAGGGTTATTTCAGTTCAGACATGGGCGCAGTGACTTCATTGCATTTCCACACATTCACTTCAGCTGGCATCCTCCCTAAGTGACAGATGACTACAAATAAAAATAACTCTCAGCCAGGAGGACTCAACCTCATGACCTAAAACGTCAGAGGGGTGCTTGATAAAATCAAAAGAGGTGCTGTCCTTATGCAAGCCAAACGATTCGAGGCAGACATTTTCCTCCTACAAGAGACTCACCTGCTGGGCAATAAAGCCCCATGCCTGGCCCGTTTCGGCTATGACACAGTGTACCACTCAGGGTTTGCCCGCGGATCATGTGGCACAGCCATTCTTATACACCGCAGGATCCCCTACATCATGTCCAAATTATGGTCAGACCCAGGTGGGCGCTACACTATAGTGACAGGAACGCTACACTATAGTGACAGGAACACTACACAGAGAAACATTGACAAATTGCAGCGTTTACGCCCCTCCCCCTCTGGGACACACTTTTATAGACAGGATTACTCAACTTTGTGGGGAACTCCCAGACAGTCTGACGGTGGTGGGTGGCGATTGGAACGACATTATGGAACCCATAGATCATAGGCGTGAGACAGGCCACAGCCCCCAAACGGGAGAATCTAAACTACATCAACTAGCTTCTACCCTGGGGTGGTCGGATGCATGGCGCGCATATCACCCAGCAGAACTAGGCTTCACCTTCCTCTCAGCAGTACATGGATCTTTATCCAGGCTAGACTACCTTTTTCTGCCACGCAGCTACATACATAGGGCCTTGTCAGTTTCCATCCTCCCCAGAGGTCTCTCAGACAGTTCCCCGGTCTCTCTCAAATTATGTATTGGGCCAAACAAAACCCCCTTTAGATGGCGAATGTCACCCTGGCACCTGCGCGACCTAGAGAAAAAGGATTGTGAATTGTTAGGAAGAAATTGATCTCTATATCTCCTGAACGATATGCGTTCAAGCTATGACTTTATTTCTGTACAAACTGTGCATATATTGAAATATACTTTATTGTATTCCAGACTGAGCCTCTCACAAGCTTCTTTGACCCTTTGGAAACGTACCCTAGGTATTTATGCCTCTCATACTACCAGGTATTTACATGAGAACAATAGCTTGAACGCATATCGTTCAGGAGATATAGAGATCAATTTCTTCCTAACAATACACAATCCTTTTTCTCTAGATAATCCAGTCCACGCCCTGAAGAGAATTACCTAAATTATTGTGGGAATCGAAACGCGTCGGCACCACACAACGTGGGGACTTCTTCATTCAATTAAGTTGGCCTTAGTAGAAATGCTGTAAAAATTCTCAACTACTAGGCGTAATTACTTTTCCCCATGTGTAGTAGCACCATTAACATTTCAGACAACCTGACTGTTAAAGATTGTCGAGTTGCTGCTCTTGTTTTTCAAATCTAGACTGGTTTTCAAATCTAGACTGGTTTTATTGTACACAATCACTGTTGTTTATTGTTGTTTGCAATTTTTATGTTTCTTTGTCAAATCACATTGTGATTTATGTCTTCTTGTTTATTTACGTTTTGTAACATGCATTTTCATAATGTGCACTAATTTACACGTATCCACGTGTGTCTGACTCAAGTATTAATGTGGATTTAAGTCTTTTAAAAAAAAAAGTGAATGACACAGAAAATATATGCTTAAAGTCCAGACTAATTGAGTTAATGGGCTGCAGTCTGTAAAACTACTTTAACAGCATTTGACTGTGACGGCTTGGACA
This sequence comes from Calotriton arnoldi, assembly GCA_963921515.1. Classification (NCBI taxonomy): domain Eukaryota; kingdom Metazoa; phylum Chordata; class Amphibia; order Caudata; family Salamandridae; genus Calotriton; species Calotriton arnoldi. The sequence continues at coordinate 652,703 of CAWUFW010003840.1, forward strand.
CTCTTTATCTGTACTATTATTAGGCCCTGTCCAGCCGCTTTGGGCCAAACCCCTTCTTTGCTATAAAGCTTTCTAAAAGTGGCATTTTCAAAAGTGTAATGATAAATTTGGCATTGCCATTAAATAGGATGTATCATTACAAATCCATAGGTACTAAACATGACAGCTCTACTTCCGTCCAATTGAGACTTACACTTATTAGATTTAGCAAGGAATCCCCAATGTTAACCTATGGGAGGGTAGGCCTGGCAGATGGGAAAAGCGAATTTAACAGTTTTTCACTCCCAGGACATGTGAAACTTAAAAGTATATGTCCTGCCCTTTACCTACACAGCACCCTGCCCTATGGGCAACCTAGGGCCCACCTTAGTGGTGAGTTATATGTACTTCAAGGGGAGTCTAAGGCTTGTCAAGGGTATTTAAATGCCAAGTTGACATGGCAGTGTATTGCACGTATAGGCTCAGCAGTGGAAGGCCTGAGATATGTTTAAAGGGCTACTTAAATAGGCGGCACAATCAGTGCTGCAGGCCCACTAGTGCACTTAATTTACAGGCCCTGGGCACATGTAGTGCACCTTATTAGGGGCTTATAAGTGCATTTAGGGCTGTAGTACCAGATTGTGCAGCAGAGTAGTCCTTCAGAGTGCAGTGCTTTGGTTGCAGATCAGGGTTCCAGCAGGGCAGTCCTCCTTCTCCTTGTTGTTTCAGTCAGCAGATCTGAGTTGCTTGGCAGCTCTTCCATATTTATTCAGTTTTCCTGGGCGTTAAGCAGGGGGGCACCCCTGACCAATGGGATGCAGGATGCAACTCTCAGGTTTGACTACTTCCTCCAAAGTGTGGCTTACTCTTGTCCCAGAAAGCACTATTCTGCCAAAATCCAAGATGTAGAAATTCTCTCTTGGAGGGTTACAGCTGGCTAAGCCAACCCACTGGTGTGGCTGAGATTCTCTATCACGTCCCTTCCAGCCCCTTCACTAATGTAATTGCAGGAGCTCCTGTGTGGCTGGGGGTACAGGATGTGGGGATGAGCCTGTGCTGTCCTAAAGTGACATTCTCCCTTTGAAGTTTGTTTTGGAAAAAAGGGGACCCCTACAAAAAACATGTAAACTTGCTAGCTGTAGGGAAAATTACACTAGGGGGGAAAACAAATGCTAAATGCAAGTTATTCAATAATTATAGGTTGTGAGTTTCAGGCTACCGATCAAAGATAATACATTGAACAAAGTGCACTGTGATAAATATACACACATAAACATGTTGTTTGATTGTATAAATTTATCAAAAACTCTCTATTCAAAGTACTGGAAATACTTATTGATCAGTATAAAAATATATTTTTTGTTTGTTGATGCTATAACACAGTCACATATCCATGAAAAACATATACACAAACATATAAAATACACAGAAACAATTAATTGACTTCATTGTATGTTAAACATGCAGATAGAAAAAGGAGCAGATGAACTGTAAACAATTCAAAGGCTGGCGGTAGGTGGAAGCTACGCGCGTTTCGGCTGGGGTGCCTTCATCAGGGGGACCGTCTCAACTTTCTCTGTGACAAAATATACAATGGACATGGACTAAGGATACATTTGCATATAAATCTTATCGTGGCCTGAAATAGAAACTCTGTTTTTATGAGCAGTTCATGCTTCTTAACAAATTAAACTATTTGTTCAGTGCAGATTCTTCAAGGGAAAATAATCATATATACAAATTTAAAAGCATTTAATGAATAAAAACACATATCTCAATGCTTTAAATACAACATAGCAGATACAAACACCGTGCTTACAAGATACAGTTCCTTATATCCCAAAAGAATGAAAACGTTATAGAACAGTGCACCTCAGTGCCTATATGTGTAAGCCAAGAATAGACCACTAGTGGGGACTGAAACCCATGCGGTCTTATAATATGGCTACCAGTGGAAAGATTTCCATAAAGAACCCGTGTATAGTTCATGCTAGACTCAAATCAGAGCAAATAAGGTAAATTTACCTATTTTGTATGCATGAGATATGGATCTGGGTACTGAAATTGAGATCAACGTTTCTAATAGTGCTTAACCATCGGGAGGAACCTATTTTTTTAAGCAATAAAAGAGAAAAAATATAATGAAATTAGGCCCAGAATGGGCCTGACACACTATCTATTGAATTCTATCTAATCGTAAGAGGTATAGTATACCTGTGCAAAGGTTAAGGGAGAAGTGCTTCACCGATATATACACTCTATCTATCATCTGCTTCGTTAGTTGTAACCACTCTGCAGAAACAGATATATAATATATCTATATTTTCAAAGTTGTAAAAATATACATACTGGTAATCTATTTAGATATGTCACACCCCTTATATGTCGATACTTACAGTAGATATAAAGTAGACAATAACGTCAATATATAGACCGTTGTATGAGGGGGGGCCTCAAATATTCCTCTCCGGCGTAGATTCTTTATGGTGTAATTTGCTACAGCAGAAAATACAACAATCAAGGGATATAAAAGTCCATCTTAAATGGCCCCTGGTTTTTAGCTAGTTATCACAGACTATACTTACAAGGGAATTTATTTTCATCAGGCTCAGTCGCCTATGTTGAAGATAAATGAAATTGAAATCCAGACTTCAAGGATTCAACTGGAAAATGCCTTTAAAGAGAAAATATATATATATCCCTGGTGAGGGCTCAGAAAAACTTAATGTGTATTGTTCTAAACCTAGCATACTTTAAAAGTTGAAACTGTAGCATATTAACAGACCCCGACCATAAGGCTCAGTTAACACTGGTCTTAAAGAAATGATATAACATTTCTAGACATTTGCTGAATATTAATACATTGCACTAAAGGTAAGGAACATGTTCTAACCATCCGATTTGTTATTACAATGTTGCTAATTTACAACCCAGGAATTCAAGAGATCAATCGGTCTGGGTCTTATTACTCTAGTATACCATTTTGGAGCACTCCGGGAAAAAGCCCTAAGCCCTTACTTGCACAACGCTCGTGCATAACGATAAAATCGGAATAATAATATTTCATTTCAGAGCACTATAGTTAAGAGAATATTCTATTTTGTGTTCTGGGCCACATTAAATACACAGAGTCCACACTGTTCAAATTCTTCAATTTGGCGTTTTGTTTCATTCTTGTTGTTGTTACATCCAGCACGAAAGACTGCCACTATGCCAACACGTGTTTCGTCTCCCCTTAGACTTTATCAAAGCTTAAAAACGAAAATATTTGTCTTCAAGGGATATCTCAGTCTTCTTCAGTACTGCGATTTTACTGCGTAGAGGAGCTTATCAGGGTTCCATACCGATATTTTAATTGCTGACTTACACGGAAAGGAGATGGACTAGGATCTCATCTTTCCAAGGATACTAACACCCAGTCGTAGTACCTGATGGGTGTATTTTCTTTTACTGAAGAAGACTGAGATATCCCTTGAAGACAAATATTTTCATTTTTAAGCCTTGATAAAGTCTAAGGGGAGACGAAACACATGTTGGCATAGTGGCAGTCTTTCGTGCTGGATGTAACAACAACAAGAATAAAACAAAACGCCAAATTGAAGAATTTGAACAGTGTGGACTCTGTGTATTTAATGTGGCCCAGAACACAAAATAGAATATTCTCTTGAGCAAATCATTAATTAAGTGATACATGTGTGGTATTTGCGACCAGAGCAATTTTACCTATCCGATACTTGGGACGAATTTAATTGTTGAAGGGTGTGCTTATCGATGCTCTACTCTCTATAGCTTGTACACACATTAGGTTTCTTCTGTGTGAATTGCATCTTTTGGTAGTAGGTGCTTTAGAGTGGTAAAAGCACCCCTGAACTAATTTGATAGACGTAACTATTATTTATTCACACTATATTACTTTGTATTTTTACACTGTTTGAGTTGTTGATGTGCGGTTCCTTTTCCTCCAAGGTAAAACACTACTACCAATGTTTATATAGTACACTATAGTTAAGAGCCCTGCTTCCTTTCAAATCCAGCGCTCGCTCAGCCGCATTTGGTTCGAGACAAGTACTTACTTGCGCTTGTGCTGCTGTTGTGAAAGACGCCTCTCATTCGATATACCGGGAAAACAGACCCTCATACATGACGCTATTTTATGCGTCCTGATGGACAACTCAAATGCGTCTGAGATCACGTGTATTACGTGATTTGTGATGTGCTGGAAGAGTTACAATGGAAGTAGACTCTATATTAAGCTGTGAAGTTCATGAAATTAGAAGACGAACTGGAATGTTGGCCGCCATATTGAAGTGAAGTCCTTTAATAAAAGGCATTTATTCCATTCTATGTTACTACTGACAAAGCAAAATGTTTCATAGAGGATCTATTACATAATGAGCCATTAAAGATCCAATACATATGTAATAAAACCACGTAAAGTGATATATATAATGGAGTCATAGGCATTGGCACATTTAGATGTTAATTATACGCAGAAATCAGTATATAGAGCAAAAACTCCTGTACCTGGTGTGAATTGTACAGCATTCTTTATTTTTTGTGTTTTCTGTTTCCGAAGTGATCCACAAACTAATTTAAAGGGCCTATTAGGGCTCGCTTTAATACACTTGGGATATTAATATAAATACCAAGTGCAATTACATACAGGGATTAATATATCAAGATAGAGATATTATATCTCATATGAATAACACAGCATTATTTGTTGAATTAGAAACTAGTGCACTGGTAGAGTGAAAGGACCTGTTTCAGTGATTTTAATACCTGCTGGATGAAACAACAGGCAATAGTTCATGTATAAAGATAGGACTATTATACCCATATTATGTTGCTCGGCAGTTTTTTTTGTTTTTTTTGTTGAGAAGTAATATGCGAGTTAAATGGGACGGCCTATTGAAAGGCTAAGGGTGGTAGATGCCTAGACCGTTAACAATTTTTATACAGGGACTTCTCAAATTAAAAGCTAATGATTGAATCTTATGGCTTGTTCCCACGGTATTTCTTGGTTCAGACCCTTCTTAAAGGTGTCCAATGTAAAAATCCAGTAGACCTCTCGTCGCTTTCTGGTTTCTTCATTATCCTGACCTTGTTTGGATTGGATTTTCTCAATAATGAACCACTGAATATCATCCTCTGTCTGGTTCAATGCAATGTAGTGTTGCACCATAGGGGCTGCCAATTTCTTGGTGCGGATCACTGAGCGATGCTCAGTCAAGTGTGTGTTGAGGATGCGCGCTGTCTCACCCACGTACCCTAATCCGCAAGGGAAAATTAAGAGATGTATTATATCTTTAGATTTGTAATTTGTCATTCCTTTTACAGTGATCATCTGTCCATTTAGTTGTACCCTGCCTGTCTCTAATGCTAGAGGGCAGACCCTGCTTGTGCCACATCTGAAATTACCTGTGACAGGTAGAAGCCCAACAATACTTTTCTGTATTGGCTTTTGTGTCTGGGGCATGCGTGATCTTACCACTAGATCTTTGAGATTTTTGTTTTTGCGGTAGGCAAAAAGCGTTTTTGGTATTCTGTCCTGCTGTTCCTTATTTGCATTCAGAATATGCCAATTTGAAGAAATTATTTGTCAAATTTGTGCATTCAGCATCGAATGTCATGTGACAAACACTAATTCAGAGTTGTTCTTTTTACTGTTATTTGTTAAGAGGTGCTGCCTATCATAAAATCTAGCCCTCTTATAAGAGTCTCTCACTAATTTGTGAGGATATCCTCGTGCCACAAATTTCTCTCTCATGACTACAGCTTTGGTATCAAAGTCATGAATACTAGTACAATTTCTGCGCAAACGCAGAAATTGCCCAAAAGATATGCTGTTTTTTTGTGATGAGGGATGAAAACTGTCATAGTGCAATAAAGTATTGCGTGCTGTTGGTTTGGTGAAAAGATCTACCGCCAGTTTTCCTGTGACATGCTTAATGATGATATCTAGAAACTCTATCTGGATGTTACTGAAAGTAAAAGTGAAGTGTATATTAATGTCACATAAGTTCAACCATGTTAAGAATTCATTTAGAATGTCTTCAGTATCTACCCAAATGAAACAAATTTCATCTATGAAGCGGGACCACTTCAAGATGGATTCAAAAAATGGTGCCACTTCATTGTAGATATATATGTATTCAAATCGGGCCATATAGATGTTGGCCACCGTGGGGGCGCAAGAAGCGCCCATGCTCACGCCCTTGACCTGTTTGTATAACTGGCCATTGAATTTGAATACATTTTCCTCAAGAACTATTTTGAGGCAATGGATGATAAATGTTTCATTACAGTCAATATTCATGGTTTGTATGAACCACTGTACTGCTTGTAGAGCCCCTTGAATAGGGATGTTACTGTAGAGGCTTTCAATGTCCATAGTTACAAGCCATTGTTGTTGCGGATTGAAGGGAATGCCTTCCACTAGATTAATAATATGCCTCGTGTCCTGGACATATGCTGGAGTTTTGTTAATGTGCGGAAGTAGGATGGTATCAAGATATTTTGAGAGTGGGTCTGTAATAGAACCTATCATTGTGACAATAGGTCTATAGGGTGGGTTCATCTCATTTTTGTGTATTTTCGGTACCCCATATAGACTAGCCATTTTGGGATATTGTACATTCAAATAGGCATGTTCTTTGTCACATATGTGTCCATCTTTGAGTGCTTTGTTCGTCAGCCGTTGAATTTTTATTTTTATTTTATCAGTTGGATTTTTAGTGATTTTACTATAAAAGTTGGTGTCATTCAACATTTCCTCCATTTTAGATACATAACTTGTGGTGTCTAGAACCACAATTCCACCACCCTTCTCACAACTTTTTATAGTGATTTTTCCCGGAGTGCTCCAAAATGGTATACTAGAGTATTAAGACCCAGGCCAATTGATCTCTTGAATTCCTGGGTTGTAAATTAGCAACATTGTAATAACAAATCGGATGGTTAGAACATGTTCCTTACCTTTAGTGCAATGAATTAATATTCAGCAAATGTCTAGAAATTTTATATCATTTCTTTAAGACCAGGGTTAACTGAGCCTTATGGTCGGGTCTGTTAATATGCTACAGTTTCAACTTTTCAAGTATGCTAGGGTTAGAACAATACACATTAAGTTTTTCTGAGCCCTCACCAGGGATATATATATATTTTCTCTTTAAAGGCATTTTCCAGTTGAATCCTTGAAGTCTGGATTTCAATTTAATTTATCTTCAACATAGGCGACTGAGCCTGGTGAAAATAAATTCCCTTGTAAGTATAGTTTGTGATAACTAGCTAAAAACCAGGGGCCCTTTAAGATAGACTTTTATATCCCTTGATTGTTGTATTTTCTGCTGTAGCAAATGACGCCATAAAGAATCTACGCCGGAGAGGTATATTTGAGGCCCCCCATACAACGGTCTATATGTTGACGTTATTGTCTACTTTATTTCTACTGTAAGTATCGACATATAAAGGGTTTGACATATCTAAATATATTAGCAGTATGTATATTTTTACAACTTTAAAAATATAGATATATTATATATCTGTTTCTGCAGAGTGGTTACAACTAACGAAGCAGACAATAGATAGAGTGTATATATCGGTGAAGCACTTCTCCCTTAACCTTTGTACAGGTATACTATACTTCTTATGATTAGATAGAATTCAATAGATAGTGTGTCAGGCCCATTCTGGGCATAATTTCATTATATTTTTTTCTCTTTTATTGCTTAAATAAAATAGGTTCCTCCCGATGGTTAAGCACTATTAGAAACGTTGATCTCAATTTCAGTACCCAGGTCCATATCTCATGCATACAAAATAGGTAAATTTACCTTATTTGCTCTCATTTGAGTCTAGCATGAACTATACACGGGTTCTTTATGGAAATCTTTCCACTGGTAGCCATATTATAAGACCGCATGGGGTTCAGTCCCCACTAGTGGTCTATTCTTGGCTTACACATATAGGCACTGAGGAGCACTGTTCTATAACGTTTTCGTGTTTGTATCTGCTATGTTGTATTTAAAGCATTGAGATATGTGTTTTTATTCATTAAATGCTTTTAAATTTGTATATATGATTATTTTCCCTTGAAGAATCTGCACTGAACAAATAGTTTAATTTGTTAAGAAGCATGAACTGCTCATAAAAACAGAGTTTCTATTTCAGGCCACAATGAGATTTATATGCAAATGTATCCTTAGTCCATGTCCATTGCGTAGCTTCCACCTACCGCCAGCCTTCACATTTTTACAGTTGTTTACAGTTCATCTGCTCATTTTTCTATCTGCATGTTTAACATACAATGAAGTCAATTAATTGTCTCTGTGTATTTTATATGTTTGTGTATATGTTTTTCATGGATATGTGACTGTGTTATAGCATGTTTTATATGTAAATCAATATTTATCAGAAAATCAACAAACAAAAAATATATTTTGATACTGATCAATAAGTATTTCCAGTACTTTGAATAAAGAGTTTTTGATAAATGTATACAATCAAACAACATGGTTATGTGTGTATATTTATCATAGTGCACTTTGTTCTATGTATTATCTTTGATCGGTAGCCTGAAACTCACAACCTATAATTATTGAATAACTTGCATTTAGCATTTGTTTTCCCCCCTAGTATTCTCCCTTTGAAGACCAGTTTGGCCACTACACCCCCATCCTGCCTGTTGCTTCTGCAGATCCTTTGTATTTCTAGCAGGCCACTTCACACCTCATTAAGACAGTTTGGCTCAGCCTGACAGAGGCTGGCCAATTGGGAGAGGGCAGCTGGAAGGATGGATTTTGGTTTATAGAAAAGAAAGTTCTATAACTTATTTTCTGTAATAGCTATTATAAATCTAACAGTGGCAAGTTGTTGTACTTATTATAACTATCATTTAGAGTCTTTGAAAGACATTTCTAGCTCGCTCTTGTCAGTGTTTATAGCTGAATAAAATATTCCCATGTTGGACTATGGAGCTAGCTTTTTACAATGGGGAAAAATGAAATCGTCAGGGCGTATAAAACATCTTTTATAAAGTCCCTGCTTATAGTTACAAGGCACTCTACATCTGGGGCACCTAGGAAATACCTTAGGGGTGACTTATAAATGAAAATAAGGTGGTTTGAGAGTTTGGAAGTACCTTTAAATTCAAAGTCAAATTTGCATATACATTTAATGTAAAGGCAGCCTGGAAAGCAGTGCTGCCTTTAAAATGACAGCAGGGGGCGTGGCCAAGATGGCGGCGGAGTAACACCGACTTCTCGGGGCTCCGCTCGCCGAGGCCGTAGTTTGGCGCTTATCGGCGGACTCGAGACCCACCGAAGAGCCCTGGGGGTCCTGCTGTGAGCGCGGACCCGTAGACGACCTGCGGGTGGCCCGCGGCTCCTCCGGTGACGCGGCGAGCGTCCCGACGAACGGCGGCTGAGGCGCCGGAGGCCGCGGCAGAGCGCCCTGAGCGAGGTGCGGCCTGGAGAGTGTGCACGGAGGTGGCGGATCGCCTGCAGACGTACGCGGCGGCGACCCGGTACACTGATGGAGCTGACTGAGGGCAGGAGGGGGTCCGTTGGCCCCGGGGAAGGACTCCGGCAGAGTTAAGGCCTGGAGAGGCCTAGCGAGCTGAGGGGCCGGAGGAAGGAGCGGCCTGGGTCGCCCGGCGGCGGCAATGGAGTGAGTAGAGCCTGCAGCTGGACGATCTCCCGGGCGCCGTGCTCCCTGCGTGTGCCTGCTGTCCTGGAAGGTCGGTGCTCCGGATCGCCTGTGGAGGACACCGGTGAGGGCCCCATCAGAGATTGGAGTGTGGTGGGTGGCAGGCGCCATTCGCCACATGGCGGCCAGGTCGCAGCGGGGAGTGACCTGGAATGTGCCCACCCCGTTGGCGTCCCCTCTGAGTCTCGGGAGGTGACGGGAGCAGGAGACCATTGAGGGCCCACGCTCGAAGTGGACCGGAAGCGGGCCTTCGGGAGCTGGTGAGAGTGGACTGCGTGGGGCCCCTGTGAGCGGAGTGGTGCTGGCACGTTGGACCAAGCCCCGCGCCGCTAGGGCAGCACCTCGACCCTACGGAGGCTGCAGTGCGCTGGATTGGGGCCTAGACCAACCCCGGTCCTGGGGGGTGTCGCGAGGCGTTCCAGCGGAGAGGAGAGGCTGCGGCGGCCCCGGGTAAGGAGAGTGCTGGGGAGTGGAGTTGCACCGGCGGCGCACACTGGGACCTGTGCCTGAATACAAGGAGGTGGAGCCGGTGGGCCTGACGAGGGGGGGCTTGAGAGTGGCCCCTCTGACTACTTAAGTGACAGTGGAGACTGGGCTGGGGTACCCCCTCCCCCTCTCTGGGGCCTTCGCGCATTGCACCCATCGGATCGCAGCTATGGCCACGCAGAAGTCCAGGAAGGAAGCCGCACATAAAGATCCCTCCATCAAGGACCTGCTCCAGAAAACAGGGGGGAAGAAGACAGGCGAGAAGGGAGCCGACCTGGAGGGCGGGCGCGAAGCGGAACCGATCACCAAGGACTTTCTGGAGCAACTCTTTGGCACACTTCAAGAGGACTTCGCGGGATTGCGACAAGAGATGGCTTCTGATATCAAGCAGCTCCAGGCCGACCTCAACGAGGTGGGGGTCAGAGTGGACACCTTGGAACGCAACGGGGACCGCCGCGAAGAAGAGCTTAACACACAAGCCCAAGAGCTCATACACCTGCGAGAGCGCAATGAGGAGCTACACCTCAAACTGGAAGACCTTGAGAACCCCTCGAGGCGCTCCAATGTCCGACTTAAGGGCGTACCACTCCAGGCGGACGGAGGCAAACTAGAGGAGTGGGTCATCAGGTTTTTCCGTCACCTGGTTCCGGCCCTCAGAGACAAGGAAATAGTGCTGGACCGTACGCATCGGGCGGGGTGCACTGCTTCGGACCCGGGCCAACCTCAGGACATCCTGACCTGCTTACACTCCTACCGCCAGAAGGAGCTTATCATGGCGGCCACCCGAGACCGCGCCACAGTGGAGTTTGAAGGACTTCAAGTGGGGGTCTTTCAGGATCTTTCCCCGCTTACCCTCCAGCGCCGTAGAGACATGCGACCGGTGACAACCTTCTTCCGTGATCAAGGCATACGCTAACGATGGGGCCACCCGTTTTGCCTCTCCTTTATCTGGCATAATGAAACCCGTGGGGTCCGCAGTCTACAGGAGGCGAACGAGGTGTTGGGCGAGGCATTGGCTGAGACGGGAGACCCCGAGGGAGTGGAGGGGGTCGACCAGGGGGGCGGCCCCCACACCCCAGCAGGAGACGGGGCCCCATGAGGGGAGCCCAGCTGAAACCGACGGAGGAGGAGCGCCACCGGGAGAGAGAGGCAGTGCTGCGACAATTACAGAATCCGGACGACCCAGATGGCGGCAGCGAATGAGGGATCCCGGTGGGCAAGAACTCCAGGTATACTGGCAGAAGGTGTGGTCCGATTTCCCAGGTCAGGTGAGCGGTCTTGGCGGGGGGAGCCCCACCCCTGGAGAGTAGATGCCGGACCGCCGGACCCATGCACCCTTGCACATCTGTGCCTACAAGTTCCACTGGATAATGTTTGTTCATCTTCTCTTAGATCTGTCCCTGTGTATATCTGACCTTTCCTCTTTCACCTAAGCTCTCTATCTTCTCTTCCTACCCCGGAGGGCTCTACCCCTGGACTGCGGACAGGTAGGGACCAACGGCGTTCAGAGTGGCAGGGCTGGGCGAGAGAGGGCTGGACATGGGATACTGGTTGGGGGAGGAGGGCGGGCTCCCCTGGTGCGGGGGGTGATGCAACGGGTGGGGCCGGGGAGTGCTGTTCTGCGGGGCCTGGGACACTCCCTGGGCGGGGGTTAGGGGTCCGTCAACACATACACAGGAGGGCTCGGCGGGACTGCTGTGGACCAACATTTCACTCCATTCCCATGAGGGGGAGGGTGGGGCCTGCGGGTGGGCTGTGGGGGAGGAGGGGCTACTCCATGCTTGCTGGTCACCCTGGGGGGTCGGACACGTATGTGCTGGCACCACCTTACCTATACCATGCCCAGGTTGAAAGTGATGATTATGAGCTTTAATGTGAGGGGCCTTAATTCCCTGTCAAACAGCGCGCGCTTCTTGCCCTGTTGAGAGATGCTGGTTGTGATATCTGCTTGCTGCAGGAGACTCATTTGATGCGGGCGGACTGGAAGCGACTCAGATCCAATTGGTTCGATAGACAATACATTTCCTCGGGCCCCGGGAAAAAGGCTGGAGTGGCAATCCTATTGGCCACGCACTTCCAGGGGAAGGTTGTGGGTACCCACGCGGAGGTGACCGGGCGTCTCCTGGCCCTACGAGTGCTGATGGGGGAACGTATTCATACGATTGCATCGGTCTACAGCCCAAATGAACGTCAGGAAATCTTTCTGCACGATACGATTTCCTCCATCCTGACGTCTCCCGATGAGGATCTCATCATTGGGGGCGACTTTAATCTCATACCTGCGGCGGATCTAGACAGGTACACCCCTCGGGTGGGACACTCTGGCTCGATTTCCGATACCATGCTCGGACGGCTGGGGGAGGCTGGCCTGGTGGACTCGTGACGTACTCGCTTTCCAACGGCATGGGAGTATACCTACTTTTCGGCGGCCCATCAAACGTATGCCCGCATTGACCTTTTTTGGACATCGCCCAGGGTTACGGCATCAACGGTAGAGGTGGCTATAGGGGCAGCGGCATTCTCGGATCACTCGCCGGTGATCCTGCGGCTGCAACTTCCGGGTGGTCCTTCCAAGCAGAGCTCCTGGAGGCTGAACCGCAAATTGCTCACCTATGATGCCAATGTCACTGAGCTCAGGGGGGCAATTAAGACCTACTTGGAGCTTAACGACACTGGAGCAGTGGGACTCAACACTTTATGGGATGCCTTGAAGGCGGTCCTCCGCAGTAGATGCATAGCGATAGCGGCGGGCCTGAACAGAGATCGTAGAGTGAAGAGGGCAGAACTGGAAAGTCAAATCAAAGAATTGGAAGGGGTTCACCAACGCACAGGGGTGGTCCAAATACGGCGGCTCCTTACACAGGCTAGGAAACAGTTGCGAGCGCTAGACCTTGATCGTGCCGAGTATGCCCTGCTCCGCCCCAAACAGCATTATTATGAAGGAGGTAATAGGACGGAGAGGCTTTTGGCACATGCCCTGCAGGCGGAAACAGCGGCGCGTCGGGTGGCGGAATTGTGAAATGTGCAGGGGGGGACTTTGCGGCAGGATGAGGATATAGCGCTTGAGTTTGAGTCCTTCTATCAAGCCTTGTACTCGGCTGAGTACCTGGATCCAGCGGTGGTGGGAGACTATGTTCAGGGGGCGTCGGTGACACCAATTGGGGCTCACACTGCGACGGCCTTGTAGGCTGACATTAGCCTGGCTGAAGTTCAGAGAGCCATCCAGAGACTCGTGGTGGGTAAAGCTCCGGGAGATGACGGCCTCCCGGTTGAGTTATATAAGGTATTTGCGTCGGATCTAGCCCCTTTGTTGGCTCGGCTCTTTAACTCCTTCAGTGCCTCTGGGAAGTTGACGCTCACGATGGACATGGCGGAAGTGGTGGTTATCCCCAAACCAGGGAAGGACCCCAGGGACTGTGCCTCATACCGTCCAATATCTTTACTCAATGTGGATCTTAAACTTTCCACGAGTATTTTGGCTGCTCGACTCGCCCCCCACATGCCGGGCATGGTGGACCCGGATCAGTCTGGTTTCATCCCGGATCGCAACTGCGGTGACGGGACTCGTCGATTGTGTCACTTGTTAGACAAGACGCAAAGGACACAGACCCTGACGATACTTCTCTCAGTGGACGCCGAGAAGGCGTTTGATCGGGTTCACTGACCCTACCTATGCCAAGTTCTTTGCCGTTTTGGGCTGGGCGAGCGGTTCCGGAAGTGGATAAACTGTGTCTATCATGGCCCGCAGGCTCGCGTCCGAGTCAACGGGGTGGCTTCCCGGCCATTTCGGGTGGAGTGCGGTACGAGGCAGGGGTGCCCTCTTTCCCCCCTCCTCTTCGCGCTCTACATGGAGCCGTTTGCGGAGAGAGTGCGCCAACTGCCCAATGTTACGGGGATCCGCATGGGGGATAGGGAGCATAAGATCTCCCTTTATGCGGATGATGTGCTCCTCTTCTTGACTCATCCAGAGGGATCCCTTCCATCACTGCTGGCGGAGATGGATGCCTTTAGTGGGGCCTCGGGGTTCAAGGTCAATTTGAGTAAGACTCAGGTCCTGGGTCTTACAATACCAGCAGAAGCTCGCCGTCAGCTTTCGCTTCAATTCCCATTTGCTTGGGCAGATTCCGACATCACTTATTTGGGGATCAAGGTTTTCTCCACTACCTTGAAGACGGCACAGGTAAATTATACAGAGGCACTAGAAATGGTCCGCAAGGACTTGAACACTTGGAAGAAATATGCCCTTTCATGGCTGGGTAAAATTGCGGCCGTAAAAATGACGCTTTTGCCCCGTTTGCTCTATATCATGCAGACGCTCCCTCTTTGCCCGCCCCCCATGGTGTTGACTCAAATGCAGCAATTGATCAACGGTTTCATTTGGGGGGGGAAGAGGCCGCGAATGGCTCATCACCTTCCCTATCTGTCACAGGAGGAAGGCGGTCTTGGGGTCCCCCATCTTGGGCGCTATTATGAGGCGGCGCTACTGCGCTGGATGGTTGAGTGGTATCAACTTGAATCAGAAAAACATTGGTGCTTCATTGATAGAGGAGTGGCAGGGATGCATATTTAGAAGGTTCCCTGGCTCCCTAGACGCCATCGCCCGCTGGGGGCATACCATTCCCCAGTCCTCCGCGCCACTATGAGAGCCTGGGACAGGACACAGGAGAGGTGCCAGCTGTCCTCTGTGGTCTCTCCCTTGACCCCCTTTATTGGGAACCCGGACTTTCCCCCCGCCTTGCATGGTGACTCCTACCTGCCGTGGCAGGACGCCCAATGTAAGCGTCTCTGGGATCTCTTCGACGAGCAGGGGATCATGGACTTTCCCCAGCTGGTGGCCCACTATGGCCTTCCCAAGTCAGCATATTGGCAATATTTGGCATTACGACACTGGGTCACGCAGGCGCAGATCCGCCCACACGCGGGTCGAGTCCTCACAAAATTTGAGCACTGGTACGTTACCCGCACCAACAACAAGCGTCTTCTGTTGGATGTATACGGGTTTCTCAACAGGGCAAGAATTCAGACGAAGACTTCAGCGCAACGTCGATGGGAGGTGGAACTGGGCAGAGAGTTCTTCCCCAAGGAATGGGCAGACATAGTACACAGGGCCCGGGCATCCTCATGCAGCACTTCAGGGAAAGAGATGCTTCTAAAAATAGCGCATTATTGGTACTATACACCGGTGAGGGTTGCGAAATGGAAACCCCAAAGTGGTGGTCTCTGCTGGCGTCACTGCGGACATGAGGGTACTCTCTCCCACATCCTCTGGCACTGCCCCAAGATCCGGGCGTTCTGGGAGACCATACTGCCTATAATCGATCAGATATACCAGACAGAACTCCCCAGGTTCCCCAGCTACATTCTACTGGGACTGCAAAATCCCCTTACGTACCCTCTTAGGTCAGGTAGGGGCAGGGCGATCACCCTCGCACTGGGGGCGGCTAAACAGGTTCTCCTTGCTAGATGGGGTACAGTGGAGGTCCCGACTCAATTAGACTGGTTACACAAAATGTGGGACATAGTGGGTATGGAGAGAATCACGGCTGGGATCCATCATACGCTGCCCAAGTTTGATAAGACCTGGGGGACCACGGTGGCATACCTCTCTTCCAAATTTGTGGAGCTCACCTGTCCCCGCTACCTTAGAGTTCTCCGCTTTCCTGTCGACCCCCCGCCGGATCCGAAGGCCTCTGTACCAGCTTCCCAATCATAGATCCCTACAGACCTCGTCATACTCTATGGGTGGACCTTATCTCTTTCCTTCTTCTTCTGCTCTCTTCCTTTTCTCTTTGCTCCTTACGGGAGTGTTCCTGTCCTCTTTCTTTTTCTCTCAATTTTTTTTTGCATTTGACTAAAGATTCCCTACCGGCCGGTGGTTGTAGGTGGGCGAAATGTTACGAGTTTACTGCATAATCAATAAAAATACTTAAACCATAAAATGACAGCAGGCAATACTGTAGTGCACAATTAAGTGCATTAAGTCTACTTGGACGCCAAACCTACATGCCCTATTATATACTAGGGACTTACAACTAACCCTGGACATAAAACTCCGCTCCGCTCGCGGAGTTTGCGGATTTTTGGCAAATCTACGTTCTGTGTAGAACGCGGAGTTGCCGAAAACTCCGTGCTCCGCATCGGAGCGGAGTTTTTTGTGTGTTCGCGTGCCCAAAATGCATTTTCGCGGGAGCAACTTACCGGGTGCCTGCAATCACTGACGAGATTTCCCATCCGTTCGCGAGCACCACGAGATTTGGTAGCCGGCCACACAGTCCCACGAGAGTGTGCGATCGCGAACATGTCATTCGGGGGCGCCATCGGACTTCCGGCGGAAGTTTTGTAGAGATCGCGATTCCGAACACGCTGAATTTGCAATCTGGAGAAGAATCTCTCTCGAGCAGCATCAAAACCTTCTCGAAATGATGATTTGGATTAAAAAAAACTCCTCAGATTGACATTTGGCTGTACTTGTTTGTGCAAGGAGTCCTTTTTCTTTTTTTACTTTTTTTTAAGAGGAAGGAAGTGCCCCAGAGTCTCCAACTTCCTGTTCCTGTCCAGCAGGCTCCTCCCAGTGCTTTGTCCATCTCCTGTTCACTTTTCATTTGGATTTGGAGCTGGAAGGATCACTCTTTGTGGCTGCTGCATCATATATCATTGGATTTGAGGACTTTTTAATTTGAGATTTCACAAGTAAGTTGGAAAATTGGTGTTGTTTGTTTGATTGGGCATTGCACCTACATTTTTTTGTACTTTTCATCGTTTTTTTAAAATTTATTGAGGTGGGTGGCCTGTGGTTTCAGTAGGGGCCTAGTTGTTTCTTTGTAAGTAATTTTTCATCTTTTATAAAGGAAACATGTTGCACAGTTCACTACCTTTTCTCCAACTTTTGAAAATAATTTGCAATATTTATTTAAATCACTAGCCCAGTAGTCTGCCAATAGGCCTTTCAGCCAGTAGGCGCAGAGCTACCCATGGGTGCATGAAACAACTGTTTCTGTGGTGTCTGTTGAATTTAAACATCATTTAGGGCATGGATAGCATTGGATTGGATTGCAAAATGTTTTTTTTGGGGGTATTTCACTTTTTTTCGTGTGTGTTAAATAAATGCCTTTGTTGGATGTGTGTGGTTGTTGTGTAACTTGCAAACCTTTTTTAGCCCTGTGGATTTTTGTTTTTGGCATTGTTGCATTAAAGCTGTGTTGTTTAGCATGCCTCCTTTGTCTGGCCAGTGTGTGAGTGTGTTTGTAATAGTGGGCCAGCATTTGCCTTGGCTGAGCCCCCCCCTTGTGGCCAGGGGCAATTTTGTAAAGTCTGTGTCCATATAGGCCTGTTTGAGTACATTGTTTTCCAGGTCTCCTGCTTGTTGTGAGTGACCATGTGGCTGGTGGCCATTTTGTGGTAGTAGTTAGTGTGCTTTTGCCATAGGCCTGCATGTCTTTCCTTTGTTCCTCTTGGCTTACTGCTTCTTGTTGTTGTGGCCTGGCCATGTGGCTGGCGGCCATTTTGTGAAGGCAGCCAGTGTGCTTTTGCCATCGGCCTGTATTGTCTGTCTTCCCTTTCTTGTTGTTGTGGCCTGGCCATGTGGCTGGTGGCCATTTTGTGAAGGCAGCCAATGTGCTTTTGCCATAGGCCTGCATTGTCTGTCATCCCTTTCTTGTTGTTGTGGCCTGGCCATGTGGCTGGTGGCCATTTTGTGAAGGCAGCCAGTGTGCTTTTGCCATAGGCCTGCATTGTCTGTCTTCCCTTTCTTGTTGTTGTGGTGCCCTGGCCATGTGGCTGGCGCCCATTTTGTGAAGGCAGCCAATGTGCTTCTGCATTAGGCCTGCAAGCCTTCTTTGTGGTGGCCATGCCTTGTTGTTGCTTTGCATGCAATTTTCTCTTCTTTTACCCAGCAAAAAATGCAGCACAGTTCACTACATTTTCTATTATTGATTTGAATTGATTCGCTATGTGGCCTAGTCTGCCAATGGGTTTTCCAACCAATAGGCCTAGAGCTACTCATGGGTGCATGAAGCAACTGTTTCTGTGGTGTCTGTTGAATTTAAACATCATTTAGGGCATGAATGGCATTAGATTGAATTGCAAAATGTGTTTTTTTTGGTATTTCACTTTTTTTCGTGTGTGTTAAATAAATGCCTTTGTTGGATATGTGTGGTTGTTGTGTAACTTGCAAACCTTTTTTAGCCCTGTGGATTTTTGTTTTTGGCATTGTTGCATTAAAGCTGTGTTTAGCATGCCTCCTTTGTCTGGCCAGTGTGTGAATGTGTTTGTAATAGTGGGCCAGCATTTGCCTTGGTTGAGCCCCCCGTGTGGCCAGGGGCCATTTTGTAAAGTCTGTGTCCATATAGACCTGCTTGAGTTCATTGTTTTCTAGGCCTCCTGCTTGTTGTGAGTGACCATGTGGCTGGTGGCCATTTTGTGGTGGTAGTTAGTGTGCTTTATGCTTTTGCCATAGGCCTGCATGTCTTTTCTTTGTTCCTCTTGGCTTCTTGCTTCCATCCATTGTCAGCTGCAGCTCCCTGAATGCTGCATCCCACGTGATGCACAATGCCAAACCGGTTCCATTACATTTGTATTTTTGTTGTTGTTCTTCTTCTTTCCTATCCTTCCTGAGTGTACACAGTACACCATGAAAGCCCTCGTTGTCAAAGTCACGCAAATGGCTACTCTTTTGTTATGTTTTTTTAAATAACTGAGGTAATAGAATTTAATAATAACACTAACAAGTGTGACCACACACACTAAGTTATATATTATATTTGTTTGTTTGTGCTAGTAGTAATTGAACCACAACAATGAATGCCACGTTTCACTGATGTTCTTCTTGCTTCTTTGCTTTTAGGTGCACAAAAGAGGAGGAGACAACATCACCCACTGTACTGCCAGACAGAAGTCCTGCTGCGCACGACCTCACGTGACGTGTGACCACAGACATCTCTTCAACTTGTGCCACTGCGTGCTGTTGAGATCTTGAAGATGGCCCCAAAGAAAGGTACCAGGTCCAGTACCAAGAAAGTTGCCAGTGACAGTGAGAAGAAGGCACTGCCACTTATTACCAAGAAGCCTGGTTTGTCGCCCAAGACCTTTTTTGGGAAAACAAAAATTGCGCCTGCAGCAGCGGCGTCCGGGGATCAAGCTGGGAGCAGCACCCCCGCATCAACAGACCCACCCCACCAACTTAGGCCCAAGCCTATGTCTGTTGCAGAGGCAGCCAGTCTAATCACGAGTCCAACGCCGACGAGCAGTGATGTTGAAATTGACTTATCGCAAAGTAATACCCAATCAATGCAGGACACTCAGATAAGTGGGCAACAACAGCCGCAACCACCGAACCCAATAGTAGTTGTTCCTTCCGAAGTAGGGGCAGTTCAGGAAATCGAGGTTCCTGCAGAGGAAGAAGAGCAAGCCACTCTTTTCAGAAGATCCGTTGTCTTTCAGATCACCAGCAAGAAAAAGGAGGGTTTCTCCATCGAGTTCTTCTGCAAGCCCCCCTTCTGATGATCTAGACACCACTTGGAAGCCACCAGCTCAGTCTGAGAGTGAGACATGCCGCGAGACAAGGCTAGCGAAAAGGAAGGTTCCAGAAAGCCTTAAAGTTATGGAGGTAGATGTAGAAGAGGAGGATGATGATGAGCCAGTCATCATGGACATTAGTCCCGTCCCAGTGGAGACAGACATTAACCCATCCCAAATTGCTGTGAGGGATGTGGCACGGATACCACCAACACAGATACCAACAACACCACCTCCAGCTTCCATATTTGCAAAGGCCCGGCAGCGACCTACATCCACCACAACCACCTCAGTACTAGTAGAAGTAGGTAATGCAGAGAGTCAAACTCCACGCCCACATACCACCAGTTCATCTGGCATTACAAGTGGCACAAGCAGCGCCAGAAAGTTGACCTCCCCAGCTTGGGACTTCTTTTCGGTTAGCAGGAAGGAGGTGAACATTGCTATATGCTCCATTTGTGGACAAGGTGTTAGTCGGGGTAAGCTTGGTACAAACTATGGTACCGAAGGCCAAACAACCCATCTGAAAAAACACCACTTGATCCAGTGGGAGGCACACCTTAGCGGCCAAAAAACTGCACCCATTGTTGTTGGTGGGGTTGAAGAAGTAGAAGATCCGATCACGGTGGAAGGTGAACAAGAGGAAGACATTTTCTCTGGTACACAAAGTAGCCCTGTCCCCAGCAGTGCAGTGGTACCGCCCACATCCTCATCAGCAACATCGCAGTGGCACAAGAGTCAGGCTGAGACACCAAGGGGTCCCAGGCAAGAGTGTACCGCAACGAAAAAACGTGCATCTGGCATCAAGAAGTCACCTGCATCAGTGGCACCAGAAAAGAAAAAAATCCAGGATACCATTCTCAGCATGTTTAGGTCGGAGGGGCAGTACGAACGCAACCACCCAATGGCACGTTTGTACAACGCGAAGCTGGCTAAAATGTTAGCGCTGGACCTCCTCCCTTTTTCTTTTGTGGAAGGGGTGGGTTTTTCTTGAATTTGTGACAGCCATCTGCCCAAAATGGAAGGTTTCCAGCCGTTCCTATTTGAACAGAGTTGCTGTTCCTGCACTGCATCATGACGTGCTGGAATTGCTTGGATAAGCTTTGCAGCAGAGTGCTGTTCACACTATCCACCTGACAACAGACAGGTGGATCAGTTGCCAAGCCACTGATTACATGTGCATCACTGCACACTGGATCACTTTTGTGGGGGTTAGAGAAAAGATATCTGCAGCAGGTGTTGCTGACACTGCTGAGAATTTTAATGCCACTCGGAAACATGCAACTGTAGCCATGTTCGCCATGGAGAAATCTCATACTGCTGCAAACATTTTGGAAGACTTTGACAGCAAGGTCTTTGAATGGCTGCGACCAAGAGGGCTTAACATTGGTTTTGTTGCCACGGACAATGGCAGTAATATAGTTAAGGCCATGGCCGATGGTGGCTATTTCAGGGCCCTGTGTTTGGCGCACTGCATTAACATCATTGTTCAAGATTTTCTGAAAAAAGAAGACCGAATCAACAACTTACTGACCACCTGCAGAAGAATCTGCACACATTTCAGCCATTCTTTTAAAGCCCGGAAGCAGCTGAGGATCATTCAATGTGAGCATAGAATACCAGTTAAAGCACTCATCCAGGAGGTGCCAACACGATGGAATTCAACTTATTACATGCTTGAACGTCTGGTTGAGCAGTACAGACCAATCAATGAATATGTCATGCAAAGAGGGGATGCTACTGTGAAAGGCATGATCATTGAGATGTTGATTGTTTTAATCTTCATCTCAAAAATACCATGCCTGTTATCACCACACTCCATATAGATGATGCTGACATCATTCAAAATTGGTTGACATCGTCTATTGATGCATGCCTTCCTCTGTCTAATAAAAAATTGAACCACCATCGTCCTCCTGCTCCCTGGTTTTCTGAAAAACTAAAGGTAGAAAAAACTAAATGCAAAACCTTGGAGAGACGTTGGAGGAAAGACTATGCGCCGGCAGCAAAACTTACATATAAACTAGCTTTAAATAGCTATCATGCCCTGTGCAACGCCGCTCGGGCTGAGCACGCTAATAATACTATTTTAATGTCACATAATAGCCCTAAAGTTCTGTTTAAAGTGGTGAAAGAACTGTCAGGCACAACGTGCCAACCAGAGCCACCGGGGCTAGATGAAACGCAATGCGAAGATCTAGCTGAATTTTTTATTGTCAAAATCAAAAAAAATTACGCTGAATTTAATAACACTACAACTAACGTGGAGTTGCTATCTAAGACCTTTGCCTCACCATGTGATTGTACCATCATGTCCCTGTCAGAAGACATTAATGATAGACCGGGCAATTTGCTCGATAACTGGATACCCTTTGACTTCTCTTCTTTTTATCGTATTTTTAACTAGCATAAAATCTGGCTCTCCTAAGGATCCCCTTCCTATCTTCATTTTGCAAAAACTGGATTTACCAATATGGACCTCCTCAATGCATCGCTAGGCGAAGCAAGGGTTCCAGCGGCTTGGAAACATGCCATGGTCCTTCCCTTGCTAAAAAAAGTTACTTTTGATCCCGAAGTTTTATCTAACTTTCGCCCGATTTCCCTACTTCCAGCTTTCTCCAAAATTCTGGAAAAACATATCAACCTTCAGTTGACGCAGTTTGTTGACTCCTAGAACATTCTACATCCATCTCAATCAGGATTTAGAGCTGGCTTCTCCACCGAATCCACGCTCTTGGGAGTCACTGAAGCTATTCGCCAATATGTTGATAAGTGAGATACCGTGGCACTCATTTTACTGGACTTGAGTGCTGCGTTCGACACTGTATCCCACACGTCTCTTTTACAAATCTTACATTCTAGGGGCATTGTCGGATCAGCACTCAAGTGGTTGTCTAGCTTTTTGTCTATTAGGACCTTCCAGGTCTTTTCTCCAACTGCAAGCTCTAAGACCCATATTTCCCCGTATGGCGTACCTCAGGGCTCTATACTCAGCCCATTACTTTTCAACATCTATGTTAGCCCCCTGGCTACTATAGCGGAGGAGGCTGGGCTGACCATATATTCATATGCGGATGACACCCAGCTTATTTTCTCCTTGTCTTCCAAGGAGATTTCCAACGTGTCCTCTCTCCAGGTTGGGCTACAAAAGATAGCTGGTTGGATGCACACAAATAGGTTAAAATTAAATGGAGGGAAAACGGAACTCCTTATCTTCGGTGGAAATAAAACTCTTTGGGGTCCCCAGCACTGGCCACCTCAGATGGGTGACCTCCCCAACCCTTCACAATCTGTTCGCAACCTCGGTATAATCATTGACGACCAACTGTCTATGAAACAGCAAGTGGTTAAGGTCGCTTCAACCTGTTTTTAAAATGGCTCAAAAAAATCCTTTGGATGCTTCCACTAGCTACGCACAAAACCGTTATCCAGGCTTTGATTGTGTCCAGATTGGATTACGGCAATGTCTTGTATCTGGGTGCAAGTAAGGAGGTGATTCGGAAGCTGCAAGTGGTCCAAAATTCTGCGGCCAGACTTCTATGTCAGCTACCCAGAATGGCTTCAATTTCAGGTCCACTCTCTGACCTTCACTGGCTTAAGATGGAAAATCGCTCCAAATTCAAGGTCCTCTGCTACATGCATAGGATCAAAATGGATTCAGCACCACATTATCTTAGTGCCTTGGTACATCCTTACCTCCCCCCACGCCTCCTGCGATCCTCTAATCAATTAAAATTTCAAGTTCCCAGGATCAAACGAGCACGTATGGGCGGACGGTCGTTTGCCTACTTAGCTCCATCATTATGGAACTCACTCCCGTCTCAACTATGCCAGGAAACTATCGACCACAAATTTCGTAAAGATTTAAAAATGTGGCTATTCAACCACTAGAGTCCTGTCCTCTTCTCTCTAGTGCGGGTCCGGTAGGCGCCGGGAAACCTCCGGGTAGCTGTGCGCCATATAAATAAAAAAAATAATAATAATAATAAATTGAGATGGACCAATGGGGCCTAGTTAAATGCCTGACAGAGATGCTACTTCCTTTTGAGCTCTTCACACGTGAAGTCAGCAAGGAGGACTGTACTATGGGCCAAGCTATCCCATTGTTGCACATGCTACAGGAACAGCTGAAGGGGGTGTCTGCAATGTACGCAGGTGTGGAGGAAAAAAAGAAGCATATGAGTTGGTGGAGAGTCTAACCCTTAGCTTATCTGAAAATACAAGGGTGCAAAGCGGCATTGTGTCATGCAACCAATAAATGTGTGCCATAATTCTGGATCCACTGTACAAAGCAGTACTGAACACATTGATTCCTTTTTCAGAAGGGGATGTTGCCAACTACAAAACTTGGATAGCTGTGGAAGCCAGCCGCTTAGAAAAAGAACAGCTGGGAATTAGAGGCCCGCTACTCCAGGCCACAACAAGTACTCCAGGGCAGCCGGTGTCATGTTCAACTTCAGAGCCTGAGAGCAGTGCGGTTGGCTCACAGCAGCCAAAACCACCAACAACACTAAGAACAACATCAACAACAAGAACCGGAGCATGAGCCCCACCAAAATTGGAACAGGAATGGTTTCTACAGCAAGGGCTAGTTAGGTCCAGTGCTGAGGCTAAGGCAAAAGAGGCCGAGCAAAGCGGAACACCCCTGAGCATTGAGCGGATGGTCCAGGCCTATCTGGATGACCCAACAGAGGTCTACATTGATCAATACCCATTGCTGTATTGGTATGGGAAAAGGCGCCAATGGCCAGTGCTCAGCAGGCTGGCGATAAACTATCTGGCTTGCCCTGTCGCAAGTGTCTCTTCTGAGCGTGTTTTCAGTGCTGCTGATGCCATTCTGACAGTGAGAAGGACCAGTTTCTTGCCCCAAAACGTGGAGAGGTTAACCATGATCAAAATGAATCAGCACTTTATACCACCGGATTACACCATACCTGAAGTAGCACAACAGGAAGATGATGATGATGGCGGCTCAGGTCATGGAAGTAATGTGTTAAATGACCCTACTTCTGGGTGAACCACCAGAGTTTGAGGACGAGCTCTACTTCCCTGACAACAACTAGGCTTTCGACTTGTTACTTTCTTTCTTGCTTTGACACCCCAAAAAAAGCCCCTCAAAAAGATACAGCTAAGGAATATTATTTACTTTTATTATTTGTGTGTGTCACTGTCTTTCTGGTTTGAATCACAACAAATCCATCACCACCGCTTTACTCTTTTATTGCCGGATTGGAGTTGCAACTGTGTGCAGTCAGTGAAGAAGTAAGTCCATTCCTCCGAGTCCTGCTCCGGTCCAGACTCGCACTAAATCCATTTCCCTCACGCCAGACATTGGATGGAGAATAGTACAAGAAATGTGAAATGTGTGCCTGATTCACCGAGTCCCTCCAAAGAACCTGACTATAGCTATCCTCCTTTCCGAGCCTAGAGGGACTGCCCCGTAAGAACAGGTAAATGATGGCATGCATTGGATGCTGACTCTGAGTGATTGGTGTTTGCGTTGTTGTTGTGCATGATGTCTACTAGTATTTATTCTACACACAAAAAAGTGACTCAAGTCAATGTTTCCCTTCTTGGTACACTACAGAGTTGGACACCATGATGACCATACCATACTCGCAGTCAGTCAGTAGGATTGGAGATGATTGATGGAGCAAATAACTCAGGCGTTTCATGAAGTGGCCTAAAAGGTAAACAACAACACCAGACCTACATGTCTGTGTCGTGGTGGAGGCGAGTGTAGTGGTATGACTGACAGCGGTGCATTGATTTAGTTACTTAATTTGGAAAATGCTATGTTGCTGTGTATGTGTGCTCAGTGCTGTCTGGCTCCAAAATAATGTAAGCTAAGTGGAGGTTGGGTAGGGCTGCGGGCCTGTTCCTGTTGTGTTGTTTTAGCTTAATGCTGGAAGCAGAGTAGACATGATTTAGCCATGCCGCCTCTGAAAGTTTTCTTGTTGCACTCCTCCTTAATTTATGCAGTTGAACTTTATTTTTCTCCTTGATTTTTCAATATCCCTTTTGTTTTTCCATCTACACTTACAGGCTGGCCTTTACTCTGTGCTATACTGGGAAAAACAACTCACACTTACCCAAGGTAGGCACCCAAGATTGACGGACAGAGCGTCCATGGAAGGAAAGACCAAGAGGAATGCCGAGATGCAACTACCAATTTGTCCATAACATAGTTAAAGTATCATCAATTCATTTGATTCATTTTTTTCTCGTCAATCATTATGACTGTGTGTTGTTGTTTATTATGTTTGCTTCTATTTGACTCCTACAGATATTTTTTAATTTTCTTTGCTAGCTTTAAAAGGAAGCCCAATACAACAGCAGAACATAAAATGTATGTAACGTGGGTCTCTCTGGGGGCAGACAGGCAAGGCAATTGCTTAATAATATTAATTAATAATATACTGCTGTCCTGTACTACTAGTCTAGTACTACCCATCAAGTCATCATTAGGCCTGGGCGGTGAACTTCGCTCCGTTCGCAGAGTTTGCAGAGTTTTCTGCACTCCGCACTCCGCGGAGCTCGCGGAGTGCAGAAAACTCCGCTTCGCGATGTACAGCGGAGTTTTTTCCCCGCTCGCGATCACGAACGGTAAGTTTGCGAGCGCGAGCTGCCGCTCGGGTAGAATTTCTACCCGAGCGGCAGGAATACCAGCACAAACTGCAGTTCGCACTGCACTCCTTCACTCGCAGAACTTCGCGGAGTTTTTTGGTAACTTCGCGGAGTTCCGCATAGCAAAACTCTGCGAACTACGCCCAGGTCTAGTCATCATCATGCATGCATTTCCTTTTTCTCCCTTAACAGACTTATGATGGTCGTCTGCCAAGATGAATGTGTTGTCCATGTGTAGTGTTTGTCTTTGTCATACCTTTCCCTCAAACCCCCCTTCCCAACCATTCATTGAACCCTAGCCCTCTTCCCCTGGGCTTTGTGATTTATATTGAGGTGTGACTAAATTAAATTTACACCAATAATTGATCACACACTTGCTGGGGTGGATCTGGTGAAAGCAACACTAACTCAAGGCAGGGCGAAGATCTTCTTCTGCTTGCCCACCCATGCTCAGTATTCGCAAGTAATTTTTTTTCCCAGAGGAACATATTCCATCATAATTAATTGCTGGCATTGATTCATCATACTTCCAGCACTAAAGGTTACGCTTGTCCACTTCATAGGTCAAGTCAACTTCAGTTTGTAACTTGTACTAGGCTATCCCCGCCACCATTATGTTTTATTTTACTTTAGCATTGCTTATCATCATCATGGTTTCTTGTTTGCCAGTCTTCTTGTGTACTGTACTTCTACTACTCGTTCCCGCGTCTCCTCAGGCGACTGACTGTCTCATTTATTTTTTGCAAATGTTACTGTCAGTGTCTACTACTACTACCACCACCACGGCATCTTGGGAAACCAAAACATCATTACCATGGAGCCATCACTTTGCCTAAGTATAAATAAACATCAATTACAGGTAGGAGAAGAAGTTTGGGGGAGGCATAATGAATAATATGGAAATTAATTCATTAATTCACACACCCACACCCTTCCGAGTCCAGTTGCAGACTGCATAGACTAGGAGCAGAGACTGACAGTACTAGTAGGAGAAGTCACAAGTGAGGGTACCACATCTATCTGTTGGTGTGTTACACTATCGGCAGATTACTATTTCAATCATAAACTGGCTGCGGCCCTGCAGCAGCAAAGGAAACCGTGTGAAGTAAAACAGTAACCCCCCTACAAAACATTTACATTGTATGTAAAGGAAGTATAAATAATGTATTCCCCATACAAAATAAACTAATGGAAAAACCCACAACACCTGACCCACCCCTCTCCCTAACCCCAACCAATGTCCAAAGATAAGAGTCCAATCCAATGTTCACTCCAAAAGTCCATTGTCCATAAATATAAACCCCAACGCCCAATTCCCACCCACCCAAAAAAATGTAAAAAGCTGCAAGACGACGGAGTTCTAGCGGCGGGCTCGCCGGTTACTCTTCATGACCTTTATCCGCACCTCTAGGCATGCCATTCGGAGGAGCATGCGGCACATGAATGTTCTACAGTTGCATCCATGTGGGGGGCAGCAGTGTTCAATGAAGTGAGGCGGACAGCTGCCAGACCGTGGCGCCGTACCACTGGGGGGGCCTGGCTGGGGCCCTGGGCATTGGAGGAGGCTGCAGCTGCTGCCGCCTCCTCCTCCTCCGCCAAAGCCACCAGTCGCCGATATTCTGTGCAGATGGCCTTCGGCTTCTGGCGCCGCACCATGGCTACTAACTCCTTTCTGTTTGGTTGGGAAGGAGTAGCTATATCAAGAAAGAAAAAAGACAATTGTAACCAATACTCTTAGCAAAACAGTAACAAAAAATGTATTATACACATAGTGGCACAGTAGCACTAGCAAGTACAAAGCATAACATTTGTGGTATCCTCCCACTTCCTTGGCCACTAACATTTGTGGGAGTTTCAGGCATTACTACTACTAGGCACTATGGAGTGGACAAGTATTTCTCTTCTCTCTCTCTTGTTTAGCTAAATTAACCTTGTAGGCATACCAGCTCAGTCAGCTTGCGCCCTAGACAGACATACTCGTGTGGCAGGCTCACGTTATTTTTATTTACTACTGTCTGCAGGTGGGGCACCTGTAGTCTACAACTACACAATTATCTTATTTTTCTATTATTGCCATACTCTGTTACATCAATGGCAACCGCTCAATTTCACTTTCACCCTGACTACTACAACAAGGCAGATGATATCTGATCCAAATGATCATTGATTATATATAGGACTACGTGAATTGTGTAACCATGCAGCCGATAGGCCACCCATGGCAGGCTGACACAGTCGAAAATGACATAGGTAGTGAGTGGGCCTTGGAGTTGAAGGGAGGCGCTTGATAATGGGTGGGTATGGGTACATACATACAAAATATATATGCTGTGCTTGCAAACTACTGTGAGTCAAGGGAGTATTCTGAAATACAACCTTGAATCCAAATCCTTGAAAAAAAACAGTCCTTGTTTCTCTTCCCAGCGATTTTTCCATTTATCATTGCATTGCTCATCTAGCATTATATTTTTTTAATTTGAATCTTATTCTATTCTCCTTGGCTTTGCTACTCTGGCACATTTATTTTTCTTTTACATTGTCTTCATTCAGTGACAGTCTCCACCTATGCTATGATGATTGTACCATCCAGGCATCCATCCATTTAAAGTAAACATGGCTATCATTCTTCTTAATCTCTCAACAAACCTTTCACCAACAACATACATTTGTAATTTTTTTTTTAACCACCACCCATGCGTCCTTACTTGCTTGTCTTTGAGTTTGACCCATGAAACCCCCCAGAGGATTCTTCCTATCACCCATACAGTTTCACCTACCCAGGCAGGCATCCTTTCTTTCACCTTCCACCCATCCTTCAAACACCCATGCATCCGATTCCTATCAGCCACCTATGCATCCCATGCATCCTTCTTTGCCAGTCATATATTACATGTCGCCCGTCCTTCCTCCTTCCATCCTTCTTTCCCTTTTCGTTCAACCCATCCATCAAGGTCGTCTGACTCTTAGTCTTCTTCAGAAAACTTTCCCAGCTGAGTTGAAGTCAGAGAGAAGAGGCCTTTAGTTACTCAACTCCCACCGCTAATGCTATTGCTAATGCTAAGTAAAGGGTGTCTTCTTCAACCATTGTTCACAACAACTTAGCCTCTCTCAACAGTACAGTGTACACCCTTGCAGCGACTGTGTAACTATTGTCAATAAGTAAGGAATATAAGTACAACTTACCACTGACCGCCACTGCTGCTGGCTCACCCACCCCTGCAGCAGCTGCCACATCTGCTCCCTCCTGGCTGGCGTCGCCTGGCCCGCCGCTGGCCCCAGCACTGGTGGTCGGTATGCCTAGAAAAAACATTACACATTTTTTAGATGCCATATACCCCTCCCCTATTTTTTTTTTACTAGCAAGATTAAAAATACAATACATACATACACCACATACATCACTAGTACAAATCAGGTACTAGTGTAGAGTAGACAGTAGTATGTCCTATCCTATCGAAAATAGTAAAATATCTGGTTGGGGATTTTGTTGGTGGCAAATGTCGAGAAGCCTCTCAAGAATAAGAAGAGGACAACCCAAAGGACTGGACTCAGTGTCTAGAGCTATTGGTGAATCTGAGTTTTAAAACGTTTTAAAAATAAAGAGTGGCCAACTGGGCAAGCTACAGACAGACTAATAGTAGTACAGAGTCAGAGGCAGTTAGATTGAGAAAAAAAAACAGCCACTAGAAAAAAATATAACTAAGTAGGTAGGTAATGCAGGGATACCAAGAATTTAGAAACAGATAGATCGAAGAAGATTTGGTAAAAAAAAGAATTAGGAAACAGAAATAATAGTTTGGAAAAAATAAGGTGCAGTGAAAGTTAGGGAAATATAATTATTAATATTAACAACAGGAGGACTTACTGGGGCCAGCAGCAGAGCCCTAGGTAGAGGAGCGATCCTGGCCCTGGGAGGCATCTCCAGCTCCCGCCTCAGACGACCCCGTGGTCTTCTTGCCCCTGGATGCTGATCATGTAAGATATAATAAAGAGACAAAAATTGATTAGTGTGAAACAAATAAAATATTTAAAAAAACGCTCCAAAACATTTTTGGACAGGAAACAACAATTGCAATAAAATTGACCTATCTAATCTGATCGACTAGAAGTAGTATCGCGGACCGTCTAGTTATTATTTATTAATCCAGTGTTCAATTCCGATTCCAGAATCCTGAACCTGTAAGTACCACCTAGCCTAGCCCGCCTATTCCAGAGACATTGGAAATGAATTGCCAAAAAATATATTTGCTTCTTCTAAGTTTCAATCTCATTCGAAATCATCAATAAATCAACCCCCTTTGACGGGCCAATTGTTCACTAAGTCTGCTTTTCCATTTATTTTGGTCCTCAAAAATGCATAGATGGACGCATGCATATTGCATACACCAAATTGTTGGTTGGTTGCTGCTGACGTGCTGATGAGTTGCTATATTACTCACTCACTAACAAACTACAAAAGGTTTTACTAAGGACTGGCGTCAGCAGCACGTGATGGAGGACGCGTCACGCCACCGACCGCTAAAAAATTACCAACTAATACTAAGTAACTAAACTACCTACCTAGCACCACTATCTTAGTGACAGGACAAAGGAAAGGAGTCTCTCTAGCATTACCTAACTTAGGTTCTCTAAACTCTCTTACATAATCAGCCCAAGCGAGCGCAAAGTTGCAAACAAGTAAGATTAGTAGTGCCGAGCACCTGTCTAGTGTCTAGAAGAATAGCAATCACATAATATAAGATTTTTAAACGTAACTTACCTGTAGGTAACCAGCAGCATTCTTGCTATTTGGGAAAAAAATAATATTTGCAATAACACAGAACAGAACACACAAAAGTACTATAATTAGCTACTCACCAAGCCCCATGACCTAGCAGGTCCAGCAGATCCTGCTCCCAGTCCAAGATGTCGGACCACCAGTAAGTCAGCTGGTTGTGGGTACGCCGGACCTCAGAGCAGCAAAACACTGCTCGGCGCACCCTCGCCCACAGGCGGTGACGCTCCTGGGTAGCGTAGCCTGAGCCAGGCCTGCTGCCTGCTGCCAAGGTTAAGGGGAGGTGGCACTGTACAAAAAAAACAAGGGCGGCCACCTCCACCTCTGAGAACAGGGCCCGGGACTGCACCCCTTCCGGGCACCGTCTTCCGCAAGGAAGGCGGCTCTTGGTCACACTAGCCTTGGCCTTCACCTTCTTACTAGCCTTAGCCATGGTTCTGGGGGAGCGGGGGGCGGAAAAGTAAATGTAGAAAGTAAAAAATAAAGTCAGGAGAAGAAGTAGGAAAGTAAAAACAAAATAAAAAGCAAGTAATAGAAAAACAGTGCAAAAGCACAGTAAAAGTAGAAATAAAACACAAAATATACACTTAGGGAGAGAGAGGGATAGATAATAAATAAAAAACTACAGAAAAACAGTGTAAGAAACAAAGGATTGAAAAGATTGGAGAGGGATGAAAAACAGGCCCCAGAACCATGCAAAGAGTAGAAAAACAAGATGACCGTGCCCATTGGCGACTGCGTGGTGAAGTTCGTGCGATATTTCCCCCGAACACGCAATCCATGTTGCCAAACGTCAGAAACGTCTTGCGAGCATGCACGAGCATGCGGAACAAGCAACTCCGCATGCTCGCGGAACTCCGCATAGCGTTGCAGAGTTTTTTTACAGCTTCGCGTAGGCTCACGTAGAACTTCGCCCAGACTTACTTACAACTAGGCTGTTAGAACCATTTTTAATTAAACCTAATTACCATGTACCTTAGAATCAGAGCACTGGCACTGAGTCTGGTAAGCAGAGCCCAGGACACACTCAAAGTCAGTTACCACCAGTATCTGGCAAGAAAAAGGGGTGGTCAGTGCAAAAGGATGATTTTCTCACAATGACCATTAAAGTTTTGTTGCTAGCAATTCCATTCAACAGCACAACCAATTGTGCACAAGTATGCCACAAACTAGCGCTAAATATGACTTTATTATATCTGTATCTTACCTGAATGAGTATTACAAAAAAAGAGAAATATATTTTTTAAAAAGGGTATGTGCTGTCAAAGTCATTTTATTACATTTCAAATTTTAACTCTGTTTAATAAGAGCATAGTTAGTGGGTGTCTAATGAACATAACAGGTATTGTCAAAGGTAGTTGTCCTTCAATGTTTATTGGGATGTTATATGGCCGTTAGGGTCATTGTCGACATTGCTAAGTTGGCACGAACTCTGCTGCCATGATGCTGCTTTTGCGCACGTTACTTCATGACTTTATTTTGCAAGACTCTGTTTGTGCCTTTCACATGAGAACTGTCTGCTTTCTGCGTTCTCTGCCTGTTCCTGGAGTTTAGTCTGAACACGATGTGCAAGGTCAATAAACAATGCCCCTTGTTATTCTGTTCTGGTCAGTCCCTAGCATCTAGACAAAACATGCTAACACAGCTGCGCTGCTGGAAACTCGTGCTTTGATATTACGGGGATGTATGTTGTTCTAGAGACACACTTGGAGAGGGACCTTTCCAGGGAGAAGAGCTATGCTGTTCCTATAATGTAAAACCTCCATCTAGGCACTACAATATGGGGTCTGCTGACAAAACCCAGAGATCTTCCTTTATATAATAAACTTCACCTTACCAAGGGGAGGGTGGTTAGGCCTTATAGTCCTTTTTCCACTGTCTGTATATGATGACATCCCCCTTTATATTCTATGGAATTGTAAAAATGCTAACTGTTTTAGGTTTATGCATTTCGCTGCTGGTAGTGGCTCGTATACTGCATTATAGAGCACGATAGTTAAAATAAACATTTTGAACTATATCAGTGACTCTGACAATTCTTATTGTGGACAAGACCGAGTGAGTGAGCGAAAAGGTATGTCTTGCTACTGCGATTCCTAGAGAGAGTCAGGAGTGTTGTGTTCTGGGTTGTCTAATCATTTGTAGCTTCATGATTATGTAGGAGAACGAATGAGACACTATAGCTAGTCGATTTTGGGATTTTGGGTACTAAGGTGGTAGGAAGGTTCAGCCCCATTAAAGTTTTGTTGCTACCAATTCCATTCAACAGCACAACCAATTGTGCACAAGTATGCCACAAACTAGCGCTAAATATGACTTTATTATATATGTATCTTACCTGAATGAGTATTACAAAAAAGATAAATATATTTTTAAAAAAGGGTATGTGCTGTCAAAGTCATTTTATTACATTTCAAATTTTAACTCTGTTTAATAAGAGCATATTTAGTGGGTGTCTAATGAACATAACAGGTATTGTCAAAGGTAGTTGTCCTTCAATGTTTATTGTGATGTTATATGGCCGTTAGGGTCATTGTCGACATTGCTAAATTGGCACGAACTCTGCTGCCATGATGCTGCTTTTGCGCACGTTACTTCATGACTTTATTTTGCAAGACTCTGTTTGTGCCTTTCACATGAGAACTGTCTGCTTTCTGCATTCTCTGCCTGTTCCTGGAGTTTAGTCTGAACACGATGTGCAAGGTCAATAAACAATGCCCCTTGTTATTCTGTTATGGTCAGTCCCTAGCACCTAGACAAAACATGCTAACACAGCTGCGCTGCTGGAAACTCGTGCTTTGATATTACGGGGATGCATGTTGTTCTAGAGACACACTTGGAGAGGGACCTTTCCAGGGAGAAGAGCTATGCTGTTCCTATAATGTAAAACCTCCATCTAGGCACTACAATATGGGGTCTGCTGACAAAGCCCAGAGATCTTCCTTTATATAATAAACTTCACCTTACCAAGGGGAGGGTGGTTAGGCCTTATTGTCCTTTTTCCACTGTCTGTATATGATGACATCCCCCTTTATATTCTATGGAATTGTAAAAATGCTAACTGTTTTAGGTTTATGCATTTCGCTGCTGGTAGTGGCTCGTATACTGCATTATAGAGCACAATAGTTAAAATAAACATTTTGAACTATATCAGTGACTCTGACAATTCTTATTGTGGACAAGTACGAGTGAGTGAGCGAAAAGGTATGTCTTGCTACTGCGATTCCTGAGAGAGTCGGGAGTGTTGTGTTCTGGGTTGTCTAATCATTTGTAGCTTCATGATTATGTAGGAGAACGAATGAGACACTATAGCTAGTCGATTTTGGGATTTTGGGTACTAAGGTGGTAGGAAGGTTCAGCCCCTATACACCGAGGTTCTGTTTTCCTGCGCATAGTTCTGTTTATGTGCAGAATCCCCGCAACATTGCGCCGCCAACGTTTGGTCTGGTACTTATCTGCGAGACTCCTGAGTAGTGCTTGTGCTGCCAGAATCTCCCTCACATCTGTTTCCGGAGACAGTTGTGACAGTGTAGCCTGCTATATTGATGTTTTATAGGTTTTTCAAGCTTGAATTTTAAAAGGTCTTTCTCTTTCTTTTTAACTCGTTATTGCGCTGCCACACGTAAGTTGTTATTCTTTGCTATTGATTATGGCGGTTGCCATAGCACCTCCTAATCGCGCACCAGTCACGACGTATTTGACTCAATATGGGGTCCCTGCTGATGGTGTTGCGCTTATTTTTGTTATTGAGGTGGATGCGGCTCACCGCTTTGAGGTATTTTATTCTTGGGTCACCTTTCCGGCAGTTGATGGGACAGATCATTTGTTTCTCGAATTTACTGCCACTGCCCTTCCGCAGAATTATCGACCTTATAGATCTCTTGAAGTTCCCCTAATGGCTTGGAAACATGCAATATGGTTTAATGGCGCACTTCCTCACCCTATGACACCGGTCCGTTTAGGCCCCTTATCGATAGATGGGGCTACATGGCCCGTTTTGGCTGATTATACCCCGTACCCGAATTATCTTACTGCTACAGTCGCAGAGCAACGCGTATTGTATACTTCGTTAATACGTGTACATAGAGCTGTTATTCAGTTCATGTTGCGCAACTTCCAGGTGGGACCACCTGGCATTGCTGCGCAACCACTGAGACCTGGTGGTGTGATCATTAGTCCAGTAATGGTTAATTCAGTGATGGGCAAGTTTCCGCAAAACAAAGACGAACTTCCTTATTGGCTAGCTGAAAAATGTGGACAACTCAAAGCTGTTTTTCCAAATACCACGCCTGTGGAGAAACACAGGATCCTGACCATGAGTTTACCTAAAGGCCTAGTTCCCGAATTAGCTGATTGTAACACTTGGGGTAGAGTGTTTGCAGCGGTTTATTCGATGTGTTTCGGCACCCCCTCAATGACTGTACTCCCTTCCGTGATAAAACGTGTTCAGGATGAACATGGGGCCGAGGCTGCTCAGGAGTTGGGGATGAGACTGGTGGGGGTGTTCGACATTGTTTGCGATATGATCCTTGCTAATGTTAAGGGTGATGCAGTAAGCTTGCAAGTGGCGCAATGCTTGGAGGCTGTGGCAGATGCAGACAAACAGTGCGAATTGCCTAAGATTATTGCTAAAGCTTATAAAACCTTGGTGCGCAATAGTCTGGGAATTAAGCCTTTTACTCAAACGCAAACTCAATCTCAAACTCAACAAAAAGCCCAAACTGATAAGGATGGGCGCCCTAAAAAGAACTGGAGAAATAAAAAACAT
The DNA here is from genome assembly GCA_963921515.1 of Calotriton arnoldi. Lineage (NCBI taxonomy): Eukaryota > Metazoa > Chordata > Amphibia > Caudata > Salamandridae > Calotriton > Calotriton arnoldi. Next base: position 688,558 of record CAWUFW010003840.1, read on the forward strand.
GGGCAGCAACAGCAGAAGCAAGGTTCGCGTGCTGGTTCGCCGATACCTAGTCTTCTGAGCGTACTTATGACTTGCACGACTGTGCGAAAATTAAGACTCCTGATAGATTTCAAGTCCCTGATCAGCGCTGTCCTCATTCTTTACAGGACACATCGGACTCTCAAGTCGGTGTTGGGGAATGCCAGGATCTTGGTAAAGGTCCGACAACACAGAATGGACGAGATCACCCTCGACAGTTTGACGTTAAAGCCAAACACGAGGAACTGCCTCGTTTTCGACCCCCGTATCAGAAGAAAAAGGTTGCCGCTTTAACAGCAAAGTATGCCTCAGACGGTGAGAAAGTGGCTTCTAGATTGGACATGGGCAGTGACTCTGCTCGAAAGCGCAGCGGAGGTTACCATAGTGCGGGAGGCACTGCGTCCCTGTCTGGAGGCGAAAGCAACTGATACATTTATTACAGTAGAAACAGCAGATACACGAGTTGCCCCCCCCGGATGCACTCTATGAAATTGTCTTCCAAATTGAAGGTGATATACAGTGTACAATCACAGCGGTTTTCTGGGAAAATCTCACCTCCTCATACAACATTTTGTTGGCAGAGGCAAATTGGCCTCCACCATTTGTGCTAGCCGCTTCTAGAGGGGAGGACATGATACTTCCGAGTTTTTCGCGTTACGTCCCTGAGGAACATGCAAAGGCTTACGCATTTGAGTGGGCTTTGGCCCTTGCCCCGGCGGTTTACCATAATCAGGTGGGCTGGGATAGTGATTCACCGGCACATGAGACAGTTGTGACGGTGTAGCCTCCTATATTGATGTTTTATAGGTTTTTCAAGCTTGAATTTTAAAAGGTCTTTCTGTTTCTTTTTAACTCGTTATTGCGCTGCCACAAGTAAGTTGTTATTCTTTGCTATTGATTATGGCAGTTGCCATAGCACCTCCTAACCGCGCACCAGTCACGACGTATTTGACTCAATATGGGGTCCCTGCTGATGGTGTTGTGCTTATTTTTGTTATTGAGGTGGATGCGGCTCACCGCTTCGAGGTATTTTATTCTTGGGTCACCTTTCCGGCAGTTGATGGGACAGATCATGTGCTTCACGAATATACTGCCACTGCCCTTCCGCAGAATTATCGACCTTATAGATCTCTTGAAGTTCCGCTAATGGCTTGGAAACATGCAATATGGTTTAATGGTGCCCTTCCTCACCCTATGACACCGGTCCGTTTAGGCCCCTTATCGATAGATGGGGCTACATGGCCCATTTTGGCTGGGTATACCTCGTACCCGAATTATCTTACTGCTACAGTCGCAGAGCTACGCGTATTGCATACTTCGTTAATACGTGTACATAGAGCTGTTATTCAGTTCATGTTGCGCAACTTCCCGGTGGGACCACCTGGCGTTGCTGCGCAACCACTGAGACCTGATGGTGTGATCATTAGTCCAGTCATGGTTAATTCAGTAATGGGCAAGGTTCCGCAAAACAAAGACGAACTTCCTTATTGGCTAGCTGAAAAATGTGGACAACTCAAAGCTGTTTTTCCAAATACCACGCCTGTGGAGAAACACATTATCCTGACCATGAGTTTACCTGAAGGCCTAGTTCCCGAATTAGCTGATTGTAACACGTGGGGTAGAGTGTTTGCAGCGGTTTATTCGATGTGTTTCGGCAACCCCTCAATGACTGTACTCCCTTCCGTGATAAAACTTGTTCAGGATGAACATGGGGCCGAGGCTGCTCAGGAGTTGGGGATGAGACTGGTGGGGGTGTTCGACATTGTTTGCGATATGATCCTTGCTAATGTTAAGGGTGATGCAGTAAGCTTGCAAGTGTTGCAGCGCTTGGAGGCTGTGGCAGATGCAGACAAACAGTGCGAATTGCCTAAGATTATTGCTAAAGCTTATAAAACCTTGGTGCGCAATAGTCTGGGAATTAAGCCTTTTACTCAAACGCAAACTCAATCTCAAACTCAACAAAAAGCCCAAACTGATAAGGATGGGCGCCCTAAAAAGAACTGGAGAAATAAAAAACATGGGCAGCAACAGCAGAAGCAAGGTTCGCGTGCTGGTTCGTCGATACCTGAGTCTTCTGAGCGTACTTATGACTTGCACTACTGTGCGAAAATTAAGACTCCTGATAGATCTCAAGTCCCTGATCAGCGCTCTCCTCATTCTTTACAGGACACATCGGACTCTCAAGTCGGTGTTGGGGAATGCCAGGATCTTGGCAAAGGTCCGACAACGCAGCAGGGACGAGATCACCCTCGACAGTTTGACGTTAAAGCCAAACATGAGGGACTGCCTCGTTTTGGACCCCCGTATCAGAAGAAAAAGGTTGCCGCTTTAACAGCAAAGTATGCCTCAGACGGTGAGAACGCGGCTTCTAGATTGGACATGGGCAGTGACTCTGCTCGACAGCGCAGCGGAGATTACCATAGTGCGGGAGGCACTGCGTCCCTGTCTGGAGGCGAAAGCAACTGATACATTTATTACAGTAGAAACAGCAGATACACGAGTTGCCCCCCCGGATAGACTCTATGAAATTGTCTTCCAAATCGAAGGTGATATACAGTGTACAATCACAGCGGTTTTCTGGGAAAATCTCACCTCCTCATACGACATTTTGTTGGCAGAGGCAAATTGGCCTCCACCATTTGTGCTAGCCGCTTCTAGAGGGGAGGACATGATACTTCCAAGTTTTTCGCGTTACGTCCCTGAGGAGCATGCAAAGGCTTAAGCATCTGAGTGGGCTTTGGCCCTTGCCCCGGCGGTGTACCATAATCAGGTGGGCTGGGATAGTGATTCACCGGCACATGAGATACCATTACGGTCTACGCCACAGCCACAACCGCAATATCCAATCAGACGAGAGGCTAAGGCTTCCGTTTGTGACATTCTAACTCAGTTGGAGTATCAAGGAGTGATTGAATCCTGTGTATCACCGATGAATAATCCTCTTTTTCCGGTATCAAAACCTGACGGTTCATATCGCATTATATTAGATTATCAAAATTTGAATAGTCATTGTCGTACATTTGCGGTAAAGAACACACACAGCTCTGCACTAGTGAACAACCTTATTCGTAAAAAATACAAAACTACACTGGATATATCCAATGGTTTCTACAGTCATAACTTGGCTCCTTAGAGCCGTGACTTGACAGTATTCACCGCCGTCGGAAATCAGAAAAAATTTACGGCGTATAAGAATAGCCCCGGGGTTTTTGCTGCACGTGTTGTGTCTTTATTGCACAGCATAGATCCAGATGCTTTCTTATACGTAGATGATATTTATCTGACGGACGACGAACTAATGCCGCATCTTGTCCGAGTCGACCGCATCATTTTATCATTTGCCGACTATGGATACAAATTCAATTTTGCAAAATCACACATCACTCCTTTTGCCATGCTCTTTTTGGGCTATGAGCTCAATAATGAAGGTAAGGGGTTAGCCCCCCACTTTCTGGAGAAATGTGCACAATTGCAACCTTTCTCTACGCTGAAGAAACGTCAGTCTTTGCTGGGATTTTTAAATTTCGGAAAGACTTACATCCTTGATTATGCCCAGCGTATCAAACCGCTTTATGTGTTGATACAACCAACATATTCTTCTGCCAGCTGGCTTGCGAAACTCACCACTATTCTGCAATCTTTGCAATCAGATCTGCTTGCCACTAACTACTTGTTGACGCGTGATAATACCACGAACCTGGTGATACGTATAGTACCGGGGATGGTGTGTTTCACTTACTTGACGTTCAAGGAGGGAGACACAGTACCAATTGCATACAAATCACATTTGTACACATCGGCTAAAATGCGTTTTTCGAATGTTGAAAAAGTTTTGACGGCGGTCCAAATGGCGATTCTGAAAGAATGCTCGCTGGCGCAGGCAAAACGCATTCTTATGGTCACGCCTCTCTCGGCTTTAGAAGCAGTGACTAAGGCAAGTGTACCCAACTCTAAGGCACTACATCCCCGTTGGATACAATGGGCTAATTCTTTGACATCGGCTGATGTCACGTATATCTTTGATCCTGCTCTTCAGACACAGGAGTTCTTACAGTATGAACATGTTCATCCTCCTCCGTTGTCGTTGCTTCCTTTGGATGAGTATAAATGTATCATTTACACCGATGGCTCGCCTCAACCGGCCGTCGGGTCCAAACACGCTTATTCAGCGGCTTGCGCTATTGTGGCTGGTTCCATTGTAAATGGTGAATTCAAGTCTTCCATAGTGCATACTCAGGCACTTGAAGACTGTACAGCGCAATTGGCGGAGTTGTGTGCTCTTGTTTTAGCTCTCGAGTTTGCTGATCCTAATGTGAATACTCTTATTCTATGCGATTCTTACTACTGTGTTCAGTCTTTTAATGAACACTTATTCTTTTGGTCTCAAAATGACTATCGAGACTCTAAAGGCAGAGCAAAAAAGCATTAAACGCTTTGGGTTCGAGTGGCAGAACTTAAAGAATGTCTGCCACTCACACAGGTTATACATACTCTTGGGCATCAGCGTGTGGGAGCACATGCTCTTGGTAATTCTTTGGCTGATGAGGCCGCCAAATCTGCAGTAGCCACGTGTTCCGTTGCAGCAGTTACAAGGTCCATGACTAAGATAGATAATGACATTCTGGCAGCTGTAGCTGCTACGAAAGATGGAACTGCTTATCCACAGGGCTTCCCTTCGAAGTATTCTTATCATTTATCTCCCGAACAAGGTCCTTATGCTAAAATTCGATCTGTTAGGGATCGGCTGATTCCCAACATGGACCGCACACTTGCTTTCATCATAGCCGCACACGAGGGCATGGCTTCTGCACATGCCAGTGTGTCTGCGACTGTCTCTATTTTACAGCAACGTTATTGGTGACGTGGTTTATATAAACAAACCGTAATTATGTGCTTTCGTGTGACATTTGTCAACAAATCAAACCGTCTATGGTCTCATGCCCACCACAAACACAGCTATGTATTTCCAATCAGCCATTTGGCTGTGTATATCTTGATCACTGCGGTCTATTGTCTTCTGATACTGCATATAAATACATTTTTGTTGCAGTTGATTTGTGCACTAGATTCCTATGGGTTTGGCCACAACGCAGTGCTGACGCTCGAAATGTCATTAGAGATTTGCCTGTCTTTGTCAGGATGTTTGCCTGTGGCACCTTCCATTCTGACCAAGGTCCAGCATTCGCCTCTAAGGTGAACAAGGACGCGATGAAGTCGATGGGGGTGCTGGTGCAGTTTTCCTCTTCATACAGGCCTGAGGGCAATTCTATAGTGGAGCAGATGAACCGTGACTTAAGGCAATCGTTGACAGCTAGGGTTTTAGGTACTGGCAGGAACTGGCTGGTCCATTTGTATGGAGTTCAACGTGCACTCAATAATCTCCCCAGAAAATCTCTGGGTGGGTGGAGCCCATACAAAATGCTTTTTGGCATTAAAATGTTTGTGCCAGACCTTGATGGTCTAGACGTTGTGGCGGCTGCCACAACCTTTGACGTAGATAATCATTCTACTATGCTACAGGACCTACAAAAGACCCTTGACAGCTACGCAACTGATCATTTGCCCTTTTCCAATGACACAGCAATGCTGATTCCGGTCGCCGGCTGGCTTCCTAAGATTGGAGATCTGGTACGAGAAAGGCTGGAGAACAAAAAAGAATTTGGTCCCTCTTATTGTGCACCGGTCCCGGTTCTTGGATTGAAGGGTACTCGTATAGTAATTCTACCACCTTTGCCTGGTCGCAAAGACAACAGATACATATCAGTGGACAATGTCAAGCTACACCGTCTGGCCGATTCTGAATAGTGTAACTCTTGCAGTTTCATGCAACGCTAATTCTATGCATCCGGTGCATTCAACCTCTTCGACTAATCCCCGTATCGCTGAGGGTGAGATGTAAACTACTATTGACCTTTTGCCTGTTCTGCCTCCGTCCTCTTCCAACACAAAAGTCGAGTAGACTTACCCTGCGGATGAGTCTCATAGTGAAGTACCGAACAGTCCTCGACAACATCAAGCTGATGCCGCCCTACTGCCTTTGATGAATATGAGAGCAAGCAGTTATTTTGGGGACCGTACGAGCTTCTCTGATGACTCTTCCTCCTTGTCTTCCACTTTGGCACTTCCACCGACAAAAACAAGTATTTTCATCTCTTGGTTCAAAAAGACTTACCTGGTCCCGCCCTGGACCTACATCTGGTTGGCACTTATCCTGATTTTTCTCTTCATGTCGATTGGATTTGTGTTAGTGTTTTTCTTGCTAATCAATGGTCATTATTTGCCAGAATGATATGCTGTAAAATTGGTCGATGGAATTCTGGCCCCTCATACATCGTCCCATATAATGAAACATGATCAAGCCCTTGTGAACATTTCAGCTTTTCCGGTTGCAGATGGCATCGTTTGGAATAAAGTAGCATTCGAAATTCACGGCCCGACGGAAGTCCTCAAGATACCATACGTGTTTCACGTTTCTTTAGGAGATGTGGTAACACCGGACATACCTTCCGATGATTGGGATGTACAAGCAGTACATTCATTGTTTTCAGATTTAAAGTATTATGCTGCTTTTGATGCTGAAGATTTATATTTAAATTCTGCCAATTATGCTGATTTAGTCTGTGATCAACACTATGGCCATCATTTCTTACACAAAATGAACACGTTACGACCTGTTTTTAATTGCACGCAATGGGAACATTGTCCAACCCCTTAACATGGGAGTTCTAAAACCCTTAGGGATAAGTTCACCTATTTCACAGATTATAACACGTCCAACCCAGAATCCTATTTCTTTAAATTTCAATTGTCGTCTCAATCCAAATTTATTCTAACCCACACTAAATTGATCTATTCCAATTCCTTTAGAACAGAATTGGCCATACAGGGTTATGATCACTGTGGAGATAACATTGATTTGAAATCAAGTTGGGACACTAAGGCTTGGCAGGTCAGGGAACTGAAGCTTTGCATCGTGCCTGCCTAATTCTGGCTCAAATGTTATTTTTAAATGATACATTGCACCAGACTACTTGTTTTGGCTTGACAACTGCGAAAAATTTCAATATCCTGTATTGGCACAGAGCAGAGCACAGAGCGCATAGACCACAGTAGCAGGAAGCAGGAAGCAGAACAGCAGAGAGCTGAGGTCAGGCGTCCGGGCTCCGGAGTGTCGGAGCGCTGCATGAGTGCTGCATGAGGCGCGTGGCGTGTGGCAGAGAGCCGCTGTGAGGCAGAAAATCAGTGGGTGGTCAAGAAAAAGCCCGGAATGAGCCCCGAATGAGCAGCGGTGCGGGTGAGCCACGGCAGTGCTGCTTGTGACGCCTCGGCCGCGGAGCTGCTGAGCTGCAGAACCGGAGGAGGGGAGAAAGTGAGCGGTAAGAGGGCGGACAAGGAAAGAAAGCCCTCCTGCTGGGCTATGCAGTGCAGGACGACAGAAAAGGTGGAGTAAAGACCTGACTTAACCCAAACTGACAGGAAAGCCCTCTAGTTTTACAGAGTGTATGCACAGTTTACAGCTCTAATCCTACAGCGCTAGTAGAAAAGCGAGTGAAGGACAAGGTTAACACAGAACATGAACTGAGCGGCGGAGCTGTCTAGCCTCATTCCCCTACGAGCTTGTCACCTGCCTCCCACCTGCCCTAGTAAGGATTCTGAGGATTGGGAGGACCACGCAGACACAGTCCTAACTGCATAGAGAAAATACACAGGGGGGAGCAGTGCGAAGGCAGAAGGCATACCATATCACCACATCACCTTGGAGCGAGAGCGCGGTCGCTGTTAGTAGCGACTGCAGAGTGAGAGCCCAGGCGAGCTCGCGGAAGCGACCCAACTAGACTGGGTGCGGCTAGCGACTGCCAAGTGAGCCCTGCTCTCTGGTTCTCCCACCCTGCTCACTGCCATATCTCCATTACAATTACCACCCACATTTGGCTGTGTGCATAAGAGACATAGTTAGAACTCGCGCCGCAATATGGCGTATAAAAAACTGAGATCGCGAACAATTTTTATGAAAAAACTGGGAACAGAACAAGCTATAAGATGGAGCGCCGAAAAGATGGCCCATCTTGGAAACGCTGAAACGAATCCCGGAATAACTAAATATTTTATAAAGCAAAATACAAAGGAGCAGGAGAAAACACAATGTAAACAACAAAAAGAGTTAACGAAAGAAGTTGAAATGAAAGTGGCAGTCTCTAACAACTCTACTCAAGGGCAAACCGGATGTGCGGAAATCTCAAACAGTAATTCCAAAAGTGCGGAAGAGTTAAACAGCAAATCTATAAACATAGAATCAGCAAATTCAGAAGCACAACAAACCCGGCAATCTATAGAATTTGATATCACTTGCCCAGATATAAACATTAAGGATCTGGTTTTCAGTCTGGACCCGCAAAAGGACAGCCGAAAATCCAGAACAGTACCCCACAAAAATCATTTGATCCAGAAGGGTCTCTTTCTCAATCACCAGATTTTTCACTTTTAAAATTTATAAAGCCCTCTAATGAATACACTTCGGTGTCTAAAGCCCTATTCACACTCCAAAGAATTTTGGAATCAGTCCTCTCCCATTTAGGGAACATTTTGGAAAACTCCGACCAGATGCTGGACACCCAACTACGAATGTTAAAATATCTAGTAGAAAAAAAAGGAGGAAACAACAACTAAAATCACAACTACCTGCAGAAAAAGGAGAAGAACAAACAGAGGAAAACCTCCTTAAATCAAAAGCCCTTCTACCAACAGGGGTAGATTCTATGTTAAAGAAAGAAACAGCAACTCAAACAGGTTGGAGTAAACAAAAGCAAATAAGGAAAAAAATGTACATAATCAAATTTATTCCCTTAGAAAACTTTTTAAGGACCCTAATGTGGTCGAAACTCAACTGCCGACCACCGCATATTACCCAATCTTTACTAAACAAATAAACTAAAACCCCATCAAATTTGATAACAACACCTGTGTCCAAACAAAAAGCAATAGAAACCTCTATAAATTTGTCCGCAGTCTCCCCCGCCCCAGAAACATAAAAAAAAGAGAGGAGATCAAATAAAACCAGTCGGAAACGAGTAAAGAAAAGGGCAACAAGAAGGTTTGCAAAACAGAAGGTCCGGAAGACAAGGTTTCCGATTACTTTACCCCCTGAACTTATGATCTCTGAAAAAGAGGAAGGTCAAGAATCAAAACTAATTACGGCAAAAAAGGAGCAGATCTCTTCAATCAAAAAGCAAAGGGTAAACTCCTTGCATCTTAATCCTATCGCCCCAAGTTTCGTATCTATAACGACTGAAAGAGAGTCGCTGGCACAAAAGGACACCCAATTACAGGACCTATCGATAGGGAAGACGTCTATTAAGTCACAGAAGATCCTACCATGCAGCGTGGAAATTACGGACCTATTCCCTCGGGCGAAGACCCCTAAATCGAGGGAGAATAACAAATCTTCTTCAAAGGATACAACCGCTACAGTCACTAGCAAGAAATGAAATAAAATTTGTAACTTTCCCAGAAAGAACTAAAACCACAACAGCTGTCGTAGAATTTTGGTCTCCAGTAATACCAGGTATTATATTAAAAGAAAGTGAGACTCTACACAAATACGGATTCGACTTGGCCCCAGTAAAAAATAAAAATGATAAACCAGAAGAAATCGTTACAACTGCAAATCAGCACTTACGCAAAAGTCAAAGTGGCATAAATAACCCTCTAAATTTCTACAAAGAAAATATATCAGTTTCAATTACGAACGGAGTAAGGAGAAGCTGGAACAAAAATACACAAAAGAAGGAAAATACAGCCATCGAAAATACATGGGCATGGATAGCAGAGAATCTAAACAGCAACAAACAGGGTCAGGAAAACAAGCGCCCTTTTTAGCAATTGTTTGACCATCTCTTCCTAGAACATAGCTGGAAAAACCCAGGAGAAACTAGCAATAATTACGGAAGACAGACCTGGGATTGTGGTCTTACAAGAAACCTGGGCAATTACAACTTTTGACCACCTCGACTATTTTGTGTATGACATTCCAGCAGAACCAGTCGCCCGAGGGCATGCAAAAGGAGGGATAGCAATTCTCCTTTCTGAAGAATATTATTGGGATCAAGAAATCATCCCAATGAGCTCAAAGAATATCCAATGCATTAAGATCAAATTTGGGACGGACCCTAGGGAAATCTCAAACAATTTGCTCATTTTCAATGTATATATTTCCACTGGATCTAAAATGGACACATTAGCGATAGAAATATTTGAGGGTCTCGAAAAGGTGGTAGAAGACCAAGATTTCCCGTCTGTTTTCCTAACAGGTGATTTCAATGGGCAAATATCTAATGACCTATTAGAAAAATGGGAGAATGGCGAAAAAGAAGAAGCCCTGGCAATACCTATTCCACAATTTCCTACGGGAAACAAAGCTGATAAAAGAGGGAAAATTCTATTATCGTCACTTCCTATCCTGAACTGAGTAATATTAAATGGCAATACAGAAGGAGACATTCTGGCTTCCTATACAAGAAAAGGCAACTTTAATACCTCAATTCTTGATTATGTGATTTGAAGTCTAGATCTGTTCGGATCAGCCCTACAATTAAACACTAAGGGCATATTATCAACGGCCAGCGATAATTATCGCTGGCCGTGCTAGCGATAGATTTCTTATCGCTGGCTATCTCTGGAAATTATCGCCCTGGTAGCGCTTTATTAACAACACGCTTCTCCAGGGTGATAAAAATTCCAGAGATAGCGAGGTTATCGCCGTTTTGCAGGGAACATTGCTGGTTTTCCAGCGATGTTCCCTGTAAAACGGCGATAACCTTGCTGATACGACCCTGTGGTCGTATCAGCACAATCCACCCCCTATGTTAGGGATGGCTAAGTCGGGATAATAGCAGACGTTAGATTTTGGCGAAACGGCCGTTTTCGCCAAAATCTAACGTCTGCTATCATCCTGTGGGCTGCCTTGTAAATATTGCGATGTGCACATCGGCGATATTTACAACGTAGCCCATCTGGGGTACGCCAGTAACGCCCACCTTGCATCTCATTAGAGATGCAGGATGGGCGTTGGGGGAAAGGGCGATAGTGCAGGGATTCACGCGATAGCGTGACCTTGCTGATTAGGCGATAGAATTATCGCCGCTTTCCGTCCGAAAACGAACGCTAAAGCGGCGATAATTGACTATCGCCTGGTTGTTGATATGCCCCCAAGTTTGAGATAGGAAGTGATCATGCAATATTACACTTAACAACAGATTTAAGACTGAAACCAACATCTCCTGGGCATATCACGGACTTACAAAGTACAGTACTGGTAAACCAGGTCCAAGGGCGGCTGTCATGGAATCCTAGAACATTTAACAAAATTATGCAAATAATTGAGACGACACACCCACTACAGTCTATTCACTCAATAAATCCAATAACAAATTTTGAGGCTGTCGTCAATAAACTGGTACAACTTCTGCACGAAAATTAAAAACAATGAAGGCCAAAATCGCGAAGAAACAAAAGACGGAACCCAGATATAAAGGCAATAGAATTAAACAAACTAATAAGGGCACAATTTCTTCAATTTTCTGAAGTAAGAAAATGCGAAATCAACAAATTAAAAACCGTCGCAGGAGAGATAAGGAAAAAAAGCGAAAAAGATACAGGACAAAAATGGGTGGACTTACAGATAGCAGCAAAACAAAACGATAAACGCTCCTAGTGGAATATAATTGCTACAGAAACTGGTACAAAAAAATCACTACAAGCAATTCCAGTCCCCCATCAGAATGGGAAATATACATAACCAACTTATACAAAACAAATGAAAAGACAGAAAGTAAGACTCTAATGCAAAGCAAGAGAGGTAGGGAAAAATTGCAGGTAATGAGGCTCCATCTCCTCTTCAAATTGAAGATTACATAAAAAAGGCAAGATCGTCGGCAGCAATGGGACCTGACCAAATTCCCATTAAGGTCCTTAAAAGCAACCCTAAAGAGTGGAGCAAGTTTTTAGCTCGCCTTTTTCTACATATTGAAACAGGGGAAATCCCAAAGTCCTGGAAGGGGAGCATTGTAATTCCAATCCATAAGAAGGGCTCCAGGCTGCTGCCCTGCAATTAGCGGCAGATAGCTCTCCTCAACGCAACTGGGAAGATCTTTGCGGCAGCCGTTTTAGATCATCTCAAAGAGTGGGCATTTTCAACTGGTTCCATTCCGTTAAATCAAGCCGGGTTTAGAACAAAACACTCGGTTACTGACAATATAGCAGTGCTACAAACGATAATGGATAAATATGTCATCAATAAGTCTCAGGTAGTGTATGCAGTTTTCGTCGACTTTACGACTGCATTTGACAGGGTAGACCGAGATATGCTCTGGAAAAAACTCCAAGGAATGGGAATTCCGGATAACCTCCTTCACTTAATAATATCATTGTACTCAGGGACATGGTGTCAAGTCCAAATTGGGAGGGAGAAGGGTCTCACCAGCCCAATACCTACACCTAACGGCCTGCGGCAAGGGTGCCTCCTAGCTCCCATATTGTTCTCATTATATCTTAGTGACTTGCCGGATAGTCTCAATCAGGTTAACAACTTTCCACCTAAAATCGCATCTTATAAAATCCACACTATGATGTACGCAGACGATGTAGTCATCTTAGATCTGACTCCATTTGGTCTGCAAAGGAATCTGCAGGCACTCACTAAATATACAGAAGAAAATTATTTAATACCTAATGTCACTAAAACAAAAATCGTCCCGTTTACAGGAAGGAAACGATACGTTAAATACAATTGGTCTTTAGGGGGGAAACCGCTGGAAATTGTAAAGGAATATACATATCTAGGGAGAATCTTTTCACAATCTCTGCAAAACCTGCCCCACTTGCAAAACCTGGGCCGTAAAGTTGATGTCCACTTAGGGGCTCTCCAACGACTATACTCCTCCACTGGTCAAAGACACTTCTCTTCTCTTCTCCAAGTATATAGCTCAAAGATTCCATCGGTACTATCATATGCAATAGAATATATTCCAATAAGTCAATGGAAACAACTTGACCTGAAAGAAGGGAAAGTCCTCTGGAAATTGACCAAGACGTCACAAGCTGTGCCGGTACAAGCTCTTCGTCACGAACTCTCATTAGTCAGTTCTTTTGCAAGAGGGATCACTAACATAATAAGATGGGCATATAACCTTGTTCGTGCGGATAAAGGAATCCCACGATTCTTGCTAAAAATTGAGACATTTGAGCAAGGATCGCCGAATTATGTATTTTGTAGAAATGTATCTATCGCTTTTAAAATATTAAATGTTTCTCTTGACATGTTGAAATCATGGACACCAGCACATCTGAAACTTTTTTTAAAACATTTAACACCAAGGTTAAGCATGGATCTTGATATTTAACATTGCTCCGAACTATCATTGTATAAACAATATGCGGAAACTATTGTATATAAGAAAACGCAGCAGTATATATTTTTTAACTTAAATCATGGAGTCAGGCGAAGTATTATATTACTCCATCTTGGGATACTGCCTTTAAAATCATTTACTTTTAATGGTATCCAAAGGAAAAAGCGAATAGTCTCTGTGATCTATGTAAAGGCGGGGTGCAAGACTTAGAACACGTGTTATTCGTTTGCCCAAACGTGAATGTCGTAGAAGCTAGAAAGAGATTTTTAAAACCAATCAGAACAAAATGTAAAATTAACTCTGTTCAGAACCTGATTTCTCTCTGTAAGGCACCGCCTAATTAATTTGTGTGTATTAATATGCTTACATTTTTTTAATCATTTTTAACTTTGTATTAGAATGACAATTTTACTATCCAAATGTAATTTTAATCTTTAAATATCTGTCGTTCTCAGTCGAGAACTAAATCAAATAAACTTAAACTTGAAACTTAAATATCCCGTCCATTCCGTCATTGGCTGAGTATGGTAATTGGCGTACGCACACAAATTATTCGATCGATGTATTGCATTGGTTTCGAAATGACACTTTTAATGTCTCTGATGTTGACCCGACAAGTTGGTTGTTGAGGCAAACCAGTTCAAATGCGTGGCAATTGTGTTTTTATAATGTAATGCCTGGTTTCACACAGACTAGACCAGATCCACGTTTTCCACATTCACATTCAGTCACCACATATTCTGTGGGTAAATTGTGCCAACAATGGTTGGAACACTCCTCTTTATCGTCAGTAAAACAACACTTGTCACTCTTGTCGAACAAAATCAATTTGGCCGATTTTATCCTAGGTCCTATATTCCTAGAACAAAGAGGTATATTTATGCTGCTTACAATGAAGTATGGAAACTTTCGCAGATTGAAGCAGCCCTTCGTCTGCGCCAAATTGACAAAGCAAATTTAGAAAAAGTCCTTGCAGTAGTCGACAATGGTATCAATAAACTGTCTTCACGCATTTATACCTTGGATAATATTGTTTCATCTGTTATTGATATTGTTCAGAACGATGTATCTGTGTTATATCATGGTCAAAATCAATTACGATCAGTGATGCAGTTTGCATGGACGTTACAGACTCTCAAAATGGGAAAAGTACCTTGGGATTACTTGAATGCTTCTGCTTTGTTTTTACCATTCAATCTAACTGATAAACAGAGATTTATGTCCATGAAAGACGCTACATACACGCTATTGCACATTGAACAATTAGAACACTTACCGTTCTCTGTGGCGAAGACAGATTCAGCTGCATGGTTAATTCATGGGGTTATCTCTCTCCCATTTTCGCTGTTTCAATTTAAATCTTGCATGAAACATTTCCCAATTGGCCGCTTTGAACCCCTGGGAGGTGCGTTTCTCCATGAATTATGGTCCCTAACTTTCACTTACAGATGTCATCGCGGAGGATAAGGAAGTTTTCCTAACAGGGGACGACTGCGATTCCACAGTAGGACATTCCCTAGTTTGTAAACATGTTAAGTTGCACGGCGCTTGTAATGTCTCTGCGCCTAATCTTACCTGTTTTTTTAAAGGAACTCCCGTCCCAGCAATAATTCCCGCTTTTACATTGCTTACTAACAGCAGTTATCTTATTTTGAATAACCACGACTGCTGTGGTTTACGGGCAGGAATCCCGTATATAGTAACAGTTTCACAACGTGTTACTTGTTGTAGCAATGTGCTTTTTCTGCCCCCTCGTGAGAAAGTAGATAGTTCCATTTGGCCTTCCATTCCGACTTTGAAAACAGATTTCAACAAATTAAGCAGGCTCAAAGCGCTATTGTTTCAGCAAGAAGTGCCTCTTACTTCGGCTCGAGAGACCTTCAAACTGCAGGTGGCTAGAACATCTAGTGAGCTTCAGTCACTTCTGAACACGAACTTCCCACTTCACTTTGGGGAGCTGATACATCAAATATTTAATGAGTCTGACACCAAAGGCCTTGCTCATTTTTTTAAACTTGTGGGATCCTGCCTTGTGACTTCTTTTCAGATGATATTTGGAGTAATACCGGCCTTTATTCATTCTATTTTTTCCAGGGTCTTCGGAGGATTCCCATTAATACTGGCACTAGCTGGTGGAATAATGTTCCTTCTGTTCCTACTATGCAATGGCTGCTCATCTTGTGGTAATGCACAGACCAGGCCAATTGCAGCTGTACCGTGACCGAATACAACAACTTTTTGGATGCTTGCCATTAGCAACGCTTAGCGTGAGTTATGGACTAACGTTTCACTTTGCCTACTTCACTTGCGTGCAACCTGTGTTTTACTGTCAGGGGTGCCACTTCTACTGGGCTTTGGATTTATGCCTCTCCAATACGTCATGTTCAGACCCGGATTATGACCAGTTAATGGGTCTCTTAGTGGCCCATGAGCAGGCCTGTTCTAGGGATGGACGTATGGCGCGTGCAGCTGCACTTGGAGTCTTGGCTGAAAGGAATATCTGTGTGGCTGCACAGAATCTATTGCGACGGAGCTTCCTCGAATTTCACGCAAGTTGCCCGGATATCCTCTTGGAAGCATCGGATTATGAGGAGCACGTCTGTTCCTTCGGCCTACTTGATTGGATGGCATCCCTTTTTTCTACTAACAATAGGGATGACCTTTTGGAACGAATTGCATTCTTATGTTCATGTACCTTGATGGATTCACCACCTCCATATTAATCACGCCTTCCGTGAAACGACAAAATTTGAAACGAAATACAAAAATCTTTTATTTTTTTATTTTTCCAATTTTATTTTTTTAAGTGCGTTTGAACTCTGCTTACCTTTGAACTCTGTTTTGGTCTTTTGTCTATATACTATGACCTTACCAAGGGGAGGGTGTTATATGGCCGTTAGGGTCATTGTCGACATTGCTAAATTGGCATGAGCTCTGCTTCCATGATGCTGCTTTTGCGCACGTTACTATATGACTTTATTTTGCAAGACTCTGTTTGTGCCTTTCACATGAGAACTGTCTGCTTTCTGCGTTCTCTGCCTGTTCCTGGAGTTTAGTCTGAACACGATGTGCAAGGTCGATAAACAATGCCCCTTGTTATTCTGTTCTGGTCAGTCCCTAGCACCTAGACAAAACACGCTAACACAGCCTCGCTGCTGGAAACTCATGCTTTGATATTACGGGGATGCATGTTGTTCTAGAGACACACTTTGAGAGGGACCTTTCCAGGGAGAAGAGCTATCCTGTTCCGATGATGTAAAACTTCCATCTAGGCACTAAGGTATAGGGTTTGCTGACAAAGCCCAGAGATCTTCCTTTATATAATAAACTTCACCTTACCAAGGGGAGGGTGGTTAGGCCTTATAGTCCTTTTTCCACTGTCTGTATATGATGACATCCCCCTTATATTCTATGGAATTGTAACAATGCTAACTGTTTTAGGTTTATGCATTTCACTGCTGGTAGTGGCTCGTATACTGCATTATAGAGCACAATAGTTAAAATAAACATTTTGAACTATATCAGTGACTCTGACAATTCTTATTGTGGACAAGTATGAGTGAATGAGCGAAAGGGTATGTCTTGCTACCGCGATTCCTGAGAAAGTCGGGAGTGTTGTGTTCTGGGTTGTCTAATCATTTGCAGCTTCATGATTATGTAGGAGAACGAATGAGACACTATAGCTAGTCGATTTGGGTATTTTGGGTACTAAGGTGGTAGGAAGGTTCAGCCCCTATACACTGAGGTCCTGTTTTCCTGCGCATAGTTCTGTGCATGTGCAGAATCCCAGCAACAGTGAAATGACCCGACCCAGGATTTAGTCATAACCTTTCATTGGTTATTAGAGAAGCCCTCTTTAGTAGGAGGATTTTAAACTTTTGTCCCCACTGTCATTGCTTTATTACATTTTTTCTGTTGTGTGCTTCAAATGGGAAGGAAGATCCCTTCTAGTATATGGAGTGAAACCCTGCAACAACTTGCCTTGCCAATATGGAGACTGAACTGTGAGAACAAATGGTGGCTTTTCAATGCTCAGAGTTTTTCTTGCAAATTCTATTTTGTGCCAAAAGTTGATGCAAGCATGGTGCTAAACTTGCTTTATGCTGCTGAGCAGCAGCCTCCTCTCCTTTGATCTGCGCAAAAAAAGACCTTATGGAGAGGTAACAAAGCACACACTTATATGTTTCCGAAAAAAGCTAAACTAGCTTTATCTAAATAAGCATGAATGGGCTTTGGGTGAAATCCTAACACTGAATGAAACCATGCACAAACAAATGACAAGTGCAATATTGTATATGATTTCACAAGTACATTATGAAATTACTGCAAAATTACACATTGTATGTAGTTTACACTTGGGATGTTGCACTTGCATTTAAATGTGCACAAGAGGGCATACTTTGAATACAAATCTCAATGAAAGCACTGCAAGGTGCTGCTAGCTTACCTGTGCACATAGTGGAATAATTATCATAATGGTAAAAAGATTTTTGTGGGCACATGCTTGTATGATGATAACATTGATGCATGACTCTTTCTAAATATGGTGCAAGCATCCCCAATTTTTCCTGAATTTTGCCAATGATGTGGTCTGGTGATACTAATGTTCTGGACTGACCTTAGTGAGTAGGTTGGACAGTGTTAGCCCATCTTTGCATTAAGGAATTCTGGGCATTTTCTTTGGTATGCTTTGAAAGTGATGCGTAGTGGCTTCTTTGACTATGATGGTGAGCATTACCTCCTTGTCCACCTTCCTCGCCGCAGTATTTGCACAATGAGCATTACCCTCCATAATCAAAAACTCCAAAGCCAAAGGTTGGCCAACTAGTTTCCCATTCCTCCAAGATGGTCAACGTCCCCTTCCCCATTAATATATCAAAAGGAAGTCATTCCCATCCACATCCTGTTTTTTAGTTTATGTACGAAACTTCAAGCCGAATCTTCAAGAAGGTAAGTGAAAAGTTAATGTAAATACTCGAGCAGAGGTCTAGCTATAGCGAAATCTTAGAAGCCCTCAATGTGAGGTCCTGCTGTAATGGACCCAGTGCAATGGTATGGTGCGTTCCGCTTGCGTGGGAGATCGTGCCTTAACCGATCTACACCTTAGAGCACGTGGTGCGGTAATTTCTTGCCCCGGGCATCCTTTACCTGAAGGTGAAGTCCTGCTCCAGCGGACTCAGAGGCAGCGGTGTTGAGCCCCCTCCTCGTGTTGTTCAGGAAGGGTGCAGATTTCTGGAATGCTCAGCATTAGCAAGTGTAGCAGGAGGCAATGGAGTAGAGGGCAATGCCCAGTCTTAATGATTTTGCTGTGGAGAGATGGGAGCAAGACATTGCGGAGTGTTATAATGTTGCTAGGAGATGGTGGTGCATATCTGCAATCATCAGGTGCGTCTCCTAGCAACTACATGAAGTGGGAAGTCCTGCGTTTGCACAGCATTTTCCAGAACACAATGGAGTCTGGGGAAAAAGCTACAGAGAAAACCCACAATGTGGAGGAGCCAGTATCACAAAGAGGATCCTCCTTCTTTGGCTGTTATACAATAGATGATTCAGGCAGCAGTGGCTGCTGTTTTACAGGAGGGGGAGCGTCAGCCTTCTCCAAAAAGATCTTGTTTGGAGTCAGTGACTACTGGGGATTCACACACTGATGATGACGAGATCAGAGAGAGATATGTACAAGGACAGGAGTTGAAAGAAATCCATCAGCACATCAGGCAACACTTAGATTTTCCAGAGATTGGTTTGCAAGAAGAGAGTGAAGATTTTTTTCACAATATCAGAGAAAAGAGCCAGAATCCCTGCCACTCCATTCATCAATTCAGAAAATGATGGTGGCAGAATGGAAATAGTTGGACAAGTATGCCTTTCCTAGGTTTTTGGCAAAGAGGTATCCTTTACAGGATTTTGCTGAGAAGTTTCCTGCATCCATCAAAGTGGATTCTTTAATTGCAGGCCTAGTGTCCCAGGATACTATAATTTCTGAGAATCTGGTGGATAAAAGGGTGGATAGGGCTGTGTAACATGTGTTGGCGGCATCAAACTTTGCAATTAGGGCTGCAGCATATTCATCCTATGCCATTCAATCACTCATGAAGGATTTTCAGTCACTAGCGGAGTTGATTGAGGGGAGGATAGTACTTCTAAATTGGCCTTGATGGAACAGCAAGTTAATTTGTTACCAGACATTTTTCTAGTGGAAAAACATTCAGGAGAATTCATACCGGTGGTGTCTCCTAAATGGTTCAACAAGTTCAGAGCCCATGTGAAATTCTAAATGATTGCACTCCAAAACATTCCCCCCTTTATAAACCAGGGGAATTTTCTAGCATCATTGGACCTAGAAGATGCTTCTCTGCATGTGAAATTTCCTCAGAGTTCTCAGAGATTTCCCCGGTTTTTGTGCAGGGCCGGCACTATCAGTTCAAGGTACTACAATTTGGATTAGCCTCTTTTGCAAGTTTTGTTTTAAAGTGTTGACTCCCCTAATAGAAATCATGCATGTTGAGGGGATTCTGGTTTTTCCATTTCCACATGATTTGCTAATTTCTGCTTCCTCTTTCCCTAAGGTGGAGCATCAGGTAAAGGATGTCTGCAGGGTGTTGCAGAATCACAAATTCATATCGAAGTAAAATAAGTCATGTCTCACTCCAACAAAGGTCTTGACTTTCATTGAGGCACATTACAAGACATTGGTGGGGAAAATGTTCCTGCCAATGGCGGGGAGGCAGACTCTGGTGGTGTAAATCCAGAGGTTATTAGAACAGCAATGTCCCCCTTTAGGCAATGGTTACATCTTCAGGGTCTGATGTCAGCTTCACTTTTGGTTCTTCCTTGGGCTCAGCTACATATGTATCCAATGATCAATCATTTACTATCTCACTGGCTGCCGAGTTCTCAGAATTTACACAGGGTATTCCCCTGATAGCACAATTGAGGGAAATTTTGAACTGGTGATTGAACAAGGAGAATCTGTCAGAAGGGCATCTGGTCCATGCAGTGCCATCTAAAAATTGTCACCACAGATGCCAGCAAGCAGAGTTGAGACACAACCCTAGAGGATTTGGCAGCACAGGGGAGATGGTAGAAGATCCATTCAGCTTGCTCATCCAATGACAAGGAACTGAAGGCAGTGCATTTGGGTCTCCTTGCATTTGCTCCTCAGTTAGCATGAGTCAGGAAATTTGCTGCTGGGCAGAAAAGGTTCTCAGTTCTTTAGCAGCAATTTACTTACCAGGGAAGGAGAACTGGGTGGCGGACAAGCTCAGTCTAATTTTTCCACCAATGAGCTCTTATCTTTGATGAAGGAAGAATTCCTGCAGTTGCAGAGGAATTTTAAGCAGCATAGGAAAGACGTGTTTGCCTCAGAAGAGAATACCAAGCTGCCAAGGTTCTGCACAATTATTCCTTGCCATGAGGCCTTGGAATTGGCCGCCATGTCGTTCAAGTGTGCGACGGGCTGTTGTGTGCCCTTCCCCCAATTCCTTTGATTCCCAAAGTCTTACAGAAGTACTCCCAAAGTCTTATAGAAGATCAGAGTGGACAGGGCCTATGTAATTCTGTTTGTTCCAGGGTGGCAAATAAGCCCGTGGTTTACCCTGTTGGTAGAGTAGGCAGTTCAGCCTCAGTGGGAGATTCCATGTCACCCCTCTAGTGGGTCCCCTGCTATCAGTCTACAGACAATGCATTATCAGGCCTGGATTTTGAAAGGATGAATTTCCTAACTAGAGGGTGTTCAACTGTAGTAGCAGATTTGATCCAACACTCTAGGTGCCCTTCTACATTGAAAGTGTATGCCAAACATTGGGCGCATTTTGTCAAATGGTGTATAAAGAAAGGTTTCGATTCTGAGGATGTGGACCCAATTAGAGATCTTGATTTCTTATCAGATGCTTTTGCTTTTAGATTGGCCACTTCGACTATTAGAGCTCAGTGGGTAGCTCTTAGGGCTTTCAAAAGTCACTTGTTTGATCATTTGGATCCTCTTGTGACACGATTATTGAAACCCTTGCTTTGAAAAGACCTAGACCTAAGGAGACAGCTCCATCATGGGACTTACATTTGGTTTTAAGAGCTCTGCAGGGGGTGCCTTTTGAACCTTTGGAGTCAGTGGTCTTAAAGTTCTTGAAACTTAAAGTGGTGTTTTTAGCGGCTATTTCTTCAGACAGGATAATAGGTGAGTTGGGCTCTTTCTTGAGATCTGAGCCATTTTTGAGGATTTTGTCAGACAGAGTGATTTTGAAATCTAACCCCCCTTTCATCCCTAAAGTATCCTCGTATTTTCACAGGTCTGCAGAGGTGGTGTTGCGAGTGTGTTTTCCTGATCCTAAATCAGATGAAGAAGCTTTGATGCATTTGTTAGATGTGAAGAGGGCATTTTTGGTTTACCTTACCAGAACAGAGAGTTTAAGGAAGGTTGACAGTCTTTTTATAACTTTTGGGCCTGTGAGAAATAGTTTGAAACCCTAAAATTCTACCTTGAGTAGGTGGATTAATCAAGCAATTCTGTTGGCTTATGAGACCCAAGATAAGGAAGTGGGAGTCAGATTCAAGGGAGAACAACGAGGGCTATATCCACTTCCTGGGCTGCATTTAAAGGTTTGTCCATGGAGGGAATTTGCAATGTAGCCACATGGGTGTTGCCTCATACGTTTATGGAACACTATAGGTTGGAAGTAGGGGGAGGAGTTTCTATGCCTTTTGCTATTTCTGTACTGAATTTAAGGATAGTTGGATGTAGATGTGATGGAACATATTGTGATATTTTGGAATAAAACATGAATTATGCAGTTATAGTCCATGAGTATATGTTTTCACAGGGATAATACATGAAGCCAATTGTAGCTTTGGTATCAGCTCATTGTGTAAATACTGGTGTGAGGGAGATGGACGGGGAGTTAATGCCCCTGTTAGACCAGGGCTCGGAGTAATGAAGATTACCTGCAAGTAACCGGGGCATTCAGGCAATCATGTTGCTGGGCTTTACACATTTTGTAGACTTTCAAAGAGAAATGCGGGGAAACTTAAGAGTAGCATATTGTTTCACATCAGACTGGATATTTTCTGGGTCATTATGTCTTGCAGGCTCTGCGGTCCGGGTACAGCAGTATGCACTGTATCATGTGGAGGAGTAAAGTACATGTTTCTCACCATCTTGTTGGGTTAAAGTGATGGAGTAGTTTAGTTTTTTACCCCCATGAATTTTATTCCTTTTTAGGTCTTGTCTGAGCCAGCGCATGCGCTGCTCTGGCGAGACACTTAGTGAGTGGGCTTTAAAAAGCTGACCACAGCTTTTTGGGTGGCATAGAGCGTGCGGTTACGCGCACAGTAACGAGCAGAGGCACCATCTGGCTTTCCTCTCTCGTCATGGTGCGCGCACATCGCACACCACTCGCCAGACGTGACGCTGCAGCTGCTTTCACTTTCGCGCGCTAGAAGGGACGGCAACAGCGCGCGATCTTGATCAGTTTCACTTTCACGGCCGCGTCACTTTCATGGCCGCGCGGCCAATGCTTGTTATTTTTGTCCCTGCTTGCATCTCTTTGTCGGCCCCTTTGCTCCCCTTTGCTCCCCGTGTACCTCTTTCCTCTGTTTCTCCCCGGCTCCCTCCCTCTCTCTGCCCCTTTCCCTCTCTTTCTGCCCCTCTCCCTGTGCTCCCCCTGTGTGCCTCCCATTCCTCTGTGCCCGTCTCTTCCCGCCCGGCTTCGCCAGCTCCCCACGGGCACTGATGAAGTCTTCAGGCCCGCAGGACTCGCCAATACTTCCGAATAAATAAACACAGATTTAGCGTTGGCGGCTTTCATTACCCCGGGTGGGGGGTGAACAGTGCATCGGATACAAACATCCCCACCAACATCTCCTTTTTTAATATGCTTTTTTTAATTTGCTTTGAGGAATGACTGACAAGCCTGACACCCGATTCGCTGAGATTAATAGAAACGACACAATATTTACGCGGCGCTGACGAACAATTATCCTGCCATCTATCTCTGAGATTATCTTCCTGATTGAAAACTACTCATGCGTGTAATCGGAATTATTTGGAATTAGAAGGGAATTTATGGCCTTGCTCCTACTGTCCCGATCCTGTCCTCCATCTTTTTCTGTCTCATTATCCCTTTTTCTCGCTCCCTCCCCTGAGTCCTCATATAAGCACCTTCCTAACTCCTTCCTTCCTTTCTTTTTCTTCCCCTCTTCCCTCCTTCCTTCCTTTCTTCCCTCCTCTCTTCCCTTTGTTCACTTCTCTCTATCCTCTGCTCTCTTTCTTCCTTTCTGCCATCCTACCTTCATTCGTTCCTCCCTCCCTCCTGCTTCATTCCATCCTTTTTTTGCTCTTTCTTTCCATCTTTCCATGTCCTCCTCTCTTCCCTCTTTACTTATACCCTCCTTCCTTCCTTCCTTCCTTCCTTTCTTCCCTCCTTCCTTCATTCCTTCCTTCTATCGTTCCTCCCTCCCTCCTGCTTCATTCCATCCTTTTTTTGCTCCTCCCTCCCTCCTGCTTCATTCCATCCTTTTTTGCTCTCTTTCCATCTTTCCCTGTCCTCCTCTCTTCCCTCTGTTCCCTCCTCTTTTCCTACCCTCCTTCCTTTCTTCCTTCCTTCCCTTCTTCCCTCCTTCCTTCATTCCTTCCTTCTATCGTTCCTCCCTCCCTCCCTCCTTCCTTCCTTTCCCTCGCCTCTCTCTCATCACTCCCTGCCCTTCCCTTTCTACCCTCCTGCCTTCCTCGTCTACAGAGTACATTGTGGACTGTGTCGTCGTGCATCTCTGTGTTGTGAATCCTGGAACATCTCCCTCGCAGCAGACACCGCAATAAGTCCCAACGATTACTAACCCCATAAGACTGGGACCTGGATAACTAAAGGCTTGTGGTATCTGATGCGTGCAACGTGCAAACGCAGCACTATACTAACATGTCGCAACTCAGGAATTAGGTCGCTACGTAGGTGGGCTTGAACTCGAAATGCCCAACAGATAGAGAGCTTGTGTCATACTCTTCTGAATAGGACATTTCACAGGACGCACACTACAGGGTAAGACACTGCATGCTTGCCATTGTTTTAGTTGCACTGTAAGAGGAGCCACATACAGCAGTCAAGGATAGATTGTACACTGTAATTCAGATGCAATGTTTTGGATCTTTAAGCCGGTCAATAATTTCCTCATATCTTTCTCTGGAGTTTGCTTCTCAGAGATGATGGTACAGTGAGGACAGATAATGTACATTGGAGGTATGCAAGACATGTTTTAAATTGAAACCTATATAGACGATCATAAGAAAGAACAAGCATTGGCATAGCCAATAGGTCTCGCCTTTGGGACCTTATAAGTGTTTAGTTATCCAGCACAATATCCTTGGTGCAACAACATCAAGTGTTGCATGGCTAAACACTTATAGGGTCCCAAAGGCGAGACCTATTGGCTATGCCAATGCTTGTTTGGTTAGTCGTTGGTGACAATGAGGATGGTTCATGTTATTCGGAAGGTGTTTTTTTCTGTTTCTGCCTGAGTGTTTTTGTCATCCAGTATTTAACCTCATGTAGGCATTCCACTGTTGGTTTGGCAGAACTGATAAAAGGGTGTCTGTTCGAAAAACTAATTGGCTGTCTAAATGTATTATTTAGATGTACAATAAATTAAAACCATTACAGAAATAAAGTTGGCAACCTCCTAAATGCAACAAGTACCTAAAGTAACAGTTTAAATGAGCACAGTTAAACAAAACACCTAAATGAGCATTTAACATTGTCGAAACAGCTAGCATGACAAGTCCTGACCTTATTAAGTGAAATTAAAATCATGCTAATCACAGAAGTGTGCATTGGAAGGAAAAGGAACTTTTTGGTTTCAGAGAAGCGAAAGGCCTGCAGTGCAGCCTAGACTTTTTTTTCCAGCCACCATTTGACTACCAGCCAAGACAAGGATAGTATGTTAGGTGACATCTTCCCGTTCCCTACCCTACCCGCCCCACTCACCTACCCCCGCCATACAAGACGTCTACTGGCATTTACCACCTGCTTAGACACAAATATATGCAGTAACACCCCACCCCGCCCCTGAATAGGGTATACTATATGAAATTCCTCCCAGAAATTCTGAGTCTGCACAGTTTTTCAATCCTGAGTGGTTTAATTCTTAATTACTGGAATCCCATATGCAGATTTCGCGCAGTAACAGTAATGTCAGCCATTGGGAATCTCCAAATGGAGTGCTGCAGAACTCAAAATTGAGGCCTTACCCTAATAACCTTTTTATGTTTTAAGTTTAAGCTCATAAAAGGGTGCAGATACAGACAATCTTATAGATAATGTCTCTGAACAGTCATAAACCTATGATTTTGTGTATTTTCCCAACACTTCCAGTGGGAATACCCTTTATCTAACTTCTTAATCAAATTTGCTACAGCAGACGATTCTGTCAGTTGGAATGTCTGTACTATTATACTATTGAGTCAAGTGGAATTTGTGGTAGCATAGATTGTAATTCTAAATATGTGAATCACCATTTTGGGATTTACAACAGCCAAAAACACTTCTTCGGGCTGTAAATTACACTTTCAACAGCAATAATTTTAAAATCAAATCCAGAGTGTGTGTTTTCAGTTTTTTACATTCACTGTCAAACCACTTACCTAAATTATTGTTATTATTTGTTGTTTTTTCCCTTTTACATAACACTGCTTCCTTAGTGACACTGTGGATGATGGATGAGGAAGCATGTCCATGTTACTGTAAGCCCAATTTGTGTTGGGAGGCATCTATCTAGCTGTATATGTATTTAGGAAGCCCAACCAGGAACGTACTAATCCCTTATTCTTAAAATAACGCCGGGCCGTCTGTTTCAAAACCGCGCGACAAATTAAGTTGGTTTTTCTGGATGCATCCAGTGGCATGAGGGTGGACAACTCTTTCCACTAAATTAGAACGACGGTGGACCCCGAATATATATGGGCCATCGCCTGCCTGGCCGCCCTGAGTTGCCAGTATATATTTTTTTGTTTACCACATTACACAGAGTGACTATAAATAATTTTTGGTCCTGATGAATGCCCTGGAACCCCGTTTGCGGACCACAGTGGGCAGAAACATGTCGACCTTTGACAATTGAAAAGAGTATATATTTTTTCCTAACCCTGGTCCTCTCTTTTAACCCTATCCTCAGTGGGCCACAGAAAAGAGTTTATTAGGCACCCTGGAGGTAGTTTTAATCACCACTGTATATTTATTTTTTTGCACTCTGTGCCTCGCTTACCCCAAAACCATCACTCATCATAAAACACCTCAGCTCCTCCCCGTTTGGAGAGTCATAGCCCACACCTTGGACTTTGCAGCCTGGGTGTGAGGAGGGAACCCCATGATGAAGCATGTCACCGTTGGGTGAGTGAGGGTTCTTGTCCTAGAAGGATCCTTTCCCCAGCAGTTCTGTCACATATTCACTTCTACATACCTGTTTTTTTGTCAAAACACCAGACATACTTCTTTGTGAGTTTTTATGTATTTAGGAAGCCATTTGCCTTGCATTCATTTCTTCTTCTGAAGAGTGGATGAATATTTCAACGCCCTCCGAAAATCACATTCCGCAAAGAAATGGAAAGATTCTTCAGTATGTTTTTATTTTATTGCCTCCACTGACATGTGTTATTAAAATGGCTATATTTAGTCATGATCTCTCAGAGAGAGTGTTTAGTAACGAATATAATAATAGACTCTAATGTGTCTAAGCCCTTTATGTCATGGTAAATGAATTACCTTGCTGCACCTGATGGCACAGAAATAAATCACCCAGAGCTACAACATTTTAACCTCTAGTTAATACTGTGCACGTATAAGGTGTGTCATGAATTTAGTAACCTGTTACCACTTTAATTGCGCTGAATGTGTAACGATTTCTCTGTGAAAGGGAGACCTTAGATAGTTAATTTTTCACATGAATAGACATGTTTGCCTCTTCTTTATAATGTGATGACATTCTTTATTAATACACTACACAAGGAACCCTTCACAGTGTGGGCCACCGGAGTGTATTTAAACAGCAGCGTCTGCGTACCTTGGCCATTTTATTTTCCAGTAATTTCCCATTTCGGGCCTTTGTCTAAAAGGTTGAAAAAATACTTCAAATGCTCCCTCCTGTGTAACAGAAAAACTCAATGATTTGACTTAATGGGTTGAAATAGATATTGTGTGTATAATTATTCATTTAATAAATTCTGAATAGTGCTGGGGAACATATTTGATGCGTCTCTGCAGTTCACAACGGAACAGATTAGGAATAAGACAACAGAGCTTTGGCGAATAACGGGATTTTTTACCTTATAGAAGTGCAGATGGATTTTAGCATTATTTTCCCATTGCCAGATTGTAATATATTTCCTGATTGCCTATGTAGCACCAGCTTTTTAACAGACTAATCAGTGCAAAATATGCTTTCACAATGGTAATTCGTCAGGCAGTGAAAATGTTAGTGCAGTATTGCCCTGGCACTAGTGCAAGCTATCCAATCCTTTATTCAGGCGGGGGGCACTTTCTGCGAGAATTATTTGTTTGCTAAGAAGGTGGGCCTGCTCACGTGCTGGATTTGATGGATGATGTTGATGCATGATGTTGAGGTCGGAGGGATAAAGCTATTGACAGGTCTGGTCACAGGAAGTCTGCCTCCACCTCTGAACTTGGTGGTAAAACCATAACACAGTTTGATGTTAAATAGGAGGGGCCTGAGGTGAACAGAGGATTCCACCAATAGAATTGTTGAGCAGGAAGTAGGTCCTTCCGACCCCTCTGTGACCGGAGAACCTTGGATTAGCCTGCTCTGCTTCATAAAAAAAACAGTTTCTGGCAAATACACAAGTCTTCCTGGCTGCATAGATAGAAGCACTACAGAGTTTGTCTTCAGTCACTGTGCAGAAGCTGCACACTGCTCTCTGAACTTCTGTTTAGAGCTATTGGTCGACCTGGCGATGTGTCTCATGACTGGCAGAGAGGTACATGCTCTAAAACAGGTTCGTGCTCAAACTTCTCGCCAGGAGGAGGTGGTGCAGCCCAAAGAAAGCATAAGCTCCCTTCAGACTCTTAGTTAGAGCCAAGTGTTCATAATGTCTCAGATTGTGATGTAGACTTGCCAAACAGCAATGGTTCAGATGGAACAAATCTTCCTGAGGAGAAACGAGGGAGTCCTGAGTAAAGCGAATTAAAAAATGCAACCTAGGTAAGATGATGGCTCTCACATGGTAAATTCTAAGGTTGAGAGCCGTTGGGGAAGACCTGTAGTCAGGTTTAGCTCATAACAGTCAAGCATTAGCAGTTCGATTTTGTACCATTTGAGATGTATTGTCATTGGATCTGTAGCCATAAGTTACCAAAGTGCTTTAATAGATGGAGTCAGAAGGTTTGTGGTAAACCATGGCTTGTGTAAACCACAAACTGAATGTCATCAGGGACAATTGGAATGTTAAGGTAAAGAGATTACTGTGTATTGCGAGTGACTATGCATTATTGTAATCTTTAAGTGTAAAAGAAGCACATATATCTAGAAAAATCGGTCAAATCAAGATTTTCTCAATTTTTTATATCTGACATTCTTTTACACATGTAATATGTTTTATAAATAGCTGACTACTAGTTTTAAAATATGTTCTTTCTTTGTTTTCCTCCTAAAACTTAAATTGCAAAGTGATTTCCCTTTTCCCCTAATATATAGGTTAACCAAACATGATTAGGTTTGGCCTTTTTAGTCATTGGTTATCTGAAGTTTATCCACATATTGTATCAATCTAGTTTTAAATTTGGCTCCTGTGATTTGAGAAGTACATCATGCCTAGTTGCATCCTGCAGCACCTCTGAGTGCTGCAGTCTCTCAATAGACACAGAGAGCCATGGATTCAAATTTTAGAGCATGGTCTGAAACATGCTCAATTGATTTAAAATAGAATGCTCTAAATGTTTCAGCATTAGACCAATCTGTAACGTTTATAATCTCTTGCAATCTTCTTCTGCACTAAAAACCTTGGTAGTCGTAGCACCTCCTAATAAATGTGTCTTAAACACCTCAAATAGAGAAAGATTCACTTCTGCCTCTTTTATGACCACTTAGAGATAAGAGCAGAGATAAGGGCCGCCCTTGACAGAGGAGGGGCAGCAGCTCTTGTTCTGTGAGATATATCAGCGGCCTTTGATGCTGTTGATCACGGACTTTTGATCAACCGTATCACCTCTCTAGGCATCATGAACAGGGCTAAATCTCTGCTGGCATCCTTTTTGTCTGAGCGCATTCAATCAGTTAGCTTAGGAAATTTCAACTCTTCCACCTTCTCTCTTCCAGGTGTGATGCCACAGGGCTCATCCATCAGCCCCACACTATTTAATATTTACGTCACTGATTTGGCACGGGTAATTAAATCTTTTGGCCTTGCTCTCACTTCCTACGCAGACGATACTCAAAATATTTCTGTCCGTTTATAAAAACGGGCAGATGTCTCGGTCAACTTTCATGATGGTATGCTAACAATCAGCTCATGGATGTCCAGACATTGCCTCAAATTGAATTCTACGAAGACTGAGGTGATTGTGTTTGGAAACTTATTCCCTGTCTAGTCCTCTTGCTGGTGGCCAGATAAACTGGGACCTCCGCCTGTCCTAGTGGCCAAGGTGAAATATTTTGGTGTCATCTTAGATGACAAGTTGACCTACAAATTTCATGTCAACTGTTAGACTTGGCATCTTTTGGCGTGTTTCCCCTGACTTTTTGCTTTCTGACCTCCCGGTTTTGACTCTGTTTTTGCTGGCGTAATGATTCTGCGCACTTTCCTCACTGCGGTCCAGTGGGAAAGTGCAAGTGCTCCTGTATAAAATGCGTTATGGATTGGTGTTTCCATGATTGGCCTATTTGGTTTATGTGTCAGTCCCTTGTAAAGTGCACTGCGAGTGCCAGGGCCTATAGACCAAAGGCTGTTGGTGGGCTGCAGCACTGGATTGTGCCACCCACGCAAACAGCCCGTAAAGTGTAACTCGGGCCTGCCATCGCAGAGCCTGTGCGCAGCCTGGGGCTGCCATGTCGACTTGGCAAGTGCACACACTTGCAAGTCCCTAAACCTTCCCTTTGCTGCATGTTAGTCACCCCTAAGGTAGGCCCAAGGTACCCCTGTGGGCAGGGTGCGGTGTATGCGAAAGGTAGGACATGCCCGGGTGTGTGCGGCATGTCCTGATAGTGAATTACAGCCTAGTTCGTTTTTCACTATTGCAAGGCTACCTGTTCCCCTAGGCCAGAACGGGCGGTTTTGATTATTACAGTATATAATCCTAACTGACCCGGGAACATGGTAGAAATTCGAGTTTAGTATGCCTGGACTCAGAATGATAAAATGCAGCTTTTAGTGAAGTTGGTTTTAACATTCTGTGTTTGAAAATACCACTTTTAGAAAGTGGGTATTTTCTTGTCTAACCATCCAAGCCTGCCTCTGCGTAGGTTGTGTATTCCTTGTCTGGAATGTGAGTGACCGGGGCTGGGGGATGCCAGGAGACAGGGTGAGTCAGCGCAGGGCTGAATAGCCAGATCGACCTGTAGATGGGTGGGAGGGGTCGCACCTGGGCCCTGAATAGGACAGTGCCTTCCCTCCACAATGCTGGCTCCACCTCCTGTGGTGCGTCTGATGTCCCTGGCCTACTCACTGAAAGAAGGGACGGAGACTTGTCAACAAAGTGCTCCAGAACTGGTTTGGACTAGGCAAAGGCCTCTCTGCCTTCAGAGAACAAAGGAATTTGGGATATAAATATTGGGGCCCTGACCCCATGAATTTAGATCTCGCTGGAATCAAGGAACCTGCCAAGGCGAAGCGCTGGAAGAGCTGCCAGGAGGAGTACTGCCCCTTTGCTGTGTCGTTGCTTTGTTGGGTTGGCCTGCAGCTGCTGCTTCTGCCTTGGGCAGTGAAAGGACTGGACTGAACTTTCTACAAACTTGTGCTGAGTATCTCCAAGGGCCTGGAACCGAGCTGGCCTCCTGTTAAGAAGTCTCAGGGACTACAAAGACTTCACAAGCCTCTGGGTACCGCTTCTGGAACGCTGTTTCAGTCGCCACAGAGGAAGGGAACCGCAACCGACTCCGTCAACCGAATCCATCCCTGGCCGGTGACCTGTTTGCACCGCGAGACCGCATCGCCCCGCTTCGCATCGCAACCCTGGTCTCACCGTGGGCGGCGTCCGACGCCGCCAACATCGAGCCGCTGCTTGCACCGTGACCTGTGGGCACCGCAGTTCGCATCGCATCGCTTCACTGGGCCAGCCGGACCAGACCGACACTGTCGCTGCAACTGGCTCAAGAGTCGAGACCGCACCGCATTTGGGGCACCGCTCGCACGTCTGCGACGCACCGCTCCGAATCGCACCGCTGTCCGACGCCAGCTCCCGCACTCCGGCTAGGTCGCCTGCATCGCAACCTGTCAGCACCGCATCAAGCATCGTCTCACCCTGCATCGCACGCCTTGGACTCACCGACTCCGTCTGCACGACGCTCATCGAGCCGCTGCCTGCACCGCATCGAGGACACCGCACCTTGCATCGCTCCGTCTTGCACCGCAACCGCGACGAACGCCGACCGGCTCGTACACTCCGTACCAGCCACAACGAGAAAGGTACTGTAACCGAGTCTGTTCATGACTCTGCTGGCCCGTATCGGCGCGGTCGGCTGGAACTGTTAGACTCTGTGGTTTTCAGCATCACGGTAGGCTCGGACGGAGCTACCGACTCGTATGAACTTTGCTTTTGTGCTATTCCTGCAAAGAAGAAGTTACCGTATCAAGTATTCATTCGTAAAGTATAGTATTGTGGATTTTTGTCGTAATTGGTCTTGTCTTGAGTATATAAAATATTGGTTATTTTTCTAAACTGGTGTGGTGTCCGTTTGTAGTGCTTACACTGTATTACTGTTGGTTATGTGCAAATGCTTTACACACTGCCTCTGAATTAAGCCTGACTGCTCGTGCCAAGCTACCACGAGGGTGAGCAGGGGTTATTTCACGAGTGTAACAACCCTTACCCTGACTAGGAAGAAGGGTCCCTACTTGGACAAAGGTGCAAGCCCTTGCCAACTAGAGATCCCATTTCTAACATCAACTCTCTGGTCTCTTCCTGTTTTTACATTCTTAGAATGGTAAAGAAACTGTTTCCTTTTATTCCAGCGGAAGCAAGGATGACATAATTTCTGCTTTGGTCATGTCCAAGGTGGATTATTGTAACAGTTTACTGATCAATGCCCAGGAAGCGGTTCCAAATAAACTACAGATTGTACAGAACACAGCCGCAATGATGCTTTCTGGTACCCCTAAACTCAATTTTGTATCTCAGGTCATTAGACAACTTCATTGGCTACCAATTATACGCTGAATAAAATTTAAGGCGCTGTGCATCGACTATAAGGTGATTCACAATACAGGTCAAGTGTTTTTGAAGCACTCCTTGCAGATATACACGCCTGGCAGATCTCTGCGCTCCTTAGGGGCAAACTTGCTAACCCTTCCCAGAACCTACAGAACCAACTGGGGAGACTGAAGCTTTGTCGTCGGAACTGCCAAGTTATGGAACACCCTTCCTCCTCAGATCAGAGCCCTTCCCACTCTTATTGCTTTTAGGAAACAATTAAAAACCTGGCTTTTCACACAAGTAGGCTTTTTTTCCATCCCAAGAGCAGACAGCACCAAGACACCTTTTTGGTGTACATGCGCTCTACAGGTCGCATTAACATAACATAACATTAGCTTTAGCTATAGTACCCGAACACACAGCCTTAAAAGGCACTTCCTCTTTCTACCTGAACATATGAGATCAACAATTGATCTACACATGCAGTTCTATTCTCCTGAACTATCCTCTCATATTCCTTAATAAACCTTACCCTACATAACTTTGGATAGTCATCGAATCGCAGATAAAAAACTGATTCTGACATTGGTTTCGTTCTCTTCCAAATCTCAAAGAATATTCCGTTTAGTTGGTAAAATCTACTACTAAATTCTAATGCCTTCACATCAGAAAGTCTCATGAAAGATATTAAACATAGCAATGTTACTAATTTCCCAGATAACGTTTGCACACTCAAAGATGTATGATTTGGCCATCTCTCAAATAACTTGAAAATAAAAGCTAAATCCTAAATGCTCTCATCCTCGATCTTGGTGGCCTTTCCTTTCATAACTCTCCAAATCAAAGGGTTTCTGCCTATTGACAACCCCTCTAGGAGAGAATACCCTACTGCTATAACAGACCTGTAGGAATTGTTCATTCTATAACTCAATCCTTTACCAAATAACTCACTTCATCTGCCTCCATATGATCAAAACCCCTTGCCATGCACCAATGTGTCTTGGTTTGTATCTCTTTCTAGTCCCTGGTGCCCAATATTACTCTTACACTTATAGCCATAAGCCAGTGTTTCGTTTTGAGCTGGTGGTTGCCAGTGGAGTCCACCAGCACTTATTTTTTGGAAACTGCCACTTACCTTTTTCTGCATAAGACCTTTACCAAGAACAAGAGAGGAAAAAGCACATAAGGGTGAAATTATGAAGGAAGAGAAGTACGGACACCCACTCAGAAAGGCAGAAAGCAGGAACCTGCAATAGGCAGATAAAGGTGCAGGAAGTGTCTGGTGGTCCGTTAAAGAAGCATGGGGTGGAATCGAGACTATGAAGCATTGGTATTTTGCACGTCAATGTTTAAAACACTGACCACTGACCACGGGCTCTGAGCAGAGGATTGGACACTAACACTCATTATTTTACAAATGAAGCACTGCCCAAGTCCTAACATGTAAAGTAACACTCTGCTTCCTCATCAGTTACAAGGGCTATCGTCTGGATGGTTTTAAGCCCATGCTGCCCCTCGATGTGCTGTACCCTAGCTTCTCCCAGGCATCTACCAGCCAGCTGCTCTTTCCACCTGAACCAAGCGTGCCACAAACATGACTCTATTTCCTCCTTTCCTTGCATGTCTGCATTCTTGCTTCATACCCACTGTTTTACCATTCCTCTCTCATGAACCCTGTAGAAGCTGGAGCCCCCCCCCCCATATTCTGAAAACGGGCAATTGTCAGGTCATTTAACCAGTAACTTGTCACCACGACCAGATGAAGTCAATGTCTGCCAACACACATCGCCTTATGATAAGCAGGTATTGTCACAATGTTTCTTACTGTCTCTCAGCATTTATTTGTTTAAGTCTGAAGGTCTGATTATGTCTCTCTTTATTGCACTCATTGCATTTTGAGTCTTTGTTTGTGCCTGTCAGTATCCCCCTTTTCTTTCTCTCTCTCTCCAATTGTACCTTTTTGTAGCTCTCTCTCGTTCTCTCTTTCTGGCTTTCTCTCTTTCTGTCTCCCTTTCTTTCTGACCCTCTCTCTTTCACTCTCTCTCTCTCGCTTTGTCTCTGACTCTCAGTTCTTTTCCCACCTTTCTTTCTATGACTTTCTATTTGCAACACCGTGTCTTATTATGGGAGAGTACAGATTTTAAAGGAATTAGCGTTTTTATTTGCTCACATAAATTGAGAGGAGCTGGCTTGTTTACAGTGACTACTAGAGGAACTTTCTGGCGTTCTCTGTTAATCCAGCAAATTATTGCTCTCCCTTTTTTTAAATGGGTAAGTGTCTGTCTTTGGGCTGTCACTGTTTCCTCAGCTCCGGTTCACGTGTTAAGACAACAGGACGACAGACACAAATTACACTACTTAAATGTAATTCAAGCAAGAAAAGAAAGCATTTCATGCTATTGATAGTGCCTATACGCAGCACAAAGGCACCTTTTCTTGATCACTGGTTTATCAATTTGCTGTACACAGATTGTTGATGGTACCTCTGGACGGGTACTCAGTGCATACAGGAAGACCATAAAATACAACACCATTTACTGTTTGCCTCTCTTTCTCTTTATACACCCATATCATAATGAAGTCAGTGTTGAGTCCAGATCAGTGGCATAGAACGCGTTCCATGTGTTCTCATGAAAAACAAATAAATGTCATGCGTCCCCTTTCCTCTGTAGAGAATGTTAGCCAACATTTGGTTACAGAAGGCACCCATCACACTTGTCTCTGGTGTCGCTGCACCTGCTGCACTGTTGATACCCATACCCCTGATCTGCAAATGTGCAACTGTCTGTTCCTGGGAAAGCAACATATTTGTATCATTGCAAACCTCAGTATAGATTTTTTGTCCCCAGTGAGGCCTTCTCCCCACCTAGCGAAACAGATCACTCACCATTGGCCTAAATGATCTTTCAACATCCAACACAAGGCTTACTCCCTACTTCCAACCCGCAGATAACAGTTCCCTTCCATGCCTCCTCTATTCATTTTATTTTTTTGATATTTCATACTGCTGGAAAGACATAGCTTGCTTCCTATTCCCTGTATAAATCTTGTAAGACCTGCACCTAAAGGGACCTTTTCACAAGGGGTAAATATACATATGTATAGTATTTACTTTATGTGTATGTTCATTACTACACCTAGGGGTAGCCCCAAACCTTTGTTGCTATTCACCATTTCTGAGTATAGATTTAAACTTATAGGTAGGCTTGACAGTTCCCACCACTCAAATTAGGAGATGGAGGTCCCTACAAAAGGATTCATGAGTGTAAAATGATTACGAGTAAGTTTGCACACAGAGGTGGTGATTAATGCAACTGTGGCAGAGATCGCCCTATGGGAAAGTACATGGTAAATTATTGAAGTGTAATATTAATTTAAATATATATATATGTTAATAAAAAATATTAATTGAAACATATTTTAAAATGTGTATTTCAACCTAGAACTAATACAATAAAATGGTACAGAATATTAATGTATCCAATTAAATGTATATTAACTAAATTAAATATAATAATTTAGGGGCCCATTAGGATGTCGGGCGGAAGCACTACCGCCGTGCTGGCGAATGTAAAAACCACCAGTCACCGCCTGCACGCAGCAGTCCACACGCCCGCCCGATTACGATGCGAAAAGTCAGCCAAACACCGCCGGCAAGCCAGCGACACCGTCCGCCATCAAAGTGCGCCCGTACACGTAGCGGCGCAGCACAATTGACACACACCGTCCGACGAAACACGTACCGCCCGGCGTACAAATTACGATGCCGCACACAAACTGAACCCACGGCTAAGAGACACCGTACGTCAAACCGAAGCGGTAACACGAACGCCGAGCACGGACACCGAAGAAGCGGCACCCCCGAGCATGAATCCAGCACTGCAGGCCCTCCCTATGCTCTATCTGATGCACCACCAAGGACGCAACGTACCGCGAAGACGCAGGTAGGCACACATACAACAAGTGCACGCAAACAGCGCACACAGTGCAAGGGCGGAAAAAGCGGACAACCCCCCACCCCCGCGTGTACACGACACATCTACCATAGCACCCACATATGACACACAGGCCAAATTGTAACATCTCGTAACACATGTGTACACACCACCTGGGACTAGGAACCAACCACCCCGTCACGGCCCCAAAGCGGCGATGACGCTGCCACACATGCGCACAACGCAGAGGCCAACCGCAGCGCCATGCATGCGTCGCACACAGACACAGGGACACAACCAAGCAGCACACACACCAGCCCCACCCCGAACGCACATGACACGTGACAGGCCTGCCACAGACATGTCCCCAACGCCCAATTCACGGACAACACCCAACGTCACACAACCGACGCACACATGTCAGTGAAGTCACGCAACAGCAGGACACACCCCAGTGCAACAAACATGGCGAAGCACACTGCGGCGGCAACACCAACTAGGAGAAGCAGGGCCCCTTCGGGAAGAGGAACGCCAGTACCACACTGAAACACCCATACCACCCTGCACATATGAACAAGACATACAAAACGGAACACCAAAGAGCCCGGGGACCGACAACAGGTGGCCCAAGAATAACACTCACACACAAGGCCCAACGCAGAGCGGAAAGGCAGCCTGCCGCCCACACAAGGGAGAGCAGACAGCACTGAATGACCTTCCATTCCAACTCCGAAACCACAGCCCTACGAAAGAAGCCGGTGAATACAGCCATTGTCCAATAAAAGACCAACACAGGCATGCAGAGGAGACCGACCACAGGGCAGATAGCGCATATCACAGAAGAACACAACGGACGGGAAAGAATAAAGAAAACACTCCCCCATGTCGGCCCCATGCAAGTTAATTGGAAGGAGTCACACATCACTGACCTTGAACTGTCTGAGAAGCATGTGGGATGAGGGCCCGTGTCCTCCGCACAAGCCAACAGAACACAAGTCCTGTCTCCCTACGACTACACAGAGCTCACAGCAACCTCGGAGCGTGCACATTGCAGACTGCACACACAGCCGGAGCACGCCACCACAACGCACCGCTGCAAAATGGCAACCGCAACACACCTACCCAACTACGCCGGACAGGTCAAGCTGTACAAAACCAACCTGATACATATATTGGGATGCGAACTCCTGTCCCTGCTGAACGTCAGTTACCGACTGACTTACCGCATCACATTGTTCAGCTGCGTCATACCCGTCTTCTACTGTCGGAGGTGTCCCTACCAGCATCCCGTGGAGATGTGTCTCTCCAACCCGGCATGTCTAAAGGCGGACCTGCTAGCACTATTCCTCCCTCTGGACGCACACGACAGGGCCTGCTCTGCCTATGGGGGCATGGCGTATGTGGCCAACATCGCACCCGCACTGAAATGGGACCACTGTGCCTCCACACGACGGATCATCGAGCACAGCTACATCGAATGTCACCCAGCATGCCCCATCATGGTCCTCCAAGGGACAACTTACGAACAACACCTTGACAGCCACCATCCGCTACATTGGCTGGCAAACATAAACACCACCAATGACATGGAAGCCCTGCTGGGCGGCATCGCATACCTGACAACCTGTAAATTCGTCGGACCCCAACGCAGGTTCCCGATTGACCTATGATGTCCAACCCCGCACCCATGCTTAGCTTCCGCACGGACTGGCCAGTCACCACCACAACAGCCATACCAAACGACCGGCAACAATTACCACACCATCAACGACATCGCCATGACATCGGATATGACCGGGACATGCACACTGTTCCCCATCACATCCAGGAACACCGCATGCATCGTGGGAGGCAGTGGCATGGGGTCTGTGTATCGCACCCACATGGACGGAACTGCACGAACAACCAGGACACGACATGGATCCAGCGCCCATGGACACACACACCGCTCAGTGGACATGAATAGGTCGCCTGGAGTCTGTGGGTGCTGCACCCCTCCCACCCCCGCCCCGGGAATCCCATACCAGGACCTTTGCACGGACGACAAGTGCAAACAACAACAACACGACCCCAGTGACTGTGACATGTCCAGTAACCACCACATTGCAACAACAAGTGGCACGCCGCTGCATGCACGCAAGCACATGCCCTGATGTCATCTCACATGCACGCGTGCATGAGGAACAACCGCAGCAAACCTGTCACATGGAACTGAGATGGACTGTGCCCATGATGCCAAGCGGTCTGGTAGGCTACTTGTATACCGTCTGTGTCAAAGTCCGCAGCTCCGCAGCTATACGTAAATGTACATTAGCACAGCCTTGGCCAAGCAGATGTAACTCTGAAGCCCACATCCCACATGCAACAGCCAATCACATGTAACCCCACACCCTATCCCATTTGTAATCATGCTCAGTATATCCTCAACATGTATTCCGCTGCCAGTAGTGTCCACTATACTGCATCACAGAGGACAGAAGACTCAATATAATGTTTGAAACCAAAACTGTCTCCGCTGACTCATTTCACAAGTACGAATGAGAGAGGATGAGAGTATGTGAAGTACACGGCAGTCGTGACATGACCATGTAGTCCACTGGTATTGGATGTCAACGCAAATGAGTAGCACTACTGTGGAAGACACACATGTGTCGTGTGAAGTCGTATGGACGCAGTGCTCAGGTGGGTGGGTGCGACGGGTAGATGCGCACATGCCAAGTTGGAGCACGCCGTGTTGGGAGGGGTCATGAACAGTACACCACCGCTTCCCTGGGCATTGTGAGAGGACACCTGTCGGGGGGAAGTGAACACGTGTGTGCACAGCAGCCGGGCACACGAACAATGCGGAACCAGGCGCACACGTCAGCTCACCCTCCGTGGACTAGCTGGATCCTGTTGTGCGCCCGCCATGCCCCTTGACAAGGCACACACAGCCCCAGTCGACCAGGTGTAACCCCAACATAGTCAATCCGCACAGGCGATACAGGGCACGGGATGGCAGTGGAGCATGGTGTGTGAGAGGTCTCCTCGCGCTCCTCCTGGTCATATCACGCAGGCAATAGAACCTCAACGTGTAGCATGGCACAAGTCAAATGGAAGTGTAGGGGGACGCACCTCAGCACGAGCAGCACTGACGTCACGGGAGGTGGCTCGCACCATCCCATCCATTGCCCATTATACCAACCACGCCACATGCCATTGCGACTAAGTGCAAGCGCGTGCGCCACCACCCCCGAGCCCTCCCCAGAGAGGCCAAAGAGTGAATGTGTGGGCCATCAGTCACAGACGGACGCGGCCTGGCCGCAAGGGCAGCCACTGCCACTGGGTGTCGCAGGTGGCGGATCCGGAAGGCGAAGACTGTGATGCATAGTCCATGCAGGCCGGGTCTCCATTTGGGGCACCACGCAGGTGGACGGCGTCCCGCCACACATCATACCCTGAGACAGCCCACTCGTGCAACTGGACCCACACATACACTCCTTGCCCTCTCTGGTGCGAGCTTGGGGCTGCCTGTGCAAGCGCTAGCCTCGCAGGTGCACATGCATATTGGGGGAGCGAGGGGAGGACATGAGGGCTGGGGCGAAGATGACTGTATCACTGTCAGTGAGTACAAGGGATGACCCAGATGTGGAAAGGAAGAGACGTGTCCCGTGTGTACTGCAACTAGTCGCCAATCCAACTACCCCCATGTCCGGAATGTAAGCCCGCACCTAGGCCCGCCCATCCGCCACATCGAATATACCACCAGCACAACAACCTTCCCATTCGAAACACTGACTGGGGGTGGCGACCAGTGAACAAACATGTGTAGCCTACCCACGCGTACATGTGGGCCCTCCATGATCCATGTCACCTGCGGCAAAGTCATGACATGCGCAATGAGGAAGTGAGGTGAGCTGTCCGCCCCACGCACAGAAGGTGCATCAGCTCCACAGACCCAGCAGCGAGTCCAGCAGGGGTCACATGTGCAGGGGCAGCTGTGCCTGGTGTGAAGGCACATGCACATGGACAGCACATCGACCAATGTGTAGTCTGCCCACATCTACAGTCCATCATCATGCGGACATAGGAATTGTACACAGGGCAACACATCTTAGTGGGTGCACCCACCGTGACCAACAATGCGCAATCATCGACGTACCCGCCCTGTGCATGGCCCCCCACCCAACGGAGGCACATCCAGTGCCTCCATCCCACACACACAAGCCTTCCACGGAACATGCTGTGTCCAATGGTCAGTACAGAGTCAGCGCCCATCTGGTGGATCCTGAACAGGAGACACATGCACACACATGATAGCTCCCACTATGTACGTCTGCCACCTGGCACGTGCAATGTAACCTCTCACCTGTGACGTGTGACTGCAAGCACACAGCCGTCTTGGCATGGGGCTGTCAATGTGGACACCTGTCAATGTTTCGGGAGGTGTGATCCGTACAGTGCTGTACATAGGGTGCAGTGCTGACACCTACTACTGTCTCATATCCCCTCGTGCCACAGGTCCCACTTGTTTTGGCCGCTCAGCCTGTGCCCACATCGTCGTCGTCGTGTGCCATACTCATCCAGCCTCGGAAGCAGTGCCATGCTCAGCAGACATTCATGTTGCCGTGGCGTTGCCGCTTGACGAATATGCAGTCAGTCCCCATCAGCACGCCCCGCAAGTCATTGGGGCCTAGATCCCCATGTGCATGACCATGGCAGTGGTTTGCATCACTAGCCATTGCCATTGGTGGGAGACCTGTGTAAGTGTATTGTGGCCGTGCCGTCCCTGCTTGACAGCTGGGCTGTGACTCATGTGCTTGCTCAGTCATGTCAGTGATGTGAATGCGAAATTGCTATGTGTTGTGTTGCTTTGACATGTGTCCACTGCCATCTTCCCTAGGCGGAGACCGAACATTGACCGCCCATACCAATTGCTGGCGGACATGGAGGATACTGAGGTCATAAGGAAGTTTCGGCTGGACAGGCCAACCCTGCATCGACTGTGTGCCATGTTGGAACCCCATCTCCGTCCCCGCAGGGTGTATCCGACAGCATTCACCCCCACGGCTAAGGTGATGGCCGCCATGCATTTCTTCGCCACTGGGTCATTCCAGCACACAGTGGGCAGTGGAGGAGGGATGTCCCAGCCCATGTTCAGCAAGGTGCTGAGGGATGTACTGGCAGCCATGATGCTGTGCCGAAACAGGTACATCAGATTCCCCAGGGCTCGTGAATTGGCGGCAGTGAAGGGTGCATTCTATGCCCTTGGCAGGATCCCACACGTCGTTGGTGCTATTGATTGCACACATGTTGGCCTTGTTCCACCACAGGCCACTGAGCACCTGTACCGCAACAGGAAGCACACGCACTCCCTGAATGTGCAAGTGGTGTGCCTTGCGGACATGGTGATAAACCACGTGTGTGCAAAGTTCCCAGGCTCGGCCCATGACGCACACGTAATGCGCAACAGCATCTTGCCACGACTGATGTCCAATCTGCAACAGGATCGTGGCTGTATTGTCGGTGAGTATGTGGAGTGGTGTAGCGTGCTGGTTGTGCGATGCTGTCCCCTGTCCAGTTGGAATAGCAACGGTTCTCTGTGTCCCTCACACCCAGGTGACTCTGCGTACCCAAATGGGGCATGGCTGCTCAGTCCATTGAGGAATCCTCGCACCCCAGCAGACGATCGCTACAATGAGGCACATGGGAGGACCAGACGTGTGGTCGAGCGTACCTTTGGCCTCCTCAAGTCCAGGTTCAGGTGCCTGGACCGCACCGGGGTGCGCTGGCGTACTCCCCACAGAAGGTGTGCCAGATAGTGGTGGCGTGCTGCATGCTGCACAATCTGGCCATTCGGAAGCAGATCCCCCTCATTGTGGATGACGGAGATCAACCAGGGCCCCAGCCCGCAGACCAGGACAGCTCGAGTGAGGAGGACAGCGGAGAGGAGGAAGCTGGGAATGTGCGCCAGCAGCTCATCGCCCGCTACTTCACTTAACGGTGAGTGTCCATGTACGACGGCTGATGTGTCTGTATTTGTGCAGGTGTGTGTGTGCTGTGTCAGGGTGGCCTTTTGTTCACTGCGTGCTGTGTGTCAACGCTCCATGCCCAGGTTAGTATGCCACTGATGGTGGCTGTGGCATTGTGCCCTATTGCTCTGTGCGATGTGTGTACATTGCTTGTAGTTGTTGACATGTACTGTGTGATGGGTGTGTGACACACTCATTGAATGTGCTCCTGTTCTGTCTCCCACCCCTAGGTCCCTACAGGCCCTCCGGTTCCATTGCCATGCCACGCATCAGGTGCCGTTCCGCTCAAGGTGGCCGTTGTATTCCGTACAATTAAAACACAGGGCACAGACAGCAGTTAGTGGAAGAGGTGCATTTATTTCAAACTGTGACATGTGATTGTGTGTAAGGTGATGACAAAAGTGGTGCGTGCAGTGACAATGAGCTGTCGGTCATGGCTGCGTGATGCTCAGGGTGTACCCACTGGTTCTATGTCCATAGTCCAACACACACATGCCATCCAGATGGCTGTGTGGAGTGGGATCGTAGTCCAAGTCAATGCAGTGGGTGGTCAAGGAAGGCTGGCTGGCTGCCTCACTTGCGTCTGGAGCG
This sequence comes from Calotriton arnoldi, assembly GCA_963921515.1. Taxonomy (NCBI): domain Eukaryota; kingdom Metazoa; phylum Chordata; class Amphibia; order Caudata; family Salamandridae; genus Calotriton; species Calotriton arnoldi. The sequence continues at coordinate 731,859 of CAWUFW010003840.1, forward strand.
TGCGAAGTCCTCCCGGGAGATCTGTTTCCACTTCGGACGGCCCCTTCCACGTTTGCGAGGGGGTGCCTGCTTGCGACCTGCTGGTGGTTGAGGTGTGCTCACTGGCTGTGGACGCAGGGGAACTGGACACTGCTGCTCGACCCTGCGCCCCGGCAGGTGGTGGCGGAGGGGGAGCTGCTGTCCCTGGCTGTGACCTCACCGCCACCACCAGCTGGCCCATGAGGTCCAGGATTTGGCCCATACGGGCGTCCATGGACCTCAGCACCCCCAGCACCTCACGCGTGTCTGTAGCTGACCTGGCCCATTGTCCTTGGGCCTCTTCATAGGCCCCAAGGACTCTGGCCATTTGAGGCAGGGCATGGCTCCCAGGGGAGGCTGGCGTTTCCCTGACCCTGCTCCTCCTACCAGTCCTGCTGCCACCGGCCCTGCCCACTAGCCACATTGCTCACCACGGTCCTCACCCTGGCTCCCAGGGTGGATCCAGTCATCCGGGCCACCACCTGCGCTGGGGCTGGGGCCAGCGAAGACGTGGTGGCGGTTGCGGCAGTGGTAGTGGCCGCAATGACCGTGGGTGTGGCCGCAATGACCGTGGGTGTGGCCGCAATGCCCGTGGGTGTGGCCGCAATGACCGTGGGTGTGGCCGCAACGACAGTGGCAGCAGGGGGCTGGGAATGTTCAGCAGCCCTGGATGATGGGTTGGTGGGTAGGAGGGGTCCTGGGGAGCGGCTGGGCCCTGCCACACTAGATGGGCCTGCTTGGTGGTCCGTGTCCGAAGAGGAGGACAGATCCTCCACATCCGTGTGTCCTCGTTGGGGGCTTGTAGGCTGGCTGTGCTGGCTGCTGTCTCCATCCCCAGCATCCAGCAGTTCGTCACCTGTGGAGAGAATGAGATTTGTTATTGTGTTGCACCTGGCGAAGTCTGTATTGGTTGTCTGACATTCTCCGTTCGTGCACTCTCGTGCACGTGTGTCCCGGAGGCGGGTGTGTGGCTGTACAATCTGTTGTTGTGTGTGCTTGGCAATGGGACTGTGTGCTGTGCACATGTGGCATGGGACGGATTGGCTATGCCGATGGGTGTGTTGCTGTGCTCCTACTTATTGTGACTCTGGTGTATGCGGGCTCCAGGCCCATCCTGGGTCTGGTTTGTACTTTGCTTTTGGGGTGCATATGGAACGCTTAGGAACGCATTTGGCAACATGGGGGTCATGCCCCAGGAACGCATTTGGGATGGAATATGCTTTTGGGGTGCAAATGGAATGCTTAGGAACGCATTTTGCAACATGGGGGTCATGCCCCAGAAACGCATTTGGGATGGAATATGCTTTTGGGCTACATGCTGTGAGCCATGGGTGCCGAACGTGACATGTGTTGTGGCAGCATGACAGTGCATGGTCTGAGGTGTGTGCATGCCTGACATACCCTGCATATTTGCTGTCTGTTGTGATTACTGGACATGGCATTGGACGCATCGTTATGAGTGTGTGATGGTTGTGTGCCACCCGACGTATTGCAGTTGTCCCATCTCCTTGGTGTGCGTGCTGCCCTGTGCCATGTGCATCACTGCAGTGCTCGGGGGGTGTGGCCCATGTTGTGTGTTGTTGCTCACAGTGTGGCGTGCGCTTCATTGACTTCTGGCACATGGTTGGTCATGGGCATGTATCTTAGCGTGACTGCTGTATGTGTGGCAGCTGTTCGGATGACATGCCTTTCATGAGACTGGGGCTGACGGATGGGATGGATGGTATGTTGTATGTGCATGGTGTGTCTGTGTGTTTGATGGGTTCAGTGGTGTTCGTGTGCATTTATGTTGTTCCGCTCTGTTGCGTCTAGTGTTGTTTGTCTTACATAGGCGTAGTTGTGGGGTGTGTAGTTGACAGGCAGTAGGGGCTACATGGACAGGACTTCAATGGTGTTTCGGTTGTGTGTGATGGGTTGCACAGTGGCTGCCGTGTGGTACTATATTCAGTGTGGCTTGTGCATGCAGACGTGGCTCCTTGGGTGTTGCTGCGTCTGTGATGGGTCATGTGGGGTGTGAGTCTGTGGTTCATGTCCGTGTGCACATTGTTCACTTGTTCGTGACGGTGGGCGGTGCTGCGTGTTCGTCTGCTACGTGACATGTCCCATGTGTTGGTCGTGTTACGGTCCTCATGCCTCCAGTAATCCAGCCCTGTCCAGTTTCCCACCTGCAGGTTGTTCGTGCGTGCACTGTACTGGATGCCACATGGTTCTAAGCGGGGGTGCTCCATGTTGCAGGTCTGTGGGGGTGGGGGCGGTGTTGTGGGTCGTGGTGATGGCTGGACACCCACTGACATCGATTGTTGTGGACCGTGATGTCTACCTTTCGGCTGTCGGTGTGCACTGCGGTGGCTGACACGTGGGTGTGGGGTGTGGGGGATGCTCCTCCTTGCTGTGCTGTGGGACTAGGGGCCTGGTGTGTGTTGTACTTGAGCTGTCCATCCTCCCACCCACTGCACTTTGTGTTCCTGCCACTTACCTGTTACTTGTCGGTTAGTGCAGCTATGGCGGACACATGGGTGTGGTGGGTGCTCGTTGTGGCGCTTCTGGCATACTTGGGGACCTGTTGGTGGTTACGTGGCTGGCTGAGTGTACACATGCCCCCACGTATCTTACAGTTGTTAGGTTTGGGCTGTGTGTGGTGGTGTCTGTTGCATGTGTGTGTGATGTGTTGTGTATTGTGTGCTGGACATGGGGGTGTTTGTCCCTGGGAGCTGTGGCATGGTGGTAGTGCATGTGAGTACATAGCGGTGTGCTGGTATACATTAGTTTGTACTTACCAGCCTCCACTCCCCCTGCTAATCCGGCGAGGATCTCAGGATGTATAATGACTCGCACCTTCTCCTCCCACGCTTTGAAGGTCTTGAAGAGCGCGGGATTCCCTCCGCCAGTGACGGCAGCCAGCTCTCTGTTCTTGCTCTCCTTCTTCTTGACCAGGCTCTTGACGTCATTCCACCGTTTGTTGATTTCAACTCTGTTCCTGGGCAGGGTCCCGACTGCATTGACCTGGTCTACGATCCGGTTCCACATTCTGTTTCTGGTGGCTAGTGGTGTGTGCTGGACCAGGTTCCCATAGATTTGTGGGTGCACCTTGATGATCTCGTCGACCATGACCGTCAGCTCAATGGGCGTGAACTTGGGCATTCTTTGTGGTGCCATGGTGTTTGTGGTGCTGGTGCGGTGTGTGTTGTGTAATGTGCAGGGGGTTTGTGGTGCCGGTGTTTGGTGGTGGTGGTGGTGGTGGTGGTGGTGGTGGTGATGTGTGCGTTTCTGTGGTGTGCTGCTGTCCTTGCTGTGTCACTGTGTCCTCTCCTCTCCTCTCTAGTTTGCAATGTTGCAAGGGGTTGTGGTCTGTGGGAGTGCTGCTTTTGTACTTACCTATGTGGGTGTGTCCTCATGGTCTGTTGTTTTCAGGTGTGTTGTGTCTGGTGTTCTGGCCTTTGTATTTTTTGTTTGTCCAGGGGGTGTTTTCGGGATGTGTACTGTGCTTGTGTATTTGTGCGTGCCTTGCTGTGTGGACTTGTTGGCCATGTTGTGTGCGATTGTTTTTGTCAGCGGATGGTTTCTGTGCAGGGACGTGGGCGCCATGGCTTCTGCCGTGTCAATTCTCATCGGCGTTGTTTGCGCTGGCGGGCGGTATATTTGTGGTTTACCCGCGCTCATGGCGGTGCGATCGTAATTTCACGTGCGGTGTGTCGGCCGTGAGGGCGGGCGGTTTTGTGTTGTCGTGCGTGTTTCCGTCCGTGGCGGGCGGTTTGACTCCGACTCGGACGAGGGCGGGCGGTATCTTGTGTGGTTTTCCGCCGATGGCGGTTTCGGTTTGTGTATTCGTAATGGCTTGGTCGGTGTTCAGACGGTGTGTGCGGGCGGATTTTTGCCGCTTTCATGCCTGCCGGATTTTTTTACGCCGGTATCGTAATGGGCCTTTTAGTTTATAATTGATACATTTTCAACAATCATTTTAATGTAATTTTTAATTTTATTTAACATTTATACATTTCTTTAGAAAAAATGTGTTTAATTTGAGTCATTTTTATTTGTTTATTATATGTTCAAAAGTTTACTGGCCCTCCCCAGAAGGTAGTTATAGTTAGGTCTGCTTTTCCATAGATGGAGCATTTTTGGTTTGCTAATAACCTTTGCCCCGTTTAAAGAATCTTCACAAAACGTTCGAAAAAAAGTTCCTCCACCTCACCTGCTTCCTGGAAAGTTTCGGGTGATCCATTCAGCTCGGGTCAAGAAAAAAAGGGGGTCCCAAAACGTAAAATCTACTTGCTTTTTCGGGAGACTTCTCTAAGACAGGTTTTAGCAAAAACTGCTGAACGGAATTACACCAAATTCATCAGGAAGCTAGATTTTGGTCCATAGATTGTGCTCCTTGTGATTTGGTATAAATCCGTTGGTAGTTTTTGAGATATTAAGAGTCAAAAATAATTGTACATTTTGGCAGTTGAGCTTCCAAGAGGCTCACAGGCATTTCGTGAGAGCGCAAACTCAAAAACGGAGCCATGTGATTCTTTGAGATGCCCGTTTTTCCCTTGAGCCTTCAAGCTCTCGTGGGAGAAAGAGGCTCCAGCGAGTCTCACAAGAGTGAGTGCTCTGATTAGCTGGCCGTTGCAATGCTAGAATTAAAATGTCCGCCACTGTTTTCTGTGAAAAGTTGAAGATGTTGTGGAAGTGAAATAAAAAATCTATATCAGCAGAAAGGCATATTGTCCTCCTAGATTTAGGGAGGAAGTGTCTAAGGGAAAACTACTGTAAACATAATAAATGTATATCGTTTTATGTCATTTTTACTATCTCGTGGGACACATGCAGGATCGCAATAGTAAATAGGAGTACTTTATTAGTAGAAATGCATATGGTGGTCTTTGTTTTTGAGAGGAAGTATGTAAGAGATAAGTACTGTGATGAATAAAAGGTTAAAACTTTGGTTTAAAAAACGTTACGATTTCGCTAGACTCTCACAGGTTCTTGGAAAGTATGAAGAAGTAGGCGATGTCTGATGTTTGAATACACTCTGCTATGCACATTTGTTACTGTATGAAGGAGTCTTACTGGAGATATTTATGCTCATTGGTTTGAGAAGAGTTGTGAGTAGACTTAAGGCTCATCCAAACAGCCTACTATGTACACCCACTATCTGAGCACATATCATTACAGATAGGTCTCCGCAAAGGCTAGTCCCTCCAAACAACCTACTACACACGCACATCATCTGAGAGAGAGGTCTGAAAGGAGAGACCAGTTCCTCCCCGTACCCTACTATGCACAGCTGTCAACTGCAAGAGAGGTCTGAAAGGAGAAGCCAGTCCCTCTCCACACCCTACTATTCATACCCATCATCTGAGAGAGAAGTCTGATAGGAGCTCCTACTACACACACCCATCATCTAAGAGAGAGGTCTGAAAAGAGAGCCCAGTCTCACACCACACCCTAGTACGCACATCTATCATTACAGAGAGAGGTCTCAGCAGAGAGGCCAGTCCTTCCACACATCAAAATATGCATACCATCATCTGAGAGAGAGGTCTAAAAGGAGAAGGCAATCCCGCCCCACATATTACTATGCACACCCGACATCTAAGAGAGTGGTCTGAAAGGAGATGACAGTCCCTCTCCTCACCTTACTATGCATACGCATTATTACAAGGATACTGCTTACGGGCCAGTTCAGACGTGCTCTTGGCCCAGTTCAGATGTGCTCACCCGGTTCAGCCGTGCTCACGTGCAATACGCTCCTGTTCAGACGTGCAATCCATAACGCGAGGAGGAGGGGCCACAAAGTAGCTCGGCTCCACATCTGCTTCGCCCCGCGACTCTACCCGCGGCTCTACCTCGCATCCATGAGCGGCGAGCGGCGGTGAACTCCGAGGGGGTGACCTTGCTACTTGGATTTGCCAGCACCTGCACCTGCTAGTGCCCCGCTGACTCCGACCGCCCTGATTTTACTGATTTTGCCACTTTCACCTTTAAGCCTGCGGCAGGACACACCTAGGCACGTCCAAGCTTCTACCAGGGCCAGGAGAGTGTGGGGGTCAGGCATCCGCCCTTGCATCTTGCCAGGGAGGCATAAGAACGGTGAGCCAAGGGAAGCAAATTCCAGGAACCGCACCGGTCACCCTACAGCAAGGGAAACGGGAGGTAGGAGGGAGGCTGACATCCGGGGGGGTCCTGCTACAGTGCGCTTGATTATTAATGGAAGTGCTAGCTAAAAGTAGGGGGGGTGAGCGAGGGCATGAGTCCGGCACCCTTAGTAGCCTGTTGCTGAGTGCGAGCCCAGGACCCTGCGGAAACAGCCCCACTAGGTCTGGGTGCAGCTTGCAGGGGGCCTGGTGAGCTCCTGCTCGGACACCGCTTACACTCCTGCCACATCACTCTACACACAGTAGATCAGAGTGTTGTGGTACACAAGTCGCCGGGTGCCAGGTGCTACGAGGCCTAAAACCTGCTGCCTCTCCTCGTTGTACACTCCCCCCACATTGCCAAAGCAATTCAAGTGGAGGGCACGGCAGCGCAAGGTAATAGTGGCTTCCCCAGGCGGACAGTTCACCAAACTCACCAAATTGCCTGGTCTTAAAGGGATGGGCCCTAAAAAGAAGGATATCGGCCGCCCAAATATGACCACAGTGAAACAGAATAGCCCACATTTGCAAATAAAAAAGATCACAAGGAGTGCCACCCAGCCTCCGAGCCCGAACAAAATCCCCCAGCCCAACCTACAAAGAGGCTCAATTATGCATTTCTTCAAAAAAGAGCCAACTCCAGCAACTTCAGTACCACCCAGAGTGACCAAAAGGACTGCTCTCAAGAGGAATCCTCTTCTGACTCAGACACGTCCATCCCACAGGCAACTAACAACTTAAGGATGGGAGGAGAGTCCCCCCAGCACCCACAAACTCCCAAAAGGAGGTCTCTATTAAGCCCTCAAGCTGGAGAGAGCAGGAAGGAGACCCTTCACAAGCTTTTCCAGGGGTGCTCACTGGCGACATTAAATCTACTATGAAAGAAATGGCGCTCGATCCTTTAATCAACAGGAACAAAGAGGCTGCACTGCCAAAAGCGGAACACACCCTTGAGACTGTGGCACAAATCCACTGGACTGGCAGCCACGGCCAAGATGGCCAGAAAATTGAGTCCCCATCACCTATTCCAAGCTCCTGCTCATCTAGAGGTGACTCGACCTCAGATTTCGAAACGACCAACCTTACCACTTCCTTCCTTCAAAATTTGGGGCAAAAGATCGAGAGATCTCTGGAGCTAACCCCAAAACTACTGGTGCTATCAGTATTCCCATGGGGCACCCAGTTGGATTGTCACATACCAAATGACCACCTCAATGACCGCAATGAAGACGCACCACTGATACCCACAAACGCATTGCACAATTCAGTAAGCAGAGCACTACTGTGGCAAGCAACAAAGATGGAGGTCCAAATAGACCTCCTCCAATCAATAGCATTCCGCCTTGTCAACCTGAGCGATACAAAAGGGGATGATGGACGGAACGTTTGAGCCAATCAAACACTCACCCCCAGTCAACTGATCTGGGTTTAATCCATCATCATTCTTTAGCTCACTCCACCACCCCAGTTCAGACATGGCCATATGCAAATCAGTCTGACCCTGTGCCTCATGGGAACAGTCCAGCCCGAACTGCCAAGCCATGTCTTCCCTGGACCGGAAACAAGCATCCTAGGACCGGTTTCTGGCATTCCAGCCGTCATCAGCCAGGCTTGCTTGAATCCAGTGGCAAAGTGAGCAAGGGACCCACGTCTGGGCATACCCCCGCCAACTTAGGGGGAACAAGCGATACAAAAGGGATGATGGATGGAACGTTTGAGCCAATCAAACACTCACCCCCAGTCAACTGATCTGGGTTTAATCCATCATCATTCTTTAGCTTACTCCACCACCCCAGTTCAGACATGGCCATATGCAAATCAGTCTGACCCTGTGCCTCATGGGAACAGTCCAGCCCGAACTGCCAAGCCATGTCTTCCTGGACCGGAAACAAGCATCCTAGGACCGGTTTCTGGCATTCCAGCCGTCCTCAGCCAGGCTTGCTTGAATCCAGTAGCAAAGTGAGCAAGGGACCCACGTCTGGGCATACCCCGCCAACTTAGGGCGAACAAAGCGATACAAAGGGGATGATGGACGGAACGTTTGAGCCAATCAAACACTCACCCCCAGTCAACTGATCTGGGTTTAATCCATCATCATTCTTTAGCTCACTCCACCACCCCAGTTCAGACATGGCCATATGCAAATCAGTCTGACCCTGTGCCTCATGGGAACAGTCCAGCCCGAACTGCCAAGCCATGTCTTCCCTGGACCGGAAACAAGCATCCTAGGACCGGTTTCTGGCATTCCAGCCGTCATCAGCCAGGCTTGCTTGAATCCAGTGGCAAAGTGAGCAAGGGACCCACGTCTGGGCATGCCTGGCTGATGACGGCTGGAATGCCAGAAACCGGTCCTAGGATGCTTGTTTCCGGTCCAGGGAAGACATGGCTTGGCAGTTCGGGCTGGACTGTTCCCATGAGGCACAGGGTCAGACTGATTTGCATATGGCCATGTCTGAACTGGGGTGGTGGAGTGAGCTAAAGAATGATGATGGATTAAACCCAGATCAGTTGACTGGGGGTGAGTGTTTGATTGGCTCAAACGCTCCGTCCATCATCCCCTTTGTATCGCTTGTTCGCCCTAAGTTGGCGGGGTATGCCCAGACGTGGTCCCTTGCTCACTTTGCCACTGGATTCAAGCAAGCCTGGCTGATGACGGCTGGAATGCCAGAAACCGGTCCTAGGATGCTTGTTTCCGGTCCAGGGAAGACATGGCTTGGCAGTTCGGGCTGGACTGTTCCCATGAGGCACAGGGTCAGACTGATTTGCATATGGCCATGTCTGAACTGGGGTGGTGGAGTGAGCTAAAGAATGATGATGGATTAAACCCAGATCAGTTGACTGGGGGTGAGTGTTTGATTGGCTCAAACGTTCCGTCCATCATCCCCTTTTGTATCGCTTGTTCACCCTAAGTTGGCGGGGGTATGCCCAGACGTGGGTCCCTTGCTCACTTTGCCACTGGATTCAAGCAAGCCTGGCTGATGACGGCTGGAATGCCAGAAACCGGTCCTAGGATGCTTGTTTCCGGTCCAGGGAAGACATGGCTTGGCAGTTCGGGCTGGACTGTTCCCATGAGGCACAGGGTCAGACTGATTTGCATATGGCCATGTCTGAACTGGGGTGGTGGAGTGAGCTAAAGAATGATGATGGATTAAACCCAGATCAGTTGACTTGGGGTGAGTGTTTGATTGGCTCAAACGTTCCGTCCATCATCCCCTTTTGTATCGCTTTGTCAACCTGAGCAGCAGGGTGGAGGCCTTGGAAAATAAGATTGCCAGGTATCTTGACGCCAAACCCAGCACATGCACATGCTCTTGCGCAACACTCATTAATAAATGGGCCTACCTCCCAGAGGTTTTAGGAGACATCATAGAGCTAGTTAGAGGGAGAAGAGACTCTCTGTCATCCAGCACTACTGACAGCCGGGCACCCCAGAGCAACTATAACACTGATCTAAGGGATAAGGAAGCGGCCTTACAGGACCTGAAGTCAACAGCCAGAAATTAATATGATCTTGCACAAAGGGCTGGGAGCTTACTAAGAGGGCTGGAGGTCACCTCTGGCACACAGAGGGCAAATAATATTGTAACCGAGGCAAAAACAACAATCAGCCAGGATACCGGTGCCCCGAGCCCTACGGTCAAGGCAGATGCACTCCTATCAAGGAGAGCAAAGAAGAAGCTAATGAAACAACTCAAAAAGTCTAGAATAAAAAGAAGACTATTACAGCCCCTGATCACAGACCCCCCTTACACTCGGACTCCGAACCAGACAGCTCTACCCAATATTTTTAGGCAAACGGGAGGCCAAGCCAGGTGCTATGTCAAACTCATCAAATGGGCAAAACCAAGTACAGCTTTTTCCCTCCTTTCCTTCTAGCCACGTCAACACAAAAGTTGTCCCGCCCTCTGTTAGATCAAGCGCAGAACATGAAATAGTGGTGGGTCCATGTCCTGTAATGGTGGCCACAACAACTCAGGAAAGGATAGATATCCCACTTCTGGATACGGATATTCCAAGGCAATCTCAGCAAAGTACGGCGAAGAAGACACGTGCACCAAGCTCACAAGGAGGGAAAACCGCTAACCAACAAGGAAATGCTCTGATCCACCCAGCAAACACAAGCCCTGCGTTAAGTCTGGACATCCAGGGTCCAGAAACAGGAGTTGCATTAGTAGCAAAGCCAATAACAAATGTATTTGAGGTGGTACTCACTCCAAGATACCACTTCACTGGACAACATGATATCCTGAACAGGAGCAATATCATTCGCCTGTTCTAACATCTGGCCTCCCTGGGGCATATTCAATCTGAAGACCTAGAATTGGTCAAATTCATGAGCCTCCATGGGGACACTCATGGCGACTCAACTCTGGTGGGCCTGAGGCAAAAGATCTATCAACAAGCAGTACTGGGTGAATCACAACAGCTAGCGGAGTGGGGCATAGATGCTCAACTTCTGAAACAACCAAATTATCTGCACGTGCTGGCCAAGGTTAAAGGGGACAAAGGCGTCCGGCCCATCCTGCGCGGGACCAACAGCTCTGGAGTCCATAACAGTAGTCGGTTCAGCTCCATGGCCTCGACTGGCATTAGGATTATATGCTGCAACAATAGCCGAATCGTACACTCCAGCCACCTTGCCTCAGTATGAACAGCAGAATTAAGATTGCAGCAGCATTACTCCTAACACACAGGGCAGCAGGCCCGGCAGGGTGGACGCAAGGGATGTAAACCTGCCCCGGCAGCAACTGGCCATAATCTCATGGAACATAGCAGGGGATAAGAAAGATTGTAAAAGGAGAAACAACAAAGGAGTTCCTAGAGAAGGGTGATATACTATGCTTCCAGGAGACGTGGGCTCTATCTAGCATCCCCCTGGCAGGGTATTATGAACATCACGTTGCAGCGACAAAAAGGAACATCTTTGGCCGACCATCGGGTGGGCTCTCTGTCTTTATAAAGCTTGCCTGCAGACTCGTGACCACAGAAATCCAAACAAAAACTCCAGAGATCCAAGTTCTATTGATCAAAGGCTTGAATTTAAACCTCCAACCACTCAGACTTCTGCTAATAAATTGTTATATCAACCCAGCACAGACCAATACGAAAGACTCAATGGATGAACTGACACGAACCCTAGATGATCTTTTAACCAAATACAAATTCTATCAGATAATCATAGTGGGGGCCTTTACTCAGAGGGACCTAGACAAACCTATCACCTTTCCCCAGAGCAGGGGCTGGCCAGAACCCATTTAAAATCTCCTTAAAAACCATAAGTTGTGCTCAACTCACACACTAATGGAATCACACTCTAAACCCTGGCATCCAAAACCAACATATCGGAATGTCTCGACAATCGGCTACATCTTACTCAGCGAAATAATTGCAAAAGGTTTGATTGACTTCGAAGTCGAGGACAGGGCTGAAAGCGATCATAGGCCCCTGAGAGCAGTGATCCAACTCAAAGTTCCAACAGCAACCACCTTTCAATCAATAGGAGTGTCAAGAGGGGAAGAAGAACACAAGGTCCTTAGGAGGATAAAATGGAATGATAACACTGGAGATAAGATGCAAGCCTGGCTGGAATCGAAACAGAAATGCACTCCACCAAGTCAGGTAGCATAAACAATGAAGCAGGAGAACATTGTAGGGGACCTCCAACTAAAACTGGGCCACTGAACAAATCATACACGCTGGGTAGAGCCGAGCAGTATCTGAATGACGCCCTGTCGTCACAAGCCCGCAGGAAAATTCTCCTCATGAGACTAACAACACTACGTATTAAGGATTTCAACCCAGCATGGGCTCGCAAGGGGGGCAACACTGAGTGAAGGCTTCGTTCCATTCGCATCATGGCTGCATCTTTTTGCTGCTGTTGCCCTAAATTGAGGAATGAACGTCAGCTTCTTCTGCATCCAATATGTCTTACCAATGGGGCAAAGACCTGCAGTGAGGCCTCAGCCACATGCTTCACTAACTCAAAGACAAAGGATCTAGCCAGACTGGGGCAATTCATGCATTTGGTCAGGATCACCTTAAATGAGGCACCAGAATACAATCTTGCCCCTGCAACAGACAACCAGCTAAAGGATGCAGGAAGACCATGACCCCTGACAGGCACCGGAAGGTTCCCCCGCCCAACCCAGGACTCTTGAAGCATTAACACTTTAACGTTCTAGCTTTATTTATTGTCTTAACTAAACATGGAAGCTCAAGCAATACCGAGGAACTGTACAACCGATTAAAAGACCAATGGTCGTTTACAAAATTAAGGGCATCAAGGGGAGGAGAGGGCATAGGGAGAATGGGGGAACTGTCCTTTTTTAAAAAGTCCTTTTTTTAAAATTCTCATTCATCCGTTTTAAAATTCTTGCTAACGTTTTTTTTAACCTAATTATTTGTTTACTCTAATGATTTTATTTAATCGAACAGTTAATAAAATTCATCATCTGTACTGCATCATTACAAAGAGAGGTCTCAGCAGAGAGTCCAGTCCCTCCACAAACCCTACTACACACACCCGTCATCTGAGAGAGAGGTCTAAAAGGAGAGCCCAGTCCCTTCCCACACCCTGCTATGCACACCTATCCTTACAGAAAAAGGTCTCAGCAAAAAGGCCAGTCCCTCCACAAACCCTACTACACACACTGGTCATCTGAGAGAGAGGTCTGAAAGGAGAGCCCAGTCCCTTCCTACACCCTGCTACACACACTTATCATTACAGAAAGAGGTCTCTGCAAAGAGGCCAGACCTTCCACACATCCTACTATGCACACCCGTCATCTGAGTGAGAGGTCTAAAAGGGGAGGGCTGTCCCCCCACACCATACTACGCACACCTATCATTACAGGGAGAGGTATCAGCAGAGAGGCCAGTCCCTCAGCAAACCTTACTACGCACACCTGTCATCTGAGAGAGAGGTCTAAAAGGGGAGAGCTGTCCCCCCACACCATACTACGCACTCATATCATTACAGAGAGAGGTCTCAGCAGAGAGGCGAGCCCCTCCACAAACCCTACTACGCACACCTGTCATGCTTGAAAGGAGAGGCCAATCCCTCTCCGCACACTGCTCCGCACACCCATTACTGCCGTGACAGGTCTCATCAGAGAGGCTAGTCCCTCTTTGCACCCTACTGCGCACACCCAACATTGCGAGAGTAATGATATCTCTAAACAATATTGCTGGTGACATCTTAATATTAGAGTTACAGAGTTACAATAACTGAGCAAATAAACTATTTCTACTGAGTATTTATTGGTTTAATACTCACACACATTTTACAAAGCTTTTACAAACTGTGAACCATATCGGGCCTGATTCACAAAACTAACTTACGTCAAAACGTAAAGTTAGTACTTTTGGTATTCACAGAATACACTTACTCATTTTGGTATTCACAGAATGCACTTACTCATTTTGGTATTCACAGAATGCACTTACTCATTTTGGTATTCACAGAATGCACTTACTCATACTAACTTTATGTCCGCACTCGGGCTGGAGATTCCGGCCCGGTGGTGGAGATTCCGGCCTGGAGGTGGAGATTCCGGCCCGGAGGTGGAGATTCCGGCCCAATGGGGGAGATTCCGGCTGGTTGTGGAGATTCCGGCCGGTGTCGGAATGTCCGCCACCGGCCGGAATCTCCACAACCGGCCGGAATCTCCACCACCGGGCTGGAATCTCCACCTCCGGGCCGGAATCTCCACCTCCGTGCCGGAATCTCCACCACCGGGCCGGAATCTCCGGCCCGAGTGCGGACATAAAGTTAGTATGAGTAATTGCATTCTGTGAATACCAAAATGAGTAAGTGCATTCTGTGAATACCAAAATGAGTAAGTGTATTCTGTGAATACCAAAAAGTACTAACTTTACTTTTTTGACGTAAGTTAGTTCTGTGAATCAGGCCCATCCTGTTTTGTTATAATAAAAAAACTATTTTACTAAAATAATGTCAGAACACAACTTATATTATAAAGTAATTCTACCATACATACACTCACAAAATTATTTATTCTACTTTTGTTTTTTTTTAAAACATAGAAATTCACAGAAAAACAAAGGTTAAAGTAATGTTATAGTTATGTGTAATAAAAAATATCAGTTTTCATTCAAAAAACCTTTAAAATACCCTGGAAAAAACAAAGCTTAAAGGAACCTTATAGATAGGTGAATTTGTTAGTGTGAACATTAATGTTTTGAACTAAAAAAACACAAAATTTCACCAATTATTGTTAGCAGCGCTAAATATAACTGGCTCCCCAGCAATACACTGCTTATGGCCTCACATTTGACATCACTCATGAAATGTTCTACTGACATTATTTATGACATCACTGATGATATCTCAAATGACATCATTGATGCCATCGCTGATGACATTATCCAAGCTTTCGTTTCCTGCATATTGCTGTATAAATTGCTATGGCTTTACACGTAGCATAGTTCACAAAAACAATCAACCACAGATGTATGGGAAACCCTCATTGAGCATGGTGTTAAACCTCTACACAACTGTTTAGAGAAAGCGACAATATTTAATGCCAATTCAAAACAAATGCCCTTCTACAGACAGCTTTTGTCTGTTGCAAACCCCTGACAAACACCGAACCTACATTCAGAAATGAAGTGGATATCAGTAGAAAACTGAGTACTGTAAACAGTGCTTACTCAATAGAGAAAGTTAACTTTCTACCACACTGTTTGCAAACACTCAAGCTTTCATAAGAAATACACCACTGACTATGAAAAAATAATGACTAAGAACAGTGCATACTATATACAACAGCTGTCAAAAAAGACACTATTTGCTAAAAATAACCAAGATCTGAAGGTGTTAACATTCTACTACCTTCACTGTTCATACTATGGTGAAAACTTTACAGATAACCCATCTTCTGAAGCAAAACAAGCACATGTACACATGGTAGTACCTGATTCACACATTCTTCTATGTAAAGTAGAAATTGCCATGCTGAGACTATTCTCTTTAATAACTTAAGGCTTATTCCAATACTTAGGACCTTTTTAACAATATTTTGGGGTAGGGCAGTGCTGCAAGCCTTCCTGCTGCACTGCCCTACGTCAAAATTAAAGGGCAGGAATGCACCGTACCTATGAGATACTGCACATCCTGTTCTCTTCCACAGCACTGGTGCACAAATGACTGCCATGCGCCAACACAGGCACCCTTGTACCATGGTGCAAGGGTGTCTGCGTTGAAATCAGGGTGTTTTTTGTAGAGAAAGGGACACCTTCCTTCACAAAAACTATCCTTACGCCACCCCTGGGCAGGCATAGACTTGTGACGCATTCCTAGGTTTACAGCATGTTGTAAATCTGGGAATGTGTCAAATGCCATAGGTGTTACATGGGAACACCCACCATAACATCCACGGCACGCCTCCCTATCGCAGTGTGAGGTAATGCAGCAACTTGTGCTGCGTTGCCTCATACCATATCTATGAGGACTTAAAGTGATGTACCGGCAGTGTACTGGGCTTGTAAATCAGCCCTTTAGTATGTAGTACGTAGAAACTTTGCCCTGCTGGAAACTTTTTCTGCAGTACCAAAATACTTTTGTGGAACATAATGAACACAAGCCTACAGTCACCTGTACAAAAATTTGCTCTTGAATACAAAGATTTATAACTTGTTCAATACCTCTAAAGAGCTATGGTACATTAGGAGGACATGTGGTTTCTAAATGCTTACACCCATTCGCTGGACCCAAACTTCTCAAAATTAAGTGGAAAAGTAATATGTTAGGTATCCACTATGATCCAAACTATAAAACAAACCAGCACACTCATTGGATGATGTCATCAATGATGTATTTGTGATGTCATCAATGATAAAATAAATGATGTTGTAGAACATGTCATGAGCGATATCATGTGTGAAGTCAAAAGCAGTGCATGCGTCGGCGCGCTGCTAACTAGTACTAGTGTAATTCTGTAGTTTCTTTAGTTCAAAAAGTTTCTGTGCGCACTCACAAATTCGCCTAACTATAACGTTACTTTAACCTTGGTTTTTTCACCGTATTTGTAAGGTTTTTTAAAAATGAAAACAGATATCTTGATTACACCTAACTATAAAATTACTTTCACTTTTGTTTTTTTCAATGAATACATATACTGCTGATATGGCGGCACAGCACAGAATCCTCTGCAGTCAAAATGGTGAGGCAAGGTGATAATAGTTTATTCAGTGAACACTAGTATTCATTGAAAGTGCGAACAAACAATTTTAAAAAATCATTACGGCCGACGTGTTTTGGCTACATGCCTTCAACTGGACCTCACATACTAGTACAATGGACACCATTTTATTATTTAGTCTTTTCTCAATTTCATTGGCCCTTGAAGACTAGAGCCACAACCCCATTTTGGAATATCACAATTTCGACTCAATTCATTATCCATTTTTCTCACTTAATGAATTCATTTGTAAGCACAGAAAGCAATCTATGTTACACAGATTTTTTCAGAAACAATTAATCTTTTCACCTGTGATATCGATAATCTCATACACTATCTTCGCTCTCATTTCATGCCACTTCCACCCATTCCACTTTCTGGGCATTATGGGGTGATGTATTAATCACTAGTGGTTTTTATCGGGCATACCTCATACATTTATACTCTTTCTCAGAAGACCACAACGTGATTTCTCTCAACAAAATCATCAACTAGCATTTTTCAAGTATATATATATATATATATATATATATATATATATATATATATATATATATACACACACACACACATACACACACACACACACACACAAAGGAATAAATACCAGTTGTTTTGCTAATATGGTTTATTACCTGTTCATTCAAAAATGCAGTATGTATCCACTACAGTACTCCGATATATAAAGTGCATAGTGTATCTATATAAGCAACCTATTTCAGTGCACATTCATTGTATCCCTAGATCTAAAGTGCATAATGCATATATATGAACAGATATGTGCCACAGATCATTTAGGAAGGATCATTCTGAGGTGTGATATATGTCCACTGCAGTACTTAGATATAAAGTGCACAATATGTCTATCTGGGCAACTTATTTCAGTGCACATTCACTGTACCTCTAGATCTAAAGTGCATAGTGCATATATGTAAACAGACATAAATCAAGAATCATTCAGGGATGATTATTTTAAAGTGCAGTATGCATCCACAAGTACTCTAGTATAAAGTGTATGATGTATCTATTTGAGCAGCCTGTTTCTGTGCAAATTCACTGCACTCCTAGAGCTAATGTGCTAGGTATATGCATGTAAGTAAATACATAGTTATTTAAAAGAGCTATCCCAAGATGCAAATATATACATATATCTAATCCAGAAATCCCTGATCCATCGAGTAAAATGAATATGCACAGGCCAAGGGAGATGCCTATGTCAAGTATTTTATTACTTTTCCCATGAACATTAAAGTGGCACATGCTATTATCCCCCGTTCTTATGGATTGTGTAGTTATTGTAGGTTACGCCAAGGGTCTCCCATTAATACAATTAAATGTCAGTTATATTTCCTGTAGAAAGAAAGTGCTATGCGCAATCATCTCAAGTCAAGTCAAGAAAATCTTTAGTCAACCACTTAGTGATCATAAAATCACAAAAATAGTTACAATATTCATAATCAATTTAAAAAATGCTAACAAGTACAATCATCTCATACATTAAGGACATATACTACCATTGTATCTTTTAGAGTAAAACACAGTTACATTTAATATTCCTAAACAGTTCAAGGAAAGTCAAGCAATCTGTGTTGTGGCTACATGGAACCTCAGTGCCAAAAGCCACTATCAGTCGCGACTACTCTCTCCGCAACTCCTTTTCTCTATCTCCTCCTCTCAGATGGGCTTTGACATGTTTTATCCCATAGTATCTAAAACTTGCACGAGATCGTTCATGATATTGTTCAAAGTGATAAGCTATCAGGTAGCTCTTATCAGCATTCGTGATTGCCCGCATGTGCTCGAGGATCCTGATCTTTAATTTGTTATTGGTGCTCCCCACATGTAGCTTGTCACACCCACTTTTCAGTACATACACTATGTGATCTGTATTGCAAGTGATCCTCTCATTGATTACAATATTTTGGCCATCAAAGCTCTAATAGTTCTTACAATTTAGTCCATGTCGCCATGCCTTACAGGAGCTGCATTCAATGAAGCCCCTGTAATTGCTCTACAACCAATTCATCTCTCCTTTTCCAGGGTCAAAATAACTGCTTGTCAATATATCCCCAAATGATTTAGTCTTCTTGGAGGTTATCTGTGGGCCTTTACACACAATGTCCTTCAAATGATCATCTTTATGTAATATATGCCAGTTCTTTTCCAGTATCTCTTTAATGCTGGATTGAGCCATATTATATTCCATAAACAGTCTCTTCACTTTGCTATTCTTTTTATTCAAGTTGTTGCCCTACGAGCATAGTAGATGCACTGTTTGCTTTTCGCTAGCCTTCTTCTTCGCATCCTCCAAAATATTCTTGGGACCATCTCTTTTGGTGAAACTCTTCAACATATTGCACATCTCTTTATCAAACTGCTCATATTCCTCTAGCCCTCATCATCTGGCTATAAGGAATGCTCCACTTAAGGACTCCTGGATGGCCACAGTTGGTGTGCAAAAGTGAATTAGTGGCAGTCGGTTTCCTATGTATTTTTGTTGTTAAGTTGTTGAAATCATGTCTAATTTGACATCTAGAAAGTCACTGTGGGACCTACAATATGTGTTTGTGAAATGTAGATTAAGATCATTGGAGTAGAGTTTTCTATGAAGGCACACAGTTCGATCTCATCGCCTTCCCACAAAATGAACAAGTCATCTATGAGTCGAGTCCATAGTGTCACTTTTTGGACAAATCCTTCATTTTCAACAGCCCAGGCCACCTCCTTCTCCTACCACCCCATGAATAATTTCACGTAGGTGGGGGTGAAGGAGGTGCCCATCGCAGTACCCTGTTGCTGCAAATAATGTTTCTTATTGAAAATTAAGATGCTGTGGGTACGGCAGTACCTTACCATCTCCAGCAGCATTTGTGTATATTCAAGCAGTTCTATAGCTCTGTCCTTAAGAAGTACTCTCATGCATGGATCCCTGCATTATGTTCAATAGATGTATATTGCGATGGTACAGCAAGTGTGATCATTATATGTTCCTGTTCCACTGAATCTCATCTAATTTCTTTAGAAAGTCCATAGAGTCCCTTAGATATGAGGGCAGAGAGATAACATATTTCTGCAGGAATACGTCTTGATACTGTGAACTATTTCCCACAAGGACACAAACAAGCTCATAATGGGTTTCCATCATGAAATCTTGGCATTCTTATGTATTTTGGGGAGAAACTAGTTTGCAGCAACTCTTGCATGCACTACTCGCAGGTATTGATGTTCATACCATTCAAGAAGATTATTGTCAAACCATGATTTCAATTTTAGATGGTATTCTTCTTCCATTTTCTTAATGGGATTTCCCAGGATGCAACTATAGTGTGTTTAGTTACTCAGTCGTCACCTTGCTTCCATCAGGTATGTACTTTGAGCCATCAAGACAAAGTTGTCCCCCTTGTCCAAGGGTTTAATGATCAGTGAAGGGTTGTCCTTTAAGTCAAAGATGTCTTTCCAATCTTTCGGTGAAAAGTAGCTTTTCCTTGAATCATTACACCCTTTTCCTTAGTATGTTCAAGTCTTCCACATCTAACTCCTGAAACAGGACAATCCAATTCCCTGGAGGTAACTTGGGCCAAATTTACTTTTCAGCTTCAACCTGCCCTCTACTTGATCATTTGCTGTAAATCCCATTTCTTTAAGGGCACCAGCATCGACTCCACTGCCTACCACACACAGGAACTCTTCAAAATAGTCAAAGAATTATCCGACCCGACAGCCATAGAGAACAAAATCAACCCCTCCGAAGAATCCAGCGACACCCTCTCAGACTACTTCCACAGCAAGATCACCAACATATTCAACAATTGTGACATCCAACCCTCCACCATCAACCTCAACAACCTCAACCAACAAGCAAACACCAGCCACACCATCACCACCTGGTCACCGCTATCTGCCATCACCACCTCAGCCATCATGTCTTCCATACACTTTGGGGTGCCCACCGACCCTCTGCCCCACCACCTCTACAGCCTCGCAATTAACCCAATCAGCGCACAACTCACCAGTATCCTCAATACCTCCATCTCCACAGCAACGTTCCTGGACAGATGGAAGCACACAGACCCCTCTTAAAGAAAGCCTATGCTGACCCCAACAATCTCAATAATTACCGTCCAATCTCCCTGCTCTTCTACCTGGCCAAAGTTCTTGAGAAAGCCATCAACCAGCAGCTCACCGAATTCCTAGAATAAAACCACCTACTGGTCAGGATTCCGTGCCAACCACAGCACTGAGACCATGCAGATTGCTGCCACAGATGACATCAGAACACTCCTCGACCATGGACAAATGTTGGCACTGATCCTCCTTGGCCTCTCCGCGGCGTTCGACACAGTCTTCCACAAAACCCTCATCAAAAGACTCTACGACATAGGCATATGGCAAGAAGCGCTCAAGTGGATCACCTCTTTCCTCGCAGGACCACAAACATAGCATCTGACTGCCTTCCTTTACCTCCACACCCAAAGACATCATATGCGGCGTACTACAAGGATCATCCCTCAGCCCCACCCTGTTCAACATCTACATGACCCCCCTCGCAGACGTCGACAGGTCCCACGGTCTCAACAAAATCTCCTACACAGACAACACTCAACTGATCCTTTCTCTCACTGAGGACCCCGCCAACTTCAAAACCAACTTCTGCAATGCCATGACCAATGTAGCCAAATGGATAAAAGACAACTGCCTAAAACTGAACTCTGACAAAACTAAAGTACTGATCTTCGGTAGGAACACCTCTGCATGGGGTCACAGCTGGTGGCGTACAGAACTCAGGTCCACAGCCATACCCAAGCGACCATGCACACAACCTCTGCATCAACCCCGACAGCCAACTGACCATGAAACAACAATAAATGCAGTCTCCTCCTCCTGCTTCCGCACACTTCCCATGAGCTGCAGAATCTTCTGATGGATCCCAACCAACACCAGAAAGACAGTAACTCAGACCTCGTCACCAATTGCCTCGCTACGGCAACACCCTCTATGCCTGCATCTCCATCCAGCTCCTCAGAAGACTCCAGACCATACAGAACGCTGCTGCCAGACTCATCCTGGACGTCCCCAAATGAACCCACATCGCCCCCTACCTCAGAGAACTCCACTGGCTCCCCATCCAGGAAATATGCCAGTTCAAGATCCTCATGCATGCCTACAAAGCCCTCCACGACCGAGGACCTGCCTACCTCAACCATCGACTGAACGTCCACCAACCTGCCAGACACCTACGCTCCTCTTCACTTGCCCTTGCACACACACACCCCTATCTACTGCACCCGCAGCTGTGGCTGTTCCTTCTCCTACATCGCAGCCAAAACTTGGAACGACCTCCCCCTCCATCTCCATATGGCCCCTTCGCTGGCAGACTTCAGAAAGAGACTCAAGACCTGGCTCTTCGACAGTGACACTGCACCCAGATACCCCTAGGGGTGACAGAGTGTGCATTACAAATGCTGAATGATTGATTGATCCTTTTAAGAGACTGTTCCTTGTTATTCTTGATCTTTCATTTTGTATCTTCTATTCGTACACACAGCAGATACCACATGTTTATCCACATTTTTGGTTCCATCTCTTGGCAGATGGTGTTGACAGTGTCTTCCGTTGCCAGACTATTGATGGCCACAAGGTCAGATACGGTGGAGATCTTGAACATGGAGGGCTTGAATCTGGTTGAGATGTTAGTGATAGCCCTTTAGGGTTTAATCTGATTGTACTTGTAGAGTTTCATAGAGTTCAATCCTGATATCAGTGAATTCAGGTCATGATGTTGGGAGAAGGTCAAAGCCAGGTTAAGTAATCTTTCCTGGTTTCTAATTAATTTGATCAATGAGATGATCATAACAAGGGGTCTAGTTCTGAGGGTATCATCCATACATATTGCTTCTATGTGCGTCTTCTGTTCTTTCCTCGTCCCCTTCCTTTTGCCTCTCCTTGCTCTGCAGTTTCTCTTCTGAGGTTTTGTTGAGGCCTGCCTCTTTCACCTTGATGCATGGTCATATGCAGAAGACGAAGTGCATAATGCACCTTTTCTGGGGGTGCTTCAGAGCAAACTTCACTCTCACCAGTTCACTGCTCACTGGTGTATCCATCTTATCCTTAGCTATCAAGCTGTCAAACATCTTTGCAAAAGTATAGATACAGCTATGCTGGTAATCCAGTCTGTCCCTGGTGAATTTCCTTGCCTTCCATTCCATTATTTCCTCGCCATATTCTTGCAATGACTTTTCCATTTTTGTTATTTTTCCCTTTGTTTTTGTATTATCTTTGTACTTCTCCAGCGCCTTCAGGATCAAGTCCACCTTTGCTGATTAACAATTTCATCTTCCTCTTAGCATATTTGGTTAGTGTCCTCATTAGTCACACGGAACACTCCTGCGTGTTCTCAAACCATTAATTCACTCGGTCGTCATCCATATTCTCATATGTTGGAAACAATAGCATCCTCAGGCCACTTGATATTATCTTACATTCAAGATACTTAGCCAGTGATGTCATTTCCCACCATTAATTCACCTTCATTCTTTTTGCTTTCTCCAATTCCTTAACTTCTGGGTTGGTGTTTTGTTTTCTGCATTAGGGAGGTTCTTTTTTCCTACCACTTCAGTTTTCTTGCTGAAGGTGCTGTCAGGGTCCCACAAGCCTTACCTTTTGCTTGTAGAGTGTTCTCGCAGGGATGACATGAACAACCTCCACCATCTCCCACCTCTCCCCTGTCCTAGCATATATACTGACTGGGGTGATGGTGAAGGCCGGGGGAAGGAATCCTAATATGTGGTGGTTTGTCCTTTTAGTGTGCAGATCAGGTTGGGTACGCCCAATGGAGATGAAGGAACCCCTCTAGGAACTACCGCCTCTAAGAACAAACCATGAGGTAATCAATACCGCCCCCGTATCACAAGCACGCATACATTTGCACCATTTAGAAAACACAGTCAGGGGAATCATCTATAGTCACCTGGAATATGGCACTTTGAGTAGTTGTGGTGTATGACATCACACACCAAAAGGAACATGGAACAGAAATATAGGCACACCTGCAAGTAAGTCGGAAGTATCCAGTGTGTGGATTACACTTTAGACCAAATGAAACAATAAGTGCTCCTGCGCTGGAACCAAGAATAAACAAGTGGCGACGCACCCTTGTGCGTGTCCTTTAGCAAAAAAATAAGCGCTCCTACGCTATGAGCACAATGTGTAAATGGCAACGTGCTCCTGCACGTGCCGCATATCACAAGTACTGAAAGCGGTAAATAAAAAATGGAAAGGCAAAGCGCTCCTGCACGTGCTTCCACACAACAAGGTCTGTAAATGCTTTAAATGAAAAGGAAAGGCAAAGCACTCCTGTGCATGCCTCCACACAACATGGTCTGCAAAGGTAAAAAATGAAAAGGGAATGGTAACGCGCTCCTGCGGGTGCCTCCACACAACAAGGTCTGTAATTGCTTTAAATGAAAAGGAAAGGCAATGCGCTCCTGCGCATGCCTCTACAACAAGGTCTGGCAATGCTTTAAATGCAAAGGAAAGGCAACGCGCTCCTGCGCGTGCCTTCACACGAAAGGTCTGAAAGCGCTACAGCGCTTTTTTCATAAAGGAGACGCCGGTCTCGTGGCTACGCGCTCCGGCGCTAACCACCCCAAGGAACTCTGCACAAGTGCTCCTGCGCTTTGTGTGAACAAGGAAATACCTGCGTCTTCTTGTCAAGCTGATCCTGGCGGAAGCAGAGGCTCAAATAACTCCGTCTCCCACCGAGGTCGGATTCAGTATCAGAAGCAACCCGTGTTGAGCGCCGCTGGTCCTTATGCGGTCTCACCCGGAAGTGCCCTTGGTGGTGACCTCTAGGTCTTCTTCCTGTTTAAGGAAGCTAGACTGTTAACCCCACAGATTGCCCACAAGGAAGTGGACCATACAACCGCAGCCACACGGACCGTATCCATCACAGGTGCGCTCAGTGGCTAGTCTACATTTTGCTTGCCTGTCTTCCATCGTTAAGACTTGTTCTTGTAGTGCCTCTAGTGCTGTTATAGTATGGATTCAAAGTCACTTGTTTAATTTATGTCCATTATATAAATGTCTGTTGTTCTCTATTTGTTTCCACACTTCTGTGTTCTATAATTATGCAAATTCAAGTGATTGCACGTCTTTCCCAGCAGTTCACGTATTGCCTAGCTTCTCCTCTCTCAACTCTCCTTCCTTTGTTGCAAATTTCTGTTATCTTTTTATCACATTTGGAATGCTTTAATTTCTCAAAGCATCCGATTGCCAAATAGTAGTTGGGACTACACCGTAATGCATTACTGAATTTCAACCACCGCGGGGATCCACGGGCTCACTCGGCAGGTAATAGTAACCACCTGCGCACCCTCCGATACACGCACCAGTCACTCCCCTTACCTTGATAAAGCGTTCATAGTCCTGGTGGTTCTCTCCTTCGTCTATGGTTCCGGTGGAGGGCAACAGTATCTTACTTCAAGCCACTTCAACAACATCCTCATTTGACCACACACCTCTCATCTCAGTGCTTTGCCATTTTTGCACCTGAGGGGGTGCGATGTTCCTGGGCTTTATGGATCTCACCACAGCCTTTGTTAGGGTGAACTGCAGTAAGCAATGGAAATTGCTTGGGGATTTGGGGTTGATGTGGTGATAATTAATGTGTTAATGTCCTTACACTCCATTACCACCGCTGTAATCAGATATACCCAGGAAGGGAATACCACTGACCATTTTAAATGTTCAAGCGGGGTCAGGCTAGGATGTATTTTTGCCCCTTTTTTGTTTACACTATATATTAACAGCCTAGATGCTTCCTTGACGTCCCTGCAGGCCGATACCCCCAGGATAGGGGCGAGGCTGGTCCCTGTTTTATTGTACGCGGATGACGCAGTTCTTCTTTTGCACACACCGAGGGGTTTACAGATCCTACTTGATGGATCATTGCTTTTATGAGTGAGATGGATCTGTCACCGAACCTGTCTAAATCATATGTAATGGAAATTGGCAAACTGGGTACTGAACACAATTCCTATAAACTTTGCTCACATAGCTTAGCGAAATTCCCTGCCTTTTCTTTCCCATGCATATTATTTGATGAGAAACTTAATTCCAAAAACTTGCAGGAGGGGAAGATTGTAGAAATGGCAAGATCAACAGTAGCAATTGCAAACTATGCCTATAGACTGGGAACTTGGTCACCGGAGATAATTTTAAAACTATATAATTCTTACTGTATCTCTAAAGCTCTATATGGCAACAAGATTTGGGGGTATATGGAGTCCAGTAAACTCCAAATTGTAGAAAATAAATATTTAAGGCATACCCTGAGAGCCCCACCGAGCACCCCCTCGTATTTCATAGATGAGGAACTAGGGTCTAAATACATCATGGACTTGGTTGCGGTTAAACCCTTGTTATGCTGGGTGAAGATCTGGTCAAATAAGGAGGCAGGATTTAACAAACTTTTATTTCAGGACTGCCTCTCCCTTGACCACGCACTTAAAATACCCTGGTTAAAATACATGACATACTCTTTTGCTTGTTTCTGCTCTTCTTTTGCCTCTTTCTGTACCCCTCTTGCCTCCTTCTGCACCCCTGTTCCCTCTTTCTGCCCCTCTTCTGCCTGTTTCTGCACCTCTGCTGCCTCTTTCTGAACTTCACTTGTCTCTTTCTGTACCTCTGTTGGTTCTTTCTGCACTTCCCTTCTTTCTTTATGCCCTTTTCGTGCCTCTTTCAGCACCTCGTTTGCTTCTTTCTGAAATTCTCGTCCCTCTTTCTGCACCCCTCTTCCCTCTTTCTGCACCTCTCTCATTTCTTTCTGTATCCATCTTGACTCCTTCTCCACCCCACTTCCCCCTTACTACAACGCTGTTGCTTCTTTATGCACTTTTCTTACTTATTTCTGCACCTCTTTTACGTCTTTCTGCACCTCTGTTGCGTCTTTCTTGTCCTCTTTTGCTTTTTTCTGCACTTCTCTTGCTCTTTCTGCACCCTTTGCGCCTCATTCAGCACCTCTGTTGCTTCTTTCTGCACTACTCTTCCTTCTTTCTGCACCCCTCCTGCCTCTTTCTGTACCTCTCTTGCCTCTTTGTGCACCACTCCTACCTCTTTCTGCACCCCTCTTGCCTCTTTTTGCACCACTGTTGGTTCTTTGTGCACTGCTCTTGCTTCTTTCTGCACTTCACTTGCCTCTTTCTGCACTTCTCTTGGTTCTTTCTACACCTCGGTTGCTTCTTTCAGCAATTCTCTTTCCTCTTTCTGCACCTCACTTGCTTCTTTCTGCACCCCTCCTGCTTCTTTCTGCACTTCTCTTGCTTCTTTCTACACCTCTCTTGCCTCTTTCTGCTCCTCTCTTGCCTCTTTGGGCATTTCTCATGCCTGTTTCTGCACTTCCCTTGTCTCTTTCTGAACCTCTCTTGCCTCTTTCTGTACCTCTCTTGCCTCTTTCTGCACTTCTCTTGCTTCTTTCTGCACTCTCTTGCTTCTTTCTGTACCCTTCTTCCTTTTTTTGCATCCCTCTTGCCTCTTTCTGCTGTTCTCTTGCCATTTTCTGCAACTCGCTTGCCTCTTTCTGCACCTCACTTGCCTCTTTCTGCACTTCTCTAGCTTCTTTCTACACCTCTGCTGCTTCTTTCAGCAATTCTCTTGCCTCTTTCTGCCCTTCTTTTGCTTGTTTCTGCACCTCTCTTGCATCTTTATGCACCTCTGTTGCCTCTTTCTACACCTCACTTGCTTCTTTCTGCACACCTCTTGCCTCTTTCTGCATCCCTCTTTTCTCTTTGTGCACCTCTCTTGCCTCTTTCTGCACCCCTGTTCCCTCTTTCTGCACCTTTCCTGCCTGTTTCTGCACCTCTTTTGCCTCATTATGTACCTCTGTTGGTTCTTTCTGCATTTCTCTTGCTCTTTCTGCACCCTTCGCACCTCTTTCAGCACCTCTGTTGCTTCTTTCTGTACTTCTCTTCCTTCTTTCTGCACCCCTCCTGCCTCTTTCTGCACCTCTCTTGCCTCTTTCTGCACTTCACTTGCTTCTTTCTGCACCTCTCTTGCCTGTTTTGGTTCCTCTGTTGCTTCTTTCTGCACTTCTCTTGCCTCTTTCTGCACCTCTGACTTAGAGGTAGGTTTAATCCCCCTGTCCTATTATGTACTAGGGCCTTACAGGGGAGGTCATGCCAATCACAGGGGTACCCCAACCCATAGTGTACCTTAGTGTATGTAGGTGTTTGTACTGTATTCTAAGTGTCTTTCAGCTTAGCATTGGCTCCGGGCCTGGTTAGTCAGAGTCAGTTACCACTAGTACCAGTCAGCAAAAGGTTGGGGGCATAGGATGACTTTGCAACAAGGCCTGTTTCTGCCCCTCTGTTGGTTCTTTCTGCATATCTCTTACTTCTTTCTGCACCTTTCTTCGTCTTTCTGGATTTCTGTTGCCTCTTCCTGCATTTCTCTTGATTCTTTCTGCGCTTTTCTTCCTCTTTCTGCACATGTTCTGCCTCTGTAGGCATAGTTAGAAATTAGCATTTAAAAAACCTTTGAAATTCACTGAAAAATCCATAGGTTTCAGGGATGTTATAGTTAGAAATTAGCATTTAAAAAACCTTTGAAATTCACTGAAAAATCCATAGGTTTCAGGGACGTTATAGTTAGAAATTAGCATTTAAAAAACCTTTGAAATTCACTGAAAAAACCATAGGTTTCACTGATGTTATAGTTAGAAATTAGCATTTAAAAAACCTTTGAAATTCACTGAAAAAACCATAGGTTTCAGGGAAGTTATAGTTAGAAATTAGCATTTAAAAAACCTTAGAAATTCACTGAAAAAAGCCATGGGTTTCAGGGACTTATAGTTAGTTGGACATTTCACTCGTACAAAACCAGAGAAATTCGGCCGTTATAGTTAGTTGAGCTAACTATAACTCGCGCCCCCGCAATGCAATGCTGATGATGTCACATATTACATCATTCATGACATGGTCAGTGACATCACTGATGACATCACTGATGACATCTCAAATGACATCACTGATGACCTTGGTAACAGCTCGAATTACACAGCACACATTTGGGTACGAATTGACTCTGATACACACTACAAGTTCCAGAAGGCAACGTGGAATTACTCACCTGAGTAGACCATTAGAATGGCGCCTGATTATATATTCATGGGTGTGTCAGCACAAGTGTGAACCTGAATGTCGAGCCTTTGAAGAAGGAGCAGGAGCTCTGAAACTCGTCCGCTGAAATCGACATCAGAGCTGATATTTTGATCAGAATGCAGGCTTCCAGTTTTACCTTAAATAAAAGGCTTCCCTGAGTCAGCTGTTGTCTGAGTGCGTCCTTGCTCTTTGGGCGCTTAGTTTGAAAATATTTATCACGGCAGCGCAGCCGTGGAGGACTGCACCACCCTGCAATTAAAGGGGCCACGAGGCTTGGAATTATGCCGAGTCTGTTAAGTGGGACAGCAACAGGTAGGATTTATAACTGACTTGCCCTCTGAGGCCCATTGGAGGGCTTTCAAATTAATTGGTAACAGCTCGAATTACACAGCACCCATTGGGGTATGAATTGACTCTGATAAACACTACAAGTTCCAGAAGGGAACTTCGAATTACTCACCTGAGTGGCCCATTAGAGGGGGCCTGATTATATATTCATGGGTGTGTCAGCACAAGCATGAACCTGAATGTCGATCCTTTGAAGAAGGAGCAGGAGCTCTGAAACGCGTTGGGTGAAATCGACATCAGAGCTAATATTTTGATCAGAATGCAGGCTTCCAGTTTTACCTTTAATAAAAGGCTTTCCCGAGTCAGCTGTTGTCTGAGTGCGTCTTTCCTCTGTGGGCACTTGGTTTTGTTATGTGCTGGATTGAGGCCCTAACATAGGTGCACTGTTTCAGAGGCTCAAATCCTTCGTGCCACAGAGACAGGCAGGACCTTTCACCTACATTGACCCTCCCTTTACAAATAACGAGCAACAGAGTCTGTCCCTTATCTGACGTGTGCTCTGGGTGCAGAAGACGGTCCATTCTAAATACGTCATATCCATGTCCAAAAGTGACTAACCTATGTCACAACGAGTTCTTAGACAAAGACCCTTCGCTCTTGGGATTTTCCCTAGCACAGGATTATTGATTTCTCCAAGGACTCATTAAATATGCATGAACCACTATTTGCTAAGGGTTCATTCCTGACGTCTTCCTCTGACCGACTGTACGTCAATACTAACACTCCAAGGCATCTATCAGGTATAAATATACCTCCCTTTGCCCAAGCAAACTAGAGAGGACCACGACTTTCCATGCCGACACTCTGACGTGAGACGCTGCAACCTGCATCATGCCACAGCTCCAGCTGGCAGAGGTCCATCCACCCATCCTGGGGTGTCCAGCTCAACACCAGGATGAAGTCCCACTAAGGTAATGGGGTTAGACTAAATCCTAGGGGGATTCTTGGCTCTCTAAGACCTACACACATGCTAGGTACACTTAGATACATCTAGTTAGGCATCATAGGGGTATAGGCTTTATCTTAATGCATTCTGCATTTCATATATGTGTTCATTACTATTGCACAATGGTAAAACTGTTCCATGCATTTTTATTTAACTGCACTGCTGGCCATATTTCTCTGCTACTGTCCAACAGTTGTTGCAGCACATATAACCAGTACTAGAACAACAACTGTGCAATACATTTTATTGTAAACACACCCGACTGTTTCTTCTATGTACTTCTCTGAGATGAGTGACTGAATGAAAAGTAGTATATTGTTTCCACGATCCTGAGGGATCAGGGTTTTATGTTATGTGGTTGCCAGAAACTATTCCCTTCTTGTCTTCAAGAAGTTTCTAGTGGCCTCTGAGCTAGCTGGCACAGGTAATTAAGTTTAATATAATTGATAGGGACATACCGACCTTAGTCCTATGTCAAACCTATAGGTTATATTATTCCAATGCGCAGAGCCTATTAGGGAAATAGGAACTGCACTACATGACGCCCAAACGTGAATTTGGCACTTATTTAACAGTAGAATCTGAGTAGTTCAGTCATGCTTATTCTCAGAGACCCCTACTCACAAAACGCCAGAGACGTCTGGAGTGGGTAGGCACAAAATTCCGCCACAGCTGAGTAGGCAATCTTCCTATGTATTGGCTGTAGGTTAATCAAGCTTGAAGGAAAAAGTTCCCGAACAATTGTGCCTTTTAAAACCTTATCTTAAAACCCTTTTTTAGGACATTTTGTTTTCACAACACAAAGTCTGTCGAGGCAGCTGCTCCTGTCACTGGGACACAGGTCTCAAACGACGAAGAGGAAGCAAATGCAATACATTTTGCACCCAAAATCAGGCATACACTCACACAAAAACCCCTCAGACATGGTTTAACAGACCAAGGAGGGTACAGTGATATTAATAGAGGCACACAAAGATTATCAAACAGATGTGTTCTATTCTTGGGTTACATTCCCAGCAGTAAATGCAACAACTCAGACTTTTCATTCTTACATACATGAAAAAGTCCCAGCGGTTTACACTCCGCTCGAGGAGATTAAGATTCCGCACACTGACCAGGACCACAATTTCTGGTTTAATGGCGCCCTACAACAAATAAATAAAACCAGGTTCGGTCCACTAGGTAGACCAGGAGCTACAAGGCCAATATTAGCTGGCTACACACCACATCCTGACATTGACATAATGCCACAAGATGCACTGCTCTTGGTAAAACTCTTAAAGAGCCATGACGCAACTCGTCATGAGGACACTTGGTGTCCAGCCCACAGTAGCTACAAATAACACAGCTCCAACACAGAGCACCACTACTAAAATCACTCCACAAACATTACACACAGTAATGGGCAAACTGCCCACAAAATGTGAACAGATTCCTTTCTGGGTAGCTTAGAAAATTACCCAGTTAGAAGCAGTATTTCCAAATACCACACCATTTGAAAGCATATAATGCTAACACTCTGCTTGCCCATGGGGATCACACCACAGTTAGAGGACTACACCACTTGGGGTACAGTCTTTGCTGCCATATATACCAGGACTCATGGTATTCCTTCCTTAGCGGTAATTCCAGATGTCTTACGACAGATACAGGACAAGTATGGAGCTGAACCAGCTCTGACCTTAGGTATGAAATTACTAGGTAATTACGACCAAGTATCAAAAATAATACTAGCTAACATTAAAGGGGAAGCAGCTTCAGTGGCGATCCGCCAAACACCTAAGAGAGGTCAGTCTTTTAGACCAACCACAAGAACTTCCCAAAATAATTGAAACTGCATATGCAGAACTGGGAAGGGACAGTTTGGGTGGGAAAGCTTTTAAAACCACAGCTAATGGGCAGTCCTGAGAAGGACAATTCTAAGCAGACACCTACTTCTTCTAAAAAGAAGTGGGATAATAATAAAAACAACATTTTTCAAAAAGATTCTCAGTCCTGAGGTAGGTCTCCTCAACAGGAGCCCTCTGCAAAGAGGTATAACCTTAGGAATAGGGATAATATTAGGAAACCTGACAGGTATCAGGATACTGATACACATTCCTCTCGACAAACAACACAGGGAGAGAAGGAAAGTCAGCACACAAATAAGAGCGCAAGCAGTCCAGGGACAAGCACGCTCAGGGCTCTTCTAAAAACAGGAGACAAGCCACAATACAAACCTCAATTTAAAAAGAAGAAAGTTGCAGGTCTCAAAGTTAGACATGCACAGAATCCTAAGGACTCAAATTCTGAACGGCGAATGGGCTCAGACAATGCTAGACAGAGCGGCAGAAGTAACAATAGCTAGCCAGAACCTGAAGGAATTTCTGGACAGCAAAATTGAATGATTACATCACGGTGGAAACACCAGACAAAAGGGTGAACGTCCCACACAAGTTATATGAAATAACACTCCGCTTGGAGGAGGACAAACACAGGAAAGTAAAAGGTCTCTTTGTGAAGAACCTATTGTCTGGTTTTGACATACTGTTAGCAGAACAAGATTAACCCCCAGCATTCGTCAGGGAGCGCCCAAAGGGAGAAAGTATATTTTTCCTGCATTTTCCAACCATGTTCCAGTTCACCTTAAACATACATATGCACGGGAGTGGGCAGTAGCCCAAGCTCCAGCATTGTATAAAAATCATGCTGGATGGGATGATGCCTCAACCCACCACGTGATCCCATTAATAGTTTCACCACATGATCAAAGACAATATCGTATTAAGCAAGAAGCTAAAAAGACATGTCAAGGAGATCTTAGATCAACTTGAATACCAGGAGATCATTGAAAAATGCACTTCACAAAAGAACAATCCCTTGTTTCACTTATCAAAACATGATAATACATTTCGTCTAGTTTTCATTTACAGACACTTGAACACTTGCACAAAGACATCTGCTGTCCAACATGCAGATAGTGCCGCATTAATGAATAACATTATGCGGGAAAAAATACAAAACAACACTTTTTGTCTCAAATGGATTTTTCTGTCAAACTATAGCACCTGAAAACAGGTACCTAACAGCATTTAGTATATTAGAGTCCCAGCGACAATTTTTTGTCATCTCCCCCGTGGGTATGAGAACAGCTCAGGGGTATTTTCTGAGAGAGTTACTGAATGGCTAAAGCACTTTGATGAAGAAGCGTTGTCCTATATGGATGATATTTATCTAACGGACGACCTATTGGGGAAACACTTGACCAGGCTGAGCACCATTATTATGGGATTCGCCTCTGGGGCCTACAAATTTAATTTTGAGAAATCAAAAATTGCCCACCTCTGTGTCCTGTTTTTGGGATACTAGTTTTCAAGTGAAGGGAAAAGCCTGGCAGCTAACTTTTTAGAAAAGTGTGCGCTGCTCCAGCCTCCAAAGACATTAAAACAACTTCCAATCAGTACTGGGATTCCTAGATTTTGGCAGAACATACATTTTTGATTTCGCAGAGAAAGTAAAACCTTTCTACGACCTTTTTCAAACCTGACTTTTCAGTCAAACACTGGTCACAAGAACACACCAATATTCTTTGTTCACTCAAGGAAGATATTATTGCTTCCAAACACATACACACACGTGTAAACTTGCACCACTTGGTACTCAGTATCATTTATGGTCAATGCGGGTACACTAATTAAACCTTTAATGAGGGTGAAACTGTACCAATCGCATACAAATCTCATCTGTACACAAACACAAAAATGAGTTTTAATTCAACAGGAAAAAATTCTGACAACCATTCAGACTGCTGTAGCAAAAGAAAGAGCACTGGCACATGGGATGATGTATTATTGTCGTCACCCCGGTACCGGGGCTAGCATTCCTAATGCCAAAGCCTTACATCCAGAATGGATACAAAGGGCTAATTCTTTTGCTGCATCAGACTTTGAATCCAGATTTGATCCAAGTTTAACAATGCAGGCATTCCTGCAATATGAGAAAGAACATCATCTACCAAATGAAATCTTGCCTCTAGACCAGTATGAAATTTTTAAAATTTACACTGATGGGTCTGCCCCACCGGCCGCCTTTGTTAAAGAACAGATGCTGGATGGCAAGTTCCGTCCTCATTGCACCAAAAAACTACCTCTAGGTAATAGCACGGCTCGGTTGGCAGCTTTAAAAGCCCTGATGCTTGCACTTGTAAACACGGATCGCGAATTCCCCACACTTATAGTGTGCGATTTTTTTACTGTGTGCAATCATGTAATAAATATTTACACCATTGGGAACAAAATGGGTTTAAAGATGAAAAAGGTGGCATAATTAAACACAAAAATTATGGGAACAGGTAGTGGAGTTGAAAAATACGACCTACCAAACAAAAACTCACGTGATTAACACACTGAGTCATCAATGTGATGGCGTGCACGTTGCAGGGAATTCATTGGCTGTTGAAGCCACACAGGGGGCTGTTCACACAGCTTCTGTAGCTGCGCACACTCGTTCAACAACGAGAATAGACGGTTAGAATATGGTGGCTGTAATTGCTTCACGCAAAGGCAGCACAGCAGTGCCTAAGAAATTTCCACTTATATACTCCTACAAGTTAGGTGCAAACAACATTCCATATGCTCAGATTCCTGGAGTGGGGGATAGAGTATTTCCAAATTCGGATAGTAGGCAGGAATTAATCATTTAAAGCACACAAGGGCTTGGGCTCCGCACATTCAGGGGTAATAGCTACTATTTCTTCATTGCAAACAGTGCTATTGGTGGCCAGGGTTCAGAAGTCAGACTATTGGCTTTGTCTTGAACTGCAAAATCTGCAAACAAATGCCATGCTACACCATCACAAGACCCACGCAGGTCCCATTGCTAGACAGCATCAGACTGTCCACTTGATAGTGTCATGTAACAGGACCACTGCGGCCCCTCAAATTTTGAGGTGGCTTAAAAATATATCTTGGTGGCAGTGGATCTGTGCTAATGTTTCCTATAGGTATGGCCTTAGCGCTCGGCTGACGCTCAAAACTGTTATAAAAAGATTTGCGAGTCCATAACAGGAGATACGCAATCAACGTTACACCCTGACTGTGGCTCCACGCTTAGCTCTCGGGCTGACAAAGAGGCCATGGAAGGGATGGACGTAATATTGCGGTACTCTCTCCAACGCCATCCTGAGGGAATTTAGGTAGAGGAGAGGAAGGACTGGGGCATAGAGCAATGCTTAACAGCTAGGGTATTAGGCGGGGCGCTAGTGAGGTCAAACACTTATATGGATTCAGGGGGCAATACACACCCAGCCAAGAAGCTCTCTAGGAGGTCTGACTCCATTTACGAATGTGGAAACCTGATCATAAAATGTGAAGGCACAGTGGCGGATGAAAACCATTCTGTATCTATGATCGTTTGGCTGTTTTACAGGAACTAATGGAAACAAAGAAACAAACAAAGATTCTGTCAAAGTGAAACAGGCCGCCACTGGGAAGTCGAGGTAATCACGGCAAGACCTGTCTGAATCCCAAAAGTCGGGGATCTGGGCAGAGAGAGATAAAGATCGTGGACACAAAGGAATATGGCCCCTCATCCAGGAAAACCTGTGCCATTCCTTGAAGTGAAAGGAACAAGAACTGTACTTTTGCCGCATCTTGCCGTGAAAAAGGAAAACAGATTCATTTCAAATGAAAGAATCAACCAAAAACTATGTGGCCAATACTGAGCAGTAGGCCTCGTGAACTCCACAGTAGTAGACGTCCCTTTCACTACTATTCAAGAACTTCAAAATGAAAAGCTCATCACGTTTGAGTAATCAAATCCATGGAGTGGGGGACTATGCAACTATGCAATGGAACTAGTTCTCCTTGAACCAACCTTTCAAATTCAAAATAAAAGTCAAGACAACACTCAAATTGCAATTTGGCCAAAAACAAATGTGTACACTGACGTTTTTCAACAAAAGCATCAAATAATAAAAGCTTCAACGTTTTTCAACAAAAGCATCAAATAATAAATGCTTCAACGTTTTTCAAGAAAAACATCAAATAATAAAAGCTTCAACGTTTTTCAACAAAAACATCAAATAATAAATGCATCAACGTTTTTCAACAAAAGCAACAACTAATACATGCTTCAATGTTTTTCAACAAAAACATAAAATATTAACTTCACCATCTGAAAGTTTTTCAGCAAAGACATCAACTATTAATTTCAACATTTCAAACGTTTTTCAACAAAAACAGCAGAAATAACTTCAACTAAACACGATGCAATTTCAACAATTAATCATACTGGCAATTTCATTAACTGTGATACGTTTTCCATGGCTCCACGGAACCGGAAACGAAGCCTGCCAAAAACAAACAATGAACATACAA
Source organism: Calotriton arnoldi (assembly GCA_963921515.1). Lineage (NCBI taxonomy): Eukaryota > Metazoa > Chordata > Amphibia > Caudata > Salamandridae > Calotriton > Calotriton arnoldi. Next base: position 768,006 of record CAWUFW010003840.1, read on the forward strand.
GTACAAACTTTTGAACCTTTTCTTTTTCCAAAAGATACAGACCTGGCTTCACCATGGGTAGAACTATGGAGTATTTCTGGGTTCATCTTTTTCTGTTCTAGCTTTGCTTAGAGCTAGCTTTTAGTATGACTCTTAGTGGACACTTTTCTACAAAACAGACTCAACATAAAACTGAAGCCACATCCATTTTAAATGCAAATGCAAAAGAGACTTATAAATGTATTCGGCCTGAACAAGCCTTTGTATTCTAAATGATGTATTTAATCATCCGGTTTTTAATTCTGATTAATGTATTTTGAACTTTCATTCATTTTCATTCATTTTATCATTCATTCAGTGAGGTCATTACCTGCAGTACATTTTTCTGAAAATTGGGTTACTGATACAGTGAATAATATGCTGTCTGTTTTAGGAATAATTGCTACATTTTCAGATCATGAAATGTTAGAGATTTATTCTTATTGTGACGCTTTATACCTGTTACCTTCATTAAGGTTATCAACTCCTACACAATTGTAATGCATCTAGAAATGTGGTTGTTTAAACACCAGTAGGAACGTTGCCAAACACCACCAAACACCATCGCACGGGGGTGGAATAGTTGACATACATCAGCAGGGGCAACATTAGATGCCATTTACAAAACAGACAGGACAGACCCAGTTAGGAAAGTATGGATGGTTTGGCCCTTTGACACAAATACCTGTCACAAAAATGATTCCTGAACATCACCAAGGGACTCTGTATATATAAGCCAGACCTACGTTATGTACAGATAACATCCAGAGGTAGTGAAATCCTACAGTGTAGGAAAGTTGTGCCCTTTTTGGCTAGAAGCCCCAACACTGAAAGTAGTGAAACAAAAGTTTCCTTTATAAAGTTCAAATGCTTTGAGCAATCTGAAAACCATGCTTGTGCAGCACTTTTATTTTTCATTTCACATCAGCTAAAGAAATATTTTTTCTTTTTTGCAAAATAGCACTCTTAAATACAGACTGCCCCTCTTTCCTTTTTGAAATTTTTTATCTTTCACATACAAGCAGTGTAATACACCTTGGTAATACCTCACGAACAGGAACCATGCTTTTCATGGATTCTAATATTTAAAAGACCAGTCTGAAAAGACTGCAACTGCAACATACCTGTTCTCTGATGCCTGTTTTTTGCAGTGAAGAATGCGTGGTCATCATCTGTCTGACACTTCCAAAGGAAACGCCAGCGGCATTTACCACCAGGCTGGAACTGCTGAAGTCCCATGCTTGGCTGTGTCCCAAGCGTATTCCCATCAAACAAAAGCATTCCTTGCAAAATCCGGAGGGTGCCTTTTTGCTTCCTTTAGCTAGCACCAAGGTATCGATTACAGCACCGGCTGCCTCAGAACCAGCAACTGGCAGTACTGCTCATTCTATGCTCCCACTTTCTGCGAGGTATTACAGAGGTCCGTCCCCTGCAGTAACTATCAACAGAAATGTTATGTCTCTCAGCCACTTGCTATCTCTCATTTTGCTAAAACATGTCCTGAAACACATTTTTTCTCTTATTCTTTCAACTCTGACCGAGTGCTTGGAGCATTCCCTCTAAAATGACCTTTCTCTTTCTTTTTTTTTTCTAAAGAAAGCATGGTCTTCTGAACAGCTTGTAAGAGTTTTCAATTTTATAAACAGGAACTTTTATAAGTAACTACTGACTCTAAGAGAGTATTTTTTAATGACACTATAGATTTTTCCTGTTTCCACAGAGTCTATAGTAATTTTACATATTTTAACAGCTGCTATTTTTTCAGCTCATAAACAACACTCTCATGCAACTACCTGCCAATCATATGCTAATGCCTATTTTAGTCACGTAGTTTGCTTTTAATGGGTTATTCACGATTGTCCATAGATAGGAGTGGGTGTTATGTGCTGGATTGAGGCCCTAACATAGGTGCGCTGTTTCAGAGGCTCAAAACCTTCGTGCCACAGAGACAGGCGGGACCTTTCACCTACATTGGCCCTCCCTTTACAAATAACGAGCAACAGAGTCTGTCCCTTATCTGACGTGTGCTCTGGGTGCAGAAGACGGTCCATTCTAAATACGTCATATCCATGTCCAAAAGTGACTAACCTATGTCACAACGAGTTCTTAGACAAAGACCCTTCGCTCTTGGGATTTTCCCTAGCACAGGATTATTGATTTCTGCAAGGACTCATTAAATATGCATGAACCACTATTTCCTAAGGGTTCATTCCTGACGTCTTCCTCTGACCGACTGTACGTCAATACTAACACTCCAAGGCATCTATCAGGTATAAATATACCTCCCTTTGCCCAAGCAAACTAGAGAGGACCGAGACTTTCCATGCCGACACTCTGACGTGAGTCGCTGCAACCTGCATCATGCCACAGCTCCAGCTGGCAGAGGTCCATCCACCCATCCTGGGGTGTCCAGCTCAACACCAGGATGAAGTCCCACTAAGGTAATGGGGTTAGACTAAATCCTAGGGGGATTCTTGGCTCTCTAAGACCTACACACATGCTAGGTACACTTAGGGACATCTAGTTAGGCATCATAGGGGTATAGGCTTTATCTTAATGCATTCCGTATTTCATGTATGTGTTCATTACTATTGCACAATGGTAAAACTGTACCATGCATTTTTATTTAACTGCACTGCTGGCCATATTTCTCTGCTACTGTCCAACAGTTGTCGCAGCACATATAACCAGTACTAGAACAACAACTGTGCAATAAATTGTATTGTAAACACACACGACTGTTTCTTCTATGTACTTCTCTGAGATGAGTGACTGAATGAAAAGTAGTATATTGTTTCCACGATCCTGAGGGATCAGGGTTTTATGTTATGTGGTTGCCAGAAACTATTCCCTTCTTGTCTTCAAGAAGTTTCTAGTGGCCTCTGAGCTAGCTGGCACAGGTAATTATGTTTAATATAATCGATAGGGACATACCGACCTTAGTCCTATGTCAAACCTATAGGTTATATTATTTCAATGCGCAGAGCCTATTAGGGAAATAGGAACTACACTACAGTTTGAACTGATTTATCACAGCAGCCCAGCCGTGGAGGACTGCACCACCCTGTAATTAAAGGGGCCACGAGGCTTGGAATCATGCCAAGTCTGTTAAGTGGGACAGCAACATGTAGGATTTATAACTGACTTGCACTCTGAGGCCCATTGGAGGGCTTTCAAATTAATTGGTAACAGCTCGAATTACACAGCACCCATTTGGGTATGAATTGACTCTGGTACACACTACAAGATCCAGAAGGCAACATGGAATTACTCACCTGAGTGGCCCTTTAGAAGGCGCCTGATTATATATTCATGGGTGTGTCAGCACAAGCATGAACCTGAATGTCCAGCCTTTGAAGAAGGAGCAGGAGCTCTGAAATGTGTCGGCTGAAATCGACATCAGAGCTGATATTTTGATCAGAATGCAGGCTTCCAGTTTTACCTGAAATAAAAGGCTTTCCCGAGTGAGCTGTTGTCCGAGTGCGTCCTTGCTCTTTGGGCACTTGGTTTGAAAAGATTTATCACGGCATCCCAGCCGTGGAGGACTGCACCACCCTGCAATTAAAGGGGCCACGAGGCTTTGAATCATGCAGAGTCTGTTAAGTGGGACAGCAACATGTAGGATTTATAACTAACTTGCACTCTGAGGCCCATAGAGGGCTTTCAAATTAATTGGTAACAGCTCGAATTAAACAGCACCCATTTGGGTATGAATTGACTCTGATACACACTACAAGTTCCAGAAGGCAACGTGGAATTACTCACCTGAGTGGCCCATTAGAGGGCGCCTGAATATATATTCATGGGTGTGTCAGCACAAGCGTGAACCTGAATGTCGAGACTTTGAAGAAGGAGCAGGAGCTCTGAAACGCGTCGGCTGAAATCGACATCAGAGCTGATATTTTGATCAGAATGCAGGCTTCCAGTTTTACCTTAAATAAAAGGCTTTCCCGAGTCAGCTGTTGTCCGAGTGTGTCCTTGCTCTTTGGGCACTTGGTTTGAAAAGATTTATCCCGGCAGCCCAGCTGTGGAGGACTTCACCACCCTGCAATTAAAGGGGCCACGAGGCTTGGAATCATGCCGAGTCTGTTAAGTGGGACAGCAATATGTAGGATTTATACCTGACTTGCACTCTGAGGCCCATTGGAGGGCTTACAAATTAAATGGTAACAGCTCGAAATACACAGCACCCATTTGGGTATGAATTGACTCTGATACACACTACAAGTTCCAGAAGGCAACGTGGAATTACTCATCTGAGTGGCCCATTAGAGGGCGCTTGATTATATATTCATGGGTGTTCCAGCACAAGCGTGAACCTGAATGTCGAGCCTTTGAAGAAGGAGCAGGAGCTCTGAAACGCGTCGGCTGAAATCGACATCAGAGCTGATATTTTAATCAGAATGCAGGCTTCCAATTTTACCTTAAATAAAAGGCTTTCCTGAGTCTGCTGTTGTCCGAGTGCGTCCTTGCTCTTGGGCACTTGGTTTGAAAAGATTTATCACGGCAGCCCAGCAGTGGAGGACTGCACCGCCCTGGAATTAAAGGGGCCACGAGGCTTGGAATCTAGTCCGAGTCTGCTAAGTGGGACAGCAACATGTAGGATTTATCACTGACTTGCACTCTGAGGCCCATTGGAGGGCTTTCAAATTAATTGGTAACAGCTCGAATTACACAGCACCCATTTGGGTATGAATTGACTCTGATACACACTACAAGTTCCAGAAGGCAACGTGGAATTACTCTCCTGAGTGGCCCATTAGAGGGCGAATGATTATATATTCATGGGTGTGTCAGCACAAGCGTGAACCTGAATGTCGAGCCTTTGAAGAAGGAGCAGAACTTCTGAAACGCGTCGGCTGAAATCGACATCAGAGCTGATATTTTTATCAGAATGCAGGCTTCCAGTTTTACCTGAAATAAAAGGCTTTCCCGAGTCAGCTGTTGTCCGAGTGCGTCCTTGCTCTTTGGGCACTTGGCTTTAAAAGATTTATCACGGCAGCCCAGCCATGGAGGACTGCTCCACCCTGCAATTAAAGGGGCCACAAGGCTTGGAATCATGCCGAGTCTGTTAAGTGGGACAACAACATGTAGGATTTATAATTGTCTTGCACTCTGAGGCCCATTGGAGAGCTGTCAAATTAATTAGTAACAGCTCGAATTACACAGCTCCCATTTGGGTATGAATTAACTCTGATACACACTACAAGTTCCAGAAGGCAACGTGGAATTACTCATCTGAGTGGCCCATTAGAGGGCGCCTGATTATATATTCATGGGTGTGTCAGCACAAGCGTTAACCTGAATGTCGAGCCTTTGAAGAAGGAGCAGGAGCTCTGAAACGCGTCGGCTGAAATCGACATCAGAGCTGATATTTTGATCAGCATACAGGCTTCCAGTTTTACCTGAAATAAAAGGCTTTCCCGAGTCAGCTGTTGTCTGAGTGCGTCCTTGCTCTTTGGGCACTTGGTTTGAAAAGATTTATCACGGCAGCCCAGCCGTGGAGGACTGCACCACCCTGCAATTAAAAGGGCCATGAGGCTTGGAATCATGCCGAGTCTGTTAAGTGGGACAGCAACATGTAGGATTTATAACTGACTTGCACTCTGAGGCCCATTGGAGGGCTTACAAATTAAATGGTAACAGCTTGAATTACACAGCACCCATTTGGGTATGAATTGACTCTGATACACACTACAAGTACCAGAATGCAACGTGGAATTACTCACCTGAGTGGCCCATTAGAGGGCGCTTGATTTTATATTCATGGGTGTGCCAGCACAAGCGTGAACCTGAATGTCGAGCCTTTGAAGAAGGAGCAGGAGCTCTGAAACGCGTCAGCTGAAATCGACATCAGAGCTGATATTTTGATCAGAATGCAGGCTTACAGTTTTACCTTAAATAAAAGGATTTTCTGAGTCAGCTGTTGTCCGAGTGCGTCCTTGCTCTTTGGGCACTTGGTTTAAAAAGATTTATCACGGCAGCCCAGCCGTGGAGGACTGCATCACCATGGAATTAATGGGGCCACGAGGCTTGGAATCATGCCGAGTCTGTTAAGTGGGACAGCAACATGTAGGATTTATCACTGACTTGCACTCTGAGGCCCATTGGAGGGCTTTCAAATTAATTGGTAACAGCTCGAATTACACATCACCCATTTGGGTATGAATTGACTCTGATACACACTACAAGTTCCAGAAGGCAACGTGGAATTACTCTCCTGAGTTGCACATTAGAGGGCGCCTGATTATATATTCATGGGTGTGTCAGCACAAGAGTGAACCTGAATGTCGAGTCTTTGAAGAAGGAGCAGGAGCTCTGAAACTCGTCCCCTGAAATCGACATCAGAGCTGATATTTTGATCAGTATGCAGGCTTCCAGTTTTACCTTAAATAAAAGGTTTTCTAGAGTCAGCTGTTGTTTGAGTGCGTTCTTGCTCTTTGGGCACTTGGTTTGAAAATATTTATCACGGCAGCCCAGCCGTGGAGGACTGCACCACCCTGCAATTAAAGGGGCCACAAGGCTTGGAATTATGCCGAATCTGTTAAGTGGGACAGCAACATGTAGGATTTATTAACTGACTTGCCCTCTGAGGCCCATTGGAGGGCTTTCAAATTAATTGGTAACACCTCGAATTACACAGCACCCATTTGGGTATGAATTGATTCTGATAAACACTACAAGTTCCAGAAAGGATCTTCGAATTACTCACCTGAGTGGCCCATTAGAGGGGGCCTGAATAAATATTCATGGGTGTGTCAGCACAAGCGTGAACCTGAATGTCGAGCCTTTGAAGAAGGAGCAGAAGCTCTGAAACGCGTCAGGTGAAATCGACATCAGAGCTGATATTTTGATCAGAATGCAGGCTTCCAGTTTTACCGTTAATAAAAGGCTTTCCCGAGTGAGCTGTTGTCTGAATGCGTCTTTCCTCTTTGGGCACTTGGTTTGAAAAGATTTATCACGGCATCCCAGCCGTGGAGGACTGCACCACCCTGCAATTAAAGGGGCCACGAGGCTTGGATTCATGCCAAGTCTGTTAAGTGGGACAGCAACATGTAGGATTTATAACTGACTTGCACTCTGAGGCCCATTGGAGGGCTTTCAAATTAATTGGTAACAGCTCAAATTAAACAGCACCCATTTGGGTATGAATTGACTCTGATCCACACTACAAGTTCCAGAAGGCAACGTGGAATTACTCACCTGAGTGGCCCATTAAAGGGCACCTGAATATATATTCATGGGTGTGTCAGCACAAGCGTGAACCTGAATGTTGAGACTTTGAAGAAGGAGCAGGAGCTCTGAACCAAGTCGGCTGAAATCGACATCAGAGCTGATATTTTGATCAGAATGCAGGCTTCCAGTTTTACCTTAAATAAAAGGCTTTCCCGAGTCAGCTGTTGTCCGAGTGCGTCCTTGCTCTTTGGGCACTTGGTTTGAAAAGATTTATCCCGGCAGCCTTGCTTTGGAGGACTTCACCACCCTGCAAATAAAGGGGCCACGAGGCTTGGAATCATGCAGAGTCTGTTAAGTGGGACAGCAATATGTAGGATTTATAACTGACTTGCACTCTGAGGCCCATTGGAGGGCTTTCAAATTAATTGGTAACAGCTCGAATTACACAGCACCCATTTGGGTATGAATTGACTCTGATACACACTACAAGTTCCAGAAGGCAAAGTGGAATTACTCACCTGAATCGCCCATTAGAGGGCGCCTGATTAAATATTCATGGGTGTGTCAGAACAAGCGTGAACCTGAATGTCGAGCCTTTGAAGAAGGAGCAGGAGCTCTGAAACGTGTCAGCTGAAATCGACATCAGAGCTGATATTTTGATCAGAATGCAGGCTTCCAGTTTTACCTGAAATAAAAGGCTTTCACAAGTCAGCTGTTGTCCGAGTGCATCCTTGCTCTTTGGGCACTTGGTTTGAAAAGAATTATCACTGCATCCCAGCCGTGGAGGACTGCACCACCCTGCAATTAAAGGGGCCACGAGGCTTGGAATCATGCAGAGTCTGTTAAGTGGGACAGCAACATGTAGGATTTATAACTGACTTGCACTCTGAGGCCCATTGGAGGGCTTTCAAATTAATTGGTAACAGCTCGAATTACACAGCACCCATTTGGGTATGAATGGACTCTGATACAAACTACAAGTTCCAGAAGGCAACGTGGAATTACTCACCTGAGTGGCCCATTAGAGGGCGCCTGAGTATATATTCATGGGTGTGTCAGCACAAGCGTGAACCTGAATGTTGAGACTTTGGAGAAGGAGCAGGAGCTCTGAAACGCGTCGGCTGAAATCGACATCAGAGCTGATATTTTGATCAGAATGCAGGCTTCCAGTTTCACCTTAAATAAAAGGCTTTCCCGAGTCAGCTGTTGTCCGAGTGCGTCCTTGCTCTTTGGGCACTTGGTTTGAAAAGATTTATCCCGGCAGCCTTGCTGTGGAGGACTTCACCACCCTGCAAATAAAGGGGCCACGAGGCTTGGAATCATGCCGAGTCTGTTAAGTGGGACAGCAATATGTAGGATTTATAACTGACTTGCACTCTGAGGCCCATTGGAGGGCTTTCAAATTAATTGGTAACAGCTCGAATTACACAGCACCCATTTGGGTATGAATTGACTCTGATACACACTACAAGTTCCAGAAGGCAAAGTGGAATTACTCACCTGAATCGCCCATTAGAGGGCGCCTGATTAAATATTCATGGGTGTGTCAGAACAAGCGTGAACCTGAATGTCGAGCCTTTGAAGAAGGAGCAGGAGCTCTGAAACGTGTCAGCTGAAATCGACATCAGAGCTGATATTTTGATCAGAATGCAGGCTTACAGTTTTACCTGAAATAAAAGGCTTTCCCGAGTCAGCTGTTGTCCGAGTGCATCCTTGCTCTTTGGGCACTTGGTTTGAAAAGAATTATCACTGCATCCCAGCCGTGGAGGACTGCACCACCCTGCAATTAAAGGGGCCACGAGGCTTGGAATCATGCAGAGTCTGTTAAGTGGGACAGCAACATGTAGGATTTATAACTGACTTGCACTCTGAGGCCCATTGGAGGGCTTTCAAATTAATTGGTAACAGCTCGAATTACACAGCACCCATTTGGGTATGAATGGACTCTGATACAAACTACAAGTTCCAGAAGGCAACGTGGAATTACTCACCTGAGTGGCCCATTAGAGGGCGCCTGAGTATATATTCATGGGTGTGTCAGCACAAGCGTGAACCTGAATGTTGAGACTTTGAAGAAGGAGCAGGAGCTCTGAAACGCGTCGGCTGAAATCGACATCAGAGCTGATATTTTGATCAGAATGCAGGCTTCCAGTTTCACCTTAAATAAAAGGCTTTCCCGAGTCAGCTGTTGTCCGAGTGCGTCCTTGCTCTTTGGGCACTTGGTTTGAAAAGATTTATCACGGCAGCCCAGCCGTGGTGGACTGCACCACCCTGCAAATAAAGGGGCCACGAGGCTTGGAATCATGCCGAGACTGTTAAGTGGGATAGCAATATGTAGGATTTATAACTGACTTGCACTCTGAGGCCCATTGGAGGGCTTTCAAATTAATTGGTAACAGCTCGAATTACACAGCACCCATTTGGGTATGAATTGACTCTGATACACACTACAAGTTCCAGAAGGCAAAGTAGAATTTCTCACCTGAATCGCCCATTAGAGGGCGCCTGATTAAATTTTCATGGGTGTGTCAGCACAAGCGTGAACCTGAATGTCGAGCCTTTGAAGAAGGAGCAGGAACTCTGAAACGTGTCAGCTGAAATCGACATCAGAGCTGATATTTTGATCAGAATGCAGGCTTCCAGTTTTACCTGAAATAAAAGGCTTTCCCGAGTCAGCTGTTGTCCGAGTGCATCCTTGCTCTTTGGGCACTTGGTTTGAAAAGAATTATCACTGCATCCCAGCCGTGGAGGACTGCACCACCCTGCAATTAAAGGGGCCACGAGGCTTGGAATCATGCCGAGTCTGTTAAGTGGGACAGCAACTTGTAGGATTTATAACTGACTTGCACTCTGAGACCCATTGGAGGGCTTACAAATTAAATGGTAACAGCTCGAATTACACAGCACCCATTTGGGTATGAATTAACTCTGATACACACTACAAGTTCCAGAAGGCAACGTGGAATTACTCACCTGAGTGGCCCATTAGAGGGCGCTTGATTATATATTCATGGATGTGCCAGCACAAGCGTGAACCTGAATGTCGAGCCTTTGAAAAAGGAGCAGAAATTCTGAAACGCGTCGGCTGAAATCGACATCAGAGCTGATATTTTTATCAGAATGCAGGCTTCCAGTTTTACCTGAAATAAAAGGCTTTCCCGAGTCAGCTGTTGTCCGAGTGCGTCCTTGCTCTTTGGGCACTTGGTTTGAAAAGATTTATCCCAGCAGCCCAGCTGTCGAGGACTTCACCACCCTGCAATTAAAGGGGCCACGAGGCTTGGAATCATGCAGAGTCTGTTAAGTGGGACAGCAACATGTAGGATTTATAACTGACTTGCACTCTGAGGCCCATTGGAGGGCTTTCAAATTAATTGGTAACAGCTCGAATTACACAGCACCCATTTGGGTATGAATTGACTCATACACACTACAAGTTCCAGAAGGCAACGTGGAATTGCTCACCTGAGTGGCCCATTAGAGGGCGCCTGAATATATATTCATGGGTGTGTCAGCACAAGCGTGAATCTGAATGTCGAGACTTTGAAGAAGGAGCAGGAGCTCTGAAACGCGTCGGCTGAAATCGACATCAGAGCTGATATTTTGATCAGAATGCAGGCTTCCAGTTTCACCTTAAATAAAAGGCTTTCCCGAGTCAGCTGTTGTCCGAGTGCGTCCTTGCTCTTTGGGCACTTGGTTTGAAAAGATTTATCACGGCAGCCCAGCCGTGGTGGACTGCACCACCCTGCAAATAAAGGGGCCACGAGGCTTGGAATCATGCCGAGACTGTTAAGTGGGATAGCAATATGTAGGATTTATAACTGACTTGCACTCTGAGGCCCATTGGAGGGCTTTCAAATTAATTGGTAACAGCTCGAATTACACAGCACCCATTTGGGTATGAATTGACTCTGATACACACTACAAGTTCCAGAAGGCAAAGTAGAATTTCTCACCTGAATCGCCCATTAGAGGGCGCCTGATTAAATTTTCATGGGTGTGTCAGCACAAGCGTGAACCTGAATGTCGAGCCTTTGAAGAAGGAGCAGGAACTCTGAAACGTGTCAGCTGAAATCGACATCAGAGCTGATATTTTTATCAGAATGCAGGCTTCCAGTTTTACCTGAAATAAAAGGCTTTCCCGAGTCAGCTGTTGTCCGAGTGCGTCCTTGCTCTTTGGGCACTTGGCTTTAAAAGATTTATCATGGCAGCCCAGCCGTGGAGGACTGCACCACCCTGCAATTAAAGGGTCCACGAGGCTTTGAATCATGCCGAGTCTGTTAAGTGGGACAGCAACATGTAGGATTTATAACTGTCTTGCACTCTGAGGCCCATTGGAGGGCTTTTCAAATTAATTGGTAACAGCTTGAATTACACAGCACCCATTTGGGTATGAATTAACTCTGATACACACTACAAGCTCCAGAAGGCAACATGGAATTACTCACCTGAGTGGCCCATTAGAGGGCGCCTGATTATATATTCATGAGTGTGTCAGCACAAGCGTGAACCTGAATGTCGAGTCTTTGAAGAAGGAGCAGGATCTCTGAAACTCGTCCCCTGAAATCGTCATCAGAGCTGATATTTTGATCAGCATGCAGGCTTCCAGTTTTACCTTAAATAAAAGCCTTCCCCTGGCAGCTGTTGTCCGAGTGCGTCCTTGCTCTTTGGGCACTTGGTTTAAAAGATGTATCATGGCAGCCCAGCTGTGGAGGACTTCACCACCCTGCAATTAAAGGGGCCACGAGGCTTGGAATCCTGCTGAGTCTGTTAAGTGGGACTGGATGCTGGAGGGAGGGCAGCTTAGATTATGCTGGACCTCTCGGCGGCATTCGATACAGTGCCTCATGCTTTGCTTCTTGATCGCCTCTCGGAGATCGGCGTATCCGGGTCCATCTGGGGCTGGATCAGGTCTTTCTTGGAGGGTCGCTCGCAGCAGGTCTGGCTCCCACCGTGCGCCTCAGTCCCTCAACCAGTGGCTACGGGTGTTCCACAGGGGTCATCCCTTAGCCCTCTTCTCTTTAACATCTATGTCACCCCGCTGGTTTATCTCGCGGAGGCTCTAGGGGCTAAGGTGATGGCCTATGCTGATGACACCCAGCTGCTGTTCTCTTGGGGTCAAGATGAGGATGCCGTTGTCCCTGCTCAACACTGCCTATCTTCGGTCTTAAACTGGCTCGCTCAGGCACAGCTTAAGTGCAATGAGGAGAAATCGGAGATCCTTTTGTACGGCACATTCCCTGTCAACTTCAGAGAGAAGCTATGGCCCCCAGGTTTTCCCCTACCTAGCTTTAAGGGAGACTCTGTCAAGAATCTTGGGGTCTGGTTCAAAGAGAACTTGATTTTCTCATCGCAGGTTAAGAAGTTGGCCGGCACTTGCTTTAGTATTCTGAAGACCTTGAGGAAGTTTCTTCCTCTTTTGCCTAATTCTGCAAAGGAAACTGTTGTCCTTGCTCTAATTCTTTCCCGCCTGGACTACGCTAACGCACTGTATGCTGGCATTCCAGGTTACCTTTTGAATAAGTTACAGGTGATCCAAAACTCGGCCGCCAGACTCCTGCTGGGTGTCTCCAGCAGGTGCAGTGTGCGTTCTCATTTGCGATCTCTGCATTGGCTCCCGGCGGAGGCGCGAATAAAATTAAAAGTTGTATCCATTGCCCATAAAGCCCTCCATGGTCGGGGACCCATTTATTTGCAGAAGAGGATTGCTATCTATTCTCCGGTGAGACAGTTGTGTTCCTCCTCCCAACTTTTGGCACAGACCCCGCGGTTTAATCGCCAGAGGCTTGGTGGGAGATCTTTTACCCGGATAGCTGCGCTGGCATGGAATTCATTGCCACTGGCCTTACGGGACGTCAAAGATCCTATAATCTTTAAGAAAAAGCTGAAAACCTTTCTCTTCTAGCTCTGTCCTCTGACTCAGACTCTGACCCTTTTCAGGCTCGCGCCGGGACACTCCTCGGAGTATCTGTGCGCGTTATAAGTTTATATAACATAACATAACATATGTAGGATTTATAACTGACCTGCACTCTGAGGCCCATTGGAGGGCTTTGAAATTAATTGGTAACAGGTCGAATTACACAGCACCCATTTGGGTATGAATTGACTCTGATACACACTACAAGTTCCAGAAGGCAAAGTGGAATTACTCACCTGAGTGGCCCATTAGAGGGCGCCTGATTATATATTCATGGGTGTATCAGCACAAGCGTGAACCTGAATGTCGAGCCTTTGAAGAAGGAGCAGGAGCTCTGAAACGTGTCGGCTGAAATCGACAAAAGAGCTGATATTTTGATCAGAATGCAGGCTTCCACTTTTACCTGAAATAAAAGGCTTTCCCGAGTCAGCTGTTGTCCGAGTGCATCCTTGCTCTTTGGGCACTTGGTTTGAAAAGAATTATCACGGCATCCCAGCCGTGGAGGACTGCACCACCCTGCAATTAAAGGGGCCACGAGGCTTGGAATCATGCAGAGTCTGTTAAGTGGGACAGCAACATGTAGGATTTATAACTGACTTGCACTCTGAGGCCCATTGGAGGGCTTTTCAAATTAATTGGTAACAGCTCAAATTAAACAGCACCCATTTGGGTATGAATTGACTCTGATACACACTACAAGTTCCAGAAGGCAACGTGGAATTACTCACCTGAGTGGCCCATTAAAGGGCACCTGAATATATATTCATGGGTGTGTCAGCACAAGCGTGAACCTGAATGTTGAGACTTTGAAGAAGGAGCAGGAGCTCTGAAACGCGTCGGCTGAAATCGACATCAGAGCTGATATTTTAATCAGAATGCAGGCTTCCAGTTTTACCTTAAATAAAAGGCTTTCCTGAGTCTGCTGTTGTCCGAGTGCGTCCTTGCTCTTGGGCACTTGGTTTGAAAAGATTTATCACGGCAGCCCAGCAGTGGAGGACTGCACCACCCTGGAATTAAAGGGGCCACGAGTCTTGGAATCTAGTCCGAGTCTGCTAAGTGGGACAGCAACATGTAGGATTTATCACTGACTTGCACTCTGAGGCCCATTGGAGGGCTTTCAAATTAATTGGTAACAGCTCGAATTACACAGCACCCATTTGGGTATGAATTGACTCTGATACACACTACAAGTTCCAGAAGGCAACGTGGAATTACTCTCCTGAGTGGCCCATTAGAGGGCGAATGATTATACATTCATGGGTGCGTCAGCACAAGCGTGAACCTGAATGTCGAGCCTTTGAAGAAGGAGCAGAACTTCTGAAACGCGTCGGCTGAAATCGACATCAGAGCTGATATTTTTATCAGAATGCAGGCTTCCAGTTTTACCTGAAATAAAAGGCTTTCCCGAGTCAGCTGTTGTCCGAGTGCGTCCTTGCTCTTTGGGCACTTGGCTTTAAAAGATTTATCATGGCAGCCCAGCCATGGAGGACTGCTCCACCCTGCAATTAAAGGGGCCACAAGGCTTGGAATCATGCCGAGTCTGTTAAGTGGGACAACAACATGTAGGATTTATAATTGTCTTGCACTCTGAGGCCCATTGGAGAGCTGTCAAATTAATTAGTAACAGCTCGAATTACACAGCTCCCATTTGGGTATGAATTAACTCTGATACACACTACAAGTTCCAGAAGGCAACGTGGAGTTACTCATCTGAGTGGCCCATTAGAGGGCGCCTGATTATATATTCATGGGTGTGTCAGCACAAGCGTGAACCTGAATGTCGAGCCTTTGAAGAAGGACCAGGAGCTCTGAAACGCGTCGGCTGAAATCGACATCAGAGCTGATATTTTGATCAGCATACAGGCTTCCAGTTTTACCTGAAATAAAAGGCTTTCCCGAGTCAGCTGTTGTCTGAGTGCGTCCTTGCTCTTTGGGCACTTGGTTTGAAAAGATTTATCACGGCAGCCCAGCCGTGGAGGACTGCACCACCCTGCAATTAAAAGGGCCATGAGGCTTGGAATCATGCCGAGTCTGTTAAGTGGGACAGCAACATGTAGGATTTATAACTGACTTGCACTCTGAGGCCCATTGGAGGGCTTACAAATTAAATGGTAACAGCTTGAATTACACAGCACCCATTTGGGTATGAATTGACTCTGATACACACTACAAGTACCAGAATGCAACGTGGAATTACTCACCTGAGTGGCTCATTAGAGGGCGCTTGATTATATATTCATGGGTGTGCCAGCACAAGCGTGAACCTGAATGTTGAGCCTTTGAAGAAGGAGCAGGAGCTCTGAAACGCGTCAGCTGAAATCGACATCAGAGCTGATATTTTGATCAGAATGCAGGCTTACAGTTTTACCTTAAATAAAAGGATTTTCTGAGTCAGCTGTTGTCCGAGTGCGTCCTTGCTCTTTGGGCACTTGGTTTAAAAAGATTTATCACGGCAGCCCAGCCGTGGAGGACTGCATCACCATGGAATTAATGGGGCCACGAGGCTTGGAATCATGCCGAGTCTGTTAAGTGGGACAGCAACATGTAGGATTTATCACTGACTTGCACTCTGAGGCCCATTGGAGGGCTTTCAAATTAATTGGTAACAGCTCGAATTACACAGCACCCATTTGGGTATGAATTGACTCTGATACACACTACAAGTTCCAGAAGGCAACGTGGAATTACTCTCCTGATTGGCACATTGGAGGGCGCCTGATTATATATTCATGGGTGTGTCAGCACAAGAGTGAATCTGAATGTCAAGCCTTTGAAGAAGGAGCAGAAGCTCTGAAATGCGTCGGCTGAAATCGACATCAGAGCTGATATTTTTATCAGAATGCAGGCTTTCAGGTTTACCTGAAATAAAAGGCTTTCCTGAGTCATCTGTTGTCCGAGTGCGACCTTGCTCTTTGGGCACTTGGCTTTAAAAGATTTATCATGGCAGCCCAGCCATGGAGGACTGCACCACCCAGCAATTAAAGGGGCCACGAGGCTTGGAATTATGCCGAGTCTGTTAAGTGGGACAGCAACATGTAGGATTTATAACTGACTTGCACTCTGTGGCCCATTGGAGGTCTTTCAAATTAATTGGTAACAGCTCGAATTACACAGCACCCATTTGGGCATGAATTGACTCTGATACACACTACAAGTTCCAGAAAGCAACATGGAATTACTCACCTGAGTGGACCATTAGAGGGCGCCTGAGTATATATTCATGGGTGTGTCAGCACAAGCGTGAACCTGAATGTCGAGTCTTTGAAGAAGGAGCAGGAGCTCTGAAACTCGTCCCCTAAAATCGACATCAGAGCTGATATTTTGATCAGTATGCAGGCTTCCAGTTTTACCTTAAATAAAAGGTTTTCCCGAGTCAGCTGTTGTTTGAGTGCGTTCTTGCTCTTTGGGCACTTGGTTTGAAAATATTTATCACGGCAGCCCAGCCGTGGAGGACTGCACCACCCTGCAATTAAAGGGGCCACGAGTCTTGGAATTATGCCGAATCTGTTAAGTGGGACAGCAACATGTAGGATTTATAACTGACTTGCCCTCTGAGGCCCATTGGAGGGCTTTCAAATTAATTGGTAACACCTCGAATTACACAGCACCCATTTGGGTATGAATTGATTCTGATAAACACTACAAGTTCCAGAAAGGATCTTCGAATTACTCACCTGAGTGGCCCATTAGAGGGGGCCTGATTAAATATTCATGGGTGTGTCAGCACAAGCGTGAACCTGAATGTCGAGCCTTTGAAGAAGGAGCAGGATCTCTGAAACGCGTCGGGTGAAATCGACATCAGAGCTAATATTTTGATCAGAATGCAGGCTTCCAGTTTTACCGTTAATAAAAGGCTTTCCCGAGTGAGCTGTTGTCTGAGTGCGTCTTTCCTCTTTGGGCACTTGGTTTGAAAAGATTTATCACGGCATCCCAGCCGTGGAGGACTGCACCACCCTGCAATTAAAGGGGCCACGAGGCTTGGATTCATGCCAAGTCTGTTAAGTGGGTCAGCAACATGTAGGATTTATAACTGACTTGCACTCTGAGGCCCATTGGAGGGCTTTCAAATTAATTGGTAACAGCTCAAATTAAACAGCACCCATTTGGGTATGAATTGACTCTGATACACACTACAAGTTCCAGAAGGCAACGTGGAATTACTCACCTGAGTGGCCCATTAAAGGGCACCTGAATATATATTCATGGGTGTGTCAGCACAAGCGTGAACCTGAATGTTGAGACTTTGAAGAAGGAGCAGGAGCTCTGAAACAAGTCGGCTGAAATCGACATCAGAGCTGATATTTTGATCAGAATGCAGGCTTCCAGTTTTACCTTAAATAAAAGGCTTTCCTGAGTCAGCTGTTGTCCGAGTGCGTCCTTGCTCTTTGGGCACTTGGTTTGAAAAGATTTATCCCGGCAGCCTTGCTGTGGAGGACTTCACCACCCTGCAAATAAAGGGGCCACGAGGCTTGGAATCATGCCGAGTCTGTTAAGTGGGGCAGCAATATGTAGGATTTATAACTGCCTTGCACTCTGAGGCCCATTGGAGGGCTTTCAAATTAATTGGTAACAGCTCGAATTACACAGCACCCATTTGGGTATGAATTGACTCTGATACACACTACAAGTTCCAGAAGGCAAAGTGGAATTACTCACCTGAATCGCCCATTAGAGGGCGTCTGATTAAATATTCATGGGTGTGTCAGCACAAGCGTGAACCTGAATGTCGAGCCTTTGAAGAAGGAGCAGGAGCTCTGAAACGTGTCAGCTGAAATCGACATCAGAGCTGATATTTTGATCAGAATGCAGGCTTCCAGTTTTACCTGAAATAAAAGGCTTTCCCGAGTCAGCTGTTGTCCGAGTGCATCCTTGCTCTTTGGGCACTTGGTTTGAAAAGAATTATCACTGCATCCCAGCCGTAGAGGACTGCACCACCCTGCAATTAAAGGGGCCACGAGGCTTGGAATCATGCAGAGTCTGTTAAGTGGGACAGCAACATGTAGGATTTATAACTGACTTGCACTCTGAGACCCATTGGAGGGCTTTCAAATTAATTGGTAACAGCTCGAATTACACAGCACCCATTTGGGTATGAATGGACTCTGATACAAACTACAAGTTCCAGAAGGCAACGTGGAATTACTCACCTGAGTGGCCCATTAGAGGGCGCCTGAGTATATATTCATGGGTGTGTCAGCACAAGCGTGAACCTGAATGTCGAGACTTTGAAGAAGGAGCAGGAGCTCTGAAACGCGTCGCCTGAAATCGACATCAGAGCTGATATTTTGATCAGAATGCAGGCTTCCAGTTTCACCTTAAATAAAAGGCTTTCCCGAGTCAGCTGTTGTCCGAGTGCGTCCTTGCTCTTTGGGCACTTGGTTTTAAAAGATTTGTCCCGGCAGCCTTGCTGTGGAGGACTTCACCACCCTGCAAATAAAGGGGCCACGAGGCTTGGAATCATGCCGAGTCTGTTAAGTGGGACAGCAACATGTAGGATTTATAACTGACTTGCACTCTGAGGCCCATTGGAGGGCTTTCAAATTAGTTGGTAACAGCTCGAATTACACAGCACCCATTTGGGTATGAATTGACTCTGATACACACTACAAGTTCCAGAAGGCAAAGTAGAATTACTCACCTGAATCGCCCATTAGAGGGCGCCTGATTAAATATTCATGGGTGTGTCAGCACAAGCGTGAACCTGGATGTCGAGCCTTTGAAGAAGGAGCAGGAACTCTGAAACGTGTCAGCTGAAATCGACATCAGAGCTGATATTTTGATCAGAATGCAGGCTTCCAGTTTTACCTGAAATAAAAGGCTTTCCCGAGTCAGCTGTTGTCCGAGTGCATCCTTGCTCTTTGGGCACTTGGTTTGAAAAGAATTATCACTGCATCCCAGCCGTGGAGGACTGCACCACCCTGCAATTAAAGGGGCCACGAGGCTTGGAATCATGCCGAGTCTGTTAAGTGGGACAGCAACTTGTAGGATTTATAACTGACTTGCACTCTGAGACCCATTGGAGGGCTTACAAATTAAATGGTAACAGCTCGAATTACACAGCACCCATTTGGGTATGAATTAACTCTGATACACACTACAAGTTCCAGAAGGCAACGTGGAATTACTCACCTGAGTGGCCCATTAGAGGGCGCTTGATTATATATTCATGGGTGTGCCAGCACAAGCGTGAACCTGAATGTCGAGCCTTTGAAAAAGGAGCAGAAATTCTGAAACGCGTCGGCTGAAATCGACATCAGAGCTGATATTTTTATCAGAATGCAGGCTTCCAGTTTTACCTGAAATAAAAGGCTTTCCCGAGTCAGCTGTTGTCCGAGTGCATCCTTGCTCTTTGGGCACTTGGTTTGAAAAGAATTATCCCGGCAGCCCAGCTGTCGAGGACTTCACCACCCTGCAATTAAAGGGGCCACGAGGCTTGGAATCATGCAGAGTCTGTTAAGTGGGACAGCAACATGTAGGATTTATAACTGACTTGCACTCTGAGGCCCATTGGAGGGCTTTCAAATTAATTGGTAACAGCTCGAATTACACAGCACCCATTTGGGTATGAATTGACTCATACACACTACAAGTTCCAGAAGGCAACGTGGAATTGCTCACCTGAGTGGCCCATTAGAGGGCGCCTGAATATATATTCATGGGTGTGTCAGCACAAGCGTGAATCTGAATGTCGAGACTTTGAAGAAGGAGCAGGAGCTCTGAAACGCGTCGGCTGAAATCGACATCAGAGCTGATATTTTTATCAGAATGCAGGCTTCCAGTTTTACCTGAAATAAAAGGCTTTCCCGAGTCAGCTGTTGTCCGAGTGCGTCCTTGCTCTTTGGGCACTTGGCTTTAAAAGATTTATCATGGCAGCCCAGCCGTGGAGGACTGCACCACCCTGCAATTAAAGGGTCCACGAGGCTTTGAATCATGGCGAGTCTGTTAAGTGGGACAGCAACATGTAGGATTTATAACTGTCTTGCACTCTGAGGCCCATTGGAGGGCTTTTCAAATTAATTGGTAACAGCTTGAATTACACAGCACCCATTTGGGTATGAATTAACTCTGATACACACTACAAGCTCCAGAAGGCAACATGGAATTACTCACCTGAGTGGCCCATTAGAGGGCGCCTGATTATATATTCATGAGTGTGTCAGCACAAGCGTGAACCTGAATGTCGAGTCTTTGAAGAAGGAGCAGGATCTCTGAAACTCGTCCCCTGAAATCGACATCAGAGCTGATATTTTGATCAGCATGCAGGCTTCCAGTTTTACCTTAAATAAAAGCCTTCCCGTGGCAGCTGTTGTCCGAGTGCGTCCTTGCTCTTTGGGCACTTGGTTTAAAAGATGTATCATGGCAGCCCAGCTGTGGAGAACTTCACCACCCTGCAATTAAAGGGGCCACGAGGCTTGGAATCCTGCCGAGTCTGTTAAGTGGGACTGGATGCTGGCGGGAGGGCAGCTTTGATTATGCTGGACCTCTCGGCGGCATTCGATACAGTGCCTCATGCCTTGCTTCTTAATCGCCTCTCGGAGATCGGCATATCCGGGTCTGTCTGGGGCTGGATCAGGTCTTTCTTGGAGGGTCGCTCGCAGCAGGTCTGGCTCCCACCGTGCGCCTCAGTCCCTCAACCAGTGGCTACGGGTGTTCCACAGGGGTCATCCCTTAGCCCTCTTCTCTTTAACATCTATGTCACCCCGCTGGTTTATCTCGCGGAGGCTCTAGGGGCTAAGGTGATGGCCTAGGCTGATGACACCCAGCTGCTGTTCTCTTGGGGTCAAGATGAGGATGCCGTTGTCCCTGCTCAACACTGCCTATCTTCGGTCTTAAACTGGCTCGCTCAGGCACAGCTTAAGTGCAATGAGGAGAAATCGGAGATCCTTTTGTACGGCACATTCCCTGTCAACTACAGAGAGAAGCTATGGCCCCCAGGTTTTCCCCTACCTAGCTTTAAGGGAGACTCTGTCAAGAATCTTGGGGTCTGGTTCAATGAGAACTTGATTTTCTCATCGCAGGTTAAGAAGTTGGCCGGCACTTGCTTTAGTATTCTGAAGACCTTGAGGAAGTTTCTTCCTCTTTTGCCTAATTTTGCAAAGGAAACTGTTGTCCTTGCTCTAATTCTTTCCCGCCTGGACTACGCTAACGCACTGTATGCTGGCATTCCAGGTTACCTTTTGAATAAGTTACAGGTGATCCAAAACTCGGCCGCCAGACTCCTGCTGGGTGTCTCCAGCAGGTGCAGTGTGCGTTCTCATTTGCGATCTCTGCATTGGCTCCCGGCGGAGGCGCGAATAAAATTAAAATTTGTATCCATTGCCCATAAAGCCCTCCATGGTCTGGGACCCATTTATTTGCAGAAGAGGATTGCTATCTATTCTCCGGTGAGACAGTTGTGTTCCTCCTCCCAACTTTTGGCACAGACCCCGCGGTTTAATCGCCAGAGGCTTGGTGGGAGATCTTTTACCCGGATAGCTGCGCTGGCATGGAATGCATTGCCACTGGCCTTACGGGACGTCAAAGATCCTATAATCTTTAAGAAAAAGCTGAAAACCTTTCTCTTCTAGCTCTGTCCTCTGACTCAGACTCTGACCCTTTTCAGGCTCGCGCCGGGACACTCCTCGGAGTATCTGTGCGCGTTATAAGTTTATATAACATAACATAACATATGTAGGATTTATAACTGACCTGCACTCTGAGGCCCATTGGAGGGCTTTGAAATTAATTGGTAACAGCTCGAATTACACAGCACCCATTTGGGTATGAATTGACTCTGATACACACTACAAGTTCCAGAAGGCAAAGTGGAATTACTCACCTGAGTGGCCCATTAGAGGGCGCCTGATTATATATTCATGGGTGTATCAGCACAAGCGTGAACCTGAATGTCGAGCCTTTGAAGAAGGAGCAGGAGCTCTGAAACGTGTCGGCTGAAATCGACAAAAGAGCTGATATTTTGATCAGAATGCAGGCTTCCACTTTTACCTGAAATAAAAGGCTTTCCCGAGTCAGCTGTTGTCCGAGTGCATCCTTGCTCTTTGGGCACTTGGTTTGAAAAGAATTATCACGGCATCCCAGCCGTGGAGGACTGCACCACCCTGCAATTAAAGGGGCCACGAGGCTTGGAATCATGCAGAGTCTGTTAAGTGGGACAGCAACATGTAGGATTTATAACTGACTTGCACTCTGAGGCCCATTGGAGGGCTTTCAAATTAATTGGTAACAGCTCGAATTACACAGCACCCATTTGGGTATGAATTGACTCATACACACTACAAGTTCCAGAAGGCAACGTGGAATTGCTCACCTGAGTGGCCCATTAGAGGGCGCCTGAATATATATTCATGGGTGTGTCAGCACAAGCGTGAATCTGAATGTCGAGACTTTGAAGAAGGAGCAGGAGCTCTGAAACGCGTCGGCTGAAATCGACATCAGAGCTGATATTTTTATCAGAATGCAGGCTTCCAGTTTTACCTGAAATAAAAGGCTTTCCCGAGTCAGCTGTTGTCCGAGTGCGTCCTTGCTCTTTGGGCACTTGGCTTTAAAAGATTTATCATGGCAGCCCAGCCGTGGAGGACTGCACCACCCTGCAATTAAAGGGTCCACGAGGCTTTGAATCATGGCGAGTCTGTTAAGTGGGACAGCAACATGTAGGATTTATAACTGTCTTGCACTCTGAGGCCCATTGGAGGGCTTTTCAAATTAATTGGTAACAGCTTGAATTACACAGCACCCATTTGGGTATGAATTAACTCTGATACACACTACAAGCTCCAGAAGGCAACATGGAATTACTCACCTGAGTGGCCCATTAGAGGGCGCCTGATTATATATTCATGAGTGTGTCAGCACAAGCGTGAACCTGAATGTCGAGTCTTTGAAGAAGGAGCAGGATCTCTGAAACTCGTCCCCTGAAATCGACATCAGAGCTGATATTTTGATCAGCATGCAGGCTTCCAGTTTTACCTTAAATAAAAGCCTTCCCGTGGCAGCTGTTGTCCGAGTGCGTCCTTGCTCTTTGGGCACTTGGTTTAAAAGATGTATCATGGCAGCCCAGCTGTGGAGAACTTCACCACCCTGCAATTAAAGGGGCCACGAGGCTTGGAATCCTGCCGAGTCTGTTAAGTGGGACTGGATGCTGGCGGGAGGGCAGCTTTGATTATGCTGGACCTCTCGGCGGCATTCGATACAGTGCCTCATGCCTTGCTTCTTAATCGCCTCTCGGAGATCGGCGTATCCGGGTCTGTCTGGGGCTGGATCAGGTCTTTCTTGGAGGGTCGCTCGCAGCAGGTCTGGCTCCCACCGTGCGCCTCAGTCCCTCAACCAGTGGCTACGGGTGTTCCACAGGGGTCATCCCTTAGCCCTCTTCTCTTTAACATCTATGTCACCCCGCTGGTTTATCTCGCGGAGGCTCTAGGGGCTAAGGTGATGGCCTAGGCTGATGACACCCAGCTGCTGTTCTCTTGGGGTCAAGATGAGGATGCCGTTGTCCCTGCTCAGCACTGCCTATCTTCGGTCTTAAACTGGCTCGCTCAGGCACAGCTTAAGTGCAATGAGGAGAAATCGGAGATCCTTTTGTACGGCACATTCCCTGTCAACTACAGAGAGAAGCTATGGCCCCCAGGTTTTCCCCTACCTAGCTTTAAGGGAGACTCTGTCAAGAATCTTGGGGTCTGGTTCAATGAGAACTTGATTTTCTCATCGCAGGTTAAGAAGTTGGCCGGCACTTGCTTTAGTATTCTGAAGACCTTGAGGAAGTTTCTTCCTCTTTTGCCTAATTTTGCAAAGGAAACTGTTGTCCTTGCTCTAATTCTTTCCCGCCTGGACTACGCTAACGCACTGTATGCTGGCATTCCAGGTTACCTTTTGAATAAGTTACAGGTGATCCAAAACTCGGCCGCCAGACTCCTGCTGGGTGTCTCCAGCAGGTGCAGTGTGCGTTCTCATTTGCGATCTCTGCATTGGCTCCCGGCGGAGGCGCGAATAAAATTAAAATTTGTATCCATTGCCCATAAAGCCCTCCATGGTCTGGGACCCATTTATTTGCAGAAGAGGATTGCTATCTATTCTCCGGTGAGACAGTTGTGTTCCTCCTCCCAACTTTTGGCACAGACCCAGCGGTTTAATCGCCAGAGGCTTGGTGGGAGATCTTTTACCCGGATAGCTGCGCTGGCATGGAATGCATTGCCACTGGCCTTACGGGACGTCAAAGATCCTATAATCTTTAAGAAAAAGCTGAAAACCTTTCTCTTCTAGCTCTGTCCTCTGACTCAGACTCTGACCCTTTTCAGGCTCGCGCCGGGACACTCCTCGGAGTATCTGTGCGCGTTATAAGTTTATATAACATAACATAACATATGTAGGATTTATAACTGACCTGCACTCTGAGGCCCATTGGAGGGCTTTGAAATTAATTGGTAACAGCTCGAATTACACAGCACCCATTTGGGTATGAATTGACTCTGATACACACTACAAGTTCCAGAAGGCAAAGTGGAATTACTCACCTGAGTGGCCCATTAGAGGGCGCCTGATTATATATTCATGGGTGTATCAGCACAAGCGTGAACCTGAATGTCGAGCCTTTGAAGAAGGAGCAGGAGCTCTGAAACGTGTCGGCTGAAATCGACAAAAGAGCTGATATTTTGATCAGAATGCAGGCTTCCACTTTTACCTGAAATAAAAGGCTTTCCCGAGTCAGCTGTTGTCCGAGTGCATCCTTGCTCTTTGGGCACTTGGTTTGAAAAGAATTATCACGGCATCCCAGCCGTGGAGGACTGCACCACCCTGCAAATAAAGGGGCCACGAGGCTTGGAATCATGTAGAGTCTGTTAAGTGGGACAGCAACATGTAGGATTTATAACTGACTTGCACTCTGAGGCCCATTGGAGGGCTTTCAAATTAATTGGTAACAGCTCGAATTACACAGCACCCATTTGGGTATGAATTGACTCTGATACAGACTACAAGTTCCAGAAGGCAACGTGGAATTACTCACCTGAGTGGCCCATTAGAGGGCGCCTGAATATATATTCATGGGTGTGTCAGCACAAGCGTGAACCTGAATGTCAAGACTTTGAAGAAGGAGCAGGAGCTCAGAAACGCGTCGGCTGAAATCGACATCAGAGCTGATATTTTGATCAGAATGCAGGCTTCCAGTTTTACCTCAAATAAAAGGATTTCCAGAGTCAGCTATTGTCCGAGTGCATCCTTGCTCTTTGGGCACTTGGTTTGAAAAGATTTATCCCGGCAGCCCAGCTGTGGAGGACAGCACCACCCTGGAACTAAAGGGGCCACGAGGCTTGGAATCATGCCGAGTCTGTTAAGTGGGACAGCAACATGTAGGATTTATCACTGACTTGCACTCTGAGGCCCATTGGAGGGCTTTCCAATTAATTGGTAACAGCTCGAATTACACAGCACCCATTTGGGTATGAATTGACTCTGATACACACTACAAGTTCCAGAAGGCAACGTGGAATTACTCTCCTGAGTGGCCCATTAGAGGGCGCCTGATTATATATTCATGGGTGTGTCAGCACAAGCGTGAACCTGAATGTCGAGCCTTTGAAGAAGGAGCAGGAGCTCTGAAACGTGTCGGCTGAAATCGACAAAAGAGCTGATATTTTGATCAGAATGCAGGCTTCCACTTTTACCTGAAATAAAAGTCTTTCCCGAGTCAGCTGTTGTCCGAGTGCATCCTTGCTCTTTGGGCACTTGGTTTGAAAAGAATTATCACTGCATCCCAGCCGTGGAGGACTGCACCACCCTGCAATTAAAGGGGCCACGAGGCTTGGAATCATGCAGAGTCTGTTAAGTGGGACAGCAACATGTAGGATTTATAACTGACTTGCACTCTGAGGCCCACTGGAGGGCTTTCAAATTAATTGGTAACAGCTCGAATTACACAGCACCCATTTGGGTATGAATTGACTCTGATACAGACTACAAGTTCCAGAAGGCAACGTGGAATTACTCACCTGAGGGGCCCATTAGAGGGCGCCTGAATATATATTCATGGGTGTGTCAGCACAAGCGTGAACCTGAATGTCGAGACTTTGAAGAAGGAGCAGGAGCTCAGAAACGCGTCGGCTGAAATCGACATCAGAGCTGATATTTTGATCAGAATGCAGGCTTCCAGTTTTACCTCAAATAAAAGGATTTCCAGAGTCAGCTGTTGTCCGAGTGCGTCCTTGCTGTTTGGGCACTTGGATTTAAAAGATTTATCATGGCAGCCCAGCCATGGAGGACTGCACCACCCTGCAATTAAAGGGGCCACGAGGCTTGGAATCATGCCGAGTCTGTTAAGTGGGACAGCAACATGTAGGATTTATAACTGTCTTGCACTCTGAGGCCCATTGGAGGGCTTTTCAAATTAATTGGTAACAGCTCGAATTACACAGCACCCATTTGTGTATGAATTAACTCTGATACACACTACAAGTACCAGAAGGCAACATGGAATTACTCACCTGAGTGGCCCATTAGAGGGCGCCTGATTATATATTCATGGGTGTGTCAGCACAAGGGTGAACCTGAATGTCGAGCCTTTGAAGAAGGAGCAGGAGCTCTGAAACTCGTCCGCTGAAATCGACATCAGAGCTGATATATTGATCAGAATGCAGGCTTCCAGTTTTACCTTAAATAAAAGGCTTTCCTGAGTCAGCTGTTGTCCGAGTGCGTCCTTGCTGTTTGGGCACTTGGTTTGAAAAGATTTATCACGGCAGCCCA
Source organism: Calotriton arnoldi (assembly GCA_963921515.1). Taxonomy (NCBI): domain Eukaryota; kingdom Metazoa; phylum Chordata; class Amphibia; order Caudata; family Salamandridae; genus Calotriton; species Calotriton arnoldi. The sequence goes on from CAWUFW010003840.1 coordinate 794,848, forward strand.
GCCGTGGAGGACTGCATCACCCTGGAATTAAAGGGGCCACGAGGCTTGGAATCATGCAGAGTCTGTTAAGTGGGACAGCAACATGTAGGATTTATCACTGACTTGCACTCTGAGGCCCATTGGAGGGCTTTCAAATTAATTGGTAACAGCTCGACTTACACAGCACCCATTTGGGTATGAATTGACTCTGATACACACTACAAGTTCCAGAAGGCAACGTGGAATTACTCACCTGAGTGGACCATTAGAGGGCTCCTGATTATATATTCATGGGTGTGTCAGCACAAGCGTGAACCTGAATGTCGAGCCTTTGAAGAAGGAGCAGGAGCTCTGAAACTCGTACGCTGAAATCGACATCAGAGCTGATATTTTGATCAGAATGCAGGCTTCCAGTTTTACCAGAAGTAAAAGGCTTTCCCGAGTCAGCTGCTGTCCGAGTTCGTCCTTGCTCTTTGGGCACTTGGTTTGAAAAGATTTATCACTGCAGCCCAGCCGTGGAGGACTGCACCACCCTGCAATTAAAGGGGCCACGAGGCTTGGAAATATGCCGAATCTGTTAAGTGGGACAGCAACATGTAGGATTTATAACTGACTTGCACTCTGAGGCCCATTGGAGGGCTTTCAAATTAATTGGTAACAGCTCGAATTACACAGCACCCATTTGGGTATGAATTGACTCTGATACACACTACAAGTTCCAGAAGGCAACATGGAATTACTCACCAGAGTGGCCCATTAGAGGGCACCTGATTATATATTCATGGGTGTGTCAGCACAAGCATGAACCTGAATGTCGAGCCTTTGAAGAAGGAGCAGGAGCTCTGAAACGCGTCAGCTGAAATCGACATCAGAGCTGATATTTTGATCAGAATACAGGCTTCCAGTTTTACCTGAAATAAAAGGCTTTCCCGAGTCAGATGTTGTCCGAGTGCGTCCTTGCTCTTTGGACACTTGGTTTGAAATGATTTATCACGGCAGCCCAGCCGTGGAGGACAGCACCACCCTGGAATTAAAGGGGCCACGAGGCTTGGAGTCATGCCGAGTCTGTTAAGTGGGACAGCAACATGTAGGATTTATCACTGACTTACACTCTGAGGCCCATTGGAGGGCTTTCCAATTAATTGGTAACAGCTTGAATTACACAGCACCCATTTGGGTATGAATTGACTCTGATACACACTACAAGTTCCAGAAGGCAACGTGGAATTACTCTCCTGAGTGGCCCATTAGAGGGCGCCTGATTATATATTCATGGGTGTGTCAGCACAAGCGTGAACCTGAATGTCGAGCCTTTGAAGAAGGAGCAGAAGTTCTGAAATGCGTCGGCTGAAATCGACATCAGAGCTGATATTTTTATCAGAATGCAGGCTTCCAGTTTTACCTGAAATAAAAGGCTTTCCCGAGTCAGCTGTTGTCCGAGTGCGTCCTTGCTGTTTGGGCACTTGGATTTAAAAGATTTATCATGGCAGCCCAGCCATGGAGGACTGCACCACCCTGCAATTAAAGGGGCCACACGGCTTGGAATCATGCCGAGTCTGTTAAGTGGGACAGCAACATGTAGGATTTATAACTGTCTTGCACTCTGAGGCCCATTGGAGGGCTTTTCAAATTAATTGGTAACAGCTCGAATTACACAGCACCCATTTGTGTATGAATTAACTCTGATACACACTACAAGTACCAGAAGGCAACATGGAATTAATCACCTGAGTGGCCCATTAGAGGGCGCCTGATTATATATTCATGGGTGTGTCAGCACAAGCGTGAACCTGAATGTCGAGCCTTTGAAGAAGGAGCAGGAGATCTGAAATGCTGAAATCGACATCAGAGCTGATATTTTGATCAGCATGCAGGCTTCCAGTTTTACCTTAAATAAAAGGCTTTCCTGAGTCAGCTGTTGTCCGAGTGCGTCCTTGCTCTTTGGGCACTTGGTTTGAAAAGATTTATCACGGCAGCCCAGCCGTGGAGTACTGCACCACCCTTGAATTAAAGGGGCCACGAGGCTTGGAATCATGCCGAGTCTGTTAAGTGGGATAGCATCATGTAGGATTTATCACTGACGTGCACTCTGAGGCCCATTGGAGGGCTTTCAAATTAATTGGTAACAGCTCGACTTACACAGCACCCATTTGGGTATGAATTGACTCTGATACACACTACAAGTTCCAGAAGGCAACGTGGAATTACTCACCTGAGTGGACCATTAGAGGGCTCCTGATTATATATTCATGGGTGTGTCAGCACAAGCGTGAACCTGAATGTCGAGCCTTTGAAGAAGGAGCAGGAGCTCTGAAACTCGTCCGCTGAAATCGACATCAGAGCTGATATTTTGATCAGAATGCAGGCTTCCAGTTTTACCAGAAGTTAAAGGGTTTCCCGAGTCAGCTGCTGTCCGAGTGCGTCCTTGCTCTTTGGGCACTTGGTTTGAAAAGATTTATCACTGCAGCCCAGCCGTGGAGAACTGCACCACCCTGCAATTAAAGGGGCCAAGAGGCTTGGAATCATGCCTAGTCTGTCAAGTGGGACAGCAACATGTAGGATTTATAACTGTCTTGCACTCTGAGGCCCATTGGAGGGCTTTCAAATTAATTGGTAACAGCTCGAATTACACAGCACCCATTTGGGTATGAATTGACTCTGATACACACTACAAGTTCCAGAAGGCAACGTGGAATTACTCACATGAGTGGCCCATTAGAGGGCGCCTGATTATATATTCATGGGTGTGTCAGCACAAGTGTGAACCTGAATGTCGAGCCTTTGAAGAAGGAGCAGGAGCTCTGAAACGCGTCGGCTGAAATCGACATCAGAGCTAATATTTTGATCAGAATGCAGGATTCCAGTTTTACCTGAAATAAAATGCTTTCCCGAGTCAGCTGTTGTCCAAGTGCATCCTTGATCTTTGGGCACTTGGTTTGAAAAGATTTATCACGGCAGCCCAGCCGTGGAGGACTGCACCACCCTGCAATTAAAGGGGCCACGAGGCTTGGAAATATGCCGAATCTGTTAAGTGGGACAGCAACATGTAGGATTTATAACTGACTTGCACTCTGAGGCCCATTGGAGGGCTTTCAAATTAATTGGTAACAGCTCGAATTACACTGTATCCCTTTGGGTATGAATTGACTCTGATACACACTACAAGTTCCAGAAGACAACATGGAATTACTCAGCTGAGTGGCCCATTAGAGGGCGTCTGATTGTGTCAGCACAAGCGTGAACCTGAATGTCGAGCCTTTGAAGAAGGAGCAGGAGCTCTGAAACGCGTCGGCTGAAATCGACATCAGAGCTGATATTTTGATCAGAATACAGGCTTCCAGTTTTACCTGAAATAAAAGGCTTTCCTGAGTCAGCTGTTGTCCGAGTGCGTCCTTGCTCTTTGGACACTTGGTTTGAAAAGATTTATCATGGCAGCCCAGCCGTGGAGGACAGCACCACCCTGGAATTAAAGGGGCCACGAGGCTTGGAGTCATGCCGAGTCTGTTAAGTGGGACAGCAACATGTAGGATTTATCACTGACTTACACTCTGAGGCCCATTGGAGGGCTTTCCAATTAATTGGTAACAGCTCGAATTACACAGCACCCATTTGGGTATGAATTGACTCTGATACACACTACAAGTTCCAGAAGGCAACATGGAATTACTCACCAGAGTGGCCCATTAGAGGGCACCTGATTATATATTCATGGGTGTGTCAGCACAAGCATGAACCTGAATGTCGAGCCTTTGAAGAAGGAGCAGGAGCTCTGAAACGCGTCGGCTGAAATCGACATCAGAGCTGATATTTTGATCAGAATACAGGCTTCCAGTTTTACCTGAAATAAAAGGCTTTCCTGAGTCAGCTGTTGTCCGAGTGCGTCCTTGCTCTTTGGACACTTGGTTTGAAAAGATTTATCATGGCAGCCCAGCCGTGGAGGACAGCACCACCCTGGAATTAAAGGGGCCACGAGGCTTGGAGTCATGCCGAGTCTGTTAAGTGGGACAGCAACATGTAGGATTTATCACTGACTTACACTCTGAGGCCCATTGGAGGGCTTTCCAATTAATTGGTAACAGCTCGAATTACACAGCACCCATTTGGGTATGAATTGACTCTGATACACACTACAAGTTCCAGAAGGCAACGTGGAATTACTCTCCTGAGTGGCCCATTAGAGGGCGCCTGATTATATATTCATGGGTGTGTCAGCACAAGCGTGAACCTGAATGTCGAGCCTTTGAAGAAGGAGCAGAAGTTCTGAAATGCGTCGGCTGAAATCGACATCAGAGCTGATATTTTTATCAGAATGCAGGCTTCCAGTTTCACCTGAAATAAAAGGCTTTCCCGAGTCAGCTGTTGTCCGAGTGCGTCCTTGCTGTTTGGGCACTTGGATTTAAAAGATTTATCATGGCAGCCCAGCCATGGAGGACTGCACCACCCTGCAATTAAAGGGGCCTCGAGGCTTGGAATCATGCCGAGTCTGTTAAGTGGGACAGCAACATGTAGGATTTATAACTGTCTTGCACTCTGAGGCCCATTGGAGGGCTTTTCAAATTAATTGGTAACAGCTCGAATTACACAGCACCCATTTGTGTATGAATTAACTCTGATACACACTACAAGTACCAGAAGGCAACATGGAATTACTCACCTGAGTGGCCCATTAGAGGGCGCCTGATTATATATTCATGGGTGTGTCAGCACAAGCGTGAACCTGAATGTCGAGCCTTTGAAGAAGGAGCAGGAGATCTGAAACGCGTAGGCTGAAATCGACATCAGAGCTGATATTTTGATCAGAATGCAGGCTTCCAGTTTTACCTTAAATAAAAGGCTTTCCTGAGTCAGCTGTTGTCCGAGTGCGTCCTTGCTCTTTGGGCACTTGGTTTGAAAAGATTTATCACGGCAGCCCAGCCGTGGAGGACTGCACCACCCTGTAATTAAAGGGGCCACGAGGTTTGGAATCATACCGAGTCTGTTAAGTGGGATAGCAACATGTAGGATTTATCACTGTCTTGCACTCTGAGGCCCATTGGAGGGCTTTCAAATTAATTGGTAACAGCTCGACTTACACAGCACCCATTTGGGTATGAATTGACTCTGATACACACTACAAGTTCCAGAAGGCAACGTGGAATTACTCACCTGAGTGGACCATTAGAGGTCTCCTGATTATATATTCATGGGTGAGTCAGCACAAGCGTGAACCTGAATGTCGAGCCTTTGAAGAAGGAGCAGGAGCTCTGAAACTCGTCCGCTGAAATCGACATCAGAGCTGATATTTTGATCAGAATGCAGGCTTCCAGTTTTACCAGAAGTTAAAGGGTTTCCCGAGTAAGCTGCTGTCCGAGTGCGTCCTTGCTCTTCGGGCACTTGGTTTGAAAAGATTTATCACTGCAGCCCAGCCATGGAGAACTGCACCACCCTGCAATTAAAGGGGCCAAGAGGCTTGGAATCATACCTAGTCTGTCAAGTGGGACAGCAACATGTAGGATTTATAACTGTCTTGCACTCTGAGGCCCATTGGAGGGCTTTCAAATTAATTGGTAACAGCTCGAATTACACAGCACCCATTTGGGTATGAATTGACTCTGATACACACTACAAGTTCCAGAAGGCAACGTGGAATTACTCACCTGAGTGGCCCATTAGAGGGCGCCTGATTATATATTCATGGATGTGTCAGCACAAGCGTGAACCTGAATGTCGAGCCTTTGAAGAAGGAGCAGGAGCTCTGAAACGCGTCGGCTGAAATCGACATCAGAGCTAATATTTTGATCAGAATGCAGGATTCCAGTTTTACCTGAAATAAAATGCTTTCCCGAGTCAGCTGTTGTCCAAGTGCGTCCTTGATCTTTGGGCACTTGGTTTGAAAAGATTTATCACGGCAGCCCAGCCGTGGAGGACTGCACCACCCTGCAATTAAAGGGGCCACGTTGCTTGGAAATATGCCGAATCTGTTAAGTGGGACAGCAACATGTAGGATTTATAACTGACTTGCACTCTGAGGCCCATTGGAGGGCTTTCAAATTAATTGGTAACAGCTCGAATTACACTGTACCCCTTTGGGTATGAATTGACTCTGATACACACTACAAGTTCCAGAAGACAACGTGGAATTACTCACCAGAGTGGCCCATTAGAGGGCGCCTGATTATATATTCATGGGTGTGACAGCACAAGCATGAACCTGAATGTCGAGCCTTTGAAGAAGGAGCAGGAGCTCTGAAACGTGTCGGCTGAAATCGACAACAGAGCTGATATTTTGATCCGAATGCAGGCTTCCAGTTTTACCTGAAATAAAAGGCTTTCCCGAGTCAGCTGTTGTCCAAGTGTGTCCTTGCTCGTTGGGCACTTGGTTTGAAAAGATTTATCACGGCAGCCCAGCCGTGGAGGACTGCACCACCCTGCAAATAAAGGGGCCACGAGGCTTGAAATCATGCCGAGTCTGTTAAGTGGGACAGCAACATGTAGGATTTATAACTGACTTGCACTCTGAGGCCCATTGGAGGGCTTTCAAATTAATTGGTAACAGCTCGAATTACACAGCACCCATTTGGGTATAAATTGACTCTGATACACACTACAAGTTCCAGAAGGCAACATGGAATTACTCACCAGAGTGGCCCATTAGAGGGCACCTGATTATATATTCATGGGTTTGTCAGCACAAGCATGAACCTGAATGTCGAGCCTTTGAAGAAGGAGCAGGAGCTCTGAAACGCGTTGGCTGAAATCGACATCAGAGCTGATATTTTGATCAGAATACAGGCTTCTAGTTTTACCTGAAATAAAAGGCTTTCCCGAGTCAGCTGTTGTCCGAGTGCGTCCTTGCTCGTTGGGCACTTGGTTTGAAAAGATTTATCACGGCAGCCCAGCCATAAGTGACTTGCACTCTGAGGCCCATTGGAAGGCTTTCAAATTAATTGGTAACAGCTCGAATTACACAGCACCCATTTGGGTATGAATTGACTCATACACACTACAAGTTCCAGAAGGCAGCCCAGCCGTGGAGGACTGAAACACCCTGGAATCAAAGGGGCCACGAGGCTTGGAATCATGTTAAGTGGGACAGCAACATGTAGGATTTATCACTGACTTGCACTCTGAGTCCCATTGGAGGGCTTACAAATTAATTGGTAACAGCTCGAATTACACAGCACCCATTTGGGTATGAATTGACTCTGATACACACTACAAGTTCCAGAAAGCAACGTGGAATTACTCTCCTGAGTGGCCCATTAGAGGGCGCCTGATTATATATTCATGGGTGTGTCAGCACAAGCGTGAACCTGAATGTCGAGCCTTTGAAGAAGGAGCAGAAATTCTGAAACGCGTCGGCTGAAATCGACATCAGAGCTGATATTTTTATCAGAATGCAGGCTTCCAGTTTTACCTGAAATAAAAGGCTTTCCCTAGTCAGCTGTTGTCCGAATGCGTCCTTGCTCTTTGGGCACTTGGTTTGAAAAGATTTATCCTGGCAGCCCAGCTGTGGAGGACTTCACCACCCTGCAATTAAAGGGGCCACGAGGCTTGGAATCATGCCTAGTCTGTTAAGTGGGACAGCAACATGTAGGATTTATAACTGACTTGCACTCTGAGGCCCATTGGACGGCTTTCAAATTAATTGGTAACAGCTCGAATTACACAGCACCCATTTGGGTTTGAATTGACTCTGATACACACTAAAAGTTCCAGAAGGCAACGTGGAATTACTCACCTGAGTGGCCCATTAGAGGGCGCCTGATTATATATTCATGGGTGTGACAGCACAAGCATGAACCTGAATGTCGAGCCTTTGAAGAAGGAGCAGGGGCTCTGAAACGTGTCGGCTGAAATCGACAACAGAGCTGATATTTTGATCCGAATTAAGGCTTCCAGTTTTACCTGAAATAAAAGGCTTTCCCGAGTCAGCTGTTGTCCAAGTGTGTCCTTGTTCGTTGGGCACTTGGTTTGAAAAGATTTATCACGGCAGCCCAGCCGTGGAGGACTGCACCACCCTGCAAATAAAGGGGCCACGAGGCTTGAAGTCATGCCGAGTCTGTTAAGTGGGACAGCAACATGTAGGATTTATAACTGACTTGCACTCTGAGGCCCATTGGAGGGCTTTCAAATTAATTGGTAACAGCTCAAATTACACAGCACCCATTTGGGTATAAATTGACTCTGATACACACTACAAGTTCCAGAAGGCAACATGGAATTACTCACCAGAGTGGCCCATTAGAGGGCACCTGATTATATATTCATGGGTGTGTCAGCACAAGCATGAACCTGAATGTCGAGCCTTTGAAGAAGGAGCAGGAGCTCTGAAACGCGTCGGCTGAAATCGACATCAGAGCTGATATTTTGATCAGAATACAGGCTTCTAGTTTTACCTGAAATAAAAGGCTTTCCCGAGTCAGCTGTTGTCCGAGTGCGTCCTTGCTCGTTGGGCACTTGGTTTGAAAAGATTTATCACGGCAGCCCAGCCATGGAGGACTGCAGCACCCTGCAATTAAATGGCCCACGAGGCTTGGAATCATGCTGAGTCTGTTAAGTGGAACAGCAACATGTAGGATTTATAAGTGACTTGCACTCTGAGGCCCATTGGAGGGCTTTCAAATTAATTGGTAACAGCTCGAATTACACAGCACCCATTTGGGTATGAATTGACTCTGATACACACTACAAGTTCCAGAAGGCAACATGGAATTACTCACCAGAGTGGCCCATTAGAGGGCACCTGATTATATATTCATGGGTGTGTCAGCACAAGCATGAACCTGAATGTCGAGCCTTTGAAGAAGGAGCAGGAGCTCTGAAACGCGTCGGCTGAAATCGACATCAGAGCTGATATTTTGATCAGAATACAGGCTTCCAGTTTTACCTGAAATAAAAGGCTTTCCTGAGTCAGCTGTTGTCCGAGTGCGTCCTTGCTCTTTGGACACTTGGTTTGAAAAGATTTATCATGGCAGCCCAGCCGTGGAGGACAGCACCACCCTGGAATTAAAGGGGCCACGAGGCTTGGAGTCATGCCGAGTCTGTTAAATGGGACAGCAACATGTAGGATTTATCACTGACTTACACTCTGAGGCCCATTGGAGGGCTTTCCAATTAATTGGTAACAGCTCGAATTACACAGCACCCATTTGGGTATGAATTGACTCTGATACACACTACAAGTTCCAGAAGGCAACGTGGAATTACTCTCCTGAGTGGCCCATTAGAGGGCGCCTGATTATATATTCATGGGTGTGTCAGCACAAGCGTGAACCTGAATGTCGAGCCTTTGAAGAAGGAGCAGAAGTTCTGAAATGCGTCGGCTGAAATCGACATCAGAGCTGATATTTTTATCAGAATGCAGGCTTCCAGTTTTACCTGAAATAAAAGGCTTTCCCGAGTCAGCTGTTGTCCGAGTGCGTCCTTGCTGTTTGGGCACTTGGATTTAAAAGATTTATCATGGCAGGCCAGCCATGGAGGACTGCACCACCCTGCAATTAAAGGGGCCTCGAGGCTTGGAATCATGCCGAGTCTGTTAAGTGGGACAGCAACATGTAGGATTTATAACTGTCTTGCACTCTGAGGCCCATTGGAGGGCTTTTCAAATTAATTGGTAACAGCTCGAATTACACAGCACCCATTTGTGTATGAATTAACTCTGATACACACTACAAGTACCAGAAGGCAACATGGAATTACTCACCTGAGTGGCCCATTAGAGGGCGCCTGATTATATATTCATGGGTGTGTCAGCACAAGCGTGAACCTGAATGTCGAGCCTTTGAAGAAGGAGCAGGAGATCTGAAACGCGTAGGCTGAAATCGACATCAGAGTTGATATTTTGATCAGAATGCAGGCTTCCAGTTTTACCTTAAATAAAAGGCTTTCCTGAGTCAGCTGTTGTCCGAGTGCGTCCTTGCTCTTTGGGCACTTGGTTTGAAAAGATTTATCACGGCAGCCCAGCCGTGGAGGACTGCACCACCCTGTAATTAAAGGGGCCACGAGGTTTGGAATCATACCGAGTCTGTTAAGTGGGATAGCAACATGTAGGATTTATCATTGACTTGCACTCTGAGGCCCATTGGAGGGCTTTCAAATTAATTGGTAACAGCTCGACTTACACAGCACCCATTTGGGTATGAATTGACTCTGATACACACTACAAGTTCCAGAAGGCAACGTGGAATTACTCACCTGAGTGGACCATTAGAGGGCTCCTGATTATATATTCATGGGTGAGTCAGCACAAGCGTGAACCTGAATGTCGAGCCTTTGAAGAAGGAGCAGGAGCTCTGAAACTCGTCCGCTGAAATCGACATCAGAGCTGATATTTTGATCAGAATGCAGGCTTCCAGTTTTACCAGAAGTTAAAGGGTTTCCCGAGTAAGCTGCTGTCCGAGTGCGTCCTTGCTCTTTGTGCACTTGGTTTGAAAAGATTTATCACTGCAGCCCAGCCATGGAGAACTGCACCACCCTGCAATTAAAGGGGCCAAGAGGCTTGGAATCATACCTAGTCTGTCAAGTGGGACAGCAACATGTAGGATTTATAACTGTCTTGCACTCTGAGGCCCATTGGAGGGCTTTCAAATTAATTGGTAACAGCTCGAATTACACAGCACCCATTTGGGTATGAATTGACTCTGATACACACTACAAGTTCCAGAAGGCAACGTGGAATTACTCACCTGAGTGGCCCATTAGAGGGCGCCTGATTATATATTCATGGGTGTGTCAGCACAAGCGTGAACCTGAATGTCGAGCCTTTGAAGAAGGAGCAGGAGCTCTGAAACGCGTCGGCTGAAATCGACATCAGAGCTAATATTTTGATCAGAATGCAGGATTCCAGTTTTACCTGAAATAAAATGCTTTCCCGAGTCAGCTGTTGTCCAAGTGCGTCCTTGATCTTTGGGCACTTGGTTTGAAAAGATTTATCACGGCAGCCCATCCGTGGAGGACTGCACCACCCTGCAATTAAAGGGGCCACGAGGCTTGGAAATATGCCGAATCTGTTAAGTGGGACAGCAACATGTAGGATTTATAACTGACTTGCACTCTGAGGCCCATTGGAGGGCTTTCAAATTAATTGGTAACAGCTCGAATTACACTGTACCCCTTTGGGTATGAATTGACTCTGATACACACTACAAGTTCCAGAAGACAACGTGGAATTACTTACCAGAGTGGCCCATTAGAGGGCGCCTGATTATATATTCATGGGTGTGACAGCACAAGCATGAACCTGAATGTCGAGCCTTTGAAGAAGGAGCAGGAGCTCTGAAACGTGTCGGCTGAAATCGACAACAGAGCTGATATTTTGATCCGAATGCAGGCTTCTAGTTTTACCTGAAATAAAAGGCTTTCCCGAGTCAGCTGTTGTCCGAGTGCGTCCTTGCTCGTTGGGCACTTGGTTTGAAAAGATTTATCACGGCAGCCCAGCCATAAGTGACTTGCACTCTGAGGCCCATTGGAGGGCTTTCAAATTAATTGGTAACAGCTCGAATTACACAACACCCATTTGGGTATGAATTGACTCATACACACTACAAGTTCCAGAAGGCAGCCCAGCCGTGGAGGACTGAAACACCCTGGAATCAAAGGGGCCACGAGGCTTGGAATCATGTTAAGTGGGACAGCAACATGTAGGATTTATCACTGACTTGCACTCTGAGTCCCATTGGAGGGCTTACAAATTAATTGGTAACAGCTCGAATTACACAGCACCCATTTGGGTATGAATTGACTCTGATACACACTACAAGTTCCAGAAAGGAACGTGGAATTACTCTCCTGAGTGGCCCATTAGAGGGCGCCTGATTATATATTCATGGGTGTGTCAGCACAAGCGTGAACCTGAATGTCGAGCCTTTGAAGAAGGAGCAGAAATTCTGAAACGCGTCGGCTGAAATCGACATCAGAGCTGATATTTTTATCAGAATGCAGGCTTCCAGTTTTACCTGAAATAAAAGGCTTTCCCTAGTCAGCTGTTGTCCGAATGCGTCCTTGCTCTTTGGGCACTTGGTTTGAAAAGATTTATCCTGGCAGCCCAGCTGTGGAGGACTTCACCACCCTGCAATTAAAGGGGCCACGAGGCTTGGAATCATGCCTAGTCTGTTAAGTGGGACAGCAACATGTAGGATTTATAACTGACTTGCACTCTGAGGCCCATTGGACGGCTTTCAAATTAATTGGTAACAGCTCGAATTACACAGCACCCATTTGGGTTTGAATTGACTCTGATACACACTAAAAGTTCCAGAAGGCAACGTGGAATTACTCACCTGAGTGGCCCATTAGAGGGCGCCTGATTATATATTCATGGGTGTGACAGCACAAGCATGAACCTGAATGTCGAGCCTTTGAAGAAGGAGCAGGGGCTCTGAAACGTGTCGGCTGAAATCGACAACAGAGCTGATATTTTGATCCGAATTAAGGCTTCCAGTTTTACCTGAAATAAAAGGCTTTCCCGAGTCAGCTGTTGTCCAAGTGTGTCCTTGCTCGTTGGGCACTTGGTTTGAAAAGATTTATCACGGCAGCCCAGCCGTGGAGGACTGCACCACCCTGCAAATAAAGGGGCCACGAGGCTTGAAGTCATGCCGAGTCTGTTAAGTGGGACAGCAACATGTAGGATTTATAACTGACTTGCACTCTGAGGCCCATTGGAGGGCTTTCAAATTACTTGGTAACAGCTCGAATTACACAGCACCCATTTGGGTATAAATTGACTCTGATACACACTACAAGTTCCAGAAGGCAACATGGAATTACTCACCAGAGTGGCCCATTAGAGGGCACCTGATTATATATTCATGGGTGTGTCAGCACAAGCATGAACCTGAATGTCGAGCCTTTGAAGAAAGAGCAGGAGCTCTGAAACGCGTCGGCTGAAATCGACATCGGAGCTGATATTTTGATCAGAATACAGGCTTCTAGTTTTACCTGAAATAAAAGGCTTTCCCGAGTCAGCTGTTGTCCGAGTGCGTCCTTGCTCGTTGGGCACTTGGTTTGAAAAGATTTATCACGGCAGCCCAGCCATGGAGGACTGCACCACCCTGCAATTAAATGGCCCACGAGGCTTGGAATCATGCTGAGTCTGTTAAGTGGAACAGCAACATGTAGGATTTATAAGTGACTTGCACTCTGAGGCCCATTGGAGGGCTTTCAAATTAATTGGTAACAGCTCGAATTACACAGCACCCATTTGGGTATGAATTGACTCATACACACTACAAGTTCCAGAAGGCAACGTGGAATTGCTCACCTGAGTGGCCCATTAGAGGGCGCCTGAATATATATTCATGGGTGTGTCAGCACAAGCGTGAATCTGAATGTCGAGACTTTGAAGAAGGAGCAGGAGCTCTGAAATGGGTCGGCTGAAATCGACATCAGAGCTGATATTTTGATCAGCATGCAGGCTTCCAGTTTTACCTTAAATAAAAGGCTTTCCCGAGTCAGCTGTTGTCCGAGTGCGTCCTTGCTCTTTGGGCACTTGGTTTAAAAGATTTATCATGGCAGCCCAGCCGTGGAGGACTGAAACACCCTGGAATCAAAGGGGCCACGAGGCTTGGAATCCTGCAGAGTCTGTTAAGTGGGACAGCAACATCTAGGATTTATCACTGACTTGCACTCTGAGTCCCATTGGAGGGCTTACAAATTAATTGGTAACAGCTCGAATTACACAGCACCCATTTGGGTATGAATTGACTCTGATACACACTACAAGTTCCAGAAAGCAACGTGGAATTACTCTCCTGAGTGGCCCATTAGAGGGCACCTGATTAAATATTCATGGGTGTGTCAGCACAAGCGTGAACCTGAATGTCGAGCCTTTGAAGAAGGAGCAGAAATTCTGAAACGCGTCGGCTGAAATCGACATCAGAGCTGATATTTTTATCAGAATGCAGGCTTCCAGTTTTACCTGAAATAAAAGGCTTTCCCGAGTCAGCTGTTGTCCGAATGCGTCCTTGCTCTTTGGGCACTTGGTTTGAAAAGATTTATTCTGGCAGCCCAGCTGTGGAGGACTTCACCACCCTGCAATTAAAGGGGCCACGAGGCTTGGAATCCTGCTGAGTCTGTTAAGTGGGACTGCATGCCGGCGGGAGGTCAGCTTTGATTATGCTGGACCTCTCGGCGGCATTCGATACAGTGCCTCATGCCTTGCTTCTTGATCGCCTCTCGGAGATCGGCGTATCCGGGTCCGTCTGGGGCTGGATCAGGTCTTTCTTGGAGGGTCGCTCGCAGGAGGTCTGGCTCCCACCGTGCGCCTCAGTCCCTCAACCAGTGGCTACGGGTGTTCCACATGGGTCATCCCTTAGCCCTCTTCTCTTTAACATCTATGTCACCCTGCAGGTTTATCTCGCGGAGGCTCTAGGGGCTAAGGTGATGGCCTAAGCTGATGACACCCAGCTGCTGTTCTCTTGGGGTCAAGATGAGGATGCTGTTGTCCTTGCTCAACACTGCCTATCTTCGGTCTTAAACTGGCTCGCTCAGGCACAGCTTAAGTGCAATGAGGAGAAATCGGAGATCCTTTTGTATGGCACATTCCCTGTCAACTTCAGAGAGAAGCTATGGCCCCCAGGTTTTCCCCTACCTAGCTTTAAGGGAGACTCTGTCAAGAATCTTGGGGTCTGGTTCAATGAGAACTTGATTTTCTCATCGCAGGTTAAGAAGTTGGCCGGCACTTGCTTTAGCATTCTGAAGACCTTGAGGAAGTTTCTTCCTCTTTTGCCTAATTCTGCAAAGGAAACTGTTGTCCGTGCTCTAATTCTTTCCCGCCTGGACTACGCTAACGCACTGTATGCTGGCATTCCAGGTTACCTTTTGAATAAGTTACAGGTGATCCAAAACTCGGCCGCCAGACTCCTGCTGGGTGTCTCCAGCAGGTGCAGTGTGCGTTCTCATTTGCGATCTCTGCATTGGCTCCCGGCGGAGGCGTGAATAAAATTAAAATTTTTATCCATTGCCCATAAAGCCCTCCATGGTCTGGGACCCATTTATTTGCAGAAGAGGATTGCTATCTATTCTCCGGTGAGACAGTTGCGTTCCTCCTCCCAACTTTTGGCACAGACCCTGCGGTTTAATCGCCAGAGGCTTGGTGGGAGATCTTTTACCCGGATAGCTGCGCTGGCACAGAATGCATTGCCACTGGCCTTACGGGCGTCAAAGATCCTATAATCTTTAAGAAAAAGCTGAAAACCTTTCTCTTCTAGCTCTGTCCTCTGACTTAGACTCTGACCCTTTTCAGGCTCGCGCCGGGACACTCCTCGGAGTATCTGTGCGCGTTATAAGTTTATATAACATAACATAACATATGTAGGATTTATAACTGACCTGCACTCTGAGGCCCATTGGAGGGCTTTCAAATTAATTGGTAACAGCTCGAATTACACAGCACCCATTTGGGTATGAATTGACTCTGATACACACTACAAGTTCCAGAAGGCAACGTGGAATTACTCACCTGAGTGGCCCATTAGAGGGTGCCTGATTATATATTCATGGGTGTGTCAGCACAAGCGTGAACCTGAATGTCGAGCCTTTGAAGAAGGAGCAGGAGCTCTGAAACGCGTCGACTGAAATCGACATCAGAGCTAATATTTTGATCAGAATGCAGGATTCCAGTTTTACCTGAAATAAAATGCTTTCCCGAGTCAGCTGTTGTCCAAGTGCGTCCTTGATCTTTGGGCACTTGGTTTGAAAAGATTTATCACGGCAGCCCAGCCGTGGAGTACTGCACCACCCTGCAATTAAAGGGGCCACGAGGCTTGGTAATATGCCGAATCTGTTAAGTGGGACAGCAACATGTAGGATTTATAACTGACTTGCACTCTGAGGCCCATTGGAGGGCTTTCAAATTAATTGGTAACAGCTCGAATTACACTGTACCCCTTTGGGTATGAATTGACTCTGATACACACTACAAGTTCCAGAAGACAACGTGGAATTACTCAGCTGAGTGGCCCATTAGAGGGTGCCTGATTATATATTCATGGGTGTGTCAGCACAAGCGTGAACCTGAATGTCGAGCCTTTGAAGAAGGAGCAGGAGCTCTGAAACGCGTCGGCTGAAATCGACATCAGAGCTAATATTTTGATCAGAATGCAGGATTCCTGTTTTACCTGAAATAAAATGCTTTCCCGAGTCAGCTGTTGTCCAAGTGCGTCCTTGATCTTTGGGCACTTGGTTTGAAAAGATTTATCACGGCAGCCCAGCCGTGGAGTACTGCACCACCCTGCAATTAAAGGGGCCACGAGGCTTGGAAATATGCCGAATCTGTTAAGTGGGACAGCAACATGTAGGATTTATAACTGACTTGCACTCTGAGGCCCATTGGAGGGCTTTCAAATTAATTGGTAACAGCTCGAATTACACTGTATCCCTTTGGGTATGAATTGACTCTGATACACACTACGGGCCTGATTCACAGAACTAACTTACGTCAAAAACGTAAGTTAGTACCTTTTAGTATTCACAGAATACACTTACTCATTTGGTATTCACAGAATACACTTACTCATTTTGGTATTCACAGAATACACTTACTCATACTAACTTTATGTCCGCACTCGGGCCGGAGATTCCGGCCCGGTGGTGGGAGATTCCGGCCGTTTGTGGAGATTCCGGCCCGGAGGTGGAGATTCCGGCCCGGAGGTGGAGATTCCGGCTGTTTGTGGAGATTCCGGCCGGAGATTCCGGCCGTTTGTGGAGATTCCGGCCATTTGTGGAGATTCCGGCCGGTTGTGGAGATTCCGGCCGGTGGCGGAATCTCCACAAACGGCCGGAATCTCCAAACGGCCGGAATCTCCACAAGCGGGCCGGAATCTCCACAAACGGCCGGAATCTCCGGCCCGAGTGCGGACATAAAGTTAGTATGAGTAAGTGTATTCTGTGAATACCAAAATGAGTAAGTGTATTCTGTGAATACCAAAATGAGTAAGTGTATTCTGTGAATACCAAAAGGTACTAAATTTACGTTTTTGACGTAAGTTAGTTCTGTGAATCGGGCCCAAAAAGTTCCAGAAGGCAACGTGGAATTACTCTACTGAGTGGCCCATTAGAGGGCGCCTGATTATATATTCATGGGTGTGTCAGCACAAGCGTGAACCTGAATGTCAAGCCTTTGAAGAAGGAGCAGAAGTTCTGAAATGCGTCGGCTGAAATCGACATCAGAGCTGATATTTTTATCAGAATGCAGGCTTCCAGTTTTACCTTAAATAAAAGGCTTTCCTGAGTCAGCTGTTGTCCGAGTGCGTCCTTGCTCTTTGGGCACTTGGTTTGAAAAGATTTATCACGGCAGCCCAGCCGTGGAGGACTGCACCACCCTGGAATTAAAGGGGCTCGAGGGTTGGAATCATGCCGAGTCTGTTAAGTGGGACAGCAACATGTAGGATTTATCACTGACTTGCACTCTGAGGCCCATTGGAGAGCTTTCAAATTAATTGGTAACTGCTCGAATTACACAGCACCCATTTGGGTATGAATTGACTCTGATACACACTACAAGTTCCAGAAGGCAACGTGGAATTACTCTCCTGAGTGGCCCATTAGAGGGCGCCTGATTATATATTCATGGGTGTGACAGCACAAGCGTGAACCTGAATGTCGAGCCTTTGAAGAAGGAGCAGAAGCTCTGAAACTCGTCCGCTGAAATCGACATCAGAGCTGATATTTTGATCAGAATGCAGGCTTCCAGTTTTAACAGAAATTAAAGGCTTTCCCGAGTCAGCTGCTGTCCGAGTGCGTCCTTGCTCTTTGGGCACTTGGTTTGAAAAGATTTATCACTGCAGCCCAGCCATGGAGAACTGCACCACCCTGCAATTAAAGTGGCCAAGAGGCTTGGAATCATGCCTAGTCTGTCAAGTGGGACAGCAACATGTAGGATTTATAACTGTCTTGCACTCTGAGGCCCATTGGAGGGCTTTCAAATTAATTGGTAACATCTCGAATTACACAGCACCCATTTGGGTATGAATTGACTCTGATACACACTACAAGTTCCAGAAGGCAACGTGGAATTACTCACCTGAGTGGCCCATTAGAGGGTGCCTGATTATATATTCATGGGTGTGTCAGCACAAGCGTGAACCTGAATGTCGAGCCTTTGAAGAAGGAGCAGGAGCTCTGAAACGCGTCGGCTGAAATCGACATCAGAGCTAATATTTTGATCAGAATGCAGGATTCCAGTTTTACCTGAAATAAAATGCTTTCCCGAGTCAGCTGTTGTCCAAGTGCGTCCTTGATCTTTGGGCACTTGGTTTGAAAAGATTTATCACGGCAGCCCAGCCGTGGAGGACTGCACCACCCTGCAATTAAAGGGGCCACGAGGCTTGGAAATATGCCGAATCTGTTAAGTGGGACAGCAACATGTAGGATTTATAACTGACTTGCACTCTGAGGCCCATTGGAGGGCTTTCAAATTAATTGGTAACAGCTCGAATTACACTGTACCCCTTTGGGTATGAATTGACTCTGATACACACTACAAGTTCCAGAAGACAACGTGGAATTACTCAGCTGAGTGGCCCATTAGAGGGCGCCTGATTATATATTCATGGGTGTGTCAGCACAAGCGTGAACCTGAATGTCGAGCCTTTGAAGAAGGAGCAGGAGCTCTGAAACGCGTCGGCTGAAATCGACATCAAAGCTGATATTTTGATCAGAATGCAGGCTTCCAGTTTTACCTGAAATAAAAGGCCTTCCCGAGTCAGCTGTTGTCCGAGTGCGTCCTTGCTCTTTGGGCTCTTGGTTTGAAAAGATTTATCACGGCAGCCCAGCTGTGGAGGACTGCACCACCCTGCAATTAAAGGGGCCACGAGGCTTGGAATCATGCCGAGTCTGTTAAGTGGGACAGCAACATGTAGGATTTATAACTGACTTGCACTCTGAGGCCCATTGGAGGGCTTTCAAATTAATTGGTAACAGCTCGAATTACACAGCACCCATTTGGGTATGAATTGACTCTGATACACACTACAAGTTCCAGAAGGCAACATGGAATTACTCACCAGAGTGGCCCATTAGAGGGCACCTGATTATATATTCATGGGTGTGTCAGCACAAGCATGAACCTGAATGTCGAGCCTTTGAAGAAGGAGCAGGAGCTCTGAAACGCGTCGGCTGAAATCGACATCAGAGCTGATATTTTGATCAGAATACAGGCTTCTAGTTTTACCTGAAATAAAAGGCTTTCCCGAGTCAGCTGTTGTCCGAGTGCGTCCTTGCTCTTTGGGCACTTGGTTTGAAAAGATTTATCACGGCAGCCCAGCAATGGAGGACTGCACCACCCTGCAATTAAACGGGCCACAAGGCTTGGAATCATGCTGAGTCTGTTAAGTGGAACAGCAACATGTAGGATTTATAAGTGACTTGCACTCTGAGGCCCATTGGAGGGCTTTCAAATTAATTGGTAACAGCTCGAATTACACAGCACCCATTTGGGTATGAATTGACTCTGATACATACTACAAGTTCCAGAAGGCAACGTGGAATTACTCACCTGAGTGGCCCATTAGAGGGCGCCTGATTATATATTCATGGGTGTGTCAGCACAAGCGTGAACCTGAATGTCGACCCTTTGAAGAATAAGCAGGAGCTCTGAAATGCGTTGTCTGAAATCGACATCAGAGCTGATATTTTGATCAGAATGCAGGCTTCCAGTTTTACCTTAAATAAAAGGCTTTCCCGAGTCAGCTGTTGTCCGAGTGCATCCTTGCTCTTTGGGCACTTGGTTTGAAAAGATTTATCACGGCAGCCCAGCCGTGGAGGACTGCACCACCCTGGAATTGAAGGGGCCACGAGGCTTGGAATCATGCCGAGTCTGTTAAGTGGGATAGCAACATGTAGGATTTATCACTGACTTGCACTCTGAGGCCCATTGGAGGGCTTTCAAATTAATTGGTAACAGCTCGACTTACACAGCACCCATTTGGGTATGAATTGACTCTGATACACACTACAAGTTCCAGAAGGCAACGTGGAATTACTCACCTGAGTGGACCATTAGAGGGCTCCTGATTATATATTCATTGGAGTGTCAGCACAAGCGTGAACCTGAATGTCGAGCCTTTGAAGAAGGAGCAGGAGCTCTGAAACTCGTCCGCTGAACTCGACATCAGAGCTGATATTTTGATCAGAATGCAGGCTTTCAGTTTTACCAGAAGTTAAAGGGTTTCCCGAGTAAGCTGCTGTCCGAGTGCGTCCTTGCTCTTTGGGCACTTGGTTTGAAAAGATTTATCACTGCAGCCCAGCCGTGGAGAACTGCACCACCCTGCAATTAAAGGGGCCAAGAGGCTTGGAATCATGCCTAGTCTGTCAAGTGGGACAGCAACATGAAGGATTTATAACTGTCTTGCACTCTGAGGCCCATTGGAGGGCTTTCAAATTAATTGGTAACAGCTCGAATTACACAGCACCCATTTGGGTATGAATTGACTCTGATACACACTACAAGTTCCAGAAGGCAACGTGGAATTACTCACCTGAGTGGCCCATTAGAGGGCGCCTGATTATATATTCATGGGTGTGTCAGCACAAGCGTGAACCTGAATGTCGAGCCTTTGAAGAAGGAGCAGGAGCTCTGAAACGCGTCGGCTGAAATCGACATCAGAGCTAATATTTTGATCAGAATGCAGGATTCCAGTTTTACCTGGAATAAAATGCTTTCCCGAGTCAGCTGTTGTCCAAGTGCGTCCTTGATCTTTGGGCACTTGGTTTGAAAAGATTTATCATGGCAGCCCAGCCGTGGAGGACTGCACCACCCTGCAATTAAAGGGGCCACGAGGCTTGGAAATATGCCGAATCTGTTAAGTGGGACAGCAACATGTAGGATTTATAACTGACTTGCACTCTGAGGCCCATTGGAGGGCTTTCAAATTAATTGGTAACAGCTCGAATTACACAGCACCCATTTGGGTATAAATTGACTCTGATACACACTACAAGTTCCAGAAGGCAACATGGAATTACTCACCAGAGTGGCCCATTAGAGGGCACCTGATTATATATTCATGGGTGTGTCAGCACAAGCATGAACCTGAATGTCGAGCCTTTGAAGAAGGAGCAGGAGCTCTGAAACGCGTTGGCTGAAATCGACATCAGAGCTGATATTTTGATCAGAATACAGGCTTCTAGTTTTACCTGAAATAAAAGGCTTTCCCGAGTCAGCTGTTGTCCGAGTGCGTCCTTGCTCTTTGGGCACTTGGTTTAAAAGATTTATCATGGCAGCCCAGCCGTGGAGGACTGAAACACCCTGGAATCAAAGGGGCCACGAGGCTTGGAATCATGCAGAGTCTGTTAAGTGGGACAGCAACATGTAGGATTTATCACTGACTTGCACTCTGAGTCCCATTGGAGGGCTTACAAATTAATTGGTAACAGCTCGAATTACACAGCACCCATTTGGGTATGAATTGACTCTGATACACACTACAAGTTCCAGAAAGCAACGTGGAATTACTCTCCTGAGTGGCCCATTAGAGGGCGCCTGATTATATATTCATGGGTGTGTCAGCACAAGCGTGAACCTGAATGTCGAGCCTTTGAAGAAGGAGCAGAAATTCTGAAACGCGTCGGCTGAAATCGACATCAGAGCTGATATTTTTATCAGAATGCAGGCTTCCAGTTTTACCTGAAATAAAAGGCTTTCCCGAGTCAGCTGTTGTCCGAATGCGTCCTTGCTCTTTGGGCACTTGGTTTGAAAAGATTTATCCTGGCAGCCCAGCTGTGGAGGACTTCACCACCCTGCAATTAAAGGGGCCACGAGGCTTGGAATCCTGCTGAGTCTGTTAAGTGGGACTGCATGCCGGCGGGAGGTCAGCTTTGATTATGCTGGACCTCTCAGCGGCATTCGATACAGTGCCTCATGCCTTGCTTCTTGATCGCCTCTCGGAGATCGGCGTATCCGGGTCGGTCTGGGGCTGGATCAGGTCTTTCTTGGAGGGTCGCTCGCAGGAGGTCTGGCTCCCACCGTGCGCCTCAGTCCCTCAACCAGTGGCTACGGGTGTTCCACAGGGGTCATCCCTTAGCCCTCTTCTCTTTAACATCTATGTCACCCCGCAGGTTTATCTCGCGGAGGCTCTAGGGGCTAAGGTGATGGCCTATGCTGATGACACCCAGCTGCTGTTCTCTTGGGGTCAAGATGAGGATGCCGTTGTCCTTGCTCAACACTGCCTATCTTCGGTCTTAAACTGGCTCGCTCAGGCACAGCTTAAGTGCAATGAGGAGAAATCGGAGATCCTTTTGTACGGCACATTCCCTGTCAACTTCAGAGAGAAGCTATGGCCCCCAGGTTTTCCCCTACCTAGCTTTAAGGGAGTCTCTGTCAAGAATCTTGGGGTCTGGTTCAATGAGAACTTGATTTTCTCATCGCAGGTTAAGAAGTTGGCCGGCACTTGCTTTAGCATTCTGAAGACCTTGAGGAAGTTTCTTCCTCTTTTGCCTAATTCTGCAAAGGAAACTGTTGTCCGTGCTCTAATTCTTTCCCGCCTGGACTACGCTAACGCACTGTATGCTGGCATTCCAGGTTACCTTTTGAATAAGTTACAGGTGATCCAAAACTCGGCCGCCAGACTCCTGCTGGGTGTCTCCAGCAGGTGCAGTGTGCGTTCTCATTTGCGATCTCTGCATTGGCTCCCGGCGGAGGCGTGAATAAAATAAAAAATGTTATCCATTGCCCATAAAGCCCTCCATGGTCTGGGACCCATTTATTTGCAGAAGAGGATTGCTATCTATTCTCCGGTGAGACAGTTGCGTTCCTCCTCCCAACTTTTGGCACAGACCCTGCGGTTTAATCGCCAGAGGCTTGGTGGGAGATCTTTTACCCGGATAGCTGCGCTGGCATGGAATGCATTGCCACTGGCCTTACGGGGGGTCAAAGATCCTATAATCTTTAAGAAAAAGCTGAAAACCTTTCTCTTCTAGCTCTGTCCTCTGACTTAGACTCTGACCCTTTTCAGGCTCGCGCCGGGACACTCCTTGGAGTATCTGTGCGCATTATAAGTTTATATAACATAACATACCATAACATATGTAGGATTTATAACTGACCTGCACTCTGAGGCCCATTGGAGGGCTTTCAAATTAATTGGTAGCAGCTCGAATTACACAGCACCCATTTGGGTATGAATTGACTCTGATACACACTACAAGTTCCAGAAGGCAACGTGGAATTACTCACCTGAGTGGCCCATTAGAGGGTGCCTGATTATATATTCATGGGTGTGTCAGCACAAGCGTGAACCTGAATGTCGAGACTTTAAAGAAGGAGCAGGAGCTCTGAAACGCGTCGGCTGAAATCGACATCAGAGCTAATATTTTGATCAGAATGCAGGATTCCAGTTTTACCTGAAATAAAATGCTTTCCCGAGTCAGCTGTTGTCCAAGTGCGTCCTTGATCTTTGGGCACTTGGTTTGAAAAGATTTATCACGGCAGCCCAGCCGTGGAGTACTGCACCACCCTGCAATTAAAGGGGCCACGAGGCTTGGAAATATGCCGAATCTGTTAAGTGGGACAGCAGCATGTAAGATTTACTTGCACTCTGAGGCCCTTTGGAGGGCTTTCAAATTAATTGGTAACAGCTCGAATTACACTGTACCCCTTTGGGTATGAATTGACTCTGATACACACTACAAGTTCCAGAAGACAACGTGGAATTACTGAGCTGAGTGGCCCATTAGAGGGTGCCTGATTATATATTCATGGGTGTGTCAGCACAAGCGTGAACCTGAATGTCGAGCCTTTGAAGAAGGAGCAGGAGCTCTGAAACGCGTCGGCTGAAATCGACATCAGAGCTAATATTTTGATCAGAATGAAGGATTCCAGTTTTACCTGAAATAAAATGCTTTCCAGAGTCAGCTGTTGTCCAAGTGCGTCCTTGATCTTTGGGCACTTGGTTTGAAAAGATTTATCACGGCAGCCCAGCCGTGGAGTACTGAACCACCCTGCAATTAAAGGGGCCACGAGGCTTGGAAATATGCCGAATCTGTTAAGTGGGACAGCAACATGTAGGATTTATAACTGACTTGCACTCTGAGGCCCATTGGAGGGCTTTCAAATTAATTGGTAACAGCTCGAATTACACTGTACCTCTTTGGGTATGAATTGACTCTGATACACACTACAAGTTCCAGAAGACAACGTGGAATTACTCAGCTGAGTGGCCCATTAGAGGGCGCCTGATTATATATTCATGGGTGTGTCAGCACAAGCGTGAACCTGAATGTCGAGCCTTTGAAGAAGGAGCAGGAGCTCTGAAACGTGTCAGCTGAAATCGACATCAGAGCTGATATTTTGATCAGAATGCAGGCTTCCAGTTTTACCTGAAATAAAAGGCTTTCCCGAGTCAGCTGTTGTCCGAGTGCATCCTTGCTCTTTGGGCACTTGGTTTGAAAAGAATTATCACGGCATCCCAGCCGTGGAGGACTGCACCACCCTGCAATTAAAGGGGCCACGAGGCTTGGAATCATGCAGAGTCTGTTAAGTGGGACAGCAACATGTAGGATTTATAACTGACTTGCACTCTGAGGCCCATTGGAGGGCTTTCAAATTAATTGGTAACAGCTCGAATTACACAGCACCCATTTGGGTATGAATTGACTCTGATACAGACTACAAGTTCCAGAAGGCAACGTGGAATTACTCACCTGAGTGGCCCATTAGGGGCGCCTGAATATATATTCATGGGTGTGTCAGCACAAGCGTGAACCTGAATGTCGAGCCTTTAAAAGAAGGAGCAGGAGCTCTGAAACGCGTCGGCTGAAATCGACATCAGAGCTAATATTTTTATCAGAATGCAGGCTTCCAGTTTTACCTTAAATAAAAGGCTTTCCCGAGTCAGCTGTTGTCCGAATGCGTCCTTGCTCTTTGGGCACTTGGTTTGAAAAGATTTATTCTGGCAGCCCAGCTGTGGAGGACTTCACCACCCTGCAATTAAAGGGGCCACGAGGCTTGGAATCCTGCTGAGTCTGTTAAGTGGGACTGCATGCCGGCGGGAGGTCAGCTTTGATTATGCTGGACCTCTCGGCGGCATTCGATACAGTGCCTCATGCCTTGCTTCTTGATCGCCTCTCGGAGATCGGCGTATCCGGGTCCGTCTGGGGCTGGATCAGGTCTTTCTTGGAGGGTCGCTCGCAGGAGGTCTGGCTCCCACCGTGCGCCTCAGTCCCTCAACCAGTGGCTACGGGTGTTCCACATGGGTCATCCCTTAGCCCTCTTCTCTTTAACATCTATGTCACCCTGCAGGTTTATCTCGCGGAGGCTCTAGGGGCTAAGGTGATGGCCTATGCTGATGACACCCAGCTGCTGTTCTCTTGGGGTCAAGATGAGGATGCTGTTGTCCTTGCTCAACACTGCCTATCTTCGGTCTTAAACTGGCTCGCTCAGGCACAGCTTAAGTGCAATGAGGAGAAATCGGAGATCCTTTTGTATGGCACATTCCCTGTCAACTTCAGAGAGAAGCTATGGCCCCCAGGTTTTCCCCTACCTAGCTTTAAGGGAGACTCTGTCAAGAATCTTGGGGTCTGGTTCAATGAGAACTTGATTTTCTCATCGCAGGTTAAGAAGTTGGCCGGCACTTGCTTTAGCATTCTGAAGACCTTGAGGAAGTTTCTTCCTCTTTTGCCTAATTCTGCAAAGGAAACTGTTGTCCGTGCTCTAATTCTTTCCCGCCTGGACTACGCTAACGCACTGTATGCTGGCATTCCAGGTTACCTTTTGAATAAGTTACAGGTGATCCAAAACTCGGCCGCCAGACTCCTGCTGGGTGTCTCCAGCAGGTGCAGTGTGCGTTCTCATTTGCGATCTCTGCATTGGCTCCCGGCGGAGGCGTGAATAAAATTAAAATTTTTATCCATTGCCCATAAAGCCCTCCATGGTCTGGGACCCATTTATTTGCAGAAGAGGATTGCTATCTATTCTCCGGTGAGACAGTTGCGTTCCTCCTCCCAACTTTTGGCACAGACCCTGCGGTTTAATCGCCAGAGGCTTGGTGGGAGATCTTTTACCCGGATAGCTGCGCTGGCACAGAATGCATTGCCACTGGCCTTACGGGGCGTCAAAGATCCTATAATCTTTAAGAAAAAGCTGAAAACCTTTCTCTTCTAGCTCTGTCCTCTGACTTAGACTCTGACCCTTTTCAGGCTCGCGCCGGGACACTCCTCGGAGTATCTGTGCGCGTTATAAGTTTATATAACATAACATAACATATGTAGGATTTATAACTGACCTGCACTCTGAGGCCCATTGGAGGGCTTTCAAATTAATTGGTAACAGCTCGAATTACACAGCACCCATTTGGGTATGAATTGACTCTGATACACACTACAAGTTCCAGAAGGCAACGTGGAATTACTCACCTGAGTGGCCCATTAGAGGGTGCCTGATTATATATTCATGGGTGTGTCAGCACAAGCGTGAACCTGAATGTCGAGCCTTTGAAGAAGGAGCAGGAGCTCTGAAACGCGTCGACTGAAATCGACATCAGAGCTAATATTTTGATCAGAATGCAGGATTCCAGTTTTACCTGAAATAAAATGCTTTCCCGAGTCAGCTGTTGTCCAAGTGCGTCCTTGATCTTTGGGCACTTGGTTTGAAAAGATTTATCACGGCAGCCCAGCCGTGGAGTACTGCACCACCCTGCAATTAAAGGGGCCACGAGGCTTGGTAATATGCCGAATCTGTTAAGTGGGACAGCAACATGTAGGATTTATAACTGACTTGCACTCTGAGGCCCATTGGAGGGCTTTCAAATTAATTGGTAACAGCTCGAATTACACTGTACCCCTTTGGGTATGAATTGACTCTGATACACACTACAAGTTCCAGAAGACAACGTGGAATTACTCAGCTGAGTGGCCCATTAGAGGGTGCCTGATTATATATTCATGGGTGTGTCAGCACAAGCGTGAACCTGAATGTCGAGCCTTTGAAGAAGGAGCAGGAGCTCTGAAACGCGTCGGCTGAAATCGACATCAGAGCTAATATTTTGATCAGAATGCAGGATTCCTGTTTTACCTGAAATAAAATGCTTTCCCGAGTCAGCTGTTGTCCAAGTGCGTCCTTGATCTTTGGGCACTTGGTTTGAAAAGATTTATCACGGCAGCCCAGCCGTGGAGTACTGCACCACCCTGCAATTAAAGGGGCCACGAGGCTTGGAAATATGCCGAATCTGTTAAGTGGGACAGCAACATGTAGGATTTATAACTGACTTGCACTCTGAGGCCCATTGGAGGGCTTTCAAATTAATTGGTAACAGCTCGAATTACACTGTATCCCTTTGGGTATGAATTGACTCTGATACACACTACAAGTTCCAGAAGGCAACGTGGAATTACTCTACTGAGTGGCCCATTAGAGGGCGCCTGATTATATATTCATGGGTGTGTCAGCACAAGCGTGAACCTGAATGTCAAGCCTTTGAAGAAGGAGCAGAAGTTCTGAAATGCGTCGGCTGAAATCGACATCAGAGCTGATATTTTTATCAGAATGCAGGCTTCCAGTTTTACCTTAAATAAAAGGCTTTCCTGAGTCAGCTGTTGTCCGAGTGCGTCCTTGCTCTTTGGGCACTTGGTTTGAAAAGATTTATCACGGCAGCCCAGCCGTGGAGGACTGCACCACCCTGGAATTAAAGGGGCTCGAGGGTTGGAATCATGCCAAGTCTGTTAAGTGGGACAGCAACATGTAGGATTTATCACTGACTTGCACTCTGAGGCCCATTGGAGAGCTTTCAAATTAATTGGTAACTGCTCGAATTACACAGCACCCATTTGGGTATGAATTGACTCTGATACACACTACAAGTTCCAGAAGGCAACGTGGAATTACTCTCCTGAGTGGCCCATTAGAGGGCGCCTGATTATATATTCATGGGTGTGACAGCACAAGCGTGAACCTGAATGTCGAGCCTTTGAAGAAGGAGCAGAAGCTCTGAAACTCGTCCGCTGAAATCGACATCAGAGCTGATATTTTGATCAGAATGCAGGCTTCCAGTTTTAACAGAAATTAAAGGCTTTCCCGAGTCAGCTGCTGTCCGAGTGCGTCCTTGCTCTTTGGGCACTTGGTTTGAAAAGATTTATCACTGCAGCCCAGCCATGGAGAACTGCACCACCCTGCAATTAAAGTGGCCAAGAGGCTTGGAATCATGCCTAGTCTGTCAAGTGGGACAGCAACATGTAGGATTTATAACTGTCTTGCACTCTGAGGCCCATTGGAGGGCTTTCAAATTAATTGGTAACATCTCGAATTACACAGCACCCATTTGGGTATGAATTGACTCTGATACACACTACAAGTTCCAGAAGGCAACGTGGAATTACTCACCTGAGTGGCCCATTAGAGGGTGCCTGATTATATATTCATGGGTGTGTCAGCACAAGCGTGAACCTGAATGTCGAGCCTTTGAAGAAGGAGCAGGAGCTCTGAAACGCGTCGGCTGAAATCGACATCAGAGCTAATATTTTGATCAGAATGCAGGATTCCAGTTTTACCTGATATAAAATGCTTTCCCG
Organism: Calotriton arnoldi; assembly: GCA_963921515.1. Lineage (NCBI taxonomy): Eukaryota > Metazoa > Chordata > Amphibia > Caudata > Salamandridae > Calotriton > Calotriton arnoldi. The sequence goes on from CAWUFW010003840.1 coordinate 823,306, forward strand.
AGTCAGCTGTTGTCCAAGTGCGTCCTTGATCTTTGGGCACTTGGTTTGAAAAAGATTTATCACGGCAGCCCAGCCGTGGAGGACTGCACCACCCTGCAATTAAAGGGGCCACGAGGCTTGGAAATATGCCGAATCTGTTAAGTGGGACAGCAACATGTAGGATTTATAACTGACTTGCACTCTGAGGCCCATTGGAGGGCTTTCAAATTAATTGGTAACAGCTCGAATTACACTGTACCCCTTTGGGTATGAATTGACTCTGATACACACTACAAGTTCCAGAAGACAACGTGGAATTACTCAGCTGAGTGGCCCATTAGAGGGCGCCTGATTATATATTCATGGGTGTGTCAGCACAAGCGTGAACCTGAATGTCGAGCCTTTGAAGAAGGAGCAGGAGCTCTGAAACGCGTCGGCTGAAATCGACATCAAAGCTGATATTTTGATCAGAATGCAGGCTTTCAGTTTTACCAGAAGTTAAAGGGTTTCCCGAGTAAGCTGCTGTCCGAGTGCGTCCTTGCTCTTTGGGCACTTGGTTTGAAAAGATTTATCACTGCAGCCCAGCCGTGGAGAACTGCACCACCCTGCAATTAAAGGGGCCAAGAGGCTTGGAATCATGCCTAGTCTGTCAAGTGGGACAGCAACATGAAGGATTTATAACTGTCTTGCACTCTGAGGCCCATTGGAGGGCTTTCAAATTAATTGGTAACAGCTCGAATTACACAGCACCCATTTGGGTATGAATTGACTCTGATACACACTACAAGTTCCAGAAGGCAACGTGGAATTACTCACCTGAGTGGCCCATTAGAGGGCGCCTGATTATATATTCATGGGTGTGTCAGCACAAGCGTGAACCTGAATGTCGAGCCTTTGAAGAAGGAGCAGGAGCTCTGAAACGCGTCGGCTGAAATCGACATCAGAGCTAATATTTTGATCAGAATGCAGGATTCCAGTTTTACCTGGAATAAAATGCTTTCCCGAGTCAGCTGTTGTCCAAGTGCGTCCTTGATCTTTGGGCACTTGGTTTGAAAAGATTTATCATGGCAGCCCAGCCGTGGAGGACTGCACCACCCTGCAATTAAAGGGGCCACGAGGCTTGGAAATATGCCGAATCTGTTAAGTGGGACAGCAACATGTAGGATTTATAACTGACTTGCACTCTGAGGCCCATTGGAGGGCTTTCAAATTAATTGGTAACAGCTCGAATTACACAGCACCCATTTGGGTATAAATTGACTCTGATACACACTACAAGTTCCAGAAGGCAACATGGAATTACTCACCAGAGTGGCCCATTAGAGGGCACCTGATTATATATTCATGGGTGTGTCAGCACAAGCATGAACCTGAATGTCGAGCCTTTGAAGAAGGAGCAGGAGCTCTGAAACGCGTTGGCTGAAATCGACATCAGAGCTGATATTTTGATCAGAATACAGGCTTCTAGTTTTACCTGAAATAAAAGGCTTTCCCGAGTCAGCTGTTGTCCGAGTGCGTCCTTGCTCTTTGGGCACTTGGTTTAAAAGATTTATCATGGCAGCCCAGCCGTGGAGGACTGAAACACCCTGGAATCAAAGGGGCCACGAGGCTTGGAATCATGCAGAGTCTGTTAAGTGGGACAGCAACATGTAGGATTTATCACTGACTTGCACTCTGAGTCCCATTGGAGGGCTTACAAATTAATTGGTAACAGCTCGAATTACACAGCACCCATTTGGGTATGAATTGACTCTGATACACACTACAAGTTCCAGAAAGCAACGTGGAATTACTCTCCTGAGTGGCCCATTAGAGGGCGCCTGATTATATATTCATGGGTGTGTCAGCACAAGCGTGAACCTGAATGTCGAGCCTTTGAAGAAGGAGCAGAAATTCTGAAACGCGTCGGCTGAAATCGACATCAGAGCTGATATTTTTATCAGAATGCAGGCTTCCAGTTTTACCTGAAATAAAAGGCTTTCCCGAGTCAGCTGTTGTCCGAATGCGTCCTTGCTCTTTGGGCACTTGGTTTGAAAAGATTTATCCTGGCAGCCCAGCTGTGGAGGACTTCACCACCCTGCAATTAAAGGGGCCACGAGGCTTGGAATCCTGCTGAGTCTGTTAAGTGGGACTGCATGCCGGCGGGAGGTCAGCTTTGATTATGCTGGACCTCTCAGCGGCATTCGATACAGTGCCTCATGCCTTGCTTCTTGATCGCCTCTCGGAGATCGGCGTATCCGGGTCGGTCTGGGCCTGGATCAGGTCTTTCTTGGAGGGTCGCTCGCTGGAGGTCTGGCTCCCACCGTGCGCCTCAGTCCCTCAACCAGTGGCTACGGGTGTTCCACAGGGGTCATCCCTTAGCCCTCTTCTCTTTAACATCTATGTCACCCCGCAGGTTTATCTCGCGGAGGCTCTAGGGGCTAAGGTGATGGCCTATGCTGATGACACCCAGCTGCTGTTCTCTTGGGGTCAAGATGAGGATGCCGTTGTCCTTGCTCAACACTGCCTATCTTCGGTCTTAAACTGGCTCGCTCAGGCACAGCTTAAGTGCAATGAGGAGAAATCGGAGATCCTTTTGTACGGCACATTCCCTGTCAACTTCAGAGAGAAGCTATGGCCCCCAGGTTTTCCCTACCTAGCTTTAAGGGAGTCTCTGTCAAGAATCTTGGGGTCTGGTTCAATGAGAACTTGATTTTCTCATCGCAGGTTAAGAAGTTGGCCGGCACTTGCTTTAGCATTCTGAAGACCTTGAGGAAGTTTCTTCCTCTTTTGCCTAATTCTGCAAAGGAAACTGTTGTCCGTGCTCTAATTCTTTCCCGCCTGGACTACGCTAACGCACTGTATGCTGGCATTCCAGGTTACCTTTTGAATAAGTTACAGGTGATCCAAAACTCGGCCGCCAGACTCCTGCTGGGTGTCTCCAGCAGGTGCAGTGTGCGTTCTCATTTGCGATCTCTGCATTGGCTCCCGGCGGAGGCGTGAATAAAATAAAAAATGTTATCCATTGCCCATAAAGCCCTCCATGGTCTGGGACCCATTTATTTGCAGAAGAGGATTGCTATCTATTCTCCGGTGAGACAGTTGCGTTCCTCCTCCCAACTTTTGGCACAGACCCTGCGGTTTAATCGCCAGAGGCTTGGTGGGAGATCTTTACCCGGATAGCTGCGCTGGCATGGAATGCATTGCCACTGGCCTTACGGGGGTCAAAGATCCTATAATCTTTAAGAAAAAGCTGAAAACCTTTCTCTTCTAGCTCTGTCCTCTGACTTAGACTCTGACCCTTTTCAGGCTCGCGCCGGGACACTCCTTGGAGTATCTGTGCGCATTATAAGTTTATATAACATAACATACCATAACATATGTAGGATTTATAACTGACCTGCACTCTGAGGCCCATTGGAGGGCTTTCAAATTAATTGGTAGCAGCTCGAATTACACAGCACCCATTTGGGTATGAATTGACTCTGATACACACTACAAGTTCCAGAAGGCAACGTGGAATTACTCACCTGAGTGGCCCATTAGAGGGTGCCTGATTATATATTCATGGGTGTGTCAGCACAAGCGTGAACCTGAATGTCGAGACTTTAAAGAAGGAGCAGGAGCTCTGAAACGCGTCGGCTGAAATCGACATCAGAGCTAATATTTTGATCAGAATGCAGGATTCCAGTTTTACCTGAAATAAAATGCTTTCCCGAGTCAGCTGTTGTCCAAGTGCGTCCTTGATCTTTGGGCACTTGGTTTGAAAAGATTTATCACGGCAGCCCAGCCGTGGAGTACTGCACCACCCTGCAATTAAAGGGGCCACGAGGCTTGGAAATATGCCGAATCTGTTAAGTGGGACAGCAGCATGTAAGATTTACTTGCACTCTGAGGCCCTTTGGAGGGCTTTCAAATTAATTGGTAACAGCTCGAATTACACTGTACCCCTTTGGGTATGAATTGACTCTGATACACACTACAAGTTCCAGAAGACAACGTGGAATTACTGAGCTGAGTGGCCCATTAGAGGGTGCCTGATTATATATTCATGGGTGTGTCAGCACAAGCGTGAACCTGAATGTCGAGCCTTTGAAGAAGGAGCAGGAGCTCTGAAACGCGTCGGCTGAAATCGACATCAGAGCTAATATTTTGATCAGAATGAAGGATTCCAGTTTTACCTGAAATAAAATGCTTTCCAGAGTCAGCTGTTGTCCAAGTGCGTCCTTGATCTTTGGGCACTTGGTTTGAAAAGATTTATCACGGCAGCCCAGCCGTGGAGTACTGAACCACCCTGCAATTAAAGGGGCCACGAGGCTTGGAAATATGCCGAATCTGTTAAGTGGGACAGCAACATGTAGGATTTATAACTGACTTGCACTCTGAGGCCCATTGGAGGGCTTTCAAATTAATTGGTAACAGCTCGAATTACACTGTACCTCTTTGGGTATGAATTGACTCTGATACACACTACAAGTTCCAGAAGACAACGTGGAATTACTCAGCTGAGTGGCCCATTAGAGGGCGCCTGATTATATATTCATGGGTGTGTCAGCACAAGCGTGAACCTGAATGTCGAGCCTTTGAAGAAGGAGCAGGAGCTCTGAAACGTGTCAGCTGAAATCGACATCAGAGCTGATATTTTGATCAGAATGCAGGCTTCCAGTTTTACCTGAAATAAAAGGCTTTCCCGAGTCAGCTGTTGTCCGAGTGCATCCTTGCTCTTTGGGCACTTGGTTTGAAAAGAATTATCACGGCATCCCAGCCGTGGAGGACTGCACCACCCTGCAATTAAAGGGGCCACGAGGCTTGGAATCATGCAGAGTCTGTTAAGTGGGACAGCAACATGTAGGATTTATAACTGACTTGCACTCTGAGGCCCATTGGAGGGCTTTCAAATTAATTGGTAACAGCTCGAATTACACAGCACCCATTTGGGTATGAATTGACTCTGATACAGACTACAAGTTCCAGAAGGCAACGTGGAATTACTCACCTGAGTGGCCCATTAGGGGGCGCCTGAATATATATTCATGGGTGTGTCAGCACAAGCGTGAACCTGAATGTCGAGCCTTTAAAAGAAGGAGCAGGAGCTCTGAAACGCGTCGGCTGAAATCGACATCAGAGCTAATATTTTTATCAGAATGCAGGCTTCCAGTTTTACCTTAAATAAAAGGCTTTCCTGAGTCAGCTGTTGTCCGAGTGCATCCTTGCTCTTTGGACACTTGGTTTGAAAAGATTTATCATGGCAGCCCAGCCATGGAGGACTGCACCACCCTGGAATTAAAGGGGCCACGAGGCTTGGAATCATGCCGAGTCTGTTAAGTGGGACAGCAACATGTAGGATTTATCACTGACTTGCACTCTGAGGCCCATTGGAGGGCTTTCCAATTAATTGGTAACAGCTCGAATTACACAGCACCCATTTGGGTATGAATTGACTCTGATACACACTACAAGTTCCAGAAGGCAACGTGGAATTACTCTCCTGAGTGGCCCATTAGAGGGCGCCTGATTATATATTCATGGGTGTGTCAGCACAAGCGTGAACCTGAATGTCAAGCCTTTGAAGAAGGAGCAGAAGTTCTGAAATGCGTCGGCTAAAATCGACATCAGAGCTAATATTTTTATCAGAATGCAGGCTTCCAGTTTTACCTTAAATAAAAGGCTTTCCTGAGTCAGCTGTTGTCCGAGTGCGTCCTTGCTCTTTGGGCACTTGGTTTGAAAAGATTTATCACGGCAGCCCAGCCGTGGAGGACTGCACCACCCTGCAAGTAAAGGGGCCACGAGGCTTGGAATCATGCCGAGTCTGTTAAGTGGGACAGCAACATGTAGGATTTATAACTGACTTGCACTCTGTGGCCCATTGGAGGTCTTTCAAATTAATTGGTAACAGCTCGAATTACACAGCACCCATTTGGGCATGAATTGACTCTGATACACACTACAAGTTCCAGAAGGCAACGTGGAATTACTCACCTGAGTGGACCATTAGAGGGCTCCTGATTATATATTCATGGGTGTGTCAGCACAAGCGTGAACCTGAATGTCGAGCCTTTGAAGAAGGAGCAGGAGCTCTGAAACTCGTCCGCTGAAATCGACATCAGAGTTGATATTTTGATCAGAATGCAGGCTTCCAGTTTTAACAGAAATAAAATGCTTTCCCGAGTCAGCTGCTGTCCGAGTGCGTCCTTGCTCTTTGGGCACTTGGTTTGAAAAGATTTATCACTGCAGCCCAGCCGTGGAGAACTGCACCACCCTGCAATTAAAGGGGCCAAGAGGCTTGGAATCATGCCTAGTCTGTCAAGTGGGACAGCAACATGTAGGATTTATAACTGTCTTGCACTCTGAGGCCCATTGGAGGGCTTTCAAATTAATTGGTAACAGCTCGAATTACACAGCACCCATTTGGGTATGAATTGACTCTTATACACACTACAAGTTCCAGAAGGCAACGTGGAATTACTCACCTGAGTGGCCCATTAGAGCGTGCCTGATTATATATTCATGGGTGTGTCAGCACAAGCGTGAACCTGAATGTCGAACCTTTGAAGAAGGAGCAGGAGCTTTGAAACGCGTCGGCTGAAATCGACATCAGAGCTAATATTTTTATCAGAAGGCAGGATTCCAGTTTTACCTGAAATAAAATGCTTTCCCGAGTCAGCTGTTGTCCAAGTGCGTCCTTGATCTTTGGGCACTTGGTTTGAAAAGATTTATCACGGCAGCCCAGCCGTGGAGGACTGCACCACCCTGCAATTAAAGGGGCCACGAGGCTTGGAAATACGCCGAATCTGTTAAGTGGGACAGCAACATGTAGGATTTATAACTGACTTGCACTCTGAGGCCCATTGGAGGGCTTTCAAATTAATTGGTACCAGCTCGAATTACACTGTACCCCTTTGGGTATGAATTGACTCTGATACACACTACAAGTTCCAGAAGATAACGTGGAATTACTCAGCTGAGTGGCCCATTAGAGGGCGCCTGATTATATATTCATGGGTGTGTCAGCACAAGCGTGAACATGAATGTCGAGCCTTTGAAGAAGGAGCAGGAGCTCTGAAACGCGTCGGCTGAAATCGACATCAAAGCTGATATTTTGATCAGAATGCAGGCTTCCAGTTTTACCTGAAATAAAAGGCCTTCCCGAGTCAGCTGTTGTCCGAGTGCGTCCTTGCTCTTTGGGCTCTTGGTTTGAAAAGATTTATCACGGCAGCCCAGCCGTGGAGGACTGCACCACCCTGCAATTAAAGGGGCCACGAGGCTTGGAATCATGCCGAGTCTGTTAAGTGGGACAGCAACATGTAGGATTTATAACTGACTTGCACTCTGAGGCCCATTGGAGGGCTTTCAAATTAATTGGTAACAGCTCGAATTACACAGCACCCATTTGGGTATGAATTGACTCTGATACACACTACAAGTTCCAGAAGGCAACATGGAATTACTCACCAGAGTGGCCCATTAGAGGGCACCTGATTATATTTTCATGGGTGTGTCAGCACAAGCATGAACCTGAATGTCGAGCCTTTGAAGGAGCAGGAGCTCTGAAACGCGTCGGCTGAAATCGACATCAGAGCTGATATTTTGATCAGAATACAGGCTTCTAGTTTTACCTGAAATAAAAGGCTTTCCCGAGTCAGCTGTTGTCCGAGTGCGTCCTTGCTCTTTGGGCACTTGGTTTGAAAAGATTTATCACGGCAGCCCAGCCGTGGAGGACTGCACCACCCTGCAAGTAAAGGGGCCACGAGGCTTGGAATCATGCCGAGTCTGTTAAGTGGGACAGCAACATGTAGGATTTATAACTGACTTGCACTCTGTGGCCCATTGGAGGTCTTTCAAATTAATTGGTAACAGCTCGAATTACACAGCACCCATTTGGGCATGAATTGACTCTGATACACACTACAAGTTCCAGAAGGCAACGTGGAATTACTCACCTGAGTGGACCATTAGAGGGCTCCTGATTATATATTCATGGGTGTGTCAGCACAAGCGTGAACCTGAATGTCGAGCCTTTGAAGAAGGAGCAGGAGCTCTGAAACTCATCCGCTGAAATCGACATCAGAGCTGATATTTTGATCAGAATGCAGGCTTCCAGTTTTAACAGAAATAAAATGCTTTCCCGAGTCAGCTGCTGTCCGAGTGCGTCCTTGCTCTTTGGGCACTTGGTTTGAAAAGATTTATCACTGCAGCCCAGCCGTGGAGAACTGCACCACCCTGCAATTAAAGGGGCCAAGAGGCTTGGAATCATGCCTAGTCTGTCAAGTGGGACAGCAACATGTAGGATTTATAACTGTCTTGCACTCTGAGGCCCATTGGAGGGCTTTCAAATTAATTGGTAACAGCTCGAATTACACAGCACCCATTTGGGTATGAATTGACTCTGATACACACTACAAGTTCCAGAAGGCAACGTGGAATTACTCACCTGAGTGGCCCATTAGAGCGTGCCTGATTATATATTCATGGGTGTGTCAGCACAAGCGTGAACCTGAATGTCGAACCTTTGAAGAAGGAGCAGGAGCTTTGAAACGCGTCGGCTGAAATCGACATCAGAGCTAATATTTTTATCAGAATGCAGGATTCCAGTTTTACCTGAAATAAAATGCTTTCCCGAGTCAGCTGTTGTCCAAGTGCGTCCTTGATCTTTGGGCACTTGGTTTGAAAAGATTTATCACGGCAGCCCAGCCGTGGAGGACTGCACCACCCTGCAATTAAAGGGGCCACGAGGCTTGGAAATACGCCGAATCTGTTAAGTGGGACAGCAACATGTAGGATTTATAACTGACTTGCACTCTGAGGCCCATTGGAGGGCTTTCAAATTAATTGGTACCAGCTCGAATTACACTGTACCCCTTTGGGTATGAATTGACTCTGATACACACTACAAGTTCCAGAAAATAACGTGGAATTACTCAGCTGAGTGGCCCATTAGAGGGCGCCTGATTATATATTCATGGGTGTGTCAGCACAAGCGTGAACCTGAATGTCGAGCCTTTGAAGAAGGAGCAGGAGCTCTGAAACGCGTCGGCTGAAATCGACATCAAAGCTGATATTTTGATCAGAATGCAGGCTTCCAGTTTTACCTGAAATAAAAGGCCTTCCCGAGTCAGCTGTTGTCCGAGTGCGTCCTTGCTCTTTGGGCTCTTGGTTTGAAAAGATTTATCACGGCAGCCCAGCCGTGGAGGACTGCACCACCCTGCAATTAAAGGGGCCACAAGGCTTGGAATCATGCCGAGTCTGTTAAGTGGGACAGCAACATGTAGGATTTATAACTGACTTGCACTCTGAGGCCCATTGGAGGGCTTTCAAATTAATTGGTAACAGCTCGAATTACACAGCACCCATTTGGGTATGAATTGACTCTGATACACACTACAAGTTCCAGAAGGCAACATGGAATTACTCACCAGAGTGGCCCATTAGAGGGCACCTGATTATATTTTCATGGGTGTGTCAGCACAAGCATGAACCTGAATGTCGAGCCTTTGAAGGAGCAGGAGCTCTGAAACGCGTCGGCTGAAATCGACATCAGAGCTGATATTTTGATCAGAATACAGGCTTCTAGTTTTACCTGAAATAAAAGGCTTTCCCGAGTCAGCTGTTGTCCGAGTGCGTCCTTGCTCTTTGGGCACTTGGTTTGAAAAGATTTATCACGGCAGCCCAGCCATGGAGGACTGCACCACCCTGCAATTAAACGGGCCACGAGGCTTGGAATCATGCTGAGTCTGTTAAGTGGAACAGCAACATGTAGGATTTATAAGTGACTTGCACTCTGAGGCCCATTGGAGGGCTTTCAAATTAATTGGTAACAGCTCGAATTACACAGCACCCATTTGGGTATGAATTGACTCTGATACACACTACAAGTTCCAGAAGGCAACGTGGAATTACTCACCTGAGTGGCCCATTAGAGGGCGCCTGATTATATATTCATGGGTGTGTCAGCACAAGCGTGAACCTGAATGTCGACCCTTTGAAGAAGGAGCAGGAGCTCTGAAATGCGTTGTCTGAAATCGACATCAGAGCTGATATTTTGATCAGAATGCAGGCTTCCAGTTTTACCTTAAATAAAAGGCTTTCCCGAGTCAGCTGTTGTCCGAGTGCATCCTTGCTCTTTGGGCACTTGGTTTGAAAATACATATATATATATATATATATAGATATATTACCTACTGGCGGACGCCAGTAGGTAGTTATAGTTAGAACCTAGTTTCCATAGGAAAAGCTTTTTTTGATTTGCTAATAACTTTGGCGTCGTTTGACGAATCTTCCTGAAATTCTCCCCAAAAAAAGTCTATCCAGGTCAGGTCCTATCCTAAAAGTGTGGGGTTGATTCGTCAAGCAGGGGCTGAGAAAAGGGGGGTCCCAAAAGTCGTTTTCTCCATGTTAATTTCCTTAGGAAATTTTGCGACGAGCTACAGCTCGAACTGCTGAACCGAATTACCCTAAATTTGGCAGAACGGTAGATCTTGGTTCAGAAAGCGACCTTTTTTTAAATGGTGTAAATCCGTTCAGTAGTTTTTGAGAAATTCAAAAAGAAGAGTCAAAAATCAATTTCCCATAGGAAACTTTGTGCAGGGCTACAGCCGAAACTAATGAACGGAATTACTCCAAATTTGGTAGAAAGGTAGTGCTTGGGTCATAAAGCGACCTTTTTAAAAATGGTGTAAATCCGTTCAGTAGTTGCTGAGAAATTAGAAAATAAAAGTTTCGATATCTTGGCGGAGCCTAAGTCGCGTGCGCGAGCTTCACTGTGATTGGCTGCTAGCACTCCAAACCAGGAAGTGTTGGCAGCCATCTTGTTGCTCGGTAGAAGCGAGTCACCCGAAAACGGAGAAACAAAGGTATAAAACAAGAGAAGGGGGCAGGGTAGAAAAACCCTGACCCACTAGGTCTGCTCAGGGGGTCCCAGGAGGACCCCCAGGGCCCAAAAAATCATTAAAAAAAATAATAAAAAATCGGCAAAAATTCGCGCTGGGGTCGCGGGTTCTTGCGTTTTATTTTAATGAGGCCCTTGGGTGGGCTAGGTTGCAGGGGTATTTCTTAAAAAATAATAGCAGGGGCTCGCAGGGGTAGCGGGGGGCCGCTGGGGTCCGCGCAGCCCTGGGGCTTCACTTATGTTGAGAGGGGTTTGCGCAGCCCCCCTTCTGGAGCCTTGTATGTGCTTGTAACTTTGGCGTCGTTTGACGAATCTTTATGAAATTATCCAAAAAGTTTCTCTTTTTTGGATTAGCTCTTATATTGAAGGTTTGGGGGTGAATGGTGTAGGAGGGGCTGAGAAAAAAGAGGGTCCTAAAACGTGTTTTCTCCATGCAATTTCCATACGAACCTTTACAGAAGACTACAGGTGAAACTGCTGAACGGAATTACGCCAAATTTGGCAGGGAGAAAGGTGATGGTCCAGAAAGCACGCTTTTGTTTAAATGGTGTAAATCTGTTCACTAGTTTTTGAGAAATATCAAATTTTACAGATATCGATATTTGAGAATTCTGACAAGTGATTGGCTGAGGGGTTACAAGCAGCAGCTTGCGGCTTATTGGCTGTGAATGGTTGAAACCAGGAAGTGTTGGCAGCCATTTTGTGATTTACTCCGTCAGCTCGCATCTCTCCGTGTAGAAGCCATCAGGTTCGTACTTTTACCTCTGCGAGGCAACACTGGCATCTGTGTCTGTGTGAGATATGCCTTTCAGGCTGCCTCTCCTCATATCACCAGGTTGCGGCTATGTCTTTAGGAGCCCGTCCGTCGGCTCGGAGCTCTGTGTGTCAGTCTGTCGGCACGACCCCCTACACTACCCAAAGACTACCCTAACACCACTGCACTGTTGTAAACTCGAAAACACTACCCCAGCACGATCCCCTACACTACCCAAACATCAGTGCACTACCCTAAATCCTAAATCTACCCCCAGCACGACCCCCTACCCAAACACCACTGCTCTACCCTAAACCCTAAAATACTACCCCCAGCACAACCCCCTACACTACCCAAACACCACTGTACTACCCTAAAGCATAAAACAGTAGCAGTCTGTTGGCTTGCAGCTGTGCGTCTGCGAGCCGTCGTGTCCCTAGCTGTACATGTCCGAGTGAGTCCGTTAGGTGATAGGTGTGTGTCTGCTAGCAGGGCCGTTGGCCCGTTGGTGTCCCTTTGCGAGTTAGACCAGATCTCTCCCTCTGCGAGCCAGCACGCTGGTGTGCGTTTGCGAGCCGACGGCCCATAGCTCACACTGTGCGAGCCGAGCCGACGGCCCGTAGCTCTCCCTGTGCGAGCTGAGCCCACGGGCCGCAGGTGTCCCTCTGCGAGGCTGCTCGACGGCCCGCAGGTCTCCCTGTGCTAGCCGGATTGCAGCTGTCACTCTGCGAACCGATATTGGGAATATAAGGCGGCTCTAAAAAGAGCCCTTGTGTTTATTAGTTGGAGCTACATATAAGTGCGGATGCACAGCTTCAGGTTATTCAGAAAAACTCGATTTCCCTGATCTGTGAAGTGTACTCCATCACTTCTGTAGATATCAGCCATATGAAAACGTATGTTATTGTTGTAGATTGACCCCATTCTATGGTCTCTGAGGTATGCAGACACAGCTTTGTTGACACTCTTCCTAGATTTTTCAATCTGAGGACAAAATTGGTTTGACCATTTCCACTTCTGTCTTTGGCATATATTGTAATATACAAAGACAGTTTGAGGCAAAAGCAATATCAATTGTTGAAAGGTGTCCTTCTTTAGCATTTCCAAACCTACCCCAGTCAATGTGCCTAGGTCGTTTCCACCACAGTGCACAATCATGAGGTCAGGGTGTTGGAGATGCAAACAGGTTTTAACCAAAGGCAACAATTATTGCCACTTCAATCCTCTTTGTCCAAACCATTTAATGTCCACATTTTGTAAACCTAGGTCTAAGTCAATACGTCTCTGTTCTGCATACCTCTTGCACCAGAAAACATAGCTATGTCCTACGATCCACACTAGCATTTTGAAGGTATGGCTGGGAGGAATGGATAGATGTCTGTAGCTCATGCAGTCCGTTCGTAGAATAAGAGATATGTTTAAAGATGGGGAACTACTTTTTTTGCCATACAAAACGATACCTGATTGGGAGATGAAAAGCATTGTTTTTTAAAAGTAGGGTGCACATTCGTTTGGTGGAAAAGCATCTTTGTGATTGGTTAAGAAAAAGCAGTTAAAACGTGGAGTACATATCACAGGATAAAATTTGCTCAACTCAACCACACCTGCTACTTGCATTTGGAAGGCACTGTTCGAACTTAAAACAATCGTGAACTTTTAACCTGCACGTGCCGTTAAATGTTCGAGAAAATGTTGCAAAAATATTTCGTTAGGTTTAAAAAAGTTGATGAACTTTTAACCTGCACGTGTTGTAGAATGTTCTAGAAAGTGTGTTGATAGAATACGTTGCACTTCTGACTTCTATGTGTCCTTGAATATTAAAAAAACTGTTTATATGGAAAATTTTAAAAAAACAATAGAGAGAAGTTTTGAAACCGAAAAGAATCAAGGAACTATTCTAATTTGTTCATTACATGTATTTATGTGTGGAGCAACAAAATTACAGACACAACAGCACCAGGAAGAGGAAGAAGCAGGGAGTGGGGGACGGGGGAAGATGGCCACAATGGTACACATGCACAATTAAGTACAGCACAACTATAGACAAACCATGGCCAAAATGAAACACACCAACAAGGAGCACAAGTCACACAACCTGCCAACATCACACCACTGAACAAGCATAGAAGTGAAAACCACACTGCCGGAAAGGGAGAAGGGTGAACAAAAGCTCACATGAAGGGACATCTCACACACAATGCAGCACACACACATAGGAAGCAGAGTACACCAACATCCAACACAATGTTGTCCAAACACAAAGATTCGCACAATCGAACACAGGACACAAATGCACTCGCCTGAGGCGGATAAGCGTCCAAAAGCGTCAGTACGAAACAGGCACATGAGAACGCATAAGTACAAACCCACAGTCCGGATGGGGTAGCAATTCACGTATGGCAGGCAGCCAGAGAGTCCGTGACACACACATTGGCATACAAATGAAGACACTACACATTTGGAGACAAGTGAAAATGTGGAAACTTTATAAAAAAAGTGTGTGTCAGTACGGCCAAGAGTAGTGCCACGATATGCAGAGAAATGCAGCAGCATGCCTGAATAAGGAACGTAGGAAAACGTCCATGTTCACCTCGGGGTAGTCCATCACCAACACACGTCAGTGTCAAGCAGCGTTGGTTGTCCGCGCTTCGGACATGATTCGACGCCAATGCAGCCATGTCCACTGTTGTTTTGGGACATGTGACCAGATGTACAACGTGCAATGATGCGGAGGGACACGTGCAATGTGGCACATCGAGTCGTGGTTTCAGGTACCTTGTCACTCGTCCATGAACGCGAGTGCAGCTGTGTAAGCCACTATCTCTAATGAGTGATGGTTGGCCACAATATTTGACATGTCGTCGACGTAATCCATCAGCTGACCGGGACAGATGTGCTGACTCCAACCACTGTACCCAATGTGCACCAAAACAGAATCGGGAAGTGGGTCAATTTGCTCACTGCATACTACGACACGTGCAATCTCCCAGGCCCAGTTCCCAACATGCATGCCAAACATCCATGCATGCCATAAACGGGCATCAGCATGACAGTCCTGGTCGTGGGCCAACAGGGGCGCACACACCTGTCGTAATCCATGTCAGTTACCCACTCGTTGGAGAGGCACACGTCCATGCACCACTCGGATAGGCACGTGCGACATTGCAATACAGGTTGAACGCAGGTGACGTCCGCAATGCGGAAGCACAGCCGGTAAGTGATCCGCAGTACTGCCAAAGGCAGTGCACCCAGGACATGCAGCAGACGTGCAAGGTATAGGTGGACGTGCATGGAGTCGACCATGTGTTCGGGATGCTCTGCCATTGCGTCAGTGGCTCTGCTTGAGCTGCACTGGCTTGCCGTGTGCCAGTCTTGTGGATGAAATGGCACAGCTTGGTGCAATGAGCCGGGTCTTGTGTGCAATGGGTGCAGGGCAGGGGTGTGGTGGGAGTACGTGTGAAGGCCATTTCACGCACGCTAACTACGACGAAGGACTTTTGAATGTGGGATGTGTACTCGTTGTTCTCAAATCGGGCAGTGCGTAGTGTGGGAGACGGATGCAAATATTATCGTATCTGTCAGGGGGGGGGCTGGCCACTTGCAAGTTCCTTCTCGGAGCAGCAGATGTGCTACTGCAAGATAGCTCAGACAAAGAACCTTTCATCCCTACAGTAAGTTCTCCAGCTGCTTTCATATAGGATGTGTACAAAGGCCGGTCGTGGGTGTTGTGGGATGTCTGCGACCCTGGTCATCATGGATGAGATGCCCAGCACATGGCACATGGGCCGGTTCACTATGTGTTACGTTGCCAAACAGCTGCTCCTCCCTCCCACGAGCCCCCACACTTTTGTACGGTGCACTGTTGTATCCCGTGCACTCCTACGGCACACCATTGTAATGCCTATTCGCGCATGTCCTGCGGCATCCAACCACACCGTGAGACTGCAGTTTGGAGGTGGTGCATGCCACTGTACAACATCGACTGCTGCAGCCCTTGTGGTGGCCACACCAGAACACAGAGACACACTTACCGCACTTCCTGAACACGGACATGTCCGAGACACCCCGTTGCCCTTGCCGGATAGGCAGACCCCTGCGCTGACCTGTGTACGCCGGACCAGCACACGCCGCTTGTGCATGCAGGAGGATGCGTGCGTTGCTACATGTCCAGGCTCACTGCCAACGCTGAGGTGACATGGTAACGTCCGCTGACACTGTGATGTTGCAGGGCCCGTGCCTATCATGCTAACACAATGACCACACGGACACACTTGCTCAGATGCGGGTTCGGGGGCATTGGCAGTCCTGGGGTTGTTGCGATGAGTGTTGTGGACCTCATGGGTATCCGTGTATCATGCGCATTGACTGTATGGCACCTGTGGGTGTTTCGGTGGGGCTCTTGGCTGTGTTCCCTTTCATGCTGCAGGTAGTCGTCCTGCTTAACACCAGCAGAAAGCAGGTGTAAAATCCCTGGTGCTAACGCGGCTTATCGCCGGAATTTGTTTCGCATCGCAGTTGTTGTCAAAGTTGTGATGTGGTTTTTTCGTGTACAGAAAAGTAAACGAACTGGGCAGTGTATCCCGTCAAGATCCAGCACCTGACCCACTATTCCCAATCAATATAAATACAATGACATTTCTTCATTGATTTTGTGTGTACACTGTAAGTGCACCCACTACCACAGTGCAATTCAATACAGGATTTTAGTATTTAGAATAAATCGCAAAGGTGCACCTCGTGTCTTTTTGCACTGGAACGCCTACTCTGCATTTCATTATCAGCACTTTAATGCAACTAAAGTTGAGATAAATATAACACACTATTCAGAAGCTGGTGCAAACTGCAGACATCACCAGTATTCCCGTGATAACTGCCCCAAAATTTAACACCATGGTGGACACCACGAAATAACAGTAATAAGAACGAGAAAGAGTCACACAGCACTTAAGTAACAACCAAAAACTTTATTGAATTCTTTTTTTTTTTTAATCTAACTTTATTTTTTCGTAAACGTATATATAAAGGATAAACTAAATTTAACAAACTGAACACAAAACAACAAGGCGGAAGACTCCTGTCGGGACCATGAATGTCGACGACACAGCCTGGAAAATAAAGTACAAAATAAGGACGTGTGTAATGCGCATATCAAAGGAGTGAGACACAGAGAAGGAAAAAAAGCCAGAGAGAAAAAGAGAGTGAAGGAAAGAAAGGGAGTGAGAAAGGCAGAAGGGAGATAGAGAAAGAGAAGAAAAGGAAGGAAGAGAGTGAGAAAGAGAGTGAAGAGAGGGAAGTGAGAGAGAGAGAGAGAGAGATACTGCCGCCCCTGCGCATCCATGACAAAATAATTACCTGCTGCCACTGGAGTGTCTACCAGTGGGCACTCCACGTGCCCGTCAAAGCTCCGCGGCCTGGCAGATCTCACAGATGTCGCTGAGTCCTAGTCATGAATGGCAGAGACCACATCAGCTTCTCCGCGGCCCGGCAGATCTCACACATGTCGCTGAGTCCTGAGTTATCAATGGCGGAGACCTCATCAGCTTTTGGTGCCGCTAACCCTGTGCAACGCACGTCAGTGCCACGTGATGGTAGGCCGCTGGCAGCCATACAACTTAGGGTGCGACTAACCCTGTGCAACTCAAGTTCGTGCCACGTGGTGGTAGGCCCCTGACGGCCACATTAGCTTCGGGTGGCAGTAACCCTGTGCAACTCAAGTCCGCGCCACGTGGTGGTAGGCCCCTGACGGCCACATCAGCTTTGGGTGGCAATAACCCTGTGGAACTCAAGTCCGCGCCACGTGGTAGTAGGCCCCTGACGGCCATAGAGCTCAGGGTGCGACTAACCCTCTGCGCAACTTTTCATGGAGTCTTTATGATTGAGACCCGTGGAGCGTCCGCCATCCAGTCACCACCGGCAATAAAGGATGTGACGTTGTGGATCCATTATATTTGCGTGGTCACATGGCCTGTGACGCATGTGCCGGATGGGTGTGGTGTGTGTGCAAACCTGCCCTCAGGGAGTGGTCGTGACATGTTGACAACTAGACCACTGACCTGCACACCAACAGCGAGTACGCCTGCGACAGGTAGCTATGTGGGGGTGTGAAAACGTGTTTTCTCAATGGATTTTCCATAGGAAACTTTAGACAAGGCTACAGGTCAAACTGCTGAACGGAATTACGCCAAATTTGGCAGGGAGAAAGGTCTTGGTCCAGAAAGCGCGCTTTCTTGCATCGAGTGAAAATATAAAAGAAAGGTCTCGGGGGCAATTTAATATACCGGAGCTCTGTTTCTGCGAGATAACTCTTTCACGCTCTGTCTGCCCAACTTCACCACTTCGCAGCTATGCCATTAGAAGCCAGTCCGTCGGCTCGCAGCTCTCTACGTTTGCGAGCTAGTACGCTACTGTGTCTGTACCTCTGCGAGGTACTACGCTGCTGTTCCTTTGGGAGCGGACGGGACGTAGTACTGCGTGTGTGAGTCGAGCAGATGGGCCGCAGTTGTCCCTCTGCGAGCCTGGGTGCGAACTGTTCATAACTCACACTACATAAGCATTGAAAAACCATTTTGTGATTCAGCCCGTCAGCTGGCATCTGTCCGAGGCATTTCTGAAAACATATCAGAGTTCTTTCTGTGAGAAATACCCCTTTCACGCTGCCTCTCCCCACATCAGCAGGTAACGCACCCTCTTCCCACATTACCAACATACCCCCAACAACCTTCTTGGGCCCGGAAGTGTCCCTGTGTGGTTGGACAAACAAGAATCTTAGTCATGTATAGGTTTACATATAAAACATTTTATTTAAAGAAAACAACAACAAATAAAACTGAAGGGAGTCTGATGCTGTGGTCGCTGCCACGAAGTTGGGGTCACTGCCATTCAGGACTCAGGACACAGTTCCACATGTGGGATCGGCTTGTATTGAACAGGGTTAGTGGCACCACGTGTCGCGCCTTGTGTTGTACAGGGTTAGTGGCACCACGTGTCGCCGGCCTTGCATATGGAAATATGCCTCACTAACCAAAGGGAGTCTGGTGCTGTGGTCGCTGCCACGGACTTGGGGTCACTGCCATTCAGGACTTAGGACACAGTTCCACATGTGGGATTGGCTTGTGTTGAACAGGGTTAGTGGCACCACGTGTCGTCGGCTTGTGTTGAACAGGGTTAGTGGTACCATATGTCGCAGGCTTGTGTTGAACAAGGTTAGTGGCACCACGTGTCGCGGCTTGTGTTGAACAGGGTTAGTGGCACCACGTGTCCAAAGTTGGAATTTCGAGCTCTGCTGCCCGCAGTGTAGACTGCTAATGAGTGTTCGTTTGCACTTGAAAATGAATTTGGTGATTGTACTAAAGCTATAACTAATATAAAAACATTTCTTAAAGAGAGGATACTAAAAGGATATTATGTAGATTTTAGGCCTGTGATAGTTACTTGCCTAGTGGACTCTGTAATTAATGAATTAATACTTAATTTTAATTGTGAGCCCTACTGACCGCAGTGTAGGCGTATCATGAAAAGATGAAATAAGTATAGAATACACTGACGAAGTGTTGTATTTTCTGAGTACAATCTTCTTGTTAGAAATTAGCATTTAAAAATTGAATTGCGAGCTCTGCTGCCCGCAGTGTAGACTGCTATTGAGTGTTCGTTTGCACTTGAAGATGAATTTGGTCATTGTACTAAACTATAACTGATATAAAAAAGTTCTTGAAGCAAGGATACTAAAAGGATATTATGTAGGGTTTAGGACTGTGATAGTTACTTGCCTACTGCACTCTGTAGTTAATGAATCAAGAAATAATTTTAATTGTGAGCCCTGATGACCGCAGTGTAGGCCAGAGGTAGCGGTCAGCAAGGGCCCATAGCCACGTGGCATTGAGTTGAGGTGCACAGTTAGTGGCACCAGAAGCATTGAGACTGTATGAGCCTGTGATGATGCTTGGTGCGGACGGGCCGCACTGGGAGCAATGTGTCTTGCCTACTGGTCTGCGTCATGTGCAATCGGGACTCTATGTGAATGGTGAGGCCTGCTGACCGTAGTGTAGGCCAGAGGTAGCGGTGAGCAAGGGCCCACAGCCACGTGCATAGGTTGGTGGCCCCACCGGCCTGCGTAGTTCAGGTTCAGTGGCACCACGTGTCGCCGGCCTTCCATATGCAAATACCCATCACTAATCGAAGGAGTCTGGTGCTGTGGTCGCTGCCACGGACTTGGGGTCACTGCCATTCAGGACTCAAGACACAGTTCCACATGTGGGATCGGCTTGTCTTGAACAGGGTTAGTGGCACCACGTGTCACCGGCCTTCCATATGGAAATATGCCTCACTGATCGAAGGGAGTTTGGTGCTGTGGTCGCTGCCACGGACTTGGGGTCAGTGCCATTCAGGACTCAGGACACAGTTCCACATGTGGGATCGGCTTGTGTTGAACAGAGTTAGTGGCACCACGTGTCGCCGGCCTTCCATATGGAAATATGCCTCACTGATCGAAGGGAGTCTGGTGCTGTGGTTGCTGCCACGGACTTGGGGTCACTGCCATTCAGGACTCAGGACACAGTTGCACATGTGGGATCGGCTTGTGTTGAACAGGGTTAGTGGCACCACGTGTTGCCGGCCTTCCATATGGAAATATGCCTCACTGATCGAAGGGAGTCTGGTGCTGTGGTCGCTGCCACGGACTTGGGGTCACTGCCATTCAGGACTCAGGACACAGTTACACATGTGGGATCGGCTTGTGTTGAACAGGGTTAGTGGCACCATGTGTCGCCGGCCTTCCATATGCAAATACGCCTCACTAATCGAAGGGAGTCTGCTGCTGTGGTTCTCTCACGGAGTTGGGGTCACTGCCATTCAGGACTCAGGACACAGTTGCACATCTGGGATCGGCTTGTGTTGAACAGGGTTAGTGGCACCACGTGTTGCCGGCCTTCCATATGGAAATATGCCTCACTGATCGAAGGGAGTCTGGTGCTGTGGTCGCTGCCACGGACTTGGGGTCACTGCCATTCAGGACTCAGGACACAGTTACACATGTGGGATCGGCTTGTGTTGAACAGGGTTAGTGGCACCATGTGTCGCCGGCCTTCCATATGCAAATACGCCTCACTAATCAAAGGGAGTCTGCTGCTGTGGTTCTCTCACAGAGTTGGGGTCACTGCAATTCAGGACTCAGGACACAGTTACCCATGTGGGATCGGCTTCTGTTGAACAGGGTTAGTGGCACCACGTGTTGCCGGCCTTCCATATGGAAATATGCCTCACTGATCTAAGGGAGTCTGGTGCTGTGGTTGCTGCCACGGACTTGGGGTCACTGCAATTCAGGACTCAGGACACAGTTACACATGTGGGATCGGCTTGTGTTGAACAGGGTTAGTGGCACCATGTGTCACCGGCCTTCCATATGCAAATACGCCTCACTAATCGAAGGGAGTCTGTTGCTGTGGTTCTCTCACGGAGTTGGGGTCACTGCCATTCAGGACTCAGGACACAGTTACACATGTGGGATCGGCTTGTGTTGAACAGGGTTAGTGTCACCACGTGTCGCCGGTCTTCCACAGTATAGGCCAGAGGCAGCGGTCAGCAAAGGCCCACAGCCACGTGACGTTGACTTGAGCTGCACAGATTGGGAGCATTTGATCTTGTTAACCCATTATAGTCTCTTACACAATTTGCATCGCTACTAATCTTCAATTGTGAACCGTGCTAACCCCAGTGTAGGCCGGAGGCAGCGGTCAGGATGGGCGCACAGCCACGTGGCATTGAGTTGAGCTGCACAGTTAGTGGCACCTGAAGCACTCAGCGTGTGCGCACCCTGAGATGATACGTGGTCCCGGCGGGCTGCACTGGGAGCAATGTCTTTTGTCTAATGAATTCTGCCTTAATAAGGCCACGTGGCGATGACTTATGGTGCAGTGAGTTAGTGGTACCTTTGGCACTCAGCATGTACGCAGCCTGCGATCACGCGTGGTCCGGGCGGGGCGCAGTGGCAGCAATGTTTCTTGCCTACTGGACTGCGTGATCTGCAATCGCCACTGCATCTGAATTGTGAGCCCTGCTGTCCGCAGTGTAGATCGAAGGCAGTAGTCTGTACAGACATAAGTCTGCGGTGCTGTGCCGCTGGGTTTGCAGGGGCCTGTGTCGAGGAGGCCCGCGGTCATGGCGGCAGCCACGTGGCAGGGTGATGGCCGCCGCTCTGGCAGACGCTTTGGCATTCCCACAAGTGAACCACACCCAGAGCCCCAGCCTATTTATTCATACTCCTAAGCTGGAGTGCCGTACATTAGACCAGCCCACTCCGCTTACGCTTCCAGGGGGGGACAACACAGCTACATGACCGAGATCTTCCCCATTGCCTGAGGTAACATGGTTGCGTCCACTGTGCACAACACTACAAGTATCAGTAGTATATGTACACATGGAGAGGTTTGTGCTCTGCATAGTGAGGTCTGTCCAGTACATCACCGCTACACTTGGTATTGTGTGCATTATTATTGATGCCTCCTTCACACATACTTGGTTCCCACATGTCCCAACATTCAGCTATTGTGCGGCTGAGCGGGCCATGGCGTTTTGGGAAGGTCCGTTGTCCTGTTTTGCGCTGCCTCGGTGGTAGTAGGGGTGTGAGGTCCTGGGGGAGGTCCTGGTGGTGGTGGCGGTGGGTGTTGTGGCCTTGTTGGGTGTCGGAGTTGCATGATCAGTAGCTGTATCATGTGTTGGTCTTTAGATGTGGCTGTGAGTTGGGTCCAATTCACGCTGTAGATAGTCCACCTCCTTACACCAGTTAAAGGCTGATGTTAATTTCTTACTGCTAACTCGGCTTATCGCCTGGTTTTTGGATCGCATTGCAGATTTGGCTGGTCGTTGAAAATATGGGGAAGTGGTGTTTTAGGTTTTTTTCCCACGGGAACGCCTACTTTGCATATCATTAGCGTTAGTTGTGGCTCTCATTTGTGGCGATTTTTTGGCGGAAGGCATCGATGGAAAAGTGGTGAGATTTGCAGTTTTGACCAGGTTGAGAATGGGATGATAATTTAAAAACACAGAAAAAAAGATAGGTTTAATTAACATTATAATTAGAAATTAGCATTTAAAAATCCTTTGAAATTCACTGAAAAACCATAGGTTTCAGGCACGTTATAGTTAGAAATTAGCATTTGAAAAACCTTTGAAATTCACTGAAAAAACCATAGGTTTCAGGGACGTTATAGTTAGAAATTAGCATTTAAAAAACCTTAGAAATTCACTGAAAAAACCATAGGTTTCAGGGATGTTATTGTTAGTTGGACATTTCACTCATACAAGACCATAGAAATTCCCCCATTATAGTTAGCTGAGCTAACTATAACTCGCGCCCCCGCAATGCACTGCTGATGACGTCACATATTACATCATTCATGACATGGTCAGTGACATCACTGATGACATCACTGATGACATCTCAAATGACATCACTGATGACATCACTGATGACATCATCCACTTGAAAATCTGATGCACCTCATCTCACCCTAATATAACCCTTGATACACCCACTCTAAAATACAGAGTATCATTTTCGAAACCATCAACACACCAATACCAGTTAGTACATATCCACTCACTAATTCCTAGCTCTACACACACATCCACTCATTCACCCATACAGTCACTCATACATACAGTCAGCCATCAATACTGCATTATCATATGCACTCACATATCTATACAGACACTCACACACCGCCTCTCATTCATAGAGTTACTCACACACCTAGTCAGTCATGGAAATAATCAATCACACTTTCATTTACTCACCTGTACAGTTATACACACACCACCTCACTTATTTAAACATATACTAACACATACTTACACTCTAAAACAATAAGTAATACAAGCACACACTGATCCATACAGCCACTCTCACAATCACTCACTCTCACATATAGTCATTTATACACTCCAATACTCACATATACTGCCTTTCACATATGCAGTTGCTCACACATGTACCACTGAGGCATCCATTCACTCAGCATCACACCCATACACACACTCACCCGTCCATACAGCTCTTCACAGATGCACTCTTGAACCTATACACCCAGTGAATCACCCACTCACACATTTATGGACAGTTACACCCAACCCCACCTACCCACACAAACACTCAGGCACCCATAGAGATACTCAAACAACTAATCAATAACCCATATAGATCCTCATTTAGGTACTCACCAACCCATGGAACCGCTTACACACCAACTGACAAACTAAACTGTGTGAATGTCTGTATTAGTCACTAACACATGCATTCAGTAAGACACAATTAATCACTCACTTATACAGTCAGTCACACACCTACTAAATCATCCATCCTGACTCTTATACACCCATTCATTCTTCAATACACCTTCGCATATACATAAAACATATTCACATTTTATAGAAACACATAGTCACTGGATGATGTCATCAGTGATGTCATCAGTGATGTCATTTGAGATGTGTTCAGTGATGTCATCAGTGATGTCACTGACCATGTCATGAATGATGTAATATGTGACGTCATCAGCAGTGCATTGCGGGCGCGAGTTATAGTTAGCTCAACTAACTATAACGGGGAAATTTCTATGGTTTTGTATGAGTGAAATGTCCATCTAACTATAACGTCCCTGAAACCTATGGTTTTTTCAGTGAATTTCTAAGGTTTTTAAATGCTAATTTCTAACTATAACGTCCCTGAAACCTATGGTTTTTTCTGTGAATTTCCAAGGTTTTATAAATGCTAATTTCTAACTATAACGTGCCTGAAACCGATGTTTTTTCAGTGAATATATATATATATATATATATATATATATATTCACCATCAACATTCCACAAGGAACACGGAGCACTCTGCGGGTAAATAAAAGTGCACTTTATTAGCCAATGTCACCAGTAGATGCGTTTTGTCTAACTGCCTTTTCCAATACTGGTCTTACATGTGAGGTCACATGACTGGTTTAAAAAAACACTTGCTTTTGCTCCCACTGGATTGCCTATCAATTGCCATGGAAACGCGTTCTCCTGTCTCCATTCACATTACCCAGCCAGCGTGTAGCCATCTTGAAGTGTACTAGAAATCATTATCAGAGGCAGAGTCATTTGGCGAAATGCAGCATAAGTAGCTCTTCCTTCTACAATGGAATTCAGCTGCATGGCTCATTCTTAAATCACACACTGACTGTTTGTTGATCTTCCTTTGTTAGGCTGGGAATTATGTTTTTTATTGCAACCCTCGTTGCCGCAAATAACACTTCATGGAATTATGCCCAAAGGCGCCGGTCTGTGTAGCCATCACCTATACATTTTGTAATGTCCCTTTGCGGTGAGCATACCTCTGTGTCTGCAGCGGTTCAGGCAATTTTTACTTCAATGTTCCACCAAATGCCACACCAAAATTGCCAAACACCATTGAACGGGTGCCTCCGTATCGTGAGAGTGGCTTCACGTCGTTTAATTCACCATCAACATTCCACAAGGAACACGGAGCACTCTGCCGGTAAATAGAAGTGCACTTTATTAGCCAATGTCACCAGTAGATGCGTTTCGGCTAACTGCCTTTTTCAATACTGGCAAATTGTGATCAGGAACTCGGACAAGGGGGGAAACGGTGTCCTTTGGCTCAAAAAATATTATATGTAGGAGGCATTATTACAACTAAATGACGATGAGTGTTACAAATGAAGTTCCACACAAGCAGCAAGATTGACATATAATGAATTTTATGCAAAATTATTGGCTTGGAGAAGCGCCGGCCTGCTCAGTCTGGATGAATATAAGTATCTCAAAAATGAGCATCCAGTTATGCCGGTAATATATTTCATACCGAAGGTACATAAGAATTTTTAGCTGGTCCGCTCACAGACCAATAATATCTGCATGTGATGGATTGTTGGAGAACACATCCTGCTATATAGATTTTTTTCTGCAAGATCATGTACAAGGTATACCATTCTACATTCAGGACACTAGTGATTTCCTGCGGAAAATACAGGACATAGAATGGAAGGAAGAATATGTCCTGATGTCACTAGATGTCACATCTCTCTATACGAGCATTAGACACAGAGGGCCTGATTCCGATCTCACTAGGAAAGCCCTCTGCACGACTCAAATCCGGAGGGCTTTCTGAGTGAAACGTGCTCTGGGAGTCCGAACGAGCGAGTACGATGCAGCCATATGCTTACGAACTCGGTTCGCTCAGACTCCCATTGAACTCTATGGGAGCCTGTGTACAGACGCATACACAGGCTCCTGTAGCAAAAAGGGGTGGGTGGGGAAAAGCGTACACCCTGTGGCAGGCACCCCATGGTGCCCGTGACACTGTGCATGCCTGGATTGGGGGGGACCCATGGGCACACCCCTGTGACAGATTCAGAGGGTCCCGGGAAAAGGGGGGCCTACTACGGCCCCCCAAATTACGATTCCGATAGCCGTTTCGTCTCGCTGAGACTGAGGCAAACCAGCTGTCTGAATCGTGCAGAATGAGAGTAGAACAAGATTTCTAGCAAGAGGGTACTCGTCTAAAACAGTAGATGCAGCAATAGTGAAATCAAAACTGCGTAACAAATCTGACTTACTATGCGACAATAAGGCAGGCCAAACAAAACATGCACCATCAGGAAGCAAAAGTGAGATTGATCCTCACATACAATAAGCAGGAAAAACAACTGAGAAACATCATTAGGTGCATTTGGCCTATTGTTCTGGATGATCCTATTATAGGACATACTTTACCTAAAACACCATCTATCACGTACAGGAAAACGAGGCCTATGAGCAATGCCTTAGTAAAAAGCAGTCCAGAAACTGGGTAAGGGAGCACATGGTTGTGAACAAGAAGGGTTTTTTCAAATACGCAACATGCAGGGCATGCAAATTTGGGCTGAACAAAATGTCTTATCTGACTCCATTTAGTGATAAAACAAAGTTGATAAACAAGTTTTTAACATGCAGAACAGAATATGTAATTTATGTATTGGAATGCACATTTGGACTCCAATATGTTGGAAGCACCAAATTACCAGCCCATAAACGAATATTACAACATCTCAGAGCCATCACTAACTCAGACCCCACTTACCTAGTTGCCCGCCATTTCAAGGAGGTTTATGAAAACAACTTAAATCATTCTAAATATTTTCTATTAGATGCTGTCCCATACCTAAGAAGAGGAGGCAATAGAGAAGCCAAACTTAAGAAGCTGGAGATGAGCTATGCATTAGAATTAGACACCAAGAGTCCAGGGGTCTCAACACCAGTGAAAATCTGTACACTTGTCTATAGTTTGGAATACTATTTGGTGCTGGATATATAATCATGATATCAGAGGTCCATTTCAAACATATGTGACAAGGGGCCCCTTTAAGTGGAAATGTATCTTTGAATTGTTACTGTTACGAAATCAAGTATTTTTAAAGAATTTAGGATGACATGGGAACCCGTTGAGAATAGATACGGAGTTCCAGATGATTTTCTGCTGTTCTACCAACAAGGCACTTAGGCACTTTATAGGAAGATAAATTGTTTATTTTGGTGGTTATGCACAATTGCACTTAACTTTTTGCACTTTAATGAAACTATGCAGACAGTATAGCAGCAAATCAAAATATTGGATACACATTTATATTGTACACTATAAAAATGGAACATGTTGCAAAGGGTCATCATACCAGATGTTAATATTTCAAATGCGATATAGGTAATGTCAATAGTACTGATTTTATTAGGTATTTCACCGTTATGTTTTTTTAAGTCGTACTAAATAATGAGATGAAATCATACATTTATGTATCAAATTAGTCTAAAAGAACTGACATCCCTTATGAAAACATTCAATCTCATTTAAGTGTATTTATGGAGATATATATATATGCGGCAGCCGAAATGCGTTTCTCTTGGTTTCCCGGGTCAAGGATGGCCTGATGGAATAAAAAGCCTTAAAACTTACAGCCTCGTGTGCGTGCTCTCTTCCGTCTGGAGTGGGAGTTACTGGGATATATATATATTTTTATATGTTCAGACATTTATGTATTTATACATGCAATCAGTGTTATTGTAAACCACTGACAAGGAAATGGCTATAGTCTGTTATCCATGTCTATCGACATGGTAGATGCACTTGTCACTTTAAATTGTTGATCCCATAAAGCAGTCCTGTCATGTGATCAAGGCCGTGGATGGCCCAAATGCGTAATGGCGGACAGTCCGTAGAATAAAAAAAAATTTCAACACAAATAATGGTGGTTCGTGTCCGTTATAACCAAAGCGAAGAGCTTGTGTATGCGGAGCGCGTAATACACATATATATATATATATATACACATATACCTATACATATACATATACATATACATATATATATATATATATATATATGTGCTCATACTAAGGAAGCCTGTAAATTTGGTGTCAACACCACACATTATGAGACAGCTTCTGACACTGAGAAAGTAGCCATTAGAGGTAATTTTAATTGCAGAACGGACTTTGCTGTATATGTTCTCACGTGCACTTGTGGCTTAAAATATGTGGGAAGTACTAAGCTGCAGGTACACGTGAGAATCCTACAGCACCTGAGGGCTATTGTTAATAGTGATGTGACATATCCTGTGGCCAGACATTTTAAAGCCGTACATAACAACAAACTTGAATGTCTGAGATATTTTGTGGCTGATTCAGTCCCTACCCTTAGAAGAGGTGGTAATAGAGAGAAACTGCAGCGCCAGCTCGAGACTCGCTTGATTTTAGAGCTGGACAGTAAGACCCCCAACGGGCTGAAAAACAATGAAGACTTGCACAATTATTTATAATAGTTATTGAGCTCACTGTACATTTATCTAGCATTTTATTAAATTATTCTAGTGTTTTCTGATATTTATACAATCTACTCCATATTAATCCTGCTGTGTATTTTAGCTTAATTTATAAAACACAAAAACATTTTTATAAAATAAAAAACCTTTGTTTTTTAATAAAACATAAATAAATATTAAAAATCCACCGTGGTGTGATACACAGATTTGCACTAAGTTTACACATTAGCACTTTCATAACCAATTTGCACTTTAAGTAAGCACAGCAGTACTTTATTTTATCAGACATTATGTTTACAAATTATATTGCTGCTATAAGTCTAAGCGTTTAACCAGCCTTTTTCAAGTTCAAGTGATAGTTCTTGTAACTAAACATAGGTAGTATGTTTTATTATTATATGAGATAAGCATATCAGAGTATGATGACCAACGCATTCATGCGGTTATAATTTAAGCAGTCAAATCCTGGTACAAAGGAGATTTAATATAGTCTGCGTACAAAATTTCAGTAGGAATCACTATGGTTAAAAAATGAGGTTTTAACTTAATTCATGATATGAACTTTTTAATAATATATATTTTTTTATTTATAATATATATTTATTTATTTATGTATATATTTATATATATTATAAACATGCACCTAAAATAGAATAACTAATTGATTTATTTATTGAACTTTATATTAAGGTTGTATAGCCCCCATTTGGGATTACGCACACTGAGATTGTAGACAGCAAATGTTAAACAGTCTGTTCACTATGTTTGTCACACAACGTCACAGGTAGGCAGTGGTATTTATGTAACACGGAAATGCATTGTAATCATGTGATCAAGGTAACGGCTGTTACCGAAACCCGTAATGACTACTGAAGCATGAAATAAAAAGAAATGCATACCTAAAAGTGGAGTTCGTGCCCTTCTATTTGCGTTTGCATTGAGGAGGAAGTAAAGGAGGGGCGCTGGTTGATGTTCTCAATATATATATATATATATATATATATATATATATATATATATATATCCACAAAACCAGCCTCCGAGCAGGGAGCCCCCGACCCTTCAGGGCGGCCTCTAACAACGGGCACGGAGCAGCCCGTCCAAATACCATCTGTACACACCACACAGAGGCCCATTGCTGGAGTTGAAGGCATTTATTCACAGGTACGGCAGCGCAAAGGATACCCCATGTCCTTACGCGTTTCGGCATTGTTTTGCCTTGTTCACAGGTGGGGTTTGTAAATGCAAGTGCTTCATGCGCGCCTTTTGACTTCAAGAATCACATGACTTCCATTAAAAATACAGTTCCCAAGGTGCATTTCACTTGTAGTTTAAAAATATTTCACAGAGTCTTAATAAATCCTCCTTCTTTCTTCATAGTGAAATTCGTTTTTAAAGTTCCATATTGAAATTCTTTTTAAGTTCATGCACCATCACAGTGGGTTAAGTTTACTCACATCGTCATGTTCTTCTATTGATTTCTGGCATGTGCTCGTATTTCATGTCTGCCTCGTGAAAAGTGCCCCAGCTCCAGCACGATCAGCATGGAAAATAATCCCATTCCGAATCCCTTCCTCAGCCATCCTATATCCGCTGAAATAGCATCGCCCTGTTTTGGCTTAGAATGGCGAGTGGGTCATGCTCCTGTAATTGAATCCACAAAACCAGCCTCCGAGCAGGGAGCCCCCGACCCTTCAGGGCGGCCTCTAACAACGGGCACGGAGCAGCCCGTCCAAATACCATCTGTACACACCACACAGAGGCCCATTGCTGGAGTTGAAGGCATTTATTCACAGGTACGGCAGCGCAAAGGATACCCCATGTCCTTACGCGTTTCGGCATTGTTTTGCCTTGTTCACAGGTGGGGTTTGTAAATGCAAGTGCTTCATGCGCGCCTTTTGACTTCAAGAATCACATGACTTCCATTAAAAATACAGTTCCCAAGGTGCATTTCACTTGTAGTTTAAAAATATTTCACAGAGTCTTAATAAATCCTCCTTCTTTCTTCATAGTGAAATTCGTTTTTAAAGTTCCATATTGAAATTCTTTTTAAGTTCATGCACCATCACAGTGGGTTAAGTTTACTCACATCGTCATGTTCTTCTATTGATTTCTGGCATGTGCTCGTATTTCATGTCTGCCTCGTGAAAAGTGCCCCAGCTCCAGCACGATCAGCATGGAAAATAATCCCATTCCGAATCCCTTCCTCAGCCATCCTATATCCGCTGAAATAGCATCGCCCTGTTTTGGCTTAGAATGGCGAGTGGGTCATGCTCCTGTAATTGAATCCACAAAACCAGCCTCCGAGCAGGGAGCCCCCGACCCTTCAGGGCGGCCTCTAACAACGGGCACGGAGCAGCCCGTCCAAATACCATCTGTACACACCACACAGAGGCCCATTGCTGGAGTTGAAGGCATTTATTCACAGGTACGGCAGCGCAAAGGATACCCCATGTCCTTACGCGTTTCGGCATTGTTTTGCCTTGTTCACAGGTGGGGTTTGTAAATGCAAGTGCTTCATGCGCGCCTTTTGACTTCAAGAATCACATGACTTCCATTAAAAATACAGTTCCCAAGGTGCATTTCACTTGTAGTTTAAAAATATTTCACAGAGTCTTAATAAATCCTCCTTCTTTCTTCATAGTGAAATTCGTTTTTAAAGTTCCATATTGAAATTCTTTTAAGTTCATGCACCATCACAGTGGGTTAAGTTTACTCACATCGTCATGTTCTTCTATTGATTTCTGGCATGTGCTCGTATTTCATGTCTGCCTCGTGAAAAGTGCCCCAGCTCCAGCACGATCAGCATGGAAAATAATCCCATTCCGAATCCCTTCCTCAGCCATCCTATATCCGCTGAAATAGCATCGCCCTGTTTTGGCTTAGAATGGCGAGTGGGTCATGCTCCTGTAATTGAATCCACAAAACCAGCCTCCGAGCAGGGAGCCCCCGACCCTTCAGGGCGGCCTCTAACAACGGGCACGGAGCAGCCCGTCCAAATACCATCTGTACACACCACACAGAGGCCCATTGCTGGAGTTGAAGGCATTTATTCACAGGTACGGCAGCGCAAAGGATACCCCATGTCCTTACGCGTTTCGGCATTGTTTTGCCTTGTTCACAGGTGGGGTTTGTAAATGCAAGTGCTTCATGCGCGCCTTTTGACTTCAAGAATCACATGACTTCCATTAAAAATACAGTTCCCAAGGTGCATTTCACTTGTAGTTTAAAAATATTTCACAGAGTCTTAATAAATCCTCCTTCTTTCTTCATAGTGAAATTCGTTTTTAAAGTTCCATATTGAAATTCTTTTAAGTTCATGCACCATCACAGTGGGTTAAGTTTACTCACATCGTCATGTTCTTCTATTGATTTCTGGCATGTGCTCGTATTTCATGTCTGCCTCGTGAAAAGTGCCCCAGCTCCAGCACGATCAGCATGGAAAATAATCCCATTCCGAATCCCTTCCTCAGCCATCCTATATCCGCTGAAATAGCATCGCCCTGTTTTGGCTTAGAATGGCGAGTGGGTCATGCTCCTGTAATTGAATCCACAAAACCAGCCTCCGAGCAGGGAGCCCCCGACCCTTCAGGGCGGCCTCTAACAACGGGCACGGAGCAGCCCGTCCAAATACCATCTGTACACACCACACAGAGGCCCATTGCTGGAGTTGAAGGCATTTATTCACAGGTACGGCAGCGCAAAGGATACCCCATGTCCTTACGCGTTTCGGCATTGTTTTGCCTTGTTCACAGGTGGGGTTTGTAAATGCAAGTGCTTCATGCGCGCCTTTTGACTTCAAGAATCACATGACTTCCATTAAAAATACAGTTCCCAAGGTGCATTTCACTTGTAGTTTAAAAATATTTCACAGAGTCTTAATAAATCCTCCTTCTTTCTTCATAGTGAAATTCGTTTTTAAAGTTCCATATTGAAATTCTTTTTAAGTTCATGCACCATCACAGTGGGTTAAGTTTACTCACATCGTCATGTTCTTCTATTGATTTCTGGCATGTGCTCGTATTTCATGTCTGCCTCGTGAAAAGTGCCCCAGCTCCAGCACGATCAGCATGGAAAATAATCCCATTCCGAATCCCTTCCTCAGCCATCCTATATCCGCTGAAATAGCATCGCCCTGTTTTGGCTTAGAATGGCGAGTGGGTCATGCTCCTGTAATTGAATCCACAAAACCAGCCTCCGAGCAGGGAGCCCCCGACCCTTCAGGGCGGCCTCTAACAACGGGCACGGAGCAGCCCGTCCAAATACCATCTGTACACACCACACAGAGGCCCATTGCTGGAGTTGAAGGCATTTATTCACAGGTACGGCAGCGCAAAGGATACCCCATGTCCTTACGCGTTTCGGCATTGTTTTGCCTTGTTCACAGGTGGGGTTTGTAAATGCAAGTGCTTCATGCGCGCCTTTGACTTCAAGAATCACATGACTTCCATTAAAAATACAGTTCCCAAGGTGCATTTCACTTGTAGTTTAAAAATATTTCACAGAGTCTTAATAAATCCTCCTTCTTTCTTCATAGTGAAATTCGTTTTTAAAGTTCCATATTGAAATTCTTTTTAAGTTCATGCACCATCACAGTGGGTTAAGTTTACTCACATCGTCATGTTCTTCTATTGATTTCTGGCATGTGCTCGTATTTCATGTCTGCCTCGTGAAAAGTGCCCCAGCTCCAGCACGATCAGCATGGAAAATAATCCCATTCCGAATCCCTTCCTCAGCCATCCTATATCCGCTGAAATAGCATCGCCCTGTTTTGGCTTAGAATGGCGAGTGGGTCATGCTCCTGTAATTGAATCCACAAAACCAGCCTCCGAGCAGGGAGCCCCGACCCTTCAGGGCGGCTCTCTAACAACGGGCACGGAGCAGCCCGTCCAAATACCATCTGTACACACCACACAGAGGCCCATTGCTGGAGTTGAAGGCATTTATTCACAGGTACGGCAGCGCAAAGGATACCCCATGTCCTTACGCGTTTCGGCATTGTTTTGCCTTGTTCACAGGTGGGGTTTGTAAATGCAAGTGCTTCATGCGCGCCTTTTGACTTCAAGAATCACATGACTTCCATTAAAAATACAGTTCCCAAGGTGCATTTCACTTGTAGTTTAAAAATATTTCACAGAGTCTTAATAAATCCTCCTTCTTTCTTCATAGTGAAATTCGTTTTTAAAGTTCCATATTGAAATTCTTTTAAGTTCATGCACCATCACAGTGGGTTAAGTTTACTCACATCGTCATGTTCTTCTATTGATTTCTGGCATGTGCTCGTATTTCATGTCTGCCTCGTGAAAAGTGCCCCAGCTCCAGCACGATCAGCATGGAAAATAATCCCATTCCGAATCCCTTCCTCAGCCATCCTATATCCGCTGAAATAGCATCGCCCTGTTTTGGCTTAGAATGGCGAGTGGGTCATGCTCCTGTAATTGAATCCACAAAACCAGCCTCCGAGCAGGGAGCCCCGACCCTTCAGGGCGGCCTCTAACAACGGGCACGGAGCAGCCCGTCCAAATACCATCTGTACACACCACACAGAGGCCCATTGCTGGAGTTGAAGGCATTTATTCACAGGTACGGCAGCGCAAAGGATACCCCATGTCCTTACGCGTTTCGGCATTGTTTTGCCTTGTTCACAGGTGGGGTTTGTAAATGCAAGTGCTTCATGCGCGCCTTTGACTTCAAGAATCACATGACTTCCATTAAAAATACAGTTCCCAAGGTGCATTTCACTTGTAGTTTAAAAATATTTCACAGAGTCTTAATAAATCCTCCTTCTTTCTTCATAGTGAAATTCGTTTTAAAGTTCCATATTGAAATTCTTTTAAGTTCATGCACCATCACAGTGGGTTAAGTTTACTCACATCGTCATGTTCTTCTATTGATTTCTGGCATGTGCTCGTATTTCATGTCTGCCTCGTGAAAAGTGCCCCAGCTCCAGCACGATCAGCATGGAAAATAATCCCATTCCGAATCCCTTCCTCAGCCATCCTATATCCGCTGAAATAGCATCGCCCTGTTTTGGCTTAGAATGGCGAGTGGGTCATGCTCCTGTAATTGAATCCACAAAACCAGCCTCCGAGCAGGGAGCCCCCGACCCTTCAGGGCGGCTCTCTAACAACGGGCACGGAGCAGCCCGTCCAAATACCATCTGTACACACCACACAGAGGCCCATTGCTGGAGTTGAAGGCATTTATTCACAGGTACGGCAGCGCAAAGGATACCCCATGTCCTTACGCGTTTCGGCATTGTTTTGCCTTGTTCACAGGTGGGGTTTGTAAATGCAAGTGCTTCATGCGCGCCTTTTGACTTCAAGAATCACATGACTTCCATTAAAAATACAGTTCCCAAGGTGCATTTCACTTGTAGTTTAAAAATATTTCACAGAGTCTTAATAAATCCTCCTTCTTTCTTCATAGTGAAATTCGTTTTTAAAGTTCCATATTGAAATTCTTTTAAGTTCATGCACCATCACAGTGGGTTAAGTTTACTCACATCGTCATGTTCTTCTATTGATTTCTGGCATGTGCTCGTATTTCATGTCTGCCTCGTGAAAAGTGCCCCAGCTCCAGCACGATCAGCATGGAAAATAATCCCATTCCGAATCCCTTCCTCAGCCATCCTATATCCGCTGAAATAGCATCGCCCTGTTTTGGCTTAGAATGGCGAGTGGGTCATGCTCCTGTAATTGAATCCACAAAACCAGCCTCCGAGCAGGGAGCCCCCGACCCTTCAGGGCGGCTCTCTAACAACGGGCACGGAGCAGCCCGTCCAAATACCATCTGTACACACCACACAGAGGCCCATTGCTGGAGTTGAAGGCATTTATTCACAGGTACGGCAGCGCAAAGGATACCCCATGTCCTTACGCGTTTCGGCATTGTTTTGCCTTGTTCACAGGTGGGGTTTGTAAATGCAAGTGCTTCATGCGCGCCTTTTGACTTCAAGAATCACATGACTTCCATTAAAAATACAGTTCCCAAGGTGCATTTCACTTGTAGTTTAAAAATATTTCACAGAGTCTTAATAAATCCTCCTTCTTTCTTCATAGTGAAATTCGTTTTAAAGTTCCATATTGAAATTCTTTTAAGTTCATGCACCATCACAGTGGGTTAAGTTTACTCACATCGTCATGTTCTTCTATTGATTTCTGGCATGTGCTCGTATTTCATGTCTGCCTCGTGAAAAGTGCCCCAGCTCCAGCACGATCAGCATGGAAAATAATCCCATTCCGAATCCCTTCCTCAGCCATCCTATATCCGCTGAAATAGCATCGCCCTGTTTTGGCTTAGAATGGCGAGTGGGTCATGCTCCTGTAATTGAATCCACAAAACCAGCCTCCGAGCAGGGAGCCCCCGACCCTTCAGGGCGGCCTCTAACAACGGGCACGGAGCAGCCCGTCCAAATACCATCTGTACACACCACACAGAGGCCCATTGCTGGAGTTGAAGGCATTTATTCACAGGTACGGCAGCGCAAAGGATACCCCATGTCCTTACGCGTTTCGGCATTGTTTTGCCTTGTTCACAGGTGGGGTTTGTAAATGCAAGTGCTTCATGCGCGCCTTTGACTTCAAGAATCACATGACTTCCATTAAAAATACAGTTCCCAAGGTGCATTTCACTTGTAGTTTAAAAATATTTCACAGAGTCTTAATAAATCCTCCTTCTTTCTTCATAGTGAAATTCGTTTTTAAAGTTCCATATTGAAATTCTTTTAAGTTCATGCACCATCACAGTGGGTTAAGTTTACTCACATCGTCATGTTCTTCTATTGATTTCTGGCATGTGCTCGTATTTCATGTCTGCCTCGTGAAAAGTGCCCCAGCTCCAGCACGATCAGCATGGAAAATAATCCCATTCCGAATCCCTTCCTCAGCCATCCTATATCCGCTGAAATAGCATCGCCCTGTTTTGGCTTAGAATGGCGAGTGGGTCATGCTCCTGTAATTGAATCCACAAAACCAGCCTCCGAGCAGGGAGCCCCCGACCCTTCAGGGCGGCCTCTAACAACGGGCACGGAGCAGCCCGTCCAAATACCATCTGTACACACCACACAGAGGCCCATTGCTGGAGTTGAAGGCATTTATTCACAGGTACGGCAGCGCAAAGGATACCCCATGTCCTTACGCGTTTCGGCATTGTTTTGCCTTGTTCACAGGTGGGGTTTGTAAATGCAAGTGCTTCATGCGCGCCTTTTGACTTCAAGAATCACATGACTTCCATTAAAAATACAGTTCCCAAGGTGCATTTCACTTGTAGTTTAAAAATATTTCACAGAGTCTTAATAAATCCTCCTTCTTTCTTCATAGTGAAATTCGTTTTTAAAGTTCCATATTGAAATTCTTTTAAGTTCATGCACCATCACAGTGGGTTAAGTTTACTCACATCGTCATGTTCTTCTATTGATTTCTGGCATGTGCTCGTATTTCATGTCTGCCTCGTGAAAAGTGCCCCAGCTCCAGCACGATCAGCATGGAAAATATAAACATAGCCTACTGCAGGTTGCCAGTAGGGAGTTATAGTTAGGTACTTAAGACCTAGTTTCCATAGGAAGAGTGTTTTTCATTTGCCAATAACTTTGCCATCATTTGACGAATCCTTGCAAAAGTTTCATTTCAGTGGGATTGCTGAGAGGACTTTGGAGGCCATCCCTCCTTTTTCCACCACTATATAAATGTGCCTCCTGGCACACTGCTGGTTGGGGTATGAAGTCCCCTTGGATGCTGAGGATCCTTGGGGACCAACAATCCCTTCTGTTACCTCCAGTAAGTCCCACACAGTGGGATTGCTGAGAGTTCTTCAGAGGCCACTTCCCCTTTCTCCACCACTCTGCAAATGCTCCTCCTGGTGCACTGCTGGTTAGGGGTTGAACTCCCCTTGGCTCTAGAATGTCCTTGAGGGCCAACAAGCCCTCCTGTTACCTCCAGTAAATCCCACACAGCAGAATTGCTGAGAGGCCATTCAGAGGCCATGCCCTCTTTCTCCACAACTCTGAAAATGCTCCTCCTGGCACACTGCTGGTTGGGGGATGAAGTCCTCTTAGATGCTGAGGACTCTTAGGGGCCCAGAAGCCCTCCTGCTACCTCCAGTAAGTCTGACCAGCAGGATTTGTGAGAGCAGGTCAGAGGTCCCGCCCCCTTACTCCACCACTCTGCAAGCACGACTACTAGTTGAAAAACCATAGAAATTCACTTTAAAGAAAAGGCTACAGGGTTGATATAGTTAGGAAATTTAACATCCCTGTAACCTTTTCAGTAAATTTCTATGGTTTTTAAATTCTATTTCATTACTATAACATCCCTATAACCTTTAGTTTTTTAAGTGAATTTTTACATTTTTTTAAAATTCTATTTCATAACTATAACATCCCTTTAGCCTTTGGTTTTTTAAATGAGTTTCTACATTTTCAAAACATTTTGCTTCATAACTGTAACCTGTAACCTTTTAGAGTGAGAGTATGACTAAGTGCATGAGTATCTCAGTGGGTGTGAGTGAGTGCGTGAGTGCCTCAATGTGTGTGAGTGGGTGTGTGAGTGTCTCAATGGGCCTGGGATGGGCTGCATAAGTGTCTCACTGAGTGTGTGAGTGGGTGCATGAAAGTATGAGTAGATCTGTGAGTGGGTTTATGAGTGTCTGAGTGGGTCTGTGAGGGGGTATGAGAGTGTCTGAGTAAGTTTGCGAGTGCCTCCACGAGTGTGCCAGTCAATCTGTAAGTGACTGCATGAATGTCTGAGTGGGTCTGTGAGTGGGTGCATGAGTCTCTGAGTGGGTCTGTGAGTGGGCGTGTGAGTTTCTGAGTGGGTCTGTGAGTTGGTGAGAGAATCAGTGATTCTGTAAGTGGGTGCATGGCTGTCCGACTGGGTCTGTGAATGGGTATGAGAGTATCTGAGGTGTTCTGTGAGTGGATATATGAGGGCCTTAGCAGGTACTGCTTTTTCACTGCACGTTTTCTGCCTTTTTTCTGCTCACTGCTGACCTTTATTTTGTCTCTTTCTGCTCATTGCTGACCTTTAACTTGCCTCTTTCTGCTAGTTGACGACCTTTATTTTGTCATTCGCCTCATTTCTGACCTTTATTTTGCCTCTTTCTGCTCGTTTCTGACCTCTATTTTGACTCATTCTGCTCGTTTCTGATCTCTGTTTTGCCTCTTTCTGCTCTTTGCTGGCCTTTATTTTGTCTCTTTATACTCGGTGCTGACCACTATTTTGCCTTTTTCTGCTTGTTTCTTACCTCTATTTTTCCTCTTTCTGCTCGTTTCTGAGGCTCTATTTTGCCTCTTTCTGCTCATTGCTGGCCTTTATTTTGCCTCTTTCTGCTTGTTTCTGATCTCTATTTTGCCTCCTTAAGCTTGTTGCTGGCCTTTATTTTGCCTCTTTCAGGTAGTTTTTAACCCCTTCGCTGCTAGGCCTTTCCCCCCTCTGTGCTAAGCCTTTTTTTGGCTATTTGGGGTAGTTCGCGCTTAGGCCCCTGTACCTTTTTGACCACATAAGGTATCCACGCCAAATATGCGTCCTTTTCTTCCAACATCATGGGGATTCTAAAGGTACCCAGGGTTTGTGGAATCCCCTAGAGGGGACCCAGAAATTAGACAAAATACAGCTACATTTAGTTTTTTTGGGGAAAAATTGGAAAAAGTGCTGCAAATGAAAGCATCTGTTCTTTTTCCCTACAAATGGTATCAACAAAGGGTTTGTGGGACTGAAATCACAATTTTCTCAGCTTTCAGGGACTGACAGACTTTTGTCAGAAAACCAACATTTTTTACACAGTTTTGTCATTTTACTGGGACATAGCCTATTTTTGCTATTTTTTGTGCTTTCAACCTTCTTCCAGTTAAGGGTAGAAATGGGTATGAAAGAAATAATGGATCCTGGAAAGCTATACATTTTAGAAATATAGACAAAATTCTGAATTTAGCAAGGGGTCATTTGTGTAGATCCTTCAAGGTTTCTTTATAGAAACTAACAGTTAAAAATGGTAAAAATTGAAAATGAGTTGAAAAAAATAGCCATTTGTGCCAACGTTCTCAGCCGTAACTTCTTCTAATTATGACAGATGTTTGAAAGCAATATGCCGTTACATTTGCTGGACCTTTCTGGTTGTGGGGATATATAGGACTTGTAGGTTCACCAAGGACCCGACGAACCCAGAGCCAATAACTGAGCAGCATCTTGCAATGGGTTTTTATTATGTACTGGGTATATAGCAATTCATTTGGGAAAATATATATAGCGAAAAATCGAGATGAAAGATACCTATGTATTTCTGAAATTGGAACACAATATAGAGTTTAGAAACAGTAGCTATGTGCACATTTCCAAAATTGTGAGTACCCATATTAGCATGAGAATTATAGGACATTTTTCAAAGTGACTTCTTTTTTACACATTGTCTTTCATTTGGAAGGCAGAAAAGCATCGAAAGTCAATAGGTAATAACAGTTGATCTACAATTCTGTGTTACCCTAAGTCTCCCAATAAAAATGGAACCTCACTTGTGTGGGTAGGCCTAGTGCCCGTGACAGGAAACAGCTCAAAACGCAACGTGGACACACTTCATTTTTACAGTGATAACTGACCCTTTTTTTGCCAAGTGGCTAGCTGTAGTTTTTGAACCCTAGGTCTGCCGGCACAAAGGGAAACCTAGCAAACCTATACATTTTTGAAAACTAGACACCCAGGGGAATCCAAGATGGGGTGACTTGACTGGCTCTCACCAGGTTCTGTTACCCAGAATACCTTGCAGACTTAAACATTTGTCAAATAAAACAAATTTTTCTCATATTTCTGTGGTGGAAAGTTCTGGAATCTGCGTAGATCCACAAAATTCTACCCACCCCGCATTCCCTAAAGTCTTCTGAGAAAAATGGTACCTCACTTGTATGGGTAGGCCTAGTGGCCGTGACAGGAAACGGCCCAAAACGCAACATGGACACACCAAATTTTCACAGTGAAAACTGACACTTTTTTTGCCAAGTGCCTGGCTGTAGATTTTGAACCCTAGCTCTGCCGGCACCTAGGGAAACCTAGCCAGCATATACATTTTTGAAAACTAGACACCCAGGGGAATACAGGATGGGGTGACTTGTCTGGCTCTCACCAGGTTCTGTTACCCAGAAACCCTTGCAAACCTCAAACTTTGTAAAAAAAAAACAATTCCTCACATTTCTGTGGTGGAAAGTTGAGGAATCTGCGTGAATCCACAAAATTCCACTCACCCCTCATTCCCCAAAGTCTTCCGAGAAAAATGGTACCTCACTTGTGTGGGTAGGCCTAGTGCCCGCGACAGGAAACGGCCCAAAACCGAATGTGGACACACCACATTTTCACAGTGAAAACTGACCCTTTTTTTGCAAAGTGCCTAGCTGTAGATTTTTAACCCTAGCTCTGCCGGCACCTAAGGAAACCTAGCAAATCTATCCATTTTTGAAAACTAGACACCCAGGGGAATCTAGGATGGGGTTACTTGTCTGCGTTTCACCAGGTTCTGTTACCCAGAATCCCTTGCAAACCTCAAACTTTGTAAAAAAAAACACATTTTCCTCACATTTCTGTGGTGGAAA
Source organism: Calotriton arnoldi (assembly GCA_963921515.1). NCBI lineage: Eukaryota > Metazoa > Chordata > Amphibia > Caudata > Salamandridae > Calotriton > Calotriton arnoldi. Next base: position 864,315 of record CAWUFW010003840.1, read on the forward strand.
GTTCTGGAATCTGCGTGGATCCACAAAATTCCACCCACCCCGCGTTCCCCAAAGTCTTCCAAGAAAAATGGTACCTCACTTGTGTGGGTAGGCCTAGTTCCCGCGATAGGAAACGGCGCAAAACGCAACGTGGACACACCACATTTTCACAGTGAAAAATGACCCTTTTTTTGCTAAGTGCCTAGCTGTAGTTTTTGAACCATAGCTCTGCCGGCACCTATGGAAACCTAGCAAACCTATACATTTTTTAAAACTAGACACCCAGGGGAATCCAGGATGGGATGACTTTACTGGCTCTCACCAGGTTCTGTTACCCAGAATCCCTTGCAAACCTAAACATTTGTCCAAAAAAACACATTTTCCTCACATTTCTGTAGTGGAAAGTTCTGGAATCTGCGTGGATCCACAAAATTCCACACTCCCCGTGTTCCCCATAGTCTTCCGATAAAAATGGTACCTCACTTGTGTGGGTAGGCCTAGTGCCCGCGATAGGAAACGGCACAAAACGCAACGTGGAAACACCACATTTTCACAGTGAAAAATGACCCTTTTTTTGCAAAGTGCCTAGCTGTAGTTTTTGAACCATAGCTCTGCCGGCACCTAGGGAAACCTAGCAAACCTATACATTTTTGAAAAGTAGACACCCAGGGGAATCCAGGATGGGGTGACTTTACTGGCTCTCACTAGGTTCTGTTACCCAGAATCCCTTGCAAACCTAAAAAATTGACAAAAAAAACACATTTTCTTCACATTTCTGTGGTGGAAAGTTCTGGAATGTGCGTGGATCCACAAAATTACACCCACCCCGCGTTCCCCATAGTCTTCCGAGAAAAATGGTACCTCACTTGTGTGGGTAGGCCTAGTGCCCGTGAAAGGAAACGGCGCAAAACGCAACGTGGACACACCACATTTTCACAGTGAAAAATGACCCTTTTTTTGCTAAGTGCCTAGCTGTAGTTTTTGAACCATAGCTCTGCCGGCACCTAGGGAAACCTAGCAAACCTATACATTTTTGTAAACTAGACTCCCAGGGGAATCCAGGATGGGGTGACTTGACTGTCTTGCACCAGGTTTTGTTACCCAGAATCCCTTGCAAACCTAAACAATTGTCAAAAAGAACACATTTTCCTCGCATTTCTGTGGTGGAAATTTCTGAAATATGCGTGGATCCCCAAAATTCCACGCACCCTGCGTTCCCCAAAGTCTTCTGAGAAAAATGGTACCTCACTTGTGTGGGTAGGCCTAGTGCCCGCGATAGGAAACGGCGCAAAATGCAACGTGAACACACCACATTTTCACAGTGAAAAATGACCCTTTTTTTTCAAAGTGTCTAGCTGTAGTTTTTGAACCATAGCTCTGCCGGCACCTAAGGAAACCTAGCAAACCTATACATTTTTGAAACTAGACACCCAGGGGAATCCAGGATGGGGTTACTTGACTGGCTCTCACCAGGTTCTGTTACCCAGAATCCCTTGCAAACCTAAAAAGTTGTAAAAAAAAACACATTTTCCTCACAATTCTGTGGTGGAAAGTTCTGGAATCTGCGTGGATCCACAAAATTCCACCCACCCCGTGTTCCCCAAAGTCTTCCGAGAAAAATGGCACCTCACTTGTATGGGTAGGCCTAGTGCCCGCGATAGGAAACTGCACTAGGCCCTGGGGACAGAAAGGCCAAATAAACAGACCGATCTGGGGGGCAGAATATACTTTGAAAAAAAATATGGCCCCTGGAAGAGACCCTTGCCCAAGGGGTCGCTTCCATTCTAATTTTTAAAACCTCCCTAGCTCTAGTGGGCTTTTCTGCCCTCCCTGGGGCCAGAAACACCAAAAAATGCAGGCGGTCCGTCCCCAGGGGGGGAAGAAAAGTCTTACAAATTATTTAGGCCCAAAAGGAAGCGACCCTTCCCCAAGGGGACGCTTCCATTTAAAATTTAAAACACTCCCTGGTGTCTAGTGGGGTTTTCTGCCCCCCCCTGGGGGCAGAAAGGCCAAATAAACAAACCGATCTGCCCCCAGGGGGGGCAGAATATACTAGTGGGGTATCATTTTACTCGGGAGACTGAGGGGAACGCTGTGGGGTAGGACATTTGTGCCGGCATGGTGATTCCACACATAAATATGTGGAAAATGTGTTTTTTTCAGCTAAATTTGAGGTTTGCAGGGGATTCTGGGTTGGAAAACGTTGGGGGATCCATGCAGGCCATACCTTGCTGTACTCCCCCGGGTGTCTAGTTTTTAGAAATGTGGGGGTTTGGTAGTTTCCCAAGATGGCCGCCAAACCCGGGTCCAAAAACCCAGGTGACCCCCCTTGCAAAACCAGGTTGTTTTGTGATATGTAATTTTGATGTCTCCTCAATACCTTTTGGGCCCTTGCCTGTCGAGGGTACTTGACCCACCCAAGCGAGTGAGGTACCATTTTTATCGGGAGACCTACGGGGACCCTGGGTGGTAGGAAATTTGTGGATCCATGCAGATTCCAGAACTGTCCCACACAGAAATTTAAGAAAAATTTGATTTTGTCAGCTAAATTTGAGGTTTGCAAGGGGATTCTGGGTAGGAAAATGTTGGGGGGTCCATGCAAGCCATACCTCGCTGGACTCTCCGGGTGTCTCATTTTCAGAAATGTGTGGGTTTGATAGGTTTCCGAAGATGGCCGCCAAGCCCGGGGCCAAAAACTCAGGCCTACGTTTTGGGCCCTTGCCTGTCGCGGGTCCTTGACCCACCCACGTGAGTGAGGTACCATTTTTATCGGGAGACCTGGGGGAACTCTGGGTGGTAGGAAATTTGTGGATCCATGCAAATTCCAGTACTTTTCCACACAGACATTTGAGAAAAATTTGATTTTTTCCTAAAAATTTGAGGTTTGCAGGGGATTCTGGTTAGTTAAACGTTGGGGGATCCACAAAAGCAATACCTCCCGGGACTCCCTCCGGTCTCTAATAGGCCTGGGGAGGTTGGGGAAGCTCTTCCCCACCTCCCAAGGCAAAAAAAAATGGGAAATCCCTCTGCTGTCTGCAGCAGAGGGATTTTGTGAGCCTGTGCTCATGACAGAATGGTTCCGTCATGAGCACAGGAGCACTGGTGCTCATGACGGAACCATTCCGTCATGAGCACCCAAAGGGTTAACTACTATTTTGCATCTTTCTGCTCATTACTGATCTCTATTTTGCCTCTTTCTGTTTGTTTCTGCCCTTTATTTTGGCTCTTTCTGCTTGTTGCTGATCTCTATTTTGCCTTTTTCTGCTTGTTGCTGGCCTTTAGTTTGCCTCTTTCTGCCTCGTTGCTGACCTTTATTTTCCCTCTTTCCGCTCATTGCTGACCTTTGATTTCCATGTTTCTATTCATTTCTGGCCTGTATTCTGCCTCTTTCTGCTCATTTCTGACCTTTATCATGCCTCTTTCTGCTTGTTGCTGACCTTTATATTGCCTTTTTCTTCTCATTGCTGACTTTTATTCTGCCTCTTGCTGCTTGTTTCTGACCTCTTATTATGCCTCTTTCTACTCATTTCTGACCTTTATTTTGCCCCTTTCTCCTTTTCCCCTAGACCTTGGGGGGAGCCTCAAGGCTCCCTCTGTCCCAGCCGGCTCCCGACCGCTGTGGGAGCCGGACTTGCTTTCACAATCAGTGAGCTGCTAAACTTGCAGCTCCCTGTGTGTGAAAGAAATGTGTCTTGTTCCCTGCTTGCGTGACAGCGAGCAGGGAAACGGATGAAAGCTCTGCTTCCAGCAAGCCAGTTGAAAGCAGAGTGTTTGCTGTTAAATGGTGGGCCCCCTTAAAGCACCCACCAAGCCGCAACAAATATCTATATCAAGGGGTGGGTATCCTGATACATAGCAGGAGCCAGCCATGGTGGATGGTGTTCCCCAGGGCCATGTGTGGCTCGTGGAGGGAGTCACTTGGCCCCCCTCCTTTCTTCAGAACAGGCCGTCCGGGGAGGTACTGGTCCCTGGGGCTCCCCTCCTTCTTTTAAAAAAGTGAATGCTCTTGCGAGGTAGTGGTCCCCGGGGCATGTTGGGCCCACATGGCCCCCGCTAAATTTGACAAGACGCTCCGGGGAGGTGGTGGTCTCTGGGGCCCAGGGGATCTGGTGGCCCTGCCTCATTTTTGGAACAGCCCCGGGGACATGGTGGTCCCCGGGTCCTGGAGGGGTTGGTCTGTGCAGCCCCCCTTAACATTTACCAAGTAGCCCTGGAGAGGTGGTGGTCACCAGGCCGGGGGGGGCTGTTTGGGGTACCGATCAGGCCCCGTTATTAAAACATAAGCCTGTGCGAGGGGGTGGTCCCTAGGGCTCACAAGATTCACAGCAGGGAGGCCCCATGCACCCCCCTTGTAATAATCATGCTTGCCCCAGGGACCTGGCCCACCCGGGGGCTAAACATTACAGAAGTGAGAGCCATGGATCCAGCATGGCTTCCACAATTTTCTTTTTTATGCTTTTTTTGCCCTGCGGGCTCCCTGTGTGACCCCCCAAGAGGCCTAGGGGCCCAGGGTATTCCTATTCTGCCCCTTCCCTTTTCTAATGGTTTGTTTTGGGACTCAGCTGTAGCTGACTCCCAAGATGGCTACCAAAACTTCCTGGTTGAAGTGTTGGCAGCAAATCAGATTTGAGCACAGGGACTGTTGGATCATCGGAGGATCCGGGCCTCTAGATATACATTTTTTTTAATTCCCCACAACTACTGAACATATTTACAACAAATAACCAAAAACACTCTTTCCGGACCAAGAGCTAGCTTTCTGTCAAGTTTGGTGTAATTCCGTCCAGCGGTTTGGGCTGTAGACATGTTCAAAATCCATATGGGAATTAACATTGGAAAAACACTTTTTCAACCCCCCCCTTTTTCCCAGCCCCCGCTTGACGGATCATCCCAAAACTTTTCATGCACAACAAGACTCACTATGACGCTTTTTAAAAAAAATGTGTTGAAGATTCGTCTAGCGTCGCCAAACTTATAGGAAAGTCAAAAAATAATTTTCCTATGGAAACATGGTTCTAACTATACCTATCTACTGGCAAACACCAGTAGTTACATTATATAAAATCATTGCACTCTTTCTGGTACTCTCTCTGGTCCAAAACACAAAACTATGGCCCACAATCACCAACCTAACCATTTGGAGACAAACTAGAGTAGCACACAGGAGAAGGCTGCAGCTGGATGAGACAGTTTTGCAAATGGATAGCAGTTAAAATGGAGGACAGCCCCTAAATTGAAAAAAAACAATATTTTATTGGATGTTATTAATTTGCAGGTAGCTTAAAGTAGGTAGTAATTTTGAGAAAAAGTCATTTCTTCTGTGATTGGGTATGGATTTTTTTTTAAATGTACGCTGTTTAGGATACGCTTATAAATCCAAACAGTCAACAACACCAGCTACAGTTCAATTTGAAGGTCATATTGTGCTTACAGAAAGGGTTGTGAACTTTTTACCTAGTGCTAGCAGTCAGTGTTCTAAATCTAAGCATTTAAATTGAACTGCATTTACCAGGATGCAAAGGGGCGAACTGTGCTGGGAGGTGAAGCAGTGTGCTCCCATCCCCCTTCTGTTTAAAAAGGCTCCCTTGAGCCACTGAGCTGACGAGCTCTTGGAGATGCACCTGTGCGCCAGAGAGAGGTACAGAGACCTGAGAGGATTGTGGCAGCTTTCTCAGCAAACCCCAGATGAATTTAGTTTTTTCTCTACTGATGAAGGATAAAATCCAGAAACACATGTGTCTAGAGATTAACAGCACTAACCTGCACCAACTTTGGTGAAACACTCTGCAAAATTTCAAGTAAGCATTTAAATTGAACTGCATTTACCAGGATGCAAAGGGGCGAACTGTGCTGGGAGGTGAAGCAGTGTGCTCCCATCCCCCTAGTGTTCTAAACATGGTTACCATCGAAATGGAGCCAAAAGTGTTGGGGGTAAGGGAATAAAAAAGAGTAGATTGTAAATCTGAGAAGCAGAGTGGTATGGAAAATTGTCATTAGGGAGTGTTTGGGTTGTAATTTAGTACTTTTTAGAAGTTAAAGTGTAAATGCCATACTTTAACAGCTGATTGTTAAGTGGGTTTACTTGCTCCAGTGTGGATTTGCAAATCCACAGCCATGTTGTGGGGGGGGCTGTCGTGCTGAGCGCCGCTGCAGATTAGAGAATCAGCTCAGAACCACTACCCGATTGGGCTTCTTAGCAGGAGTCTTACAAATTGTTAAAAAACAGTGCCCATTCAAAAATGGTATATCAAAAGTAAAATATGAAAGGAAGGTTGTGATTTAAAAGCAGAGTGGGAAGGGTTGCCATTAATGGGTCCTTCGTACTGAGAGTGGTATACCATTACTGTACTTCTAACTTTACATTCACACTGACAAAAGATTCTCACTGATAGTGAGATAAAAATTGGAGAACAACAAAGACATTTTACAGGTATGTCCATTGTGGTGCACTTTTAAAAAGTTAATGTATATAAAAAGTTATGAGTGTATATAAGGTGCAATCAAATATATAGGATATACACAACAGTAAAACGTAAAAGGGAGGGTAAATGATATTAAAGAAAACAATAGTGAGCAGCAAAGGAGGAATAAAAATGTCTGAAAAGAAAATATAGTTATTTTATTAAGCTCCAATGGATGAATGTGTTTGGGAGTAGATGTGGGTTATTTATTACGCTATATAATTTGATAGTATATAATTTTCATCCACACACACAGTGATGTAGGCACTCACATATTTAGTTACAGTGCCAAGAAGGTAGTTATGTATGCATCACTGATCTAGCTAGAACAATTTATTCACCTACACATTTACTTACATACTCATTCTCACAGATATGCATGCACTGTCATATCCTCTCAGATATATATATAAAGCTTTTCATGTACCCAGTACTCACTCAGTTAGAGAGATGTACAAACAATATACCCAGTTATATATGCAGTTGTCTCCCAAACAGCCACTCATATACCTATTTACAATACAATAGAGTCACTCACACACCCAGTCAGACAGTGACAGATGCACTTACACATTCACTCACATAGGTACATACCCCAAAACTCACTAACACAGCCAGTAAGCAAACCGTACAACCACTTACAAGCACATTTACAGACCCATGGACGTACTAGGAGAGACAGTCCTATGCTGATATAGATACTTATGTATCCAGTGACTCACCCACAGAGGGACTGATACAGTCATTGAGATATGCACTGACAAACTGACCCTACCAAATCACCCATCCAGACAAGTAGGCTTTTAAACATGTCTCAGCCTGCTCCTGCAGAGCATGTGTGTGCAGTTTAACTGCCAGGCTGACTTGGCATTTAAAACCGCTTGTCAAGCCTTAAACTGCCTCACTACTACGTAAAAGTTACCCCTAAGATAGGTCGTAGGTAGGCTATAGGGCAGGGTGACTTGTGCTTAAAAGTTAAGATGTTACATGCGCACTTAAAGACTCATGTGCCCGCTTATTTACTGCGTCTCCCACCCATACTGTAAATCACATACCTATGTTCAAAAGCATAAAGCCACTAAAACACCCAGTCAGACAACGACGGCAGCATTTACACATTCACTCACACACACAGCACTTAGCTATCCAGCAGTAACTGAGGCAGTTGCACACACAGTTACATACCCCAATACTTACTAGCACAGCCAGTAAGAAATCCATACAGTCACTTACATACACATTTTTAGAGACCCATAGAGTTACTAAGAGAGCCAGTCATATGCTAACATGAGGGACTGATACATTCATGCGGATATGTACTGACAAACTGATACTACCAAGTCAGACATCTAGACAAGTAGTCCTTTAAACATGTCTCGGGCCTGCTACTGCAGAGCATGTGTGTGCAGTTTTACTGCCAGGTCTACTTAGCATTTTAAACCCCTTGTCAAGTCTTAAACTCCCCTTCAACTACATATACGTCACCCCTAAGGTAGGCTGTAGGTAGGCCATAGGGTAGGGTGCTATTTGCTTAAAATGTAAGACATGTACTTTGAGGTTTCAGTGAGTTACATGCACACCTAGAGACCCATAGGCACAGTTATCCAGCATTCCACCCATACTACACCTCACATACCTATGTACAAAAGGGTAGAACCACTAACACACCCAGTCAGACAGAGGCACTTAAACATTCACTCACACACCCACACAACACTTATATACCCAGCAGTAGCTGAGCCAGTTGACACACAGTTTCATACCCCATCACCCACTAACACAGACAGCAAATCACTCATCCATACACTAACTCATAAATGGACTTATACATTCAAAGTGGCAGACTTACACTGCCTGTTACACTCTGATATAACTACTTATGTTGGTATTAATTGCTTATAGTATGTAATTTAATAGTATATGATGTAAAAGTAAATGTTTTGTCTATTTGCTTTTCATACATCTACTAGAAATTTACAAAGGAAGATCAACTGAAAAAGACAGAAATAAGAAAAAAACTGAGTAAAGAGTACTATCTGCTTACAAATGATGGTAAAAAGGGACATAATGCAGAAAATGCCATTAAACAGAACAAAGAAGTTTCTAAAAATAATCAGTGAAAAAAAATAGAAAATGGAAAAAAACATGCTAATAAAAAGCGATGTTTAAAATCAGCTCAGAAAGGAGAAGGAGGGTGAGAAAGATTCAACTTGTGAAATCCTATCAGAAAATAACTAGTTCAAGAAGAAGACAGGATAGATTTAAGCAAATAAGAATGAGAATTTTTTGCACTAGGGCAATGCAGAATTTAGTACGAAAATTGAAGCAGTATAAGAGGAGAAGGGAAACACTGAAGCATTAACAACAGATTGAGAGTGTAGTTAATAAAGCATTTGTTGTGTAGCGAAAACTATTTACTTTGATATTGAAGAAAATCAGTACACTGGACAAAAAGTGTTGTCTATGAAGAGAAAAAGCCAGAAAATGGCTTTTTAATAAAATATATTTTTGTAAAATCTTCAGAGGAGAACAAAAGCATACATCTAGTACTGAGCCTTTCATTAATCAAGATAGCTACTTGCAAGAGAACACATTAGTGCATGCAGTTGAAGCAACTGGTCAGTGCTATGAGGTAAAAGATGGTACTCCCATTGCAAATAAGAGATGGTTCCTAGAAAAGTAGAGGAAGAGATAACTGAAGAGGTACAAGGAAGGTGTACACATGCCCCTATGTATAAATTTGAGTGTAGCATTAGTTTTAGTGCTCGCCAGGAATCAATAGATTTATTGAGACATTTTCTACGACTTTTTTGAGTTAAGGACATCAATCTGAAGACAAAAGGAGAAACTTGCTCTTAGATCCTGCAAATGTTTGTTGGTAATTTAACCACAGATTTCAAGCCATGCTCGCGTTCACCTGCAGCAAATAAAATCTATCACATGGAGAAGTCACAGATATTATTTGGGTGTAAAGAGTACCAAGCAAGAGGTGCTCCTCATATTCATATGTTGCTGTGGATTAAAGATGCACCAACATTTGGAACAGACAAAGATGAGTCTGTACTTTCTTTCATACAACAGTATGTTACATGTACCATCCCAAAAGACAGTGACGAAAGAAACCTAAAACAGCCAGTTCTGCGTTTTCAATCACATAGATGTGAGAAGTACTGTCGGCGGAAGTACAGAGCTAAAGGAAAGTTTTACACTAAATGTCGTTTTGGATTTCCAAGACCTGTTATGTCCAAAGGAAGAGTCAACTGTTTTTTTGTCTGCAGTCAGACACTTAATCAAAAATCAACCAAAAACACCTACAACCTGAGGAGAACAGTGGCTTCAAAATATATCAGCGACTACAATCCTGCCATTCTCAAAATGAGGACTGCCAATATTGATATTTAGTTTGTGGCAGACAACTCCATAGCAGTTGCTCTTTATGTTGCTTCATAGATAACGAAATCTGAAAAGACTGAGATGAATGATATGTGGTAGGAGATTTCTGCTGAAAAGTCTTAACACAGAAACTGTACAGCTTCAGTTTGAAGATGCTTTCACATAGAGAAATTGGATCTTTTGAATGATGTGATCGGTTGAGCTCAGCTAGTTTATACTCTAAGTTGAGAGGAATCTAAATTTGCCCAGCATCGTGAAGGTAAGTTTCAATTCTATTACGGACACAGAGGCGAGGATTATGCTATTCTCTCTTCGCTTTATTTTCTTAACAAATTTCACAGCAGCCATTAAGACCAACTTAAAGAAAAAACATCAACTCACATGAACCATAGGGAGGACACCACATCATAGTCCTTTCCTAGTGTCCATGAAGTGTAGCATAAAGTCCCTTCACACTGTTCTCGCCTCCTCTTTCTTTACGCGAGGCACTGTCACTCCAATCTCACTGGTCCTGTTTTGACCCGTCGTTCCCTGAAAAAATAGAAACAGCGTAAGGTTCCGAGCAAAAACTGTGTGAGTGTCAACGAGTAATTATAACCCCTCACGGACCACTCAAACCACAGGCCTGGGAATTTCAACTCAGTGCTAATGGTCTTGGAAAGCATAAACAGCTTACTTACCACCGTACGGGGAGAGTACGCACCGTAGGTGCCCCGGGTGGGATAATCCTCGCTTCCGTGTCCTTAATAGAATTAAAACTTACCTTCACGATGCTGGGAAAATTTCAATTCTATGTCAGGACCAGAGGCTCAGATTATACTAGTTCAAAGCTTACTCACCACCAACGGAGTGACCTCTATTACTGGTTTAAAGCAAAATCTCTTAAAGGTCGAGTCCGAGGACCAGTCCGCCGCTCACATCCGGTCCTCCAGACGTGCTCCTAACGAGAAGGCCTTAGAAGCCATGGCACCCCTGACCGAATGGGCCCCGAATATTTTCGTGTCAATGCCCGCTTCCTGCATGACCCATCTCACCCACCTAGCTATGGTGGGGAGGAGACTGCTTTGTGGGGTTTCTTTAGAGCAATAAGCAATTGACGTTCACCCGGTGGGCGGAATTCTTGAGTCAGCTCTTCGTACGCCTTGAGGCAACCCACAACACACAATTTTGGGGCATCCGGGAATGCCGGGTATGAGATTGTATGAGTGAGCGACTTGGTGCGGCGACCCACCGTGAAAATCACCCCGTCCGGGGAAAAAATTATTGCCGTAATGTCAAGTGCCTTCACATCAGAAACTCTCCTGCAGGAGACCAGGCATAGCAACATTGCCAGTTTAGCCGAGAGCTCTTTTACCAAGAGGTATCTGTTCGGTTGCCAAGACAGGAAAAGGTTGAAGCTCAAGTTGACGTCCCACAAGGTCGAATAGCATGGTTCTGGGGGTAAGGAGAGACGAATACCACACAACAATCTGCAAACGAAGGGGTGTTCCCCCACCGGAGCCCCTTCCACCAGAGCGTCCCCTGCGGAAATTGCAGATCGAATCGCATTGATTGAACGGTACGCCAATCCTTCTGTCACCAGGTCAGCCAGAAAATTTTAGATCTGGATGACGTCTGCAGCCACGAGATTCAGGCTCCTCCGAAGACAACAAGGAACCCATCTTGTCCAGGTAGAACGATGACGCTTGGTGGTGCTGTCCGCCGAAGCCTTGGACAGGAGGAGCTCAGCCGGTCGCGAAAGACCTGGGAGTGACCAGCGTTGCCGGAAAGACGCCATGCCATCAGCCGCAGGGAACCCTGGGCGATGAAGCGATGTGGTTCGAGATCCGGATTCAGAAACAGATGAGGAAACAGGGGGAGTTATATTGGAGAATCCCAAGAAAGTTCCAGAAGAACCGGAAACCACACTTGGGACCTCCAAAGCGGAGTCACCATGACCGCCTCCGCCGCCTGCCGGCGGATCGGGGCTGCTGCTCTCGTGATCATTGAGAACGGAGGAAAGGCGTAACCCTTTTTCTGACTCCAATCCTGGAGGAACGCGCCTGTAGCTGCTGCCAGAGGGTCCGGTCTCCAGCTGAAGAACCGCATCACCTGATAGTCGATGCGTGACGCGAAGAGGTCGGCTGAAAATGGGCCCCACAGATCCGACAGCCATTGGAAGACCTGTGAATCCAACTTCCATAGACTGGAATCGTGAAGGTGTCTCAAGTGCCAACCCGCCACTTGGTTGGCTTGTCCCGGAAGATATTCCGCCGTCACCGAGACGTGATGGTACAGGAAAAAATTCCAAAAGTCTTTCGCGAGGTTTGCCAGGGCACGGGAGCCCCCCAGATGATTGACGTAACGGACTGCCGAACTGTTGTCCATCTTGAGGAGGACACAGGATTGAACCTTGTCCCTGGTCCAACAACGGACGGCGAAGGAACTCGCCAGGAGTTCCAGGCAATTGATGTGAAGACCAGTCTCCTCCAGTGGAGAATTCCCCGCACCGGGCACCCCAACCAGACCTGCTGGCGTTGGACTCGATGATCAAGTCGGGAACGTAGTCAAAGATCTCCCGACCGTTACACGCCTCCATGTGGGCCAGCCACCAAGCGATTTCTTCCCTCGCTTCTTCGGTGAGTGGCACCAACTGGGTGTACGTCAGACCTTTCCGCAAGTGATGTGCCTTCAGCCGCTGGAGGGCTCGGTAGTGCAGGGGGCCTGGGAAAATTGCCTGGATAGAGAAGGAGAGGAGGCCTACCAGCCGGGCAATTTGCCTGAGCGATGTGCGGGGCTTTGAAATGGTCTGCCACAACTCGTGACAGATTTTTGCCATCTTCCGTGATGGCAGGCTCAGAGTTGATTGAACCAAATCCACAATGAACCTGAGGAAAGTTACCCTCTGAGAAGGGGTGAGGACCTACTTTTGCTCGTTGATGACGAACCCCAACCCTTGTAATAGATCCACTGCCCGTTGAAGCTGGTTGGACAGGGACTTGGGGCACTGTGCCATGATGAGAATATCGTCCAAGTAGACGATCATGCGGATGCCCTGGGCTCTCAGAAATTCTACCGCCGGGTGGAGCACTTTGGTGAAACACCATGGTGCTGAGGAAAGACCGAACGGAAGGGAAATGAACACGTAGACACGGTCCCTCCAAAGGAACTGCAGGAGTCGATGGTGAGGAGGGTGAATCGGGACCACCAGGTAGGCGTCCTTCAAATCCAACCGCACCATCCAGTCTGATGGTAGTAGGATGTCCCGAAGGAGGTGAATCCCCTCCATTTTGAAATGGCGATACACCAACCACCCATTGAATTCCCGGAGATTGATAACAGGGCGCAGTCCGCCATCGGATTTGTCCACTAGAAAGATATTGCTTAGGAACCCATTGGGATGCAGGACCGATTGACAGATGGCTCCTTTGAGCAGGAGTTCGTCTACCTCCTGGTCGATAAGCTCTGCATCGCGGACTGTAAGACAGATGGGCCGAGGGTGACATTCCTGCTGAGGGTGATCGTAAAACTCTATGCGGAAACCCTGCACTGTTTGCAGAACCCATGCGTCTGTGGTGATGGAAGCCCACGCGGCTTGAAAACCTGCCAACCGACCCCCAATGCGAACCTGGTAGGAAGGTAACACACTCACGTTTGAATTGCCTCCTCCGGAGTTGTTCTTGAAGCCTCCACGGCCTCTGAAGCGCTGGCCTCTTGTGGGGTAGAAGTTGTTGTAGTTGGTGCTGGTGTTATATTGGCCACATCCAGAGCCTTGTCCCTTGGGGGGATTCTGTTGTAATCCACGGCCGGCCGAGCAGCCCCTGCCTCGACCGGCCCCATGGAAAACACACTGGTGAAACACTCTTTTTATGCTAGACTGCGCCTTATCTAAAGAGGTAAAGGTCACCACAAACTTTCCGAGTTCCTTTACAAAAGGATCTCCAAAGAGGCCTCCCTGAGCTACTGCGCCCGCCTCCGAGGAAGCCAAGTCCCCGAGTTTGGGGTCCAACTTTATTAGTAAAGGGCAGCGACGCTCAGTTGACAGCACGCAATTCACGTTGCCCATAAAAATGATGGCTCGCTGGACCCAATTAGACAGCACCTCAGGGGAGATAAGGGACCCAGGCACCTTGGCCTCCTCAGCCATATCCAATATTTTGGTCATGGGACCGATGGCGTCAAGCAGTTTATCCTGACAGGAGCACCAGGATCTGTCTATGCCCATGCGTGGGCCCTTCATATATTTTGCCAGAAAAGTGGCCATTTTGGAGTCTAATTCAGGAGTACACGCGACCTTGCCATCGAGAGTGGGCCGAGGGCACTCAGCCCTCAAGCAGCCTCGGGCCTCCTTCTCCAGGGGCTTGCGGAGACGACCAGCAACGAAGTTGGCTACCTTGTCGCCAGGAGCCCAGGCAGCGGACCGAGAATGGACGATATCGTCCGGGTCCAGCATGCCTGAGTCCTCCCCAGGGACGGAGGGGGGAAGCACCGCGGGGCGCCACGGGCGTGAAGAACCCGCCTCGTCGTCTGAGTCACCAGGGGAGTCGTCGTCCGGTTCAGGGGAAGCCGGGTTGGGTGTTCCCGGGAGCTCAGTGGACTGAATGGGGGCAGTTGTTGGAGGGGGCATTTGCGAGGAAAGCACTCTTGAGGCACGCAAACGCGTCTTTGTCCACCCCTTCCGCACACTTCTTCTTAGGAGGGGGGGCTCTTCCCCCAAGGGTGGATCTGGTATGGGGGCAGAGGGCTCCATGTGGACCTGCGCCAACTTTGCGCACTCACTCGCTATTCTGTCCGCCAAACGTTGTTCCATAGGGGCCACAACCTCATTCACCACCCTATAAATTGAGGAGCCGACCGCGTCGAAAAAATCATCATCCCACTGCATGAATGCTTGGGAGTCTTCCTCCTCGTAAACCCCATCCTGAGCCTCCATAGTTAATGTAAAGGCCAGGCTAATCCTTTGGACCAGAGGAGAAATAGCAGCGCAAACGCGCGGGGTCATACACTGGGGAACCCAGGAACTACTATGGGTAGGCCTGAGACCTACAATTGGGGCGCACGAGTCCCAGCTCACAAATAGCCCTCAGGGTATTGACCGGGCTCCGCTACCCGGATGTGCGCTCTATGAGGCCTGAGAGGCAACGCCGTGCACAATACACCAAACAGTGTTCATGGCGGGAAAAACCCCGCAACACAGACCCCCGCCGGGGCGTTAGTTTGAATGAAACAAATGCGGGAAATACAGACCCGGCTTCGCCGGGCGTTCACTGTGACAGCGGGGCAAGGCTCCGATTAACGTGGCTCTTGTGGCGCGGTCTCTTTGAAATTGAAGAGACGCGCTTGACAGGAGCCGGCGAGACGGAGCAGTGCCACCTAGCGGACAATAGGTGCACCGCTGCAGTAATGGACACCGGCCGCGTAAGGAGCGCGAAAGCGGTCCCGCGGCCGGTCTAGGAATCTGAAAAGACAAAAACCACGTAATGCCTAGAAACAATATCTGACAACAACAAACCCCCCCGGGAGGCGCCGCGATATACGCGCCCCAGCGGGAAAGGGTATAACACAATAATAAGACAATGTAGTAAGGTGAAAAAATAGGTCACACTTAACTGGCTGCGAAGCAGCGAAGAAAGAGGAGGCGAGAACAATGTGGAGGGACTTTACGCTACACTTCATGGACACTATGAAAGGACTATGATGTGGTGACCTCCCTATGGTTCATGGGAGTTGATGTTCTTTCTTTAAGTTGGTCTAAATGGCTGCTGTGAAATTTGTTAAGAAAATAAAGCGAAGAGAGAATAGCATAATCTGAGCCTCCGGTCCTGACATAGAATTATTTGGGTGAGTCTAGGCCTAGCATGCACACGAAATTGAGTGCTGAAGTCTTTTCCTGAAATTCAGTACCTTGCAGAATTTGACTCAGAATGTACAGATATTATCAAAACAAACGCAATGGGCACCTACTATCCAAAAAGAAGTTTCCACATCTTGAAAATGTAAGTCTTTATGAAATACTTCAAAACTACAGATATAGAAGCAACATGACAAAAAAATTTGATAACAGTAAATTTGCAGTAGTTGGTTGTGATGGTTGTTTGGTACGACATAGCAAATGCAGTCTAACTAATCATAGAAAACTGAGTCACCAGACTTCTGAAAAAGAGATTTTTTTATTTGGCGCTTCTAAAGCTCTTTAAGCCTTTGGCATTTTGAACCAGAATAACTAGGAGAGTTTGACTACTATGGAGACTCTTTCAATGCTGCAAATGATAGCATTGAGTGGTCAGTGTTTCCTATTTGAAAATGTTACATGATGGAATTGAACAGGAAGAAAAAATTGCCACTGAGATAGTTAAGGAGAGTAAACAAAGCAGCCAGAGTTCGGGTCCTCTAAGTCAAGATCCTCTTGGACAGCCAATAATTGAAAATGAAGCTGCCATTACAATGAATGAGGTGGAGACTGTAATGCAACTAGCAAGACAGGAAACTATTGATTTGTAAGAGTTAGTTGCACAACTAAATGATGAGCATAAAGACATATATGTGAGGGTGAAAGACAAAGTTGAGCATGGATTCTTGCCTGAGAGGAGACGGTGTTTGCATGTCACGTAAGCCTATACTGTTGTATGTCAGCAATCAAACTAGCACCTGCAAAAGCTTTTTAATACAAGTTCTCACTGCTACTGAAGACTACAGAGTGTAATTTGCAATGTGTAGTAACAGCACCCACTAGATTAGCTGTAAATAATATCAAAGGAATTACTTTACTTTGACTTTTGATGCTGCCTGTGGAGCATGAAAACAAAGTAAAATACCAAATGTTATCCAGTGAAGCTTGCCATGAGGTGTCGAGAGTGCTAAAAAAGTTAAAGCTTTTAATCATTGATGAAGTGAGCATGGTCCTCAAACTTAATGCTTGCCTTTGTACATTTGAGAATGCAACAGATTCTAAAAACAGACTACGATGTCCTATTTGGAGGAAAACACATGATTGTTTTTGGAGATCTACCGCAAACTACACCTTTGGAGGAAAACACATGCTTGTTTTTGGAGATCTACCACAAATTACACCTGTGAAAGGAACGTCTGCGTTCAAAACACAGCTCCAGAATAAAACTTGGAATTCTTTGGAAGGCATTGAAAATGTAAATATTTGTTAAATATCCAAAAAAGAATTATTTAAGAATATGCAGCATGCAGTTTACATTGAATATGAGAATATTTTTAATTTTATTAGAGTAGGTGATCTTTCTAAAGAGGGAAAGCGTCTGCTAGAAAGTCGTCTTCTTATTTCCATCGAACAAGATAGCAGCAGAGATAATGTTCACTTTCATTCAAGAAGGAAAACCAATTGTGTGCCTAATGCCTACACTAGTGGAGTATGCCTTTTTCAATAAAGAATTGCTGCCAATGGAGAAATGAGACATTTTAGAACCAACAGCGATAGACAAAATGAAATGAAATGAAAAATGTTTTTGTATAGCGCATGGCTACCCGGAGGCATCCCAGCGCTGCAGAGGTGGCTAGAGGGCAGATGGAATTACGGAAATAGCCAAGTCTTCAGATGTTTGCTGAATGTCAAATGGAACACCAGGGCATCACAGTGTGAGAAGGTGGTTCTCACCCTCTGATCCACCAGTATTTTTTGCTTTTTTAGCACTTGGTTTTTGATCTTTCACTGTGGGAGAGCCTCACAGCCTGTGGCTCACCCACAGTAAACTCATGGTAAAATGGACTGCACTTATTTACTGCCAGTGTCCGCCTTTTAAGATAAGATCACTGCAACGCAGCCAGGGTAAGGGGCAGTTGGCTGGTTACACATGAACACGTGTACACATGTGTGTCCACATGTGAAAGAGCTGCATGTGGGAGACTACTGTTGGGCATAGTTCAAGAACTGCGCACCGGTAGACTGGCACAGAGGGGACTATGTAGAGTTGGGTAGTGACCTGGAATAGGCCTTATAATGTGGGTGTACACATGTAAGGGATAGTCAGTGTGCTTTATTGTTTGATTGTAGTGACACTCCATTATACTCCTAAGGGAAAGGCTGCCTTAGGGCACAGCTCCAGTTCTCTTTGGGGTAGAGACTCCAGAGTCACACCTATGTACACTGTGACCTGTGTGAAAAGAACAATTCTGTTAAGTCCAAAAGCATATCTGCACAGCTTATGGGTCATCAATGAATGCTGTATTTCTCTGACTCAGCTCAGGATCAGAGCCTAGGCCTTTTGTCACCCTGTTGGGCTGGGTTAATTAACAAAAGGCCTACTCCACAAAGGGAACAATTAACTGTAATTAGGTCAGGTCCTCAGAAGGAAGCAGTGGGGTGGACAGCTCATCATCAATCAGCCAGCTGTCATCCTGTGCCAGGAAGAATGTTGGACCAAGCCCTCTGAACAAAGGGAGGGAACCCAGACTCTGGAACAACCAGCAGGAGGGCTCCCTTGAAGTTTTGCTGAGACAGGCCCTGACAGTGATGTCAGCGACGGGTGGAGCTGAGACCCCCAGAGCACATGTGGCAAGTGACGCCTGGTGAACACCATCTTGAGCTATCCAAGAAGACTGTGCAGGGAATTTGGGCCCGGGTAGGAGAGATGATGTGGCACCTCAGGGTATGCCTGAGGTGCAGCCCTACTGGCACCTTCCACCCTCACTTAAAAGGTCTGCACAGGTGGGGAGAGCTCTCTGTTTGATGTGCTTTTCTGCTGAACACTGGAATTGGAGGCATATGCCATGGAAAATTGGAAGCAGGAACCCCCCTGACTGCCATCTAGCTCCAGGATTCTGAATCTGATTGACCCCAGGACTAATGGAGCACTCCCAAGCACCAGGGAAGCTAGTCCACTTACACTACCTGTGGACCAGTTGGGGGAAAAACTGGAATTTTGTGTGATGGAAGGAGACTGGTACAGAGGAAAAGCAAGCAAAAGGATGGTGCAGGGAGTCAATGAAACCAGCTCCCTGCAACGTTTGTCACCCTTTGAGGGATGGAGGCCTGAAGAAAGTGCTCCAGGTGGCTAGGGCTGGGCACTAGGAGCACAACGACACCAAACTTGTTGAAATCAGCCCAATGGGGCCGTGCTATCCCCATGTAAAATCTGTTGAAATTTGGCCCTTGGGAGCACCAGCGACGAAGCATGTGGGGCTCCGCTGCCATTTTCAGCCTTGCCCCCAGGGTGAGCCAGGGTCCAGGGGCTGCCTCTGAGAATCAAGAAAGGTCCCAGGACCCCATACCTGGACCCCCAGAAGCAGATCGTGGGAGGGAGCGCCGTCATACTCCCCCGGCTCAAGAAGAAAGGGCCCAAGACCCCATCCATGGTCCCCAAAGTGAAAAAAGATGAAGGAGAGCCATCGCACTCCCCTGTAAAGGAAGGAGGGGGCCCATAAGCCCATCCCAGTGCCCCTATGCCAGAAATGGCCAATGACCGGCCCTCCCTGCTCCCCTGCCCATGTCTGGGGGGGTGGGAAGGTCAGCTATAAAGCATGCATCTGCCAGTTGGAGCAGGCAGACCAGAATGATGTTGCTGGCTCCTGCTGCAGCACGCCATGGTGCTGGCTGCATGGGGAGCTGGTGAGAACAGCCGGGGTGGGCTTCCCAGGCTGTCCTCCACCAAAGTCACCTGCACGCAGGGTGCCCGGGTGGGACCGGGCATCCTGAGGAAAAAGAAAACTGCTGAGCAAGTCTGCCATTAAAAAAAGGAAACACCTGAGTAAGGACACAGCTCTTCCCCGCGCTGCAGGAGAGCTGCTACTAGGATATGCACGCTCAAGGAGGAGCACCCCATAATGCCCTGCTGGGCCGGACCACATTTCTTGGTTAAAATCACTTGGTGCTGTGGTTACCCCAGGAGAGCAGGGTCACCACCAAAGGAGTGCAAAGGATGTGGGGGAGTGGCAGGAGCAGTGCAGCCTCCCCTCAAGAGCAGATAAAAAGACCCCATTCTAAGCTGGTTGGGACAGTAAAAAGATATCCCCTCAAGGGTTTTGCCTTATTTTAAAGCCTTCTCTGCTGGAACTTCCGTTCTTGAGCTCCAGGGGTGGAAGGTGGTAACTGCACATGTGTGTATTTACAACAGAAATGTCCTTTAGGGGTTATATTCGAAGTACAATATTTTATGCTGAATGTTTCTAAAAGTGTATGCTGCTATAATTGCAGAGTGATGTAATTATGAAGGTGACGCCCATTAAAAACTGTGGTTAAATTGCGTATTTTCTGCCAAAATTAAGTTTAAAAAAAAATGTATTTATTGGTATTTCCATAATTACACATACTTCTGTACAGTAAATATTCAAGTTAACTTCAAATGTATCTAGCAAAGTGTACATACATTGAATGTAACTTAACAGTCAGAGAACAATTCGTTATCTGTAAAAGACAAGAATGCTACCCAGTGGCAATGCTTCTAGCTTGAGCTAAGTACAAGGTGTGGCATTGTGTGAACAGACTGACAACGGTGGACCCACCTGTGAGTACAATCAGGCATCTTGTTACTCCTACATTTAAGGGGGGGGTGTTCCCGGGGCATTTTTAAGACCTACAGACCCGGTGCTTGTGTCACATTGTGTTCAATTAGACCTGGAGAGTCAGCGCTCTCAACCTGGAGCGTTCGTAGCCAGTCTAAGAAGGGGCTCCATATATCTTTTGGTCTGGAGGCCGCCGGAATTAATTCCCAGACTGTGGACAATTGGTTATGGCTGAAAGTGACATCCTGTATCCAAGTCTTCACCATGGGGGCCTCCCTTTTCCCCAAATGTATGGCGACTCTACGTTTAGCTAATAAGAGCAGCATGGCGTGTATTTTCCAAGTTTCTACTACAGTGTCCTTTACATATCCCACTAACCCTATAATCGGTGTGGGGTCATTTGGTGCTCCCAATATGACATGTATTTTGCAGAATATGACTGTCCAGTAAGTGGCTATAGGGGGGCAATTCCATGCCATGTGTAAGAATGTGGCTGGGGCGAAACCGCATCTCCAACATCTCTCATCAGATCTAATCCCCCTATGTAAGTATTTGAAATGTATCAGCCTCAATTAATAGTTTGGGGAGAGCATTTGGAGTTGCCCACAGCAGAATGCCCACTGTTCCTCTGTCACTGTACGCCAAGCTCTGCATTCCAGCCTTGAAGGGCCTTGGGCTCAACCAACGGGGCGGTGTTTTGCATGGAGTCATACAGTCATGTGATAAGCTTGTGGGACGAGGTATTCGTTATGATGTGTTCAAGGGCTGGTAGTGGAGGCAGGGGGCAGGAAAGGTCTCGTGTATTTGTCGGCATGCTGCACGAAGTTTATAATATAAAAAGAGCTCAGAGAAGCGCCACGCGTTTCCATCGAGTGAGGCCGGCGGGGGGCAAAAGTTATCTTCAGGATAGAGATCGGCAAGTGTGGTTAAACCCATTGATTTTGCTAATGTCACGTTGCCGCCATCTACCATCGAGGGGTTCAGCGGATTGTATGCTAGAGGGACAGAGGGCGCATACAGCTCCTTCAGATGGGCTCTATTACGAAGTCTGTCCCATGCCCACAGCAAAGTTTCCACTGTATCAATCCCATCTCGAGGCCACCGATAAGGTTGGTAGAGCGCCACCTGGAGGGGGACCGGAGCTGCCCCGTCCATCTCCACGGTTACGTGGGGCTGGAACGGGGTGGGGAGCATCCAGTAATGCAGGTATTTTGCCTGTGCACAATACGCATACAGCAGGATATCAGGGGGAACCCAATCCACCCTGCGTTAAGGGAAGTGTTATCAGTTCCCATGAAACACGTGCTTGTTTCCCCACCTACACCATGGATATCAATAAAGATCGCAAAGTCTGGAAAAAGGCCTGGGTAAGTGGAAGTGGAATATTTATGAACAGATACAGGAACTTGGGTAGCACAACCATGTTGGCAATTGCAATCCTACCGGCTAAAGAAAGAGGTAATTTAGACCAAGCCTTTATTTTCCCTGCTAACCATGAAACGGCTTGACCATAGTTCATGATGCAGATCTCTTGTTCGTCGGATACCCCTGTATTTCACCGGACCGTCCGCCCATTGAAGGGGATATTTTAGTGCAAAGGGCTTAGTCGTCTCAGTTAAGGGGAATAGGGTTGAATTGGCCCAGTTAATATTTATACCTGAGAGGCCTCCAAACTTAACAAGTTCTCTTAGGAGTGGAGCAACATTCCCTGCCAGTAATATACAACATCATGTCATCAGCATAAAGCGAGATCAAGAGCCCTCTTGGCAAATAAATATGTCCACTCTAGCGCATCAAATGCCTTGGTTGCGTTTAAGACTGCCACAAGCGCCTGTGTACGTGGATCAAATAATGCAGCACCGTGAAGAAAGTATGAAGATTATGTGCCGTGGATCTTCCAGGGATGGACCCTGATTAATTGGGGCATGCTATCAAGGGAAGCAGTGGTTCCAGTCTGTTTGCAAGCAATTTTGCATAAATCTTGCCGTCAATATTTATTAATGATAAGGGCCGATAAGAGTCTCAGTCTGGGTTTCAACAATGTTTGTATAATCGACTCACGCATTAATGGAGAAAGTATACCCGATGTTTGTGCTTCTTCAAACACTGCAAGTAGGTGGGGCGCTAGCGTAGTCGCATATGCTTTATAGAACGCGGTTGTTAAGCCATCAGAGCCTGGGGCTTTATCTAAGGGTAGACTGTTAATAACTTGAAGAATATTATCGGAGGTAAAGGGTTCGTCCAAATATGCTCTATGCGCCCTCCCAAGCCACAACAGCTCTATGGAATCTAGAAATGGTTGGAGCTCCACTGGGGTTGTCTGATCGGCAGCTGTGTATAGGTTGGAATAAAACTGTGCAAAATGATCCAGTATTTCTTGAGGGCCTCTAATGAGTGTCTGATTCTCTCCCATAATCTCGGTTATGTATGTGGCGTTACGCGGCACTCGGAGCATGCTTGCTAGGGTTCTACCTGGTCTGTCTCCCTCCCCATAGCATCTTGCCTGTGCATATTTGCCCATAAATTTCACCTCAGGCTGTGCCTCTTCTTCAAATTCAGTGATTTTCTCCTTAAGTAATACTAAGAGACTGGGGTCGTCAGTGGCATAGTACTGTGAGTCGATCTCTTTAATGCATGCTTCAAGGGTGACTAGCGTACCTCTAATGGCCTTCAGCACCCCAGCGTGACGAGCTATGCATTTCCCCTGAATCACCACTTTAAATGCCTCCCACAGGGATGCCTGTGTGGAAACCGATCCTGTATTCGTTGCAAAGTATTTTTCAATGTCTCCACGTATTTCTTCTCGAAAAGCAGAGTCAAGTAGGGCGTTCGGGGAAAGCCTCCAGCTATACATTTTTGAGGTGCGTCCGGGATTATCAGTCGTAAAAGACAGGGAGCATGGTCTGATAATGTCCTAGAAAGGTGTGTGACTTCTGTGGTCCAGGCCTCTATGTCCCGAGACACAAGCCAGTAGTCTAACCTAGACCAAGCGCTATGATGTGCCGAGATACACGTGACTTCGGTCGTGCCCGGGTGTCGCTGTCTCCCTATATCAGTCAACTTACAATCTGAAATTCTGGCATTTAGTGTATCGCTCGAGTTAGGGTGCAGTTTGCGAGATGCCCCCTTCCTGTCTAAGGTGCCATTTAAAACAGCGTTGAAGTCGTCGCCCCATATTATGGTGTTGCACCTAGTTAGTTTAATTTTAGCCCATGAGTTCTGCAAAATATCGGGTCGGTCGACATTTGGTCCATGGACTGCCACAAGGGTCACCCTCACTCCTCCAAGCACGTTCCTCTGGGTCAGTATGTGATTCAACCGTTTTCCAGTCCAACCCATGTCTTATTAAAATTGCCACCTCTCTTGCATAATTGGAATATATAGAAGAAAACGTGTGCCCCCATCGTTTGTGTTGTAGTTTAAAATGTGATGTACTATTTAAGTGGGTCTCCTGCAAAAAACATACATCAATGTGGTGCCTGCATAAACAGGATTGGACAAGCCTAGTTTTCCTACAATCATTTAGCCGTCTGATGTTCCAGGTTATGACACTGTAAGTTGTCATGACGCGTCAGGGTGTACATAGTTGTGAGCTAGAATCTGCCTAGACCATACAAATCAATTAATAATTCCACTGCTGGCCACCTCCCTGGACTTACTGGACATCTTGATACCTAACTGCAAGAACTGTACAGTGGTGACCTGAGGTCTGCGATGCCAACCTTTGGGTGCACATTCTTATAGTGTTACGCTGACTAACATTGCAACAAAAACATTCCTTTCCCACCCACCTCCCACACCAACCCCCAATCAGGTTTTGCAGTAAAACCCCCCTTCAAACAAACTTAACAATGCGCTCCAGCAGTGTGTCAGGGAGCAGTAAATGGGAGCTCTCCCTGGAGGCGTGGGTTCACCGGCATACAGCCCTGCAGCTAGGCAGGGTGGCCGATCATAGGAAGGAGAGCCAGCGGCCTACGCACTAGACCGCAGTGCGAAAGGTTACCCCTGTGTCATTCTGATTGCCAGTTCACTTATGCGCTGATGCCCTCTTCACTTCTGGACACAGTTCACACATAGAGACATGTCAAACAGCAGGTGGTTCATTCCTCCTAATACATGTGAAGTTTCAATCTTTGTCGCTGAGGCCAATGTCCGAGGTGTGACTTGTACATTTCGCAGCACTCTTCTGCCCACCCACGTGTTTTGCAAATTTCATTGCGAATTTCACATCCGTGAAGTGGTGGATAGTGCCCTCATACATGACTTTTAATTTGGCAGGATAGAGCAGGGCACACAGGACTTCTGCCTGTAGTAGAATGCATTTAGCAGGTACAAATTCCCGGCGCGCCGCCTGCACCGCAGGAGTAAAGTCGGGATAGAACGAGACTGTGTTGCCTTTGTGATTGATACTCCCATGTTCTCTGGCCAGGCGCAGAATGGTGTCCCGGTCCCGATAGCTCAGCAGATGAGCTAAAATATGCCGGGGTGGAGCCCCTACCGGAGGCTTGGGGCCTAAGGTGCAGTGGGCCCTCTCGACAGTGAAGCCGCAGAGAGATCAGGGCGAAACAGTTCACGCAACAGCTCATCCACGTAGGCCTCCATCTTGAACGTGGCTGTTGTCTCTAGAATGCCCGTAATGCAGAGATTATTCCGGCGCGATCTGGCTTCCAAATCATCGTTTTCGGCTCTGATCAGGCCCAATACCTTGTCCATTTGCAACAGTTGCTCTTTAATCTCAACCTGAAAATCATGACAATCTGAGGTGCGATTTTCTAGCTGGTCCAGACGTGTCCCGTGTGTGTCCACCTGCTTCCGAACCAGATGTAGTTGGGAAGTGAGGATGTCAAGCTTATTGTCGATGGTCTTTAAACTGGACTTCATGCCCAACAAGAGTGTGCGGAGGTCATCCCCTTGATTGTCCGCTGCTTCATTGGTAGGGCCATCAACATCCCCCTCTGCCCTCTGTTCCGTATGCCTTGTTAGACTCTTATTTTCAAAAGTCAATTTCAGCTGTTTGGTATCGTGTTTACCCATGTCTGTGGGCTGCTGTGTCATGATCTATATGGGGCTTATCACTTTTGCCAAACTACGCAGCTCCAGGGACTTATTATGGCTGGCGGTGCCTCCCTGCAACACAGAGGGTCCAGGAGGAGGAATTGCACACTGAGGGACGCCGCAGCAGGCCATGTCTGCCCGTGTCTCCTCAGATTAGGGCAGGACAACTTGGGCGTGTATGCGCTCCGAGTCTCTGTGCGCAGCACCGGAGGCGATTAAAGTCTGAACGCGGCACAGGAAAGAGATCAATGTGCCTCCCGGGCTGCCCAGAGAGATCGCCTGCGAGCACGATGGACACTCCCACTGTCTCTGCTCCGATCCGTGCAGGCGTGCCACCCCCACCCGGCACCCTGTCCTCAGCGTGGGCCGCCCTTCAGGCCCGTATCCGGCGCACCGAGGTGAGCGGCACAGCAATCTATACAGATCTCCCCACAAAGGCAAACCGGCGCTCCGCTGATCATCCAAGATGGCAGCCCGCCTTGCCCTGCTCCCGGGCGCCGGTGGGGCGACTCGGGAGGGCGCCCCCAGTCAAAATGGGCCTACCGTAATTCTGTGAGAAGCTTCCCCGGTACCACCAATACTTCGCTGCTGCCCGCTGTGTGTCTCATGGTGTTTCACCGACCCTGGGCCCAAGGCGGTCCACGTCGCTCGTCTGTGGTTCCTAGCGTAGCGCCCCGGGGTCCGCTCTTCTGATCCTGCGGGAGGGTTCGGCCGCTTCATCAGCGCTGAGATTCAGCTTCTCCGATGCACAACTGCATAAGGTGTACGTCGTTGCAAATTTCAGGTACCGCTGGCTCGCCCTATATTCGGATAGTGTCAGGATTTTGTCTCGGCTGGCAGAGCACACTCAAGGAGCGGCCATCTTGCTGCTCGACGATACCACGGCCCCTGCCAAAATTAAGTTTGCCAGCACAAATCATTCCGACATGCCTATACATTTTAATTTTACCTGTTTTAATGAAATAATGAGGCTGACAGCCACTCATGATCAAAGTTTGCATGCTTTATTACCACTAGTAAGTGCTCTCACCTAAAGTTATGCTCAAGTATTGCAGCTCGATACAAGTGAATGTTTTTGACATGTGATTTGTTGGTCTAAATCTCCTTTTGGGAGAAACAAGATTGATTACCCAGTGTCATCCAAAAGTATTTCCATCAGCTTGTGTATATTTATATATTGTTGCATTGTATTGAGTAGGGTGAGTGTAATAAATGTACATTTTCCTTTTTCAAAAGAAAAAGCACAGACTGGACAATCATTTATTGAGTGTTTGTATTAGGTATCTGTGAATGGTAATTACTAGCCCACACCACCTCCCTTGAGTAGGCCTTAGACTTCTCCGCTTCACTACTCTGTGAGAATCAAGTGCTACAATGGAGTGTTTGGTTCCCAGGAAAGGATAAATGTAGACCCATAACTTGAGCAGGCCGCACAACTAATGACTCATTTTCTAACACACAGTATTCCTAAATGAAAGATTGCAAATAAAATTGGATTTATTCGAAAAATCTGTTGAAAAAACTGCAAGATTGGAGAAATGTTTAAGTGTTTGCAAGAACTGTACTGTAATTTTTGGCTAAAATTTAAATGTTGAGGAAGGATTAGTTAAGAGTGCTATGGAAAAAATGATTGATTTCAATAGCTTTCCTAACAAGAGTGAGATAGAGTAGCTAGCACTTAAATTTGATCAGTTTGATAACGTAAAGCAGATTGGAAGGGCCATTGTACGTTCTTTACGTTTTTTGCTTTTGAAAGATTTATATGTGTGATGAAAAAAGTTTCCAGTTTCTCTGGAATATGCTGTAAGAATTCATAAATCTCAATGTTTAAGTGTAGATTCAGCATTGGTTAATGTTGGGAGTAAGATGTTTAGGGAAGAAATGTCATATGTAGCCTTATCTCGAGTTTGAACATTGTCCGGTTTGTTTTTGGTTGCATTTGATGACAGCAAAATAAGTGCTGATCCAAGTTGTGTTAAAGAGTACAGTCGATTAAGAAGTGTTTATGCTCCTCATTTCAGACAGTATCCCATTTATGAAAAATGCATCATCTGTCCTAAGAGAAAGCTTCCAAAGAAGTGTAGTGGTGTCGTCAGAAAGAAAGAACTGATAGAAAAGAAAGAAGTAGTTAAGAAAAACAAAATTGACAATGAGGGAGATATTCTTGGTTACCAGTTGTCAAACCCCTCTGGTGTTACCTGCTATGCAAATGTTGTTCTAAACGTATTCTTTCAATAACCTCATCTGGTATAAGCAATTGAACAGAAACTACAGAAGAGATTGTGTTCTGCACTGTGTGGTTTGTTGCAATGTTTACGTACTGATAGGACTATTACACATTGTGCTTTACACATTCGAGACACTGTAGATATATGCAGTGGATCTGTACAGTTTACTCCAAACAACATGATGTACAGGAGTTTATAATAGTGATATTTGGAGTATTCAAAGGAGAAGAAATATGTACTGATGAGCTCTTTGGACTTACTTACTCATGGAAACAGGAGTGTGGAGATTACTCATTCACATCAAGTACAGGAATAGATTTGGAGTGTTTTCTTTATTTAACACTATCAGATTGCAAAACTGTGTCTTTTGACAGATTGGTCAAAAAAGCTACACAAAACAGTACCTGCCCAAATTGTCAATTAGATCTCATGTCAACATTATGTCTACGATGTAGTGGGAAATATATTATTTTAATGCTAAAATAATTATGTGTGGGCGGTAATCTCCACTCCATCGGCGGAGTTTGTGGAGTTTTGCCCACTCTGCGCTCCACTTGTAGCGCGGAGTATGGCAAAACTCCACCATCACCCACATAACGGAGTTTACCAGTGCCAACCCTCATTGCGGCTAGCACAGCGGCCATCTTTGAAACAGGCATGAGCTTCGAGTTCCATAGTTGTGGACATGAAGCACTGTCCAATGGATTGGAACAATGGATTAGCCAGGCAGATCAGTAGATGACGAAATGGACCGACTCTGCCTATTCACACTGCCAGAGGAATGTGTGTGCCCCCACAGTGCACCATAACAATCTCTCATGGCCTGCTTGTAAATACACCTCCCTTCTCCCATTGCATCCTCCTGTGCCCGGCTGCCTCTCTCTCCCTCCCTTCAGGACTTCGGGGAGGGGTGTCCCAGGCTTTTTATGGTGACGGTTGCTGCTGGCTCACTACAGGTCTCGGGCAAGAAGGAAACTTAACCCAAGGACCAGCCAGACCAGTCAGAGCGAACAGAATGATAGAGTGCGCCGCCCCTGAGCGCACTTCTAGGAATTGATCCGGGGAGTGAGATCCAGGACGGCCCCCATCACCACCTCTCCCTGCAGCCCTTCCCCCCAGGCACGGACAGCGGGAACCATGAAGCTGGGTCGGCCGTGAAGCTTAGTCGGCCGTAAAGTTGAGTCTGCAGTATTTTGGAGCGGGTGACAGTGCTGGGCAGCGCAATCTTCGGCAAGGCCAAGAAGAAGAACCAGGCACAAGGGTAGCGGATTCCCCAGGGTGAGTGGTACTACTACTACTACTGGGCTGCATAGGATAGTCACATAGCCACTTTTTGTTCTAGGGGCAGTGCTGGCACTTCAACAAACGCTTACCGCAGGCACTGAAGGGCGAAGTGTTTGCACAGGGGATTTCCCCCTCGTTCTTAGCACTGTTGTTACTTATTTGTATATTTGCTTTGAACTGACCCAACTGCCACTTAGAATATAGGACGGGAACTCCGCCACTCACTGAATTACACGGAATCCCTCTGAGTTTTTAGGTGACTCCGCGGAATTCCATGGAGTACAACTCCACAAACTCTGCCCACCCTTAAAAATGATGCAGAGCAGATGGAAGTAGAATGGAAACAGAGATTACAAATTTCAAAGGAGGACAAATATCTATTTCTGGTAGAACACATACTACTATGGCTATCATATTTCATGAAAGAGATACTGTTACATCTCGTCACTACACTGTCTGTAAAAAGTAATAGTGGATGGACAGAATGTAATGATAGAAGCCTCAACTGCCTTTTAAGCTACTAAATTCTTATCTTTTGGTGTTGGAACTGAAGTTCTAAGGAGGATTAGAGTTGTGAAAGAGATACACTGTATTTGTTCTAGATCTCTTAGCTGTATTTATGACATCATTCGGCCTACCAGGGCCGATGTGTTTATAAGACTTTCCATATGCTGATATGCCTTATATATCTATTAGATGTTCTTATGATGAGGGTCTCATTTCCAGCATAATAGTTCTGAAATGAATAGTGCAAATATAGGTAAAGCAAATGTTTAAAAAGATTATTGTGAGTGCAATGCACACTATTGCTTAATTTCAGTAACATAGTGTGCAGTTTTTTTCCTACAATCTTTATGATTGTTTTTTTCCCTGCTTTTCAATGCTGATTCTTTCAATAGTGCATCGTTTATGATGTATGAGTATATAACCAGGGGACAGTAAAAATTGGAGAATGATATGCTTAATTTTAATGTAACATAACATTAAAGCATAATAAATAAGTAGTAATTTGTTTGTTCTTATGAAGTTATGCATTATTAAAATGTTAAATATATTGTGTAATTTTATAAATTGTAATACTAACCCATATTTGTGTTTTTTTCTTTTGTTAAAAGATATATGCATTGGAGTAATGCATTTTACTAATTACTTTTTTCAGCACTGTTTCATAAGATTAAATTCTCAGGATATACACCCAGGTAGACATTAACATAGGCCCTCACACAACCAGGTACACACTGATACAGGCACTGATACACCCTGCTACACCAATACAGCTACTGATGCACCCAGCCAAACACTGATACAGCCTCTCAAATAGCCACTCCACTTCTGGAACCAGCAGACGTATGTAGAATAAAATTATAATAAAACAGTTAATTAAACTGCTGTATTATCATTTTATTTTTCTCCGGAGCCGAGCCGCAGCCAAGTCTTAAGGGAGGGACCAGCAGGAGGAGTGGTGGGCTCAGGGCAATGCCAGTGCACATGCCGCATTTGGGAGCCATTCACAGCCAGCCAAACTGACAGGCTGTTGCTTGAAGATATCAGCAGGGCTCCAGATCGCAGGCTGTCAGTCCCTGCTGGAGCATGGAACCAGCCTGCTCCGCCCACTCCCTATGCTTCTCTCATGCTGGGTAATACCAGCATGAGAGTAGCATCTGGATTGTTGCAGGGGACTCTGGGAGCCTGTGTGAACATTGTTGGGCAGAAGAGGTGGTGAGGCAGTGGACGTCTGGCTGCAGGTATGTTTTTTTTCTTTATTTTTTCCTCTGCGCTGCCCCACCTAGTTCCCCTGCTACCACCCACCACTGGGTCCTATGGGTGTTATTTTTTTTTAACAGCATCTGTTTTATATCAGTGATTTGTCATATGTGGTGTTTTACTTACTCCAAGGCTGTACTGAATTACATTTGTACCTGTGGTCTTACAGTTTATGGGTGTATATTTATATTAGCATGTCCCTCTCTAAACCCATCCATACATTTCTGTAAACCCCTCCCATTTAGTATGCGTGCCCCATTTTCTAGCCACAAATCCTTGTCCCTCCATCATTTACTACAAAATGGATAATTATGTGTGCGGAGACTGCACTGAAAAGATAGGTGAGATTAAATTCTCTGTACTTAGGTTTATAAACTGTACTTTGCAGTACACGAATAGCACTATTGTAGTACTTCTTTGCGTACAAAAATATGTAGCTTGTGAATACATCCTAAAGTCTGATTATTGGCACATGCTTTGACTCTGAGCATCTTTGATCTCGTGTACAATATTT
This sequence comes from Calotriton arnoldi, assembly GCA_963921515.1. Taxonomy (NCBI): domain Eukaryota; kingdom Metazoa; phylum Chordata; class Amphibia; order Caudata; family Salamandridae; genus Calotriton; species Calotriton arnoldi. Next base: position 895,439 of record CAWUFW010003840.1, read on the forward strand.
CATCTTTGTTTACGTCTTTCCTTCCTCAGACACCATGCTGGTATGGAAAAGGAGTAATTAAGACTGCAACTGCACCTAGACTGATAACATAGGGACTGATTCTAAGTGTATCAGTGTTCTTGTACCTGGTATTACAAGTAGTGGGAACATCAGGTCCTCTGGTTTTACTAGTTAGATAAACACTCTGCATAATTAAGGGAGGGTTTTGATCAGTGGCTAGAAGCTAAATTCCCATGAAACCCTCACCAGCACCACTGGGGGAGCATGTAATGCTCTCTCTAGTCAGGACAGAGTAAGCCCTGCACCTGTCTCCTATTTTCCACCTCTTGAAAACAGGCCTTAAATTGGAGCAGAAATGTCCCCGGAATTGGGGCTCATCATTCAGAAAAGGACCTCATGATGCTGCGATTACGTACCGGTAATAGCATTACTCTGAGTCCTTCTCTTGCTGTGATAAATCACAGAGTCCCTGTGCCTCCATTCACAATCCCTTTCCAATGTATAAAACGCCCTCCTTCCCTCTTCACTTCCTGTCCCGTACCAAGACCACACACTACACCATTGGACTGGATGATAGGGTGGGTCTGATACATCATGGCAAGAGAAGGACTCCGAGTAATGCTATTAACTGTAAGTAATTGCAGTGTTATCTCCTCGTCCCTCTCTCCATGATTAATCACATAATGGGATGTACCAAAGCCACCCGTGGACCAGGATAGCTGCACAGTAAAGGCCAACACAAGTACAACCCACAGGCAAAATAAAAACTGTGTCCATCACAGAAGCCAGAACTTAGAACCCAACAAGTCTGGAACCTCCGGACCCCAAAACACACAATAAAGGGGCACAAAAGTAGAGGGCACCACCCAAGTGGCAACCTGACAGCGCACTTGCAAAGAAGCACCCAGGAGAACCGCAACAGAAGCGGACATGCCTCCGTTGGATCCGCAGAGGAGACCACAAACCAAACTGCTCATAGGCAAGCAGAATCATGGACCAAACACAGGGTCAGAGTGGAAGGTTCATCCCCCTTCCGGGTGAGACGAAAAGACACTTATAAAGTGGAGGAGACTCAGACTGCCACCCCCTGTACCAGGTAGAACAAAAGTGCCCATCACACATCAAGTGAATGAAGCACCAAGTCCTCAGGAGATCGAAGATCAGGGAAAACAATGCAAGAACGATTTCCCACTGATGATGAAACTGAGATTTTACCTTGGGCACACAGCCAGGTCCCAACGAAAAACAAAACTGTCATCAAACACACAAAAAAGGAGTCAGAGAAGACAATGAACTGAGCACTCCCAGCCAGTGAGCAGAATTCACAGCCACCAGAAAAAAAAACCTTCAAGGCAGAAGGCAAAACCCCATAGACGTCAGAGGCCTAAACGGGAGACACTGGAGAACCTGCAAAACCAATTGTAAAGCCCAAGAGAGACACACCACCTGAGGGACCGGATGAAAAATGGAAAAGTCCACAAGGATCCGGGAGACGAGACCTTGATCGTGCACCAGCCCTCCCCATGGGAGCCCTCATAATAACAACCCACCACACAGCAAGAGTGGTAGAACTAAGACCCAACTGAAAGCCATCCTGGAGAACTCCAACACTAGAGGCAGAGAAACAGAAAGCGGAACCACTCTCCTCCGAGAACCTCAAGCCGAAAACACCTTCCAATGCTGAGCAAAAGACCCAGGAAACAACCCCCAAGAGGCCTGTACAGAAGAGGAGACAGAGACCGAACAACAAATCCCCTCTGCAACAGCAAAGCAAGCAGCTGGAGGAGCTCTAGGGATTGCATCTGGAGACATGGTAGCCTCAGGGGAGATGGAACCAGTGGAAGCCACCATCCCAGACATCCCATCGTCACCAGCAACAGAGGAAGCCAAAGAGAGCAGGACCATGCCGGAGCCACCATAACAATCTGAGCGCCCAGCTCCTGCACGAGAGTCAGAAACCTCTGGATCAAAGGAAATTGAGGGAAGCAAACAACAGACCAATGGTCAGGGACACAGCAGGGATAGCAACCCTGAAATCTACCAGCCATGGCAAACACCCAGGGAAAAAGTCAAGCACATCCAAAGGGAGACTGCCTGAACAGGAGCTGAACCTAGAACCAGCAGATGCGAATGAATCAACAGCATTCATGAGTCCTGGCAATGTTACACTTTGCCCAGAACCGTTCGGAAGCAGGCCCCAACTAAAACGCGATCCTGAGAAGGTACCAGCTGCAACTACTGCACAGTCAGATAGAAGCCAAGAGAAGACAGAAGAACCAGCACCGCCTGCACATGTGAACAATAGAGGTGAAGAGAAGCCCCAACGATCAACAGTTGTCCAGACACAGGAAAAAGTAAATCCCCCACAGATAACAAACAGTCAACAGGGAAGCCAATAACTTAGTACAAACCCGTGAAGTGTACTCCATGCTGAAAGGAAGGACCTGGAAATGGAATGGCTCGACCCCACAGAAACCCACAGAACTTCCAAAGACATGGACGAACAGTAACGCAAAGGAATGCATCCAACTGAAGGACTGTAGTCAGGCAGACCCCAAGAGACCACAGGGGAAATACCTGCAGAAGGCACAGCCCCTAGAATGGAATGAATGGCACACAGTCAGTGAGAAGCTGCCGAACCAACACTGGCCAAAACACTCAACACTTACAGCACCAGGAACAGGAAAATGGCCACCCACAGGTCTCGTGCTCACAGGACAACCATAGGCAGGAGTGTCGACATGAGGGCGCGACCAGGTGGTGACACCCAGCCACCAACCCTACTTGGGCTAAAACCACCCCACACAGAAAGATCAGGAACAGAACCCCTCACAAGGGAAAACACAAACCCTCCCCAGCATTCGAGCGAGAATAAGGTGTAGAAGATGTGCTGGAAGAGAATCTGCAGGGTCAGGAGAGTGACCTATCATGGAAGGATGCCATCCAGGGCCACAACCAGAGGAATCATCTGGCCAAGATAGCAGAGAAAAAGGAAATAGACACCACCAAAGTGTAGCCGCTGACCCGACGTAACAGCCAGGAACTCAGCCAGCAGCCCCACCAGGACCAGGGCATCCGACACACCTGACCCCACCAGCAAGGCATCCGCCGAGCCCCAAAAATCCAACACCAGGGATCGAGCCATCACAGCCCCATATGATGCAGACCAAGCACCAACCAGAGGCTGTGAAATACACCTGAAATAATCGGTGCAATGTCAAAGCCAGCACTGCGGCTTAGCAAAATGCAGAAAAAAAGCCACAGCAGCCCTCTCAGTCAGAGGCGGAGCCAAGCCCAGAATGATACTGATATGAGGCACAAGGTCCGCCAGAAAATTCCCAGAATGAAGTACCCACCAGGCCCTACATGCACCCCAGAGACAGAAGCAGCCGAAGAGGCACACTCCGGATCAACCATCAGCTGGATTGAATCCCACAAAGCGAAGGCATGGAAAACAAGACCTTCGCGATCCCTGCATTATGCTGGGTAGGACTACAACTACTGACAGGAAAACAGACACACCAGCCAGGGCATCACCAGCCCCTACAAAACCTAAATCAGCTTAAAGATGATCCATAATGCACCAAGCATAGGTTTGCAGAGATACCAAGGCTAGACCCTCAACTCCACATTGAAAGACTAAGACCATATCCACTGGGACACAATGAACCTTGTTATCAGATAAAATTCTCACCTCCAATCCTGCTGTAAGTCCAACAAAATGCACAAACCAGCAGACAGATGACCATAGTGTATAGTCGCCTCCTAGCAAAGAGACCAAAACCCAAGAGTCGTAATTACGTGTTCATAAGCTTTTATGGTGCAGCTTAAAAAGGAGTGAAGTCAGCAAAAAAAGTATACTGAACCCAGAGGGAAGAGCCAGCACCAATGAGCAATAGCATACGTCCTCAGGCACCCCTAAAAAAACACATATGCATTTGTACTGTCTCAAGAAGTCCACAATATAGCTTCCAACAGCACACATCTGTCATTGACGCATACAGCAGAGCCCCTGCAGGAGCATAGCTGCCCACAAAGACACTCACCGCCTGCTTCTCCCTCTACCGCCCCCGCCAGGCAGAGACCAGGTAACCGGGGCAAAGCAGTTCCAAGAAAGAAATTTGTAGACCCCACCTAGCAAATCAGACCCTATGTCTATTTCCGGCATCCTCCACAGATGCATAACAACCTGGGGGACACCGAAAGTCAGCCTCCATATCCCGGCACCCCACAAGCAGCATCACCAGTGCCTCGGAAAGCTGACCTGCCCGCAAGATCCACAATGCAAACGCTGAGCCACTTGAGCCTGGAAGACTGTAATAACTAAAGTAAAGAAGTAAAAGCTGAAACATCATTCACAGCCCCCACACCGGCTGCTGACCTGAAGGTGAATCAATTAGTTAGGAACCTACTGCGGCTCCTAGGGCTCAGTTTGCATAAAGCAGAAACCGAAACATATCCGACTGTGTACTGCCAAAAATGGCTTCTGTTGTGAAGCCACAATACATCGCATTGGCCAATACCCTCCAGCGGTGCATGGTCATCGATTTGGTAGGAATATGCCATAGTAACACCTGCAACAACAATCAGTGCAGCAGGTTGGAGATTGCACATGCTTACTGGCACTGAAGAAGGAGACCATGACATATGGCTTGTGTAACGTGTGCGTGTGGTGCAAAAACAACAGGGTAGTCTTTGGTTCTAAAACTTGTTACAGCCCCCAAACAAGCAGCCGCAAACAGCTCACCCGCGCTGGCCCACACAGAGAGCCGCAGGCCAAACAGTCGGAAACCAAGAAGGCACTGTGAACCCAGCAACCCAGACATGCCCAATCCGGCCAGGCAGCACAACCGAATCTCCACCCTAGGTGAGTCTGCCGCACTGCGAGCAGACACCAAACACCTGGCAGGCCCTGGGAGATCGAAAGGTCACTCACCTGTAGCCTCCCAAAAGAGAGAACTTGATTTGGCTCCCCCACGGCATTGCATCGCTGCAAGTCAAATCATGCCTCACCTCAGTTGGCAGGGTATGCCCAGACGTGGGTCCCTTGCTCACTTTGCCATTGGACTCAAGATAGCCTGGCTGATGAGGGTTTTGAACCCGAAACCGGTCCCAGGATGCTTGTTTCCGGTCCAGGGAAGACATGGCTTGGCAGTTCGGGCTGGACTGTTCCCATGAGGCACAGGGTCAGACTGATTTGCATATGGCCATGTCTGAACTGGGGTGGTGGAGTGAGCTAAAGAATGATGATGGATTAAACCCAGATCAGTTGACTGGGGGTGAGTGTTTGATTTGCTCTAGCGCTCCGTCCATCATCCCCTTTGGTATCGCTTTGTTCGCCCTAAGTTGGCAGGGTATGCCCAGACGTGGGTCCCTTGCTCACTTTGCCACTGGATTCAAGATAGCCTGGCTGATGAGGGTTTTGATCCCGAAACCGGTCCCAGGATGCTTGTTTCCGGTCCAGGGAAGACATGGCTTGGCAGTTCGGGCTGGACTGTTCCCATGATGCACAGGGTCAGACTGATTTGCATATGGCCATGTCTGAACTGGGGTGGTGGAGTGAGCTAAAGAATGATGATGGATTAAACCCAGATCAGTTGACTGGGGGTGAGTGTTTGATTTGCTCTAGCGCTCCATCCATCATCCCCTTTGGTATCACCTGAACATACCAGCACAGCACGGCAATACGGGGGCAGCTCAAAGTGATGGAGCACATGCACCTTGCCTACCCTGAATGAAGCACACAAAAAAGGAACAGGAAGTGAGGAGGGGGAGAGTTTTTTATATGTTGGGATGGGAAGGGATTATGAATGGAGGAACAGGGGCCTAACTATGTGATTCATCACGGAGAGAGGGAGGTGGAGATAATCTTAGGTCCACATGGGTATTCCCCATACCCTGGGCCTAAGGTTCATAATTGCATGATGAAGGGGTGAAATTGCTGTGTGGAATCAGTAATTCTGGCACCGCTATTTTAGTTACCCCTGCACCATGCAACTCCTAGTCAGGCCCACACAAATGGGAATTGATACTTCTTTTGGCGTTCAAAGAGAGACACATTAATTAGGTCCATCTGATAATAAGTAGGTAGTTAATCCAAGTTCTAATGAAAAAGACAAAGCATGATCCATTCTGAAAAACATGCTTTGCATTTAATATAATTTATTTTTTAAAGCACTCAATATTTTTTAAAAGGCCCAAACTAGGGAAAACAAAATCCGCCCTGACAAAAATGTTCAAATAACCCCTGTAACCCTCCTCTCTTCGCTCTATCTCTTTCTTACCATTTATCAAATTTCTCTCTCTCTTTTTCTCTCTCTCTCTTTCTGTCTCTCTCTCTCCTTCGCTATTATCCTTCTCCTATCACTTTCTCTCCACCTTTCATGCTCCCTCTCTCGCTGTCACGGAGAGGTATGCACAGAAACCTCCAGAGAGAAAGGAGTGAGGATCTCAACCCAGTAGAAAACATAAAAAGGAAACCACAAGAAAAGAACAGACAAGAAGAGAGACACAAACCGCCATACAAAACAAGCACTGCCAAAGGCAACATTTTTAGGTACTTCTATTTTGTACTGTATTCGCGCAATGCTTCTGTGTGATATGTTAGGAAGTACAACAGTTCAGGCCGGAGCACTGCAATCATTACTCTGGCCCAGCTTATGCAGTGACAGACTAGCAGAGTGAGGAACCAGCCGATAGTTATTTCAGCGAATGTGGAGAGCAGCTGCAGTCCTGGGGCCGTGTCACATAAAGTGCCCTGGGGGCGCAGCAGGTGTTTGCACTCACTTTGCACACCCCCGGGGCACTTTGGTATTAGAGAAGGGGCCGCAGACGCTCGTGAGGCCCCTTCTGTAATACCAATAACGCTGGGCACATAAATCGCCAGCGCTATCATCAAGGGGGTGTTCCCTCATTTTCATGGGGCATGCAAATGAGGAAATCCCTTTGCCTCTGCACCCATGCCATATTACCAACGTGAGTGCAGAGGCAAAGAAGCCCTCAGGAGGTGCTCTGACAGTGCGCCTTCTGAGAGCAGCCCTCTGCGGGGGGTAAAGGGGGTCCTATGGACTCCCCAGACATCTCCCAAACATCCCCTTGCAGGACTGCACCCGCCTGCAAGGGGATCTCTATTCCCCTTTAAAAGTGCAGGCGGGTTGCTGCCTGCACAGTGAAAGAATGAGCGGCTTTAAAGCAGACGCTCCGTGTTTAACGTGAATGCACTGCCCTAGGGGGGGGCACGAGTTTGCTGCTGCCCTAGGGGCAGCGCAGTCCCCATAATGCTGCACATTTTCCTTCATTCCACCGGCCACACCTTTTTAAAGGTGCGCCCGGTGCAATAAAGGAAAATGCGCAGCATCTGTAATGCATCCCCTGGGGTAGACCCCACGCCAATCATCACTGCAAAATGTAAGCCTGCAAATGCCTGTGTTTGCACATCAGAACTTTAAAGCCAAACCTATTGGCTTTTTTTCTTTGCTAAGATAAACATAATTGTAATCATGTAAAAATGTTAACTCCATTCTGATTTACGCACATCAGAACAGGAAATAAGGTGATAATGGCACGTTCTTTCCCATTCTCAAGTGCAAATTCTAATAGGAAAAAACCCAGCTTTATCACGATCAGGTGCTCTGGCTCAGCTCAGAGTAGAGCACCAATTTTTTTTTCCTACGCCAGTAGTGTGTGAAGTGAATTCATTTAACCTGATATTTTGTCGAGTTTTAGAGCATTATTGTAGACATTACAGGTGGGAAACAGAACGAGGCAAACCATGCTCACTCTATCTGAGCTGTACAGTCTGAAGATCAAGCTCCAACTTGGAGAAAAAGAGGAATAAATGTATTCACTTTTAAAGCTACAGGCACATAAAAATAGGCGCATGGCTCAGTCTAAGCTAGCGCAGCCCATCATGATACCGCGAAGGTGCGCTTGGAGTTTGAGATGAAATTAATTCTCCGCCATACAATTATTTTGTCTCAAATGCTAATTACGATCAACTGCTATGTTTTTTTCATTCCTAACGGTTCCTACTTTCCCTGCTTAACTTTTCACTTGTGAATGGAAAATAAATGTTGAAGAGTTCACACTTTCTATTCCTTGTTACGCTTAGTTTTAATATGCTTGTCAAGTGCTTCGGGGTTTGACTGTGCCAACAGGTAAACAATATTCTTTGCGTGGCATTCAAGATGAGAAATTCTGAAAGCTGTGGAATCCTTGGGCTCAGTAGCTTCCGCCTCATTAAAGTCTTATCTGCGTCATCGGTATGCTTACATCGCCTTTAGAAATCCAAGCGTGCATCACTTTAACGCTATTGGATTCATACACAGTGGTAATTTTGCTACTCAATCCATTCAAGGGCACTTAAACATTATAATGAGCACTGCTACATCCGCAATACTCAGCTTTTATCGTCAGCTAAAGTGACACAGACTGAGCCGGACAGAACATGTTCTCCTTCAAACGTGGTAACTTAAGTATGCAAAGATGACGCACTTTAATCACAGATCTGAGACGGACACAGCAAAAGTCACGACAGGAGAATAATATGCCCACAGACGTCTGCTCATTTTTCCCCACCCCCATCTTTGTCACGTGCAATTTGGGGATATCTTGTATAACTCAACCACTCTGATTTTCATTAGGGAGATAAGAGGACGTGTAGCATGACTACAGAGCTGGAACAGGGATGATATTTCCTTAATGAGGTATTCTTTTCGGGACTGTAGCGCTTGCTAATTACAGTATCCTATAAATTATTTGCGTCATCGTAATCGTGGGACAAGTAATGAGGCTCATCTTTCCACTAGTGACCTGTCCAAAGTGAGATGCAAATTAATTGGCAGTTCCCCGAGTTGCTTCGTGAAAATGCCTCTGTGGCGGCATTTTTAAACTTGTTTTTTTTTTTTTTTGGTGGGGGAGGGGCGTATATTTTCAATGTGTTGGTGAGATATAAGGGCACAGTAACTATGATTATATTGTCCTGAATTTTGAAAACATCAAATGCCAGTAACGTTTTTGGCTTGAAGGATGAGTCTTTCCATTGGCATTTATTAGCCTTTGCAGGCTGTGAGTGAATATGGTGCTTCCGGCCTAATCCCGTACAGTTTTAAATTGCCATCCTAGATACCCGTATGAACGTGGATTATTGAGCATCTTCTTGAGACAGGAAGAGAGGGCTGCACTCATACAGATGTGCTCCACAAGAGAAATTTTCCTCTTCTTTATCCTAAAATGTGGTGAGGAAGATGATGAAAATTCACAACACTAACAGTCAGCAGAAGCTGGAATAGCAGAATGGGCAGCAGTCCACCTAATGTTTGTACAACTTGCACAACTGAACACACGGATCCCCTTGATATTTGGGTCTACCTCCTTGCTGCTGACCCCTCCTTCAGCGATTGCATGTCACGCACATACGGAGACAAGAGAAAAGATTAATAAGGGAGAATTTGTGAAAGTCTTTGACTTAATCAATGCAAGGGTGGTCCAAAGTAGGGCCAGATCAGGGAAGGAAAGTAAACAGAAGCCAAAAACGGCGTGGGTGGAGTGGCCCGTAAGGAACTGGGTGACAGGTTTCTCCATTTATGCAGCAATTCAACCTGAAAAATCCCCATCATTAGCCCTACAAATGTTTGGGTACATGTCTCTCATACATGGGGCCTCTGAGTTCCAAAGATCAGCTTGGCTGCATTATGACGTCAAGTTTGGACAGATGAAAGCAGTTAGGCCAGAGGTAGCATGGGACCAGAGGGATATCAATATTTGGCAGGAAGAGTTCAATATGTCTCAGTCAGCTGGGAAGTCGCTTCAGTCCTTTCGATTTGACAGAAGCGCGGGGGACAAAAAACTGGCATGCTGGCAGTACAAGAAGGAATGGACCAAGGGGGCAGCATGTAGGATCAAGTACATTACTTGGATGATTTTCTTTTCTTGGGTCCTCCGGGCGACCAGGCATGTGGGAGGGCCCTGCACGGCTTTGGGCAGCTGGGACAAGCTGTGGGGGTACCCCTAGCCGAGGAGAAGATGGAAGGCCCCACAACATACTTGTTTTTCCTGGGTATTGAGATAGACTCAGTGGCAGGGAAGTGTAGGTTGCCTCAGGAGAAGGTGAGGGTGTTCAAGGACTCAGTTAGCGCCTGTTTAACAGCCGGGAAGGTCACATTACACCAGCTGCAGGTCTTGGTAGGGCAATTGAACTTTGCACTGAGAGTGATACCCATGGGAAGAGTCTTTTCAAAGAACATCGCATGAGCAATGACCAGGCAAAGCACCACCACATGAGATTGTCCGCAGAGGTCAGAGAGGACTTGGAGATGTGGAGGGGGTTTCTAGATAATTTCAATGGAAAGCTATTGTGGCAGCAACCAGCATGGACAAGCAAGGAGGTAGCCCCCTACACAGACACGGTGGGAAGCAGTGAGTTTGGGGCAGTGTTGGGCTCCAAGTGGTGCATGCAGCATTGGCCAGGGGAGTGGGTAGAGTCTGGAATCACACGCAATGTTACATTTCTAGAATTATTTCACATCATTGTTGCCTTATACATCTGGGGTGCATCATTAGCCAACATTTGTTGCTCGGACAGCATGTTAGCGGTCATGGCAATCAATAATCAAAGCACGAAATGCCCATGGGTGTTGTGGTTGCTTAAGATTCTGATTCGCTTATGTCTCTTGCAGGGGTGGATAATCCAGTTTCCTCGGTCTAAGTTAGCAGAGTTTAGGGCACGGTGGCCTCAAGCGGACGAAGTGATGGCTGAGTTGTGGAGGCTTGGTGCCCCATTGCCACAGACTTAATCGCAGCATCCAAAACAAAACATATGTACTTAAGGGCTTGGGCGGGTGTATGACTCATCATTCAGGTCAGATGACGAAACAGAGATGTTCACCCCAGAAAGGGCACTGGGTTTTCTCGCAGGACAGAGGGACGGGGGAAAATCATTGCCACTAGTGCGCAGGCAGCTGTCTGCAATTACCTTCTTTGCAGGGTTAAAAGTGTCAGGGATCCCACCAAGTGCTTTAAGGTGCCAAAGGCCATGAGAGGATGGGAACACATGGTACCGGGTGTGGAAGATGGCAGGTGACCTATCAATGTGGAGAGGTTAGGGAGACTATTGAGGGTCTTGCAGCAGGTTTGCAGGTCCCAGTACGAAGCAAGGCTATTCAGCCTAGCTGACATGCTGGCCTTTTCTGGGGCCTTTCGCATCTCAGAATTGGTGGCATCCTCAAAGAAAGGCCAGGGGGGCTAGAGGTGGCAGACGTGCTCCTGGAGGTAGGGGCAGTCAATCTGAGGGTCAGGAGGTCAAAGACAGACCGCCCGCCATGTAACGTAGCCAGATGAGCCCCTGCTGGGTGAAATTTCACACGGCCCCGGACACCTCTTATTGCCCAGTGGCATTGGCAAGGGATTTCCTCATAGGACGACTGGTTGTGGCCTCAATCAGGCTGCGAGTACACATGAATGGGGCGCCAATGACTCGATATCAGTTCACAAGGGTGTGTAGCAATGTTCCCTCTAATTATTTTTGTCTTTGTGCGGAAGCAAAATGTTTGTGAGCGCGCTTTATTCAGCTGTGTGCAGGATCAAGATTGTAACATGAATACCTGCTTTGAGTTGTACGGCCCCCAGTAGACACCACAAAGAGAGGACAGGGAATGGGTTTCCCATCAATACAGTATAAAGCGGCACAGAAGGGTAACATTTTAAAGCACACATATTTTTGGTGTTACTTTTTATTATTAGTATCCTTTACTTTAAATTACAGTAGGAAATAATATTGGTTAAAACCTAGATAGAATTTTATAGAGTTTGTTCCCTACGGAATTAGGACCTCGTAATTATGACATCTGTGACAAAGCATACTATTAAAAGCACACAGGAATAATAACCTTTGGTCAAACGTAATGAGATTTAAGAATAACTTCACAGGGACTTTCTTGGGTCTTGTTTGTGGAGTTTTGGGGAAAATAAGAGGTACATTTTGAAGTATGTTTGGTCAGTACATTGCGTGAAAAATTAAAGGCATTTAAATACAGTGGGACTTCACCTTGGTTCTGGGACTATTTCTGAGATCATTATTGAAATATGAATCAGACATTTAGCTGGAAACACTGATCTTATATGGCTACAATGCAAACTTAGAAGCACTGCTTTTTGATAATTCTGACAATTAACTTTTTTTGTAAATAATTTTTTTATTGGAAGAAAAAAAAGTTAACGTCGTACAGCAGCATCATCAAGATAAAAGCAAAAATAGTAGAGAAAAATAAAAAATACACCAAGTGAAATGCTAAAAGCCATAGCTAATTGCCATGATGCACCAATATTCACTCTTCCACCTCCACTCATACTCACTTTTTATGACTGATTTGTGCTATCTTTAGTCATACATTCTCCTCTACACCACACTGTGTGATCCTAGGCAAGTCACTTTACCTCACTGTGTCTCAGTTACCATATCATCTAAAGTACAAGTTCCTAGACATAGATTATCAAAGACATGGGGCTTTATATAAATTGACATGGACATATAATAAGTTTACTTTTCGTGTAGAATTGAGCTGAATCTGACCCCAGTAGTAGGTTCTAATACCTTCTCATAGTATACTATGTGTCTGTGCCTGTGTATCAATAATCAGGATTCAGCTGTCCTCCTGGTCAGTAGAGAGTTACATTGGCAGAATAGTATATGTTATTTGTGCTGGGAAAGATGGATTTGCTGCAGGTCCGGACTGACGTAGCAGCGAAGAGTCTTCAGCACTACTTAGCACCAGCATAATAATAACCATGTTTTTTGGGACATCGAACTAATATATCCACATATCTATCTGTCTGTGTACCCGAGGCAAAACAACACTCCTTATCAGCAACCCCATTCTTCAGTTTATTTTGAAAAGCTTAAATAAACTTTACTTAAAACATTAAAAAGGAGTGAACAAAGCTTCTGTCAGAAGGGAAGAAATGAGAATGCATGTTCGTTTTACAGAGAGGCTTATTTAATGAGAAATATCCCCATTCCAAAGAAACACCCGACATCTCACTCGTGCATTTAGAAATGAAAACATGTCACTTTGCAAGTATTTAGAAACTAGCCATGCTGCTTTTCCTTTCTGACCTTTGGAATCTTTACAGTTTAAATAAAAGGAAAGCTCGCATACACAAATGACAGGATGCCTGGAAGACGCAGTTATCAGTCATCTGCCACATGAAAACTGTGCGCGCTGTAAATCCATCTCTGCGCGGCATCAAGAATGAAGAAGAGCGGCCGCGCAGGCGCGCGCCTTAGAGGGAACTGTGGTGTGTAGGCTCATGTCGGCCCACCGGGCGAGGACTCAGCACAGTTTAGCTCCCATTCATTTTGCACCGGGGCGGCCACCACAGCGGCAGGGATGGGTCGGCCAATAGAGGCAATCAAAAGGGTGGGTCAATGGCACTCAGCATGTTTGAGCCTTATGTGCAACCTAATCTGGTATAGATAGAGAAATGATGCAGAGGGGTCCACTAGCCATGGTCATGACAGTAATTCTCTCTCTTTTACAGTTGATGAGCACGGGCCGGTGCACGTACATTGGTGTGGGCATTCCTTTATCCGCAGAGCAGCACAACAATTCAGCGGTTCCAGTCTGGAGAAGGCCGGGGGATGCGGGGTTTATGCACCACTGGGTGGGCATGGGGGGCTTAGATTACAGGACCTTTTTGGGCAGCTCAAGCAAGCTATAGAAAGAGAGGGAGTTCCCACGCTGGTCATTTTGCTCATCCACGCAAGAGAGAATGATATGATACTGCTAGTTAGGTGAGGGGGTGAGAGAGTCCTTGTCTGCAGCCATGTCAAGAATAAGAAAATACTTGCCTACAACCTCAATACTGTGTTCGGTAGTCATTCAGCGGGCAGTATGGGTGGGGGGGGGCGCCGGTTTGGGCCATAAATGAGTCGGTAAAAAAGCTGAACCATTCGGTCCAAAGAATCTTAGTAGGTTCCACCATGGGCACAATTCGGCACAACTTGCTCCATCTAAGGAAAAGGGAGCTGTTCCATCAGAACAGTGTGCATCTGTTGGGCAAGGGACAGGAGCTTTTATCCAGACTATATTGGGAGCAATCACAGAGCACAGTCATCGGCGGTGGGCGAGTGCACCAGGAAGCTTCTCACCCTGTGGCGGGTCCCTGATAGATAACAACAAATGGGTATGCAGAAGAATGGAGGTTCAGCGACTGGATGGACCCCAGGAGGAGTAGGATTGACATGTACACCGGGCCGGTGGGGAGGGTGGATTGACCTGTGGTGGTCCTGGACTCTCCTGCTCTAACCACTGATGCATCGACTGACTAGAACCTTGGGGAGACTGCCTGTGTTCAGGTACTCCAGTGGGCAGGTGCACTATGTGGTGCCCTGGATTTCAAGTAGTGCAACAGCTTACTGTGGCGTATTGGGGCCTTCTCACACAATGTGCGCAGCAGAGAGGGGGCTGGATGAGCCGAGAAGGTCATGGCCAAGGTCAAGTTCAAGATCAAGTTTAATGTCGTGCCTATTTACCTTACTACCTTCTACCTGTTGGTGCCCCTAAAGTGTGTTTTGTTAATATAACATATATGCAAGTATAGGATACTTCTACTTTCGTATTGGTTTTGGTTTGACTAACCTTGTTTGATGTGAATGAAAGGCTATGCTTTGGACACATACTGTGCATCTAAGCTTTTTTTGTGACAGCGGCGCTGGAAGGAAAGGGGGAAAGTTTGGGAGGGGTCAGTGGCACTTTGTGTCCATACTATTTACAGGACCCATTGATGCAACTTGGCAGTGGAGATATATTTGCTCACCTCCCATGTACCTAAAAGTGATTTGTCTGACCTTTGGGTTTGCCTTCAACCCTCATGTGATTGCGGGGAACCTTCATACTAGATCAACCTGTTTTTGCATTTTTAGAAGTACAGATCTTCCTCAATGTGAGTTTGAGGTATCACATGGCAGAAGGTTGATGCCTTTGTTTACCTCAATAACCATAGATTCAAGGACAGGTGTAGAAATAACACCATAACATTAACAAAGCTCAAAAAGTGAAGGAAAACTCAATTGCACAAGAATTCTTAACCTTGACACACCTTTCACAAAATTGCAAACGTTATTAAAGGCCTGGACTAAACTTATAACAATTATAAGAGCTGTATAGGAGCAATATTTCACTTTAGATTTAAAAAATTGGATATGGATACCCAATGTTGGGAGGCGGTAAATAAGCTCCTTTTCCTCTCACTCCCATTTTGTGTTAGTAGCAGGTAGCTCATATTTATCAAAATGCTATTTTGTTTTAAGAAATGGCCCTGTACTGATATGGCACACATGTTCCATTTTTAAATGTCTCCTCATTAGTGAAGTTTTCCTTCAGGTCAGACGCCAGATTCTCTCTTTGACATTTATCATAGAGCCATGTAAAAAAAAAATTATGCCCACATGTACAGACAATATAGTTGTTATAACATTTTTGACCTGAGCTTCAAAAAAGGTCTATAAAGTGAAATAAGGGAACTAACAAAACTCTTTCATCCACAGCTAGGCATAAAAAAACTTTGAGCAACCGGAAGGCCCTCAGTGAGAAGTGGAGCCTTGCTCCATGCAAAAGTAAAACCTGCACCATTCCCCTACTTGCAAGGCATATCCCTTGTTTGCTTCCATAACTCAGATAAATCCATTGTCCACGAGAACCTCTGTGATCACATGATCATAATGCCCCCAGTGGTTTTGGCAGACCCTCCATTTCTTAGTATATCAATAGGAGTTGAGAGTGGGAAAAAGAAACAGAAAAGTGAGCCTTGTCTTCTCATGACGGAAGGTGGTAGAGGGAATGTCCATGTGTGCTCTGGGTCAACTCTGAGAAACAGAGGGACTGTCCTTGCCAGAGGTGTGCTTCAGTTACCTATTGCAAAAATCAACAATATCTGAGCTATACATATAAAAGTGGATGTACCCATGCTGTTTGGGCAGACTCTCCATTTCTACGATATCACTATGAGTAAAGGGGTCAGTTGTATAGCAGTTCTTTAGGTCTTCTTGAAAAATTAAATGTCTGATATTCACACTATGAGTGACCAGGTCCCAAAGACTTTAATCTAGGGTGGGGTCTACCTGGATCAAAAAAAGATTTTTGAAGATATCATCTCACCCACAACCCATGGTGACAAGCTTCATCATAGGCGATAATCCACACCACGGAAGGTTAGTACCACTGTGGCAGACTCAACAATTGCTGGAGTTCTTAGATAAATAGGTATTGGATAATTACAGGGATCCACTGTAGACTAAAAATATCTTGAAATATACCCAGTGTTTCTACCTTTATTGTGGGTATCCCAGATATGATTAAAAACCGCCATGGATATCGGATGAGATATGATGCCTCGTAGTGTGATTATTTATAGGTGAGGAGGATGAGACCAGGTTTTGTCCCCCTGTCTCTCCCTTTGTGTGTATCCAAATTAAATGTCTGCCCAAGGTGTAACAAGATGTCTGCTCTTGAGGGAAACCAAACATCTGAAAGTTCTATATTGCCTGCACTCTGACATAATATACATCATGTTTATTCCCATACACCCTAAGGGGTTTCCTTCTGCTACTAATAATGAATCTATATATATTATTAACCAACACAATGGTACTGACGCTATCAATCTAAGAAGGATGAACGGCTATGTGAACCACTGGCATATACATCTATGACTATGAGATCAAACACAGATCCTTGGCTTCGTCATCAGCTGAGGAACTGAGATCTCACTGCGGAATGTAAGCTTAAACCTACTCATCTATTTAAACCTTGGAACCTTAGTTGTATTCTTTCTTGAGAAATGTCAACACCTGGGCCACCTTTTTAACTAAATAGACCTACACAGTAGAATGTCACACTATTCTTAGGAAAAATATTGCTTGGCAGAAATATTGTGTCCTAAATTTCATTTTCATCAATATCATCCCATTGGGTGTAGATCTTTTATTATTAACCAGTCTTGTGACATTTTTGTACATTTTATTTAGCACATAATATTTCTGTCAGATGATATTTTGGCTATGATCTTCTAGAGCAATGGCAACCTGCACAGACATTAGATATGTTTAGCTGGACTGAAGAGTGAGTTCACTCATTTTTAAACAATAGAAAAGTCTCAGTTAGAAATCATAAATAATCCATGTTATTTCTATGTGGGTTTGACACTTTTACCATCTCATATATGAATGACCAAGTAAAAGCCCTCCAATTTCTTTAATGCAGCTGACATAGGATAATTTTGCTGTGAGGAGAACACATCATTATACATCCCTCTGTCAAAAATGGTGTAGAGACAACATTCTTACTCAATATCTACAACAAAGAAAAAAATGGATGATGTGCATCTGGTTGCGATTAAATGCAGTGGCTTCTCCTGAAATTTATTTAATTCCAATGAAAATCACTTAATGAAGAACCTGATGGACAACTTGATGCATCAGCTCCATTGTGTCTGAGCTTCTTCAGGAAAGGCAGCACATTCAAGAAGCAAAGTGTAGATTACAGTTGCTTATATATGGCCTAAGGTCTGGAATACCATAGAGGTTAGATAAATACATACATTTCACGATATGCCCCAATGCTATACAATATTCTGTGTTGAAACATTGACAGTTTTCATTAATTGTTAGCAAAAGTACAGATGCACTGCTTTGTAATTGCTTGAAAATGATGGACAACTCTCGTCTATCATCATTTTGGGCCAAATTAACCAAGCTGTTTGCACACTTAATGGCAACTAGCAGTATTACCAGAGGCTAGATTTGTTCTTTATTCAAAGAACCACCAACAAGGTGCTTTTGCCTTCATAAAGTTAATTTGCCCATGATAGCGTGGAAAGAGTCCAATTATACTTTACAGTACCAGTTCAACCTGTAACTTGCAAGCAGGGTTCCAACTCCATGCTATATTTTCTTCTCCTAGGTGACAGATCTTTGCCACCAGTTTTAAATGGAAGCTAAATCAAATCAAGTCAATCAACATCATATTTAACAGGGTTTTTAAGTTCAGTCAATGATGAGAGTTTTAAATTGGTTTTAGAAACCTTTCTTCTCTTTAAAAGATTAGTAAATTATTTTTATTCAATAAGTAAGTCAGGTAAATCTGTTTACAGAAATTATCAAAAACAAATATGGTTAGAGTCATCAATAATGCAAATTGACAAGTGTGTTCCATAAAGAAATGAGTCCCTATTCTATCTAATGGAAGGAAAAGCTAACAAACCTTATAAAGAGTTTAGGAAAAGAAGTGAGATCAAAGGAGCATTAAGTTCAAAATCAAATTAGGTAGATGAACTCCCCATAAAGAGCAGTTCATGAAACTCAGCTGAGTCTCAATCTCCAAAAAGCATCTATATATGGTTGCAGTAGCAAACTGTACCAAATACGTTTCAGCAAGGAAAAAGGGGAAACAGGTGCAACAGTAACTACACCCATCAGAATAGGAATAAAAGGTAGTTTTACCTCCAAAGTGGCAGGCAACAGTAATCACCGTCAGCAGTATCTTACAGTAAACTGCCCTGGGTGTGAGGGAAAGAAAGTCCGTCAATGTGGGACTGTGGGTCGCTAACTAACTAGAAACACTCTCTAATATAAACGACAAGAAAACATGCGAACAACGTTTAGGTCTGGATCACTCCAGTCCAATGGGAAGACATCTTTCGATGGTGAGCAGCTTCATTCTTCCTTTCCCATGGAAAACACAAGGGGGTTATTTACAAGCCCCTTTTCCCACTGAAGTGTCACTCTTTTTGATGCCCCGGTGGCATTGCGCCATTCACCATGTTTACAAGGTGGCACTAAGCCACTTAACGGGGCTTAACGGCACCTTTAAATATGCCCTTTTCTGCAACAGTCCTCTGCGGAAAAAGGGCATGCAATGGGTGTTGCTGTGGGTGCTTCACCGCAACATCTATTGTTTTTAGATGCTGTCCCAGATGTACAAGTCTGGGGCAGTGCCAAACACTAAGGCCAGGTAATACCTGGCCTCAGAATGGCGATATGAAGAGAAATTATTAATTTCTCCTAGTTTGTTGCTCTTTCTATGTGTGCTTCATTCTTCAGCACAAATAGAAAGAGCAAATCACCATGAATGATTGTTCATGTGGAGGAAGGTGTCCCTTCCTACACATAAACAATCACCCCTGCAGCGCAGGTAACTGTGCAACATGGTGGCATGGTGTCTGCGCTGGTGCTAGGCAGCTTTTTTGTGCCAGTGCTCGGGAAAATACAGGGGTGCACCATATTTTTGTAAATACGGCGCATCCCTGCCTTTTAAACATGTCGAAGCGTGGCATTGCCAAAGTTGGCGTACCACCACGTTCTGACATTTGTTTGTAAATATGCCCCTTGGAGTCCACATAATACGATCAAATATGTAACAGACATCACTAAACATTTGTATAACTGGGAACATCTAACCTTGGTTCCCAGGGAAGTCTATTGCAGTGTCTATTCTATCATTTATTTAATGTTTCACTGAGTAACAATGATCTACGCTAAAGACAGAAACATTTGCTTGTAGATTTCTAGCTAAGTAATGCTTTTTGTATTTCATATAAATAAGTTTTATTGTTCAAGTGTGTGATTCTCTATTCAGCATAATACGAACATGATATAGATATGAAGTTCAAGCTTGGTATATCAAGAATATGTAACTTAAGAAAGGAATACATAATTAAACTCAGAACATTCTGCTGCTATGACAAAATATAAGCAAGTCACATTAAGGTCAGGCTTTCAAATACACTTGTGCATGGTTCAGCAATTTTTAAAAGCTTCTATTTGTTAAAGGGAATTCAATCAGAGGCCACCCAGTGAAAATAAATGCCTGGCGCCTTTTGTACATTTTGACTATCTGACATTTTAAAGTGCGTTTTCATGGTAATGTCTAAGGCAAATTATCATTCTCACTAATTACATTTTTATATACATTTCTAACTCTATCACCCATGTAGAAATGTTGCCTGTATCGTGAGATTGTAATATGAGCAAACCTCCTTTTGGAGGAAGGTTTGTGTGCGTTTCATGGTGGGTCTAACTGTATACATTGGCAAACACTCAGTTTGTGGTTATTCAGAAATGTTTTAAAGTTAATTTCCTACCTAAAACAATAGTAGGTTTACTCATTTCTTTGGATGGGGAGCATGAGAATGTCAGCAACACAATTTAAATAGTTGTAATGTTAGAGGAGTACCTAGTGGGACACTTACATTATATTACATTGTACACATGCATATCTGCATCAGAAAAGTGCAGCTATAAGGGAATTCCTTCTAAGCGAAATGTGCTCCCATAGAAGTTGTATTACTTTGTTGAGAGTTCATTTCAAACTTTGCCAAAGGTACATTTCTGAATCTGTCCCTTTGTGATCTCTCAGTTGTTTCTTCCTTGATAGATTGAGAGCATTTGCCTGCATTTTTACTATCCTGATCATCAAAACTCAGGTCACCCCACTTTTCTAGTGCATTAAAACCTCAAACATGTAGCTTTCACTACCTCCAATGCACTTCAATATGTCTCATCCTATACTTGTCTCAATATATCTGTTAGCTCCACTCTCTGACTCATCCCAAACCTCACTCTACTAGTATGATATCCCTAAGATCCTTTCTTGACTCCTCCCTCCTCTTTACCTCCTTGACTCACCCCGATCCCATTCTACTACTATGATCTCCCAGATAACCCTTTGTAGACTCTTCCCATCTCTGTCCCTTGACTTACCCCAAATCTCATTTTACTACTATGATCTCCAAAATATTACTTCCTAAACTCTTCCCTCCTGTATCCCTCCTCTGACTAATCCCATAGCTCATTTTACTACTATGATCTCTCTAATAACCCCCTTCTATTCTCTTCCCTCCTCTATCCCTCCTTTGACTCATCCCAAACCTCATATGACCAATATAAACTCCCAAATAACTTTACCTAGACTCTTCCTTCCTCTATCTTTGCCTCTACCAAACCACCACTAATCCTTTGGGTTCCAGACTAGCGCGCTGGTCACCGAATAGCACTTTAATGCCTGGTCAGGGTTAGCAAGCGCTAAATAAATACAATTACAATAAAATATCTAAAATATACTGTAAATATTACATATGCTATTACACAAACACTGTTTGTATTTATATACTATATATAAATATTTTAAGGAAAATGCTGCCAGGATTCTTGGGGGCATATCTACAAGGGCTGGCGATAAAATTATCGCCGCTTTAGCGTCCGTTTTCGGACGAAAAGCGGCGATAATTTTAACGCCCTATTAGCAAGGACACGCTAACGCGTGAATCCATGCTTCTTCGCCCTTTCACATATCACCCAGCTTTGCATCTCTAATGAGATGCAAAGTGGGCGTTCCTCCCCAGAATAACGGGAGAAATGTCGCTAAGCGACATTTCTCCTATTATCAAGCCTCACGCTACGAAGCATGGCGACAAGAAAAGTAGCGATAACCTCTGTTATCGCCACTTCCCTTACGCCTGCTTTGACACTGACTTAGCCATGATATCCTATGGAAGGTGGATATCATGGCTAAGTATGTTTAGCCCTATCAGCAAGCTATCACGAAAAGTTGTGCGATTATCGCTGGATTTCCAGCGATAATCGCACAGTTGGCAGCTTGCGCTCTGAATTTTATCGCTTTGGAGATAAGCGTTGCTGATTGCACGCTATCTCCGCAATAAAATTCAGAGTTGGCCGGCGATAATTATCCTCACGCTAAGAGCGCTGAGCGATAATTATCGCCAGCCCTTGTAGATATGCCCCTAAGTGTTTCTAGAAGTACCTGTGTTGACATTGAAGTTGGCAATCATTTGTCTATGCACCCCAATTCAAGTAAAAAAAACTGTCAAATATGTCTGGGATGCTTTAGTTTTTTGATCTCTGGAAGCAGAACAATAAATCACCACTAAAGAAGAATGCTTTCTCCTAATGTAATAATGCCATCAACAAGATTTAAAATTTCCATGAGCCCAGTCGGAGTCTTACAAGAGAAACTAGGAATTTTTCTGAGATATTTCACTTTTGCAAAGATAATAGTGAGAAATTTTTCAATGTACTTTGAATCTTTTGATCTGTTTTTTCATTTTTAGGGTTGTTGTAGCTTTAAAAGCCTTGCCAGCCTTTTATTAAAAAAAATAATACTTGCATCTAATGGACTTCTAATAAACCCTCTTTATCCATTGGGTGGCTCAAATATCACTTAAACGATGCTCTCTCCCACCACAGCACACAGTGCAGGACACTGGGTTTGCCCACGTCTAACATCGGATAACTTTACCTTGAGTTCCTGCATTTTGCTTATGTC
This sequence comes from Calotriton arnoldi, assembly GCA_963921515.1. Classification (NCBI taxonomy): domain Eukaryota; kingdom Metazoa; phylum Chordata; class Amphibia; order Caudata; family Salamandridae; genus Calotriton; species Calotriton arnoldi. The sequence goes on from CAWUFW010003840.1 coordinate 917,776, forward strand.
CACCAAAGAATGTTAAACATTTGAAGAAACCTGTATTCCAAAGTCACTACTAGTAACTATGGGGTCGATTCCGATTCGGGCCGGAAAAAGCACCGACCGACTCGGATCCGGAAAAAATACCGACCGACACGTACCCGTGGCGCACGACACGCCAAGTACGATGCAAGGCGCGAAAAATCCGACCGACACGTACCGAAACCAAGTCGACCGACCGAGCCGCACGGAAAACAGCAATCCGGCCGGAAAAACACGCAAATCCAACCGACCGACACGCACCCGGAACAAATCCGACCGAAACGTACACGCTAACTCCAAACCGCAAAGTACGATGCAAGGCGCGAAACCACGAGCGAGTCGGACGGAGGACAAGCCGTACGACCGACACGCATACAAAACCGAGCCGAAGCAACACAATACACCGCGACCGACGCGTATGCAGCATAGAAAACTGCACAAACACAGCGTGAACGAAACGGAGAACACCGTACGAGACCAATGCAGGGTCCGACTCGGTCACAAGAACGTTTCCAACATACACAAACAGCACAAAGGAAAAATCACCCAAAAAAGGCCAAACAAGCAATTACCAAGCCAATAAATACTGGGGGGTGGGGACAGAGAACAAAGACACACCCACAACTCCACCTATATAAAGGACACAAATCACTACCATGAGCCTTTGCAAATGCCATTCTACTGCCAGCACCCAAGAGAAAGCAACCACACACCCACAGCTCATCCCTCACACAAGCCACACACCATCAGCACACCAACAAATACCTACCTCACATACACCCAGCAAAACACACACTCACACACCCTCACCTGCACACCAACACACACATCACCCACCATCACCACCCATCACCATGCCCCCAAGAAGAATCCCAAGTTCCTAGATAGTGAATTGGAAGTCATGGTAGACGAGATCCTCAGGGTGGAGCCACAGCTGTTTGGCACACTGGTCCAACAGACCCCCATGTCGCAGAAAACCAAGATGTGGGAGAGGATCATCAACAGGGTGAACGCCCAATCACCATGTCGGCGCACAAAGACGGACATCCAGAACAGGTGGTATGACGTGCGCAGGAGGGTACGGGACATGCTGAAGAAAGACTACATCAACAGCCAATACACCGGCAGTGGCCCTCCTGCCAAGCCAATATACCTCAGGCCCTGGGAGGAGAAGGTGCGGGCCATCCTTCCGCCAGTGAGCGTATATGGACTAGAGGACATCCCAGAGCCTGGTGAGTACACAACAAATGTACACAATATACTGCCACAAAACACACACATCACTGTCAAGGGGAGAGTCAAACCATGCACTCATAGCAATTACACAGCAACTAGAACAGAATCATCCCAAAATGTGTATGTCAGTCAGATAAACACAACACATGCCATCAAAAAAGTCACATCCAACTGTGCCAACACATGTACAAACACAACCACAACTACAGCCAGGCAGTGGCACAAATAGAACTAACAAACACATCCACACATGTAGCCACCACAACAACACCAACACACAGTGAAGACCACTCAAAGGAAGGAATTCTGTGTATGCTGGCCAAGTCAGTGTAGCCAATAGCATCATGGGAGTCGCAGTCACACATATTGCCCCCACAACTGTCCCATCAACACCACCATGAACCATGCGCACATCACAGGGAGTGGAGAAGGACTCACAAGATGGCTGACACTGGCTACTGCTGTGGGAAGCACAAGGCCCTGCTGGCAACTGTGCACCAACAAACAGCAGGACACCACTGACTGACATCCTGAGAGACAACTTCCACTCCCTGCAATGCAAGCACGTTCCATGGTGGGATATCTGGCTAGCTGGGTGGGAAGGGGGACTTGCAGCACTGACCATAGTCACAAGCACCTCCCCTCACACACACTCCAACACAAACTCCACAGAACCCACCTGGTAGAATGCAATGCCCCCCATCCTAACACAAGTCCCAGAAAGAACCACCACCCTGGGTTATGTTGTGTGAAGCACAGGGACACTCTTGGGACTCTTAGCCAAACAACTGCCAGGACAACACTCCCAGCCATCCTGTCAGCACAGCCAGCCCACCCCACAGGAAGCAGATTCAAAAGGAAGGAAGCATGGGCATGCTGGGAAGGGGGTGGAGGCAATAGCATGATGGGAGTCGTAGTCACTGATATTGGTCACCCCCACAACTGTCCCATCAACACCACCCTGACCATGCTCACATCACAGGGAGTGGAGAAGGACTCACAAGATGGCTGACACTGGCTACTGCTGTGGGGAGCACAAGGCCCTGCTGGCAACTGTGCACCAACAAACAGCAGGACACCACTGACTGACATCCTGAGAGACAACTTCCACTCCCTGCAATGCAAGCACGTTCCATGGTGGGATATCTGGCTAGCTGGGTGGGAAGGGGGACTTGCAGCACTGACCATAGTCACAAGCACCTCCCCTCACACACACCCCAACACAAACTCCACAGAGCCCACCTGGTAGAATGCAATGCCCCCCATCCTAACACAAGATCCCACAAAGCACCACCACCCTGGGTTATGTTGTGTGAAGCACAATAAACACTCTTGGGACTCTTAGCCAAACAACTGCCAAGACAACACTCCCAGCCATCCTGTCAGCACAGCCAGCCCACCCCACAGGGAAGCAGAGTCAAAAGGAAGGAAGCATGGGCATGCTGGGAAGGGGGGAGGAGGCAATAGCATGATGGGAGTCGTAGTCACAGCTCTACATCCCCCACCACATGGCCCAGCAAGCTCACACTCACGCATGCACATCCCACAGAGAGTGGAAAGGCCCATCAAAGATGTCTGACACTGTTGCTGTGTCGTGGGGAGCACAAGGGCATGCTGGGTACTGCACACCAACCAACAGCAGGACACCACTGTCAGCCATCTTGCCATTGCTCTCACACCCACACACACTGAACTCGACACAAAAGCAAGTAAGTATGGGAATGCTGGGAAGTGGGGTGGAGGCAATGGCATGATGGGAGTCATAGTCACAGACATAGCTCACCCCCACAACTGTCCCATCAACACCACCCTGAACCATGCTCACATCACAGGGAGTGGAGAAGGACTCACAAGATGGCTGACACTGGCTACTGCTGTGAGGAGCACAAGGCCCTGCTGGCAACTGTGCACCAACAAACAGCAGGACACCACTGACTGACATCCTGAGAGACAACTTCCACTCCCTGCAATGCAAGCACGTTCCATGGTGGGATATCTGGCTAGCTGGGTGGGAAGGGGGACTTGCAGCACTGACCATAGTCACAAGCACCTCCCCTCACACACACCCCAACACAAACTCCACAGAACCCACCTGGTAGAATGCAATGCCCCCCATCCTAACACAAGATCCCACAAAGCACCACCACCCTGGGTTATGTTGTGTGAAGCACAGGGACACTCTTGGGACTCTTAGCCAAACAACTGCCAGGACAACACTCCCAGCCATCCTGTCAGCACAGCCAGCCCACCCCACAGGGAAGCAGAGTCAAAAGGAAGGAAGCATGGGCATGCTGGGAAGGGGGGAGGAGGCAATAGCATGATGGGAGTCGTAGTCACAGCTCTACATCCCCCACCACATGGCCCAGCAAGCTCACACTCACGCATGCACATCCCACAGAGAGTGGAAAGGCCCATCAAAGATGTCTGACACTGTTGCTGTGTCGTGGGGAGCACAAGGGCATGCTGGGTACTGCACACCAACCAACAGCAGGACACCACTGTCAGCCATCTTGCCATTGCTCTCACACCCACACACACTGAACTCCACACAAAAGCAAGTAAGTATGGGAATGCTGGGAAGTGGGGTGGAGGCAATGGCATGATGGGAGTCGTAGTCACAGACATAGCTCACCCCCACAACTGTCCCATCAACACCACCCTGAACCATGCTCACATCACAGGGAGTGGAGAAGGACTCACAAGATGGCTGACACTGGCTACTGCTGTGGGGAGCACAAGGCCCTGCTGGCAACTGTGCACCAACAAACAGCAGGACACCACTGACTGACATCCTGAGAGACAACTTCCACTCCCTTCAATGCAAGCACGTTCCATGGTGGGATATCTGGCTAGCTGGGTGGGAAGGGGGACTTGCAGCACTGACCATAGTCACAAGCACCTCCCCTCACACACACCCCAACACAAACTCCACAGAACCCACCTGGTAGAATGCAATGCCCCCCATCCTAACACAAGATCCCACAAAGCACCACCACCCTGGGTTATGTTGTGTGAAGCACAGGGACACTCTTGGGACTCTTAGCCAAACAACTGCCAGGACAACACTCCCAGCCATCCTGTCAGCACAGCCAGCCCACCCCACAGGGAAGCAGAGTCAAAAGGAAGGAAGCATGGGCATGCTGGGAAGGGGGTGGAGGCAATAGCATGATGGGAGTCGCAGTCACAGACATTGCTCAGCCTCACAACTGGCCCATCAACACCACCCTGAACCATGCTCACATCACAGGGAGTGGAGAAGGACTCACAAGATGGCTGACACTGGCTACTGCTGTGGGGAGCACAAGGCCCTGCTGCCAACTGTGCACCAACAAACAGCAGGACACCACTGACTGACATCCTGAGAGACAACTTACACTCCCTGCAATGCAAGCACGTTCCATGGTGGGGTAACTGGCTAGCTGGGTGGGAAGGGGGACTTGCAGCACTGACCATAGTCACAAGCACCTCCCCTCACACACACCCCAACACAAACTCCACAGAACCCACCTGGTAGAATGCAATGCCCCCCATCCTAACACAAGATCCCACAAAGCACCACCACCCTGGGTTATGTTGTGTGAAGCACAGGGACACTCTTGGGACTCTTAGCCAAACAACTGCCAGGACAACACTCCCAGCCATCCTGTCAGCACAGCCAGCCCACCCCACAGGGAAGCAGAGTCAAAAGGAAGGAAGCATGGGCATGCTGGGAAGGGGGTGGAGGCAATAGCATGATGGGAGTCGCAGTCACAGACATTGCTCAGCCTCACAACTGGCCCATCAACACCACCCTGAACCATGCTCACATCACAGGGAGTGGAGAAGGACTCACAAGATGGCTGACACTGGCTACTGCTGTGGGGAGCACAAGGCCCTGCTGCCAACTGTGCACCAACAAACAGCAGGACACCACTGACTGACATCCTGAGAGACAACTTACACTCCCTGCAACGCAAGCACGTTCCATGGTGGGATAACTGACTGGGTGGGTGGGAAGGAGGGCCGGCTGTCAACCAAACACAACCAATGCAAACCATGTTCACACCCCAGAAAATACATAGAAATGCCCAAATAATGCAGGACAATGTGCCACACCAATATCAACCCCTGACTGTGACGACTTTGGACAATGCAATGTACAGGCCCGCACCCAGAGGCACAGTCACAACTGTCATGTGTGTCAACCATTGATGCCTGCAGAAACATGACATACATTGTTTGTGTCTCCCAAAAACAGGTGATGATGGGGACACAGCAGCAGACGCTGAGGAGTCCCAGTCCCAGGCTCAAGAGGATGCCGAGCTCACTGGCGTCGTACAGCCTCTGTCCTCCTCGGACGATGAAGAACAACCTGGCACATCCGGTGCAAGTCAACATGCAGCACCAGCAGGACCACCAGCTGCAGCACCAGCAGGACCACCAGCTGCACCCCCTGCACCCACCCCTACAATGACTGTCACCACGAATACCATCCCTGCCGACATGGACAGAATAAGGAGCAACACCAGCACAGTGACCCTGGACCAACCTGGGGCCATGGACACCACCACCACCACCAACCCCCAAGGTGGACCAGGGTTATCTGTGCGTGCCACTGCACACACTGCACATGTCAGCAGGGGTGGTGGGAGGGGTGGGAGACAGAGGTCGCTGCTTGCAGACGTTGCTGGTGTGCATGACGACCCACAACTGGTACGCATAGCTGATGCGTACCAGTCCAGCACCGGAGAGCTCAGCCAGGTAGTGGGGCTCCTCAGAGACATTAAACAGCAGCAGGCTGCCCATCATGCCCGCTTGGACTCCCACATGTCCCACGTGGAGTCACACATGTCCCGTGTGGACTCACACATGTCCCGCGTGGAGTCCAAGTGGGATGCACTGCATGAGATGACGGCGGTGCACAGGGACATTTTACAATGCCTCCGCCAGATGAACAGCAACCAGTCCACACCTCCCTGTGTGCCAACAACATCTGGTGCCGAACAAACTGCAACTGCCACAGGGAGGGAGGAGGACTCTGGCGGAGAGTCCCCTGCACCGCAGCAGCCTGCACTTGAGGGCCCCCCCAAGAAGAGGGGTCGTCCGAGGAGGGAAAAGTGAGAGGCCGATGGCCAAGCGCAACTCCCAGGAAGCCTGAACCTGTTCTGGATGTTCGCCTTTGTGCACAGACTGTTCACCCTGTTGACGGCAACACTACTCCCACACATTGCATGGGGAGTACAAGTTGGACCAATGTGTCAGACAACTGTGGCCCCAATACTGGGGATCCTGTCTACCCGGACTTTCAATTCACCTAGGAACTTGGGATTGCAAGATTCATGTACAGCACAACCCATCCTATGCACTATTAACACAAATGTATCACAATAAACACACTAATACACCATACTTGCCTCTGTCGTGATTCCAACGTGGGTGCTGTTATGGGGATGATGAACTGCAAAATTACACTGTGTATGCGAACAGCAACAGCAAGGACAACACAGGCATGTGAGTACAGGCAACGTGACACACATGAGGGAGACACACCACCAGGGCTACACGACACATACACACCTAGGCCATCTGACTCATTGCCTACACTGATGTTGCCAGGGAAGACGGTGCAATGCACAGACACCACACCCATTCCCAGTTGTAGTCAAGTAGCCCACAGGTGCAGTAAGCAAATGGCAGTCAAATGTGTGACCACAGACAACGCACATCACAAAGTGAAGCACAGGTTTATTACACAGTTGCAACATGCCGTAACCACTACAGATGCAAGGTAACCCCACCTGGCAGCGGGCACACAGTCAACAACTGTAGACGGAAGGAAGTCCATGGGTGTGGCGCACATCACCTGTAGGGACACAACAGCTACCAGCCTGGATGTGCAATCACGTCGTCGGTGGACACAGTTGACCAAACGAATCTGAAAGTACCCTGTGAAGGACAGAAATGACACACAGTCAAAAGCAATGGAGTACAGGACAGAACAGCAAAACTCATGCACAATACATGTTACAAGATACCCACCCAGAACCAAGTTAGCATGTCAACACTGTTGGGGAGTACAGCCCACCTGTCACCACACATCGCAACACACATCCAGTCAAGTAGCCCATGGACACACTCCAACAGCACCAGAGCACCACCCACACATCATGCCAACTCACATCATTGACATGACACCTCAGGATACTCACATTCAGCTAAAGAAGTTGGTGATGAGCTGTGTGCGGACATCACCATCACCATCATCATCATCATCGTCACTGCATCATGGTCCAGGCCAGGATCCTCCACAGGTGGCGGATGTTGGTCATTGTCATCCTTCCGCACTGCCAGGTTGTGGAGCATGCAGCAGACGATGATAATCTTGCACACTTTCGCAGGGGCATATGGGAGGGACCCTCCGGTCTTGTCCAGGCAGCGGAAGCGGCTCTTCAGGAGACCAAAGGTCCGCTCAATCACTCTCCTGGTCCGACCATGTGCCTCATTGTAGCGCATTTGGGCAGGTGTCACAGGGTTCCTGAGGGGTGTCAGCAACCACGGCATGTTGGGGTATCCCGAGTCACCTATGGACAGACAAGTGCACATTAGCTGACTTGGAAAAGTGGGCGGAATACTACAGATCAGATCACACACAATGGCACAAAGTCAGTACACACCGACAAGCCAGGCACGCTGGTTCTGCATCTGTGCCATCATCCTGGGGATGCGACTACTCCTCATCACAAAGGCATCGTGTGCTGAACCAGGGAAACGGGCACACACGTGTGTGATGGTCATGTCTGCAAGACACACCACCAGTGCATTGACCGAGTGGTAGTGCTTGCGGTTCCTGTAGGCCTGCTCCTGGGCCTGTGGTGGTACCAAAGCCACATGTGTCCCATCAATGGAGCCAATGACATGCGGCATCCTCCCCAGGGCATAAAAGTCACTCTTCACGTCAGTGAGTCGTCGCAGTCTAGGGAAATAGATGTACCGGTTCAGGAAGAGCAACATTGCCGCCAAAACATCGCGGAGCACACGGCTGAACATGGTCTGTGACATCCCACCAGCAGTCGCCACAGTATGTTGGAAGGTACCAGTGGCAAAGAAGTGTAGGGCTGCCATCACCTTCACCTTGGGGGTCAGCGCTGTAGGATACGGCCGGCCAGGCTGCAAATGTGGGGACAACTGCACTGCCAAATCCTCAATCAGCTGCCTGGTGAAGCGGTACCGTCGGATGCTGTCCCGTTCCACCATCGTTGCCAGGTCTGGGAATGGCCGATGGACAGCAGGAGCCCTGCAGTGCAGAGGAGAAGTAAGCAAGATTGTCAGTCACCCCACATATGCGGCATTGAACACACTCAAGATCCCAACATACATCATTATGAGGCACAACTACATGAAGTGTGCAGTACCGGAAGGACATGTATGGTACATACATGGCCAACATCTGTCAACACGGTCCTACAGATGGCATCAATTTGTCCCAGGTTGGCCCATTGGATATCATGAGGCCGTGTCACAGTTCCCATCTCCTGCTGCCGTGTCACAATAACCCCCCACAGTGACATGTGAGGACAGATGTGCCCCAGGCACCACAGCTCAACGACAGGTACATTCCCAGGGACCCTGTAATGCCACATGGACACTGGCATTACATGGAGTATCATGTATACACCACAGCAAAACAACCATGAACCCCACAGGTAGTGGCCCCACTTGCCACGGCAGGACAGACATGGACGTCTGTGACACACACGCACAACATCAGAGTCCATGCACACACAACGTGGATGTGGAGACTGTCTCCCATTGTGCACATGAAATCAGAGACATTGTAAACACTACATGCACAAAGACTGTGGAGGACCATCACTATTGTGCCACTGGGACACCCTGGCTCAAACATACCGTCCCACATGGGACTCACGGGGTATGTGACATGACATACACATACACCACTGTGAAATGTGACCATGGCACATGCACAGATATGAACAGTTGCACATCACAGTGGTCACGTACACGTAACACCCATGATCCTGTCCCCATGAACACGTGCACAGCCTGGGGTGGCTGCCCACAGGTGACACCCACAGGACAACATGTACACCAACATACACACAATAGGAAATGCAGGCTTACATGCCTTATGATAAGGTTTGGACAGGCTGTCGTGATGTAGGTGTGCCCCTCACTCCCTGGGAGCTATCTGTGGCTGGCATATGTCCATCTGAGACAGGCATGCTGACATATGCCAGTCACATGTACAGTGATGCGTTGAACAGCAATGGACCGATCGGTGCCTCCGGCCGGCCCATTGCTTTCAATGTGTGCGGGTACGCGTTGTACCCCTATGCGCGTTGAACTGCAATGTACCGATCGGTGCCTCCGGCCGGCCCATTGCTTTCAATGTGTGCGGGTACGCGTTGTACCCCTGTGCGTGTTGAACTGCAATGGACCGATCGGGGCCTCCGGCCGGCCCATTGCTTTCAATGTGTGCGGGTGCGCGTTGTACCCCTGTGCGCGTTGAACTGCAATGGACCGATCGGTGCCTCCGGCCGGCCCATTGCTTTCAATGTGTGCGGGTGCGCGTTGTACCCCTGTGCACGTTGAACTGCAATGGACCGATCGGTGCCTCCGGCCGGCCCATTGCTTTCAATGTGTGCGGGTACGCGTTGTACCCCTGTGCGCGTTGAACAGCAATGGACCGATCGGTGCCTCCGGCCGGCCCATTGCTTTCAATGTGTGCGGGTGCAGCGTTGTACCCCTGTGCGCGTTGAACAGCAATGGACCGATCGGTGCCTCCGGCCGGCCCATTGCTTTCAATGTGTGCGGGTGCGCGTTGTACCCCTGTGCGCGTTGAACAGCAATGGACCGATCGGTGCCTCCGGCCGGCCCATTGCTTTCAATGTGTGCGGGTACGCGTTGTACCCCTGTGCGCGTTGAACAGCAATGGTCCGATCGGTGCCTCCGGCCGGCCCATTGCTTTCAATGTGTGCGGGTACCCGTTGTACCCCTGTGCGCGTTGAACAGCAATGGACCGATCGGTGCCTCCGGCCGGCCCATTGCTTTCAATGTGTGCGGGTATGCGTTGTACCCCTGTGCGCGTTGAACTGCAATGGACCGATCGGTGCCTCCGGCCGGCCCATTGCTTTCAATGTGTGCGGGTACGCGTTGTACCCCTGTGCGCGTTGTACCGCAATGGACCGATCGGTGTGCACCCATTGACAATGGGCTTGCCTGGCAACGGACGCGTTTTCGAATTTCGAATGAGTCGGTTGCTGGAAAATCAGTTGGTCACCCACAACAATGTTGCAAAATCATGTATGTCATGAAGTTGAAGATTTGAAGGATGCTGTGGGCGTATTTTGGTGCTGCTATTCCATGGATTGGCCAGATTCAGAAGATGCAAACGACTTGGACCTATCACTTTGGACACAAGGGACAGTATCTGCCTCTCCAGCACATATATATTGCTGGCTGTTCCCCTGAGAGCCCACTTGCCTGCACTACATGCTCCAAGACGACATCTGCCACTGCACTGCTGCTGTCTCTGCCCCTCTGGACCCTGCAATGGCACGTACTGTGGAGAGAGCCCCAGCCTTCAGCCTTGAAGAGAACCAGGCCCTGCTGGACAGCCTACTTCCACAGTACAGCAAGCTGTATGGGACACCAGGGGAGCAGGTGAGTGTTCTGTGCACTGCCTTTCTGAATGTGCATTTTGTGTGACTAGCAAGGCTGAGAGTCTGCACGCCACTGGCTAGCAGGCTCACTGAGTAGTTGTCACCCCCCATAGTGTGTAGTGACTTGCACTGGACAGGTATGGTGCAGTGACAGTGCATTTGAACATGGTTTTACTTCCCATGCAATGATACCATGTAGTGACGTCTGGCAAACTGTCCATGGTCAGCTTTGCACTGCCTGTGTACATCATGTGCCCCTGTGTTTGAGACATGTATATACGACTGTGTCATGCACGGATATGTTGCATGTGTGGTAATGGCCTTTTCACTTTGTCATCCTCACAGGTTAATGCCCATCGGAAGCAGGAAATCTGGAAGGACATCGTCCGGGCTGTCCGGTCCGTGGGGGTCTACAAGTGCCGGATCCGCAACTGCCAGAAGAGGTGGCAGGACCTTCGGGGCTGGACCCGGAGGATTGCACGGGTCCAGCTGAACCTGTCGCCTCCTCGCAGGAGGGGCGGAACACGGACCCTGACCCCCCACATGCTCCAGATCCTGGCGGTGGTCTTTCCAGACCTGGATGGGCAGCTGAAGGCCAGACAGCAGCAAGGAGGGGGTGAGTCAAAGACTGCACTGTGAACTCTGTATTACATGCTTTGTGCCCTCCTCTGGCCAGGTTCAACTGCCACAGTGCAGCAGTCATGTTGTCCAGGAGCCATGTCCCTCTATTGTGCACTGCCCACTGCTCATCTGATACACAGGTGTGGCCCTTACAGTCAGGGAATTGTGTCACTTGGGACTGTGTCCTTGCAGTTTGCTTCACTAAAGGTGGGGGACAGCATAGGGTGCCCTGACTCTGTTGTGGGCATCATGGGTGGGTCCATTGTTCACACAACGCCTGGGTTTGGACATGTGATCTGCGTGTTGCTTTGATATGTGGTCCACTTGCTGAGCTGAGCCACCACATGTGCCTGGGGTATGTGGCACACGCCCATGCAGCGGGTGGGAACAATGTTTGTGCCCCAGGAGTGTGCAGATTACGTGTGTCACACATACATAGCCAGCTATCCACTGTCCAGGGCACATCCCTCATTCATGTGGAGCAGGACAGTCATGCCTACTCCAGGCCATGCAATGCACTCTGTACTCCCACTCCCGTGTATCAGCTGACACATTGTGCACAGTGATTTGACCCCTCCGGTGTCTGCCTCTGTGTCAGTGTGCTGTGGATTAGTTGCCAGGACTGCTGTGGTGTTTCTTGGTAGGGGCTCAGCATGCCCCTGGAGATGTGACCATAGGAGACGATACTTGTGTGTCACATAGGTGTTTGATCAGCTGCCCGTGCAGACTGGGGTATGCGAATGTGATGTTCAGGCAGCTGTTCCCCATTCACAGCAAATTGTGAGGGGCTCAGGTTCAGAGGGTAGTGTCACAGGTCTCCCATATGTCCAATAGGTGGTGACCTGGACAGATGAGGGTTGAGATGATGTGTTGTGTGGGGGATGTACATGTGCACTTGTGCAGTTCCAGGACTTGCATTCCCCATGACCTACTATTGTGACACAGTGCATAGTGTTGTTGTCTGGCTGCCAAGTCATACATCACTGAGACAGTGATGTATGACTTAACAGTCATGCCTCTGCCATGGCATGTGTCAACTTATTTGTGGTCCTGCAGGGGAGTGACATGTGCTACATGCACACCATAGTGGCGCTGGCTATCAGGACATGGGTGCATCATGGTGTCTGTCGCTGGTATGCATCACATGCATTTCCTATTTGACTCTGGGCATCCCTTTCATCCGGAAACCTGTACTGACTCAGTGGCAAGAGCTGGGATGTGTCCACACCGTGTCCTCTGCACTGTCCAACTACTGTGTACTTGGTGCATGTGTCCACACTGGGGTGTTGCAATCCAACAGACACCAGACAGATGGGTGCAAGGCCATGTGGGATGTGAGTGCCATGCTTGGCATCAGACTGACAATTGGCTTCTCCTGTTCAGTTAGGGCACTTTTAGCAATGTACAACTAATGATGCCAGGGCTTGCTCTGTGATGTGCTGTGCTCACAGTGGTGTGTGCGTTTGGTGCAGGTGACTGATGTCTGTCTGTTTCCCCATTGTTTGCAGATACATCCACGGCCACGGAAGGGGACAGCTCCACGGACCAGGAGGAGCCAGAGAGCCAGACTGGGTCAGCAGCTGAGGAGTGGTCGGAGGGACCCAGTGGCACGGAGGGCGAGGGGAGCCACACCGAGGAATCCTCAGCACCATCCACCTCAGCTGAGGACCAGAGCAACTCGGAGGATGACTCCCTTGTGGAGGCGGGTGTCAGCAGCCACCACACCCCAGCTAGTGTTGCTGTCCCCGCCACCACCAGCACCACCACCGCCCTCCCATCGGCTCCCATTCCCCAGGTCCGTGGAGGCTCCCATGTTCGGGAGCGTGTCTCCTTTGGCCCAGGCACCGCACCCCTGCCCCTGTGTCCCCTGCTGCCCTGAGTGAGGAGTCTGTGTACCTCCTTCGCCAGCTCCATGTAGGGCAGACAGCCATGCTGAGTGTCCTCCATGCGCACACCGCACTGTTGACTCAGCTGGTGTCGTTCATGGAGGGCATCTCATCGGGCATGTCTGACCTACAGAGGGGCAACAGGTCCATGGACTCCTCCCTAACGGCAGCAGTGTCCCTCCTCAGACAGTCCCTCACCCCTCCTGCCTCTGCTCCATCCACACTCCCCAGCACCTTGCCCGTCCCAAGCACACACACACCGGCACAGGCACACACCAGCACACACACATCCAGCACACAGACACACACGCCACAAACTAAACGCACACGCACGCACAGTCAGGGGACTGAAACCAGACTCACAGGGGATGGGGCCCTGGTACACACACACGCATCCACGGGCACTGCGCAGTCCTCAGTTGCCTCTCCCTCCAAAGCACCCTCCCTTGCCTCACCTGCAACCCCAAAGACCCAGCGCCTCTTCCTCAGTGACCTCGGCCTCTTCCCCTCCGATCCAGCTGCCCCAGCATCCAGGGGGAAGAGGAAGCCCCCACACGGAGCAGAGTGCCCCTCGCCCCCGGACACCCTCCCCCAGGCGCAGACAGACTGAGGCCCCCACCCGCAAGTCCCCCGGAGTGGTAAGAGCAAGACCCCACCACCGCCCTGCAGCTCAAGCACCAGGTCACCTTCCTCCATCCCTCAGGCCCCCACTCCACAGGTGCCCCCGCCACACCCTGCCCCAGGTTCCCCCACCCACAGATATACCATCCCCAAGAGGCTCCGGCCTTCTCACCCTGCCACTTGCTCTCCCGGCACCACCCCCCCCGCTGCGCTTGTCTGTGCCACTGATGTGGTGAGGGTGTCCTCCCCCTCTGTCCAGCCCACCTTGCCTGTTCCCCATTCTCCTCCCCTGGTGGTAGGCACTGCAGTGGAGTCCACTACCACCCTGTCTGACTTGGGCACTGCAGTGGCGGACCTGTCCACTCCATCTGCAGGGTCCACTGCAGTCGTGCCGGCACCCACAACATCTGAGCCATGCCCCCCAGTTGTGCCGGCACACACCATGTCAGACACCTCCACTGCAGTTGTCAGTGGCTCTCCAGCACCCCCACCCCTTCCCTGCTTCCTCCTGGTGAGCCCTGATCCTGTCCCTGCGGTGCCTGGCCTACCCCCCGGTTGCCCCTCCTAGTGGATTGTCCCTGGTTTTGTGCAGGCATGTGTAGGGTGGCATCTGCCACTGTCACCCACTTGTGACTTTGTTGATGGACTGGCCATTGGCCTTTGTTTATGTTCTACCGGACTTCTACTTTTAATGCCACATATGCTGAATAAAGCAACTTTCTGTTCTCTAGTGCTTTTGCTTCTGATGTACATGATGTTGATGATGCTAAGAATGCCCTTGCTGCAGTGATGGTGATATTTGGTCTCATGATAATGAAGTGTTACTGTGCAGGAACCCATGTGGTCCAGGGGTTATGTGTCCTATCCTGTGGTGTATCCATGTTATCCATAGCAGCATCTGAGGGTGTCATGTGTTCAGTATTTGGCAATGAGATTTCCTACTTAGATTGGCAACTTCACATCTGTGGCTTCCACCCCTGCACATCTGTTGTGCCTGCCATTGTTCTATTCGTCTACTTCCCTGACCGTGTGGCCATCTCCAGTGAACATGCAGGTTTGGGCATCAATGGGGAAGGACTCATCTGTGTTGTCAGTGCAACATTGCTATACAAGTGTGTTGGATCTGTGCTGATGATTCCGTTGGCACTTCCATGACCAGGCTGATGGGACGGGAGCCCTCATTTGTTGCTAATTGTTGATTGTGTGTCCCATTGCTGCCATGGTATGGTATCTGTTCGCCTCACATCTGCAGTCTCCACAGGGTATCTGCATGTGTGTGCCCATTGGTGCAAATATGTGGGTCTGCATTCGGATGGTCACTTCTGTCATTGTGTCATTGATGATTGTTGACGGTGTCAGCCCCCATGGGTGTTGTTTGTCTGCACATGGCCAAAGTTATGTCTTATTTGCACTGCAGGATTTGGCTCCCCCAATTTATGTTGCAATGGGACACATACACTACTTTGCCACTGATGTGTTTGTTGTTCTGTGACCAGGAATCATCCATGCAGTTTGGCAGTTGCACCTCTTACTTTGTCAACACTTGCCTTTTGGTCACTGTGATGATGGGGGTTTGGACCCCATTGCCACAATGTTCAAAATGTGCTTCTGCTATGGACCCCACACTTACATTTTGGTCACTGTGATGATGGGGGTTTGGACCCCATTGCCACAATGTTCAAAATGTGCTTCTGCTATGGACCCCACACTTACATTTTGGTCACTGTGATGATGGGGGTTTGGACCCCATTGCCACAATGTTCAAAATGTGCTTCAGCTATGGACCCCACACTTACATTTTGGTCACTGTGATGATGGGGGTTTGGACCCCATTGCCACAATGGTCATGGCCTGCTTGCATTGTGGGTGCCACACACATATATGTGTGGCACATGTGCTAGGGGGTCACATTGTATGTTCAAAGTCATGTTCGGTGTTGTAGGCATTTGACACAGTCTACACACGCTTGTCATGGTGTTGGGGGATGTCTTCTTCTTGCATTCCCTAGTTTGTGGTGTGCTGGTTGTGTCATGCATTGTCCATCCTATGAGTGGGGGTGGTAGTAGTGGTAGGCATCCTGCCCCCTGGCTAAGGGTGGTGGTAGGCATCCAGCCCCCCTGGGTGAGGGTGGTAGTAGTGGTAGGCATCCTGCCCCCCTGGGTGATGGTGGTAGTAGTGGTAGGCATCCTGCCCCCCTGGGTAAGGGTGGTAGTAGTGGTAGGCATCCTGCCCCCTGGGTGAGGGTGGTAGTAGTGGTGGGCATCCTGCCCCCTGGCTAAGGGTGGTAGTAGTGGTAGGCATCCTGCCCCCCTGGGTGAGGGTGGTAGTAGTGGTGGGCATCCTGCCCCCCTGACTAAGGGTGGTAGTAGTGGTAGGCATGCTGCCCTCCCTGGGTGAGGGTGGTAGTAGTGGTAGGCATCCTGCCCCCCCTGGGTGAGGGTGGTAGTAGTGGTGGGCATCCTGCCCTCCCTGGGTGAGGGTGGTAGTAGTGGTGGGCATCCTGCCCCCCCTGGCTAAGTGTGGTAGTAGTGGGAGGCATCCTGCCCCCCTGGGTGAGGGTGGTAGTAGTGGTGGGCATCCTGCCCCCTGGGTGATGGTGGTAGTAGTGGTAGGCATCCTGCCCCCTGTGTAAGGGTGGTAGTAGTGGTAGGCATCCTGCCCCCCTGGGTGGGGGTGGTAGTAGTGGTGGGCATCCTGCCCCCCTGGCTAAGGGTGGTAGTAGTGGTAGGCATCCTGCCCCCCTGGGTGAGGGTGGTAGTAGTGGTAGGCATCCTGCCCCCCTGGGTGAGGGTGGTAGTAGTGGTAAGCATCCTGCCCCCTGGCTAAGGGTGGTAGTAGTGGTAGGCATCCTGCCCCCCTGGGTAAGGGTGGTAGTAGTGGTAGGCATCCTGCCCCCCTGGGTGATGGTGGTAGTAGTGGTAGGCATCCTGCCCCCTGGGTGAGGGTGGTAGTAGTGGTGGGCATCCTGCCCCCCCTGTGTAAGGGTGGTAGTAGTGGTAGGCATCCTGCCCCCCCTGGGTGAGGGTGGTAGTAGTGGTGGGCATCATGCCACCCCTGGGTGAGGGTGGTAGTGGTGGTAGGCATCATGCCACCCCTGGGTAGGGGTGGTGGTGCGCATTCAGGCCCCTGTGTGCATATGTGGCATTGGTGATGGGCATCCCGCCCCTATGGTGCTGCTGTTGCTGGTGTAAGTATATTCAGCATCCCCGTGTGTGTGTGTGATGTGTCGTGTACGTGTTGTATGTGTTTTGTGGTTGGTGTCTGGCTTACCTTCTGCGCCGTACACGTCCGTGCCTGTTCCGGTAGTAAATGTAGAATATTGGTATGATCGGGACGAAGGGATTCATGGTTGGTTCGTGTCGTTCGTCCTTCTCGTTGCTTCGCGTCGTCCTCGTCGCTTCGCCTCGTCCTCGTCGCTGGCGTGTTCGCCTCGTAGCCGTGGATCGTGTTGTGGCGCGAATCGGAGCTTATGTGCGCCTCTCCCGGATGCTTTGACGTGCCGTGCGTAGCGACGGGTTCGGCGCGTACGGAAAGCGCATCGTACTTGTCCGGCCGGACAAGGCTGCATTTTTCCTTCCGTGCGACTCGATTCGGCGTTTCCGGATTCGCCTCGGTCGGAGAACAGGACCTGGTTTGGGTGAGTACGGCTCGGCCGGATTTTTTGCTGTTGTGCGCATCGTACTTGCTCGTTCGGTGTACTGTACGGATCGGTCGGGAAACAGGCTTTCGCATGGCTTTTTTCCCGACCGAATGGTATTGGGTGCGCCTCCGACCGAGATCGGAATCGGCCCCTATGTGTAGTAGAATGACATCACTAAGTTAAATTAGAATTTAGAAAAGCATTACAGTCTGCAACATTGACTCAATTTCATAAACCAAATTTAGCATAGTTATTTATGCTTTAGAAAACAAGCAAACTAAATTGAAATAGCTATAGTCAGTAGCGGCCCGTGGTGGGAGTGCTGCCGGGCGGTGACGCGGGGAGGGGCAGGGTGGGGGGTAGTAAACTCCGGAATACGGCCGCACAGAGGTAAGTAAACAAACAAATAAATAAAACGAATTTCGTTGCGCGCGCTGCATCGCCATATATATATATATATACATATATATATATATATTCACTGAAAAAACCATAGGTTTCAGGGACGTTATAGTTACAAAATAGCATTTAAAAAACCTTTGAAATTCACTGAAAAAACCATAGGTTTTAGGGACAGTTATAGTTAGTTGGACATTGCACTCGTACAAAACCCGTGAAATTCCCCCGTTATAGTTAGTCCAGCTAACTATAACTCGCGCCCCCGCAATGCACTGCTGATGACGTCACATATTACATCACTCATGACATGGTCAGTGACATCACTGATGACATCACTGATGACATCTCAAATGACATCACTGTTGACATCATCCAGTGACTGTGTGTTTCTGTAAAGTTTAAATATTTTTAATATATATAGGAAAAGACGTATTGAAGAATGAGTGGGTGAGTAAGAGTCTGTATGGATGATTTAGTAGGTGCGTGACTGACTGTATAAGTGAGTGATTTAACGTATCTTACTGAATGCATGGGTTAGTGACTAAACTGGGTGAATGTCTGTATCCGTCTGTCTGTTGCTGTGTAAGTGGCTGCATGTGTTTGTGAATAGCTACATGAGTGTCTATATGAGTTATTGAATGCTTGTGTGAGTATCTGTTTGGGTGCCTGAGTGTTTGTGTGAGAGGGTGTGTGCGACTCTGTGCATAGATGTGTGAGTGGGTGATTCACTGGGTGGATGGTTTCAAGAGTGCATCTGTGATAGACTGTATGGGTGGGTAAGTGTGTGTAAGAGTGTGTTAGTGAGTGAATGTATGTCCCAGTGGTACATGTGTGAGTAACTACATATGTGAAAGGCAGTATATATGTGTGTTGGAGTATATAAATAGCTATTAGCGAGAGTGACTGATTGTGATAGTGGCTGTATGGATGAGTGTGTGCTTGTATCAGTGATTGTATAAGAGCGTAAGAATGTGCTAGTATTTGTATGAGTAAGTGAGCTGGTGTGTGTATAACTGTATAGGTGAGTAAATGGTAGTGTGTTTAATTATTTGAATGACTGACTAGGTGTGTGAGTACCTCTATGGATGAGTGGCGGTGTTTGAGTGTCTATATAGGAGTATGAGTGCATATGATAGTCCTGTACTGAGTGACCGTAAGTATGAGTGACTGTTCGGGTGAGTGAGTGGATGTGTGCGTAGACCTAAGAATCAGTGAGTGGGTATGTAGTTATTGGTGTTGGAGTGTCTATGGTTTTGCGAATGGCAGTCTTTACTTTAGAGTGGGTGTATCAAAGGTTATATTAGGGTGTGAGAAGATGCATGAAATTATCACATGGATGATGTCATCAGTGATGTCATCAGTGATGTCATTTGAGATGTCATCAGTGATGTCATCAGTGATGTCACTGACCATGTCATGAGTGATGTAATATGTGACGTCATCAGCAGTGCATTGCGGGCGCGAGTTATAGTTAGCTGGACTAACTATAACGGGGGAATTTCACGGGTTTTGTACGAGTGCAATGTCCAACTAACTATAACTGTCCCTAAAACGTATGGTTTTTTCAGTGAATTTCAAAAGTTTTTTAAATGCTAATTTGTAACTATAACGTCCCTAAAACCTATGGTTTTTTCAGTGAATTTCAAAGGTTTTTTAAATGCTAATTTGTAACTATAACATGTCTGAAACCTACGGTTTTTTCAGTGAATTTCAAAGGTTTTGTAAATGACAATTTTTAAATGTATTAATTGTTATATAAATTTTTTTAATACTGATTTACTACATTTTTAGAAACAATTCTTTTTACAGATTTTATTTTTTAAATTACATTGTAATTACATTATACATTACATTACAAAAAATACTTTCTCAGAATGAATTACTTTAGTTTAAATACTTTGCACATAGGCAATAGACTTTTAAGTACAGTAGTTACAGTTGTTGCAATGGGCAACACATTTTCAAACACAATGCAACATTCAGCTCAATGTGAATTTCTAGTTAAATGCAATTAGTTACTTTATGGATTACTTTTCTAACCACAGGACTGGATCCTAGATTCAGTCCTGGCACATCTCCTGTAAACAGTTGAGTAAAAGCGTTTGGTTACAGTCGTGATTTTTAAGGAATATTATTGTACTTTAAAAGTTGACAGAAACTTTTTCTCATAGAATCACCAATGTTATCCTATGGAAGGAAATTCACTTAGCAGGTAAAAACTGTTATCGTTACTTTTTCTTACTCAGTGTTGGATCCTGGATCCAGCACTGGTGCATCTCCTGTAAACAGTTGAAAGAATGCGTTTAAGTCATACAGGCGATTTTTAAGGAATATTTGTAGTTTGTGAAAATTAACACTGAAACTTTTCTGCTGAAAACCAGACAATGGATTCCTATGGAAGAAAATATAAGTTACTGGTAAGTACGGTTAAAATTACTTTTGAGGATCAGTACTGGGCTGAAAGATGCAGCACTGAGGTCTCTCCTGATAACAGGTGAGTAAATCGGAATTCGTATTTCGGCTGATTTTAGAGGAATATTTTAAAGTTCCAAAACTCCACACTTAGAAGAATTTCCAAGTGAAACCAGTCAATGTTAGCCTATGAAGGAAATTCAAGTTACCGGTAAGTACGGTTAAAATTACTTTTCAGGACCAGTACTGGGCTGAAAGATGCAGCACTGAGGTCTCTCCTGATAACAGGTGAGTAAATCGGAATTCGTATTTCGGCTGATTTTAGAGGAATATTTTAAAGTTCCAAAACTCCACACTTAGAAGAATTTCCAAGTGAAACCAGTCAATGTTAGCCTATGAAGGAAATTCAAGTTACCGGTAAGTACGGTTAAAATTACTTTTCAGGACCAGTACTGGGCTGAAAGATGCAGCACTGAGGTCTCTCCTGATAACAGGTGAGTAAATCGGAATTCGTATTTCGGCTGATTTTAGAGGAATATTTTAAAGTTCCAAAACTCCACACTTAGAAGAATTTCCAAGTGAAACCAGTCAATGTTAGCCTATGGAAGGAAATTCAAGTTACTGGTAAGTACGGTTAAAATTACTTTTCAGGACCAGTACTGGGCTAAAAGATACAGCACTGAGGTCTCTCCTTATAACAGGTGAGTAAATCGGAATTCGTATTTCGGCTGATTTTAGAGGAATATTTTAAAGTTCCAAAACTCCACACTTAGAAGAATTTCCAAGTGAAACCAGTCAATGTTAGCCTATGGAAGGAAATTCAAGTTACTGGTAAGTACGGTTAAAATTACTTTTCAGGACCAGTACTGGGCTAAAAGATACAGCACTGAGGTCTCTCCTTATAACAGGTGAGTAAATCGGAATTCGTATTTCGGATGATTTTAGAAGAATATTTGCACAATGGTGAAGGGAGGGGGCGGGGCCTGAGGTGACATCTGTGCAAACGCGCCCCGTGGCGCGTTTTAAGTTGGGGGATTAAGTCCCCTTGAATCCTGAGGGTCCCTAGGGGCCAACTAGCCCACCAGTAACCTCCAATATGCGCCAGGAGGCTGCGTTGCAGAGACGTGTAGAGAGGCCACACCCCTTTACACCTCTCTGCAACGCAGCTCTGTGGCGCTTTCTGGATGTACCTGTTGGGCTAGTTGGCCCCAGGGACCCTCAGGATTGAAGGGATTTAATTCCCCATCTTAAAACGCGCCACGGGGCCTGTTTGCACACATGTCACCTGAAGCCCCGCCCTCCCTTCACCACTGTGCAAACGCTCCCGTGGCGCGTTTTAAGTTGGGGGATTAAGTCCCCTTGAATCCTGAGGGTCCCCGGAGTCCAACTAGCCCACCATATACCTCCAAAAGCGCCACAGAGCTGCGTTGCAGAGAGGTGTAAGAAGGGGCGTGGCCTCTGTACACCTCTCTGCAAGGCAGCCCCTGGTGCATACTGGAGGTTCCTGGTGGGCTAGTTGGCCCCCAGGGACCCCAGTATTCAAGGGGATTCGTTCCCCCTCTGCAAACGCGCCAGGGGTGCGTTTGCAGAGTGGTGAAGGAAGGGGCGGGGCCTGCGGGCCCGATCGTTTTATTTTTTATTTTTTTATTTTTGTCCCTGAAGGGGGCTGTGTGGCCCCCTTCCTTTTTTCTGTTTTTGGGCCCTGGGGACCCCATCCCCCAGGGCCTTACCCCTTTTTTAAATTACCCAAAAAAAAAACGGGAAGTGGGCCGCGTGGCCCCCTTCCCTTGGCCTGTATTGGCCCCGGGGACCCCATCCCCCGGGGCATGGCCTCTATATTTATTATTTTGAGGGGGGCAGCGTGGCCCCCCTCCTCTGGCCATTTTAATGCCCCGGGGACCCCATCCCCCGGGGCCGGCCTTTCCATTTATTTATTTATTTATTTTTTCTCTTTTTTGGGGAGGGGGGCCGCGTGGCCCCCCTCCCGGGCCACTACTTGCCCCGGGGACCCCATCCCCGGGGCTGGCCCTCTCCGTTGGGGACTGTGGGGGTCCCCAATCCCCCACAGTCCCGCCGGCTCCCCGCGTCCCTTGGGAGCCGGCATTGCTTTTCCACATGGGGAGCTGCTAAGATGCAGCTCCCCATGTGGAAAGCAATGTGCTTTGGATATTGGAAGAGAGAGCAGGTTTCCTGCTCTCTCTTCCAATATCCAAAGCAGTTTGCTATGGCAGGACGGGAGCCGCGAGGCTCCCGTCCTGCCATAGCAAACTACAGTGTCCCGGGGGTAGGCACCCCGGGACACTGCAGGAGCCGGCCCTGGGGGTGGTGGTCCCCAGGGCCATCAAGGGCTCCAGGAGGGGGGCCGCGCGGCCCCCCTCCCATTCAGTACACAGCCCCGGGGAGGTGGTGGTCCCCGGGCTCTGGGGTCCGTAACGGACCCCCATATTAAAATGTTTAGTGCCCCGGCGAGGTGGCGGTCCCGGGCGTGTGGGGGGCTGGAGCCCCCCACACTGGTTTTATTTTTAATAAAAAAAAGCCCCGGGGAGGTGGTGGTCCCCGGGGCTGAGGGAGGGCTCAGAGCCCTCCCGCACCAGTTTTCAAAAAGCCCCGGGGGTGGCGGTCCCCGGGGCTTGGGGCCCTTTGAGGCCCCCACACATTAAATTATCCCCCCACCATGCCCCCGGGACTTGGGCCACCCGGGGGCCAATTAACATCGAAGCGCAAGAGACCGCGCTTCGATTTTTTTTAAGCAGGATTCGCGTACCCTGAGCGCATCCTGCCGATTTTTTTTTTTTTGATTTTTTTTTTTTTTTTGCCCAGGGGGTCCTTGTGGGACCCCCTGAGCAAACCTAGGGGGTCAGGGTGTTTCTACCCTGCCCCCTTTGTGCGCTTTGCGCACTTGTTTGGACAAAATGGCTGCCAACATTTCCTGAATCGGAATGTTGACAGCCAGCTGACAGCCAATTAACATTCAGCTCGTGATCGGGACGGTGCGCGCAGGGTGCGCTGAGGGTACGCGGATCCGACGCGCCCATAGATATATATGTGACTTTACTTGTGAATTTCTCAGGAACTACTGAACGGATTTACACCATTTAAGCAAAAGGCACCAGTCTGAACCAAGGGCTACCTCTTTGCCAAATTTGGTGTAATTCCGTTCAGCAGTTCGGGCTGTAGCTGCAACTAAAGGTTCCTATGGAAAAATGAATGGGGAAAACGCGTTTTGGGACCCCCCTTTTTTCTCGGCCCCCGCTTCACGTATCACCCCGAGACTTTCAGGGTAGGAGCGGAGCGGAGCGCCCCAACAAGTTGGAAACTTTCACGAAGATTCATCAACCGGCGCCAACGTTATTTCAAATATAATGTTGCGGATTTCCTATGGATAATAGGTTGTAACTATAACTATCTACTGGCGACCGCCAGTAGATAATATATATATATATATATATATATATCTCCAAGAAAATCCCAATGTTACGACAGACACACCGACGTAACACACGGGCACAGACTCCGAAAGCTGGTGTGAAAAGAGTGAAAGTTTATTCACACATCAGGAAATGGTCCAACATGACGCGTTTCGGCTGCCAAACATGCAGCCTTGATCACATAGCGCTCATTGAGGACATGTGCAGAATATATGCAGGTGAGGTTGATTGGCTACAGAAGTCTGCTTACTATATCCATTGTAGTGAGTAGGCATTTTACTACATCTAACGCCAACAGTCATGCGTGTGGTTTTACTACAAGAGGGAAAGCATGTGTCAGGTGACATAGCAGGGCATATAGACAACAGGGAAAACAGACTGTGCAGACGCGGGGCGGGGGAGGGGCAGGGTGGGGGGTAGTAAACTCCGGAATACGGCCGCACAGAGGTAAGTAAACAAACAAATAAATAAAACGAATTTCGTTGCGCGCGCTGCATCGCCAAAATATATATATATACATATATATATATATATATATATATATATATATTTTTTTTACACACAAGGGACGCGGCACTCAAGAGTGAAAATTATTCAAATGAGTTTATTTGCACAACTCAACTAACGCGTTTCAGCCCTCTCACGGCTTTGCTCACGGTTAGTGAGTCCTTATTTATTGCACTATTTAAACCCAGCTGGCCTCAATGTGGCATTCTGGGACATGTAGTGCATTACATTCAACAATACATTATTTACAGAAAGGAAATATAACTGTTATTGTTGTTTTCAATGGAGGCGAGTTAGTTCTTAGAGGCATACTTATATTATCTCATGATATAGTATCATGCGACATTACAATTATTGCAAATTTAACACACATCATTGATTTTTATGATGTTTTAACAAGATGACTTGAATTTCCGAGTTTAGTACTCAACATTTGTTTTTTAGACACATTTTATACTAGACACATATTTTACTGTGTTTTTAATAGGATCTAGTATCCTGTAGTTTTTTACCGAGCATTGATATTTTGGCATTTTAAAGATAGTTACAATAATGTTCTATGTATTTTATTTGATGTTCATTCCAAATGTGTATTAAGCTCTTCGTCATTGTTCATCCCCCTAGGGGTCTTTGTTTTGAGTCTGACAATATAACGTGATTCCATCTGACGTAGTTTTTTTATTCTGTTTCCACCACGTTCATCCAGTGTGATTGCCTTAATGCCATAGTAGCACATCACTCTCCAATCTCCTTTTTGGCATAATATCATATGCTTGGCAGTTGCATATGAGAGATCTTTGTTCTTCACTGCTCTGATGTGCTCCAGAATGCGCTTCCGCAAGGTGCAGATCGTGCTGCCGATGTATTTACTACCACAGTTACATTCAATGATGTATATCACATATTGTGAGGTGCACGTGATTTTTTGGTTTAGGATGATCGTATTTCCATTAGGTTCCACAATGTTTTTTTTTGTTTTTACCAATCTTACATGCCTTGCATGAATTGCATTTTGTAAAGCCATTTTGTTGTTCCATTAGCCAGTTGGTGTCTAATCGCTGTTTGAAATGGCTTTTTGTTAGCATGACCTTTAGAGATTTTGTTTTTCTGTAGGTCACAGTTGGTTTTGATCCAATAAGTTGTCCTATATCAGGATCTTTTTCAATTAAGTGCCAATGTTTTTTGATCTTTCCCATGATCTTTCCACTTTCTTTACTATATGTAGTTATGAAACGTGGCGCTTGTTGTTTTTCACAATTTTCCGGTTTTTTCTTTGGTATCAATGTGTCATCTCTCGTTTTTTGATCAATTCTTCTTTTGCTTTTTTTCAGTGTTGATTCTTTATATCCCCTTGCTTTTAGCCTTTCCATGGTTTCTTTGATTTTTTCTTCAGCATCCTCTGGTTTGGAACAGTTCCGCTTCATTCGCATGAATTCTCCATACGGTATATTTTCAATTAATGATTTTGGATGGAAACTTGTCCCATGTAATATACTGTTGGTGGCCGTTTCATTTCTGTAGAGTGTGGAGTGTATCTCGTCATCCTTAATATATATTAGGGTGTCAAGAAAGGCAATCTTCGTTTTGTTTGTATTGCATGTAAAAGATAGACCAATTTGGTTGTTTTTCAGTTTTTGAAAATATCTTTGAAAATCTTGTTCTGTCCCGTTCCATATTAGGAATAAATCGTCTATGAAACGGACCCATAGTATTATTTTGTCTAGATCTTCTTGATTCTCCACATCCCACGCCACCAATTTCTCCCACCACCCTATTGTGATATTGGCATAGTTTGGAGAAAAAGAAATGCCCATGGCAGTTCCGCAACGCTGTTTAAAAAGTTCTTTATTAAAATAGAAGATATTGTTAGTGAGACACAGTTCGATCATGGTAAGTAGCATTTGGGTATAGTTTCATCTCCGATATTTTTCACTGTCGTAAAAAATATCTGCATGCATTTAGGCCTATCTCATGTCGGATCGAAGTGTATAGCGATACCACATCTATTGTTATTAACAGGAGGAGTTCACTACTCCACGTGATGCCTGTGAGTATCCTTAAAAAATCACCCGTATCTCTGATGTAAGAGCTCATGCTTTGCGCAATTGGTGCTAGAAATTGGTCTACATACTCAGAGAGGTTCTCATATAGAGAATCACATGAGGATACGATTGGCCTTCCTGGTGGGTGGTGGAGCGTCTTGTGAATCTTCGGCAAGAAGTATATCGTCGGGATAACTGGGAAGTCTTTTGTCAGAAAGTTTAGCTCATCATCATTGATCAAATTCTCATTATGCCATTTTTTTAGATTAATATTCAGTTCCATTATCATTTTGTTGATCGGATTATTTGGCATTTTGCAATAGTTTGTAGTATCTTCTAGTTGTCTATATGCCTCTTGCAGGTAATCCTTTATATCCATGAGCACAATATTTCCCCCTTTGTCGGCGGGTTTTATTATGAGCTCCTTGTTTTCCATTAGTTTTCCAATTGCTTCCCGTTCTTTCTTACTTAGATTCTCTTTTTGATTTTCATTTCTAGTATTTGTTATTTTTTCTAGCTCCTCTATTATTGCCTCACTGAATTGATCAATTCTGTTTCCAGGAGGTAGAACAGGGCAGTATTTCGATTTCTTTTTTAGTCCGCTCCC
The DNA here is from genome assembly GCA_963921515.1 of Calotriton arnoldi. NCBI lineage: Eukaryota > Metazoa > Chordata > Amphibia > Caudata > Salamandridae > Calotriton > Calotriton arnoldi. The sequence continues at coordinate 944,852 of CAWUFW010003840.1, forward strand.
ACTCTTTGATTTGTTTCAATTTCAAGATGTTCAAGGACTTGTTCCTCCGACATTTCGTCCTCATTTAAATTGTACAGTAGGTCAAACATGTTTTTCAAATCCTGTGCTTGGTCAATACTGATCATTGGTTCAGTACTAGATGTTGAAGTTTGTCCTTGCAACTCAAGAGGTTTATTTTTATGTTTATTCGCATGTATTTTAGCTAATTTTAATTTTCGAACATATTTGTATAAGTCAATTCTTACTTCTGTGTAGTTGAAGTGACTCTCCGGGCAGAAAGATAGCCCTTTGTTCAATGCTGTCTTTTCGTCCAATGATAGTATATGCTTTGAAAGATTCACAATGAGATTGTTATCTATTTGCGACTGCGCAATGGGTAGTGCCTTTTTGCGTTTTGCCCGTCTGGTTTTTCTAGTGCTTGTGAGACAGTTTCCCCTCTTCCTCGGCCTCTGTTTGTATTTCTGCCGCGCCCTCTTCCTCGTGCCATGGTTTGGTCCATGTGCATTAGGCGCATTTCTTCTAAAAAGTTGACTTTTGGGGTGCTTCCTGTCCCACTCGACATCTCTGGTTCACTTAGATCAGACTCACTTGCGCTTGTACTATTTGATGTTGTCTTAGACATTTGTAGTGGATAATTCCTTTTCAGTGTGTCAAAACGCTTTGCAAAGGTCAATATTCTGCCGTGTTTGTAATCCTGTTCGTCTCTCTTGAATTTGCGTTTCTTACGTTCCTGAATTTCGATCTCATATTTCTCCAATCTTACATCCATCTCCTTTCGTAATTTTGCTATTGCTTCCTGGTCAGTATGGCTTAGTACTTTTACTTCCATTTCTTCCAATTGCTTAGTTATCTCTATTACATCCATCTTTGCGTGTTTTATTAATATGCGCATCATATTCAGAGAGCATTGTGTATTGTTATCCGCCCATTCCTCTAATAATTCAGTTTTCGTATCTGGGTGAGTGGGCATGGTGAAAATGCATAGTCCCCTTCGAATTCGTTTTGACTTCAATGTAGTTTTCCAGAGCTAAAATTTCCCAGCTTTTATTTGTTTCCTTTTTATACAATTTTTCCATTTGGTTGAACTGCTGTTTTATCGTCAAATCTGCCGCATTGACATTGCTTGTTTCATTTACGTAAATATCCTCTGCGTCTGTGCTCGCTTGAAATAATGTTGCCGCTGTTGTTATTCGTTTTCCTTTACGGGCCTCCATTGTAACAATACAGTGATTCTCACTTTGAGTTTGTGCTGCGATGTTAACCAAACAAATTGCCACAATTCACAGATTTCTCTTCACTCCCGCCCGCTTGTTTGAGAAAGACCGGCCGTATTGTATACGTGCCCGGTACCCTCAATCTCAAACATGCAATGGCCGCTTCGAGTTAAACGCTTGCTGCCTTCGACGAATGTCACTCACCTATAGGGAGATTCTCGTATGGGCGGCGTCCTCCGACCCCGTCCGGCATCGCTCAACCTTTCAGATGAGTTTCTTTCTCGGTCAATCCAATCGCGTTTCCTCGGGCGCTACTGAATACTTGCATATATCCACAATGTGATCCCTTTGATCAGTGCGCTCTTGCAGCGGGTGCTCAGCGTGGGGGCCGTATCCTGGCCCCTGATTCAATTTTACACACAAGGGACGCAGCACTCAGGAGTGAAGATTATTCAAATGAGTTTATTTGCACAACTCAACCAACGCGTTTCAGCCCTCTCACGGCTTTGCTCACGGTTAGTGAGTCCTTCCTTTATTGCACTATTTAAACCCAGCTGGCCTCAATGTGGTATTCTGGGACATGTAGTGCGTTACATTCAACAATACATTATTTACAGAAAGGAAATATAACTGTTATTGTTGTTTTCAATGGAGGCGAGTTAGTTCTTAGAGGCATACTTATATTAGCTCATGATATAGTATCCTGCGACATTACAATTATTGCCAATTTAACACACATCATTGATTTTTATGATGTTTTAACAAGATGACTAAAAACGGAACGCTTGAGCCAATCAAACACTCACCCCCAGTCAACTGATCTGGGTTTAATCCATCATCATTCTTTAGCTCACTCCACCACTCCAGTTGCAAAGTGAGCAAGGGACGGCGGGGGTATGCCCAGACGTGGGTCCCTTGCTCACTTTGCCACTGGATTCAAGCAAGCCTGGCTGATGACGGCTGGAATGCCAGAAACCGGTCCTAGGATGCTTGTTTCCGGTCCAGGGAAGACATGGCTTGGCAGTTCGGGCTGGACTGTTCCCATGAGGCACAGGGTCAGACTGATTTGCATATGGCCATGTCTGAACTGGGGTGGTGGAGTGAGCTAAAGAATGATGATGGATTAAACCCAGATCAGTTGACTGGGGGTGAGTGTTTGATTGGCTAAACGTTCCGTCCATCATCCCCTTTTGTATCGCTTTGTTCGCCCTAAGTTGGCGGGGGTATGCCCAGACGTGGGTCCCTTGCTCACTTTGCCACTGGATTCAAGCAAGCCTGGCTGATGACGGCTGGAATGCCAGAAACCGGTCCTAGGATGCTTGTTTCCGGTCCAGGGAAGACATGGCTTGGCAGTTCGGGCTGGACTGTTCCCATGAGGCACAGGGTCAGACTGATTTGCATATGGCCATGTCTGAACTGGGGTGGTGGAGTGAGCTAAAGAATGATGATGGATTAAACCCAGATCAGTTGACTGGGGGTGAGTGTTTGATTGGCTCAAACGTTCCGTCCATCATCCCCTTTTGTATCGCTTTGTTCGCCCTAAGTTGGCGGGGGTATGCCCAGACGTGGGTCCCTTGCTCACTTTGCCACTGGATTCAAGCAAGCCTGGCTGATGACGGCTGGAATGCCAGAAACCGGTCCTAGGATGCTTGTTTCCGGTCCAGGGAAGACATGGCTTGGCAGTTCGGGCTGGACTGTTCCCATGAGGCACAGGGTCAGACTGATTTGCATATGGCCATGTCTGAACTGGGGTGGTGGAGTGAGCTAAAGAATGATGATGGATTAAACCCAGATCAGTTGACTGGGGGTGAGTGTTTGATTGGCTCAAACGTTCCGTCCATCATCCCCTTTTGTATCAATTTCAATATGGGCAGATTCAAGAAATCAACTTGTTCTCAGAGACAAAAAAAATGGCACAGCCGTATGTATCAAATATGATGCAATTCTGCTTATGTGATGTTCATATGATGCAAAGCTGCTGGGTGGGCCTTAAACACCAGTTTACTGCAATAACAGGGCACTAAATAGGGAATAATGGTAGGGTGGTGTGCCATTAGCTGGATGATCGTAAACCACCCACAAGGTGGTGTGTAAGCGGTTAGGGATGAGAGCAAAGAGGTGGAAAGCAGTGAGCAAGGGAGAACTCAGAACATTTGATATGCAGAGGTTTTATCAGTGCATGCGATTGGCCAACTTATAGTCATTTTTAGTTAGGAAAGGTATAACAAGACAAAACACTTGTATTCAGAAGTATTAGGGTCTGATTCACAAAGGTAAACTTACACTTTATTACTTAACATATGGGTAGAGATGGAAACTAGACACATCAAATTACACTTCAATGTAAGTTTAAGTTTTTGCGGCATTCACAAAGGAATTTAACAGGTAGTATGTTTACGACTGCCGATCTTTTTATGTGTGGAGATTCCGCACTCCTAAAGATACTATTCTAAAATTCCATTGTGAATTCCCCAAAAACATAAACTTACACCAAAGTGTGTACACTTTGTGGATCAAAATCGATACGTCAATAGTTAAAACAACAGATGTAAGCATCAGGCCATATTAGAATGTTTAAAATAATGTTTAAAAAATCAGGAACCCCACAAAAATGTATTTCAACAAACACACAGTGTAGGCCAAGAAATAAACAGTCTAAAAGTGCCTAGTTAGATCAAACTTAGTTCTCATCATCCACCTCTGCTATGAGAGGAAAAGCTATCATGTTGTCAGAGTACAGATTGGAATACCACTAACCTGAGATCCTCAGTACAGCAGGGGCGATGTATGAAGATATGTAACCCTTTCCCCTTTTCTGGTATCCCCTGAGAGTACCTCAATATACCACTCCAGTAGAACACCAGTCAGGGGAAAGGGAAAAAAGGGACAAAGGAAAACAAAAATCAAAAGAAGATGCAGCAGTGTCGCCTACCCGTCAGGCAGGCTTTCCTGGGAGATGGAGCAGCCACACTAGTCTCTCAAAATAACGATGGATTAAACCCAGATCTGTGACTGGGGGTGAATGTTTGCCAATGTGCAGCATTCCGTCCATCATCTTGTGTGTTTTGCATTTCGCCCTAAGTGGGAAGGGTATGCCCAGACGTGGGTCCCGTGCTCACTACGCCACTGGAGTCAAGCTATCCTGGCTGATGAAGGCTGATAGCCTGAAACCGGTCCTAGGATGCTTGATTCCGGTCCAGGGAAGACATGGCTTGGCAGTTCGGTCTGGACTGTTCCCATGAGGCACAAGGTCAAGACTGATTTGCATATGGCTATGTCTGAACTGGGGTGGCGTGGTGTAGCAAAATAACGATGGATTAAACCGAGATCTGTGACTGGGGGTGAATGTTTGCCAATGTGCAGCATTCCGTCCATCATCTTGTGTGTTTTGCATTTCGCCCTAAGTGGGAAGGGTATGCCCAGACGTGGGTCCCGTGCTCACTACGCCACTGGAGTCAAGCTATCCTGGCTGATGAAGGCTGATAGCCTGAAACCGGTCCTAGGATGCTTGATTCCGGTCCAGGAAGACATGGCTTGGCAGTTCGGTCTGGACTGTTCCCATGAGGCACAGGGTCAAGACTGATTTGCATATGGCTATGTCTGAACTGGGGTGGCGTGGTGAAGCAAAAATAACGATGGATTAAACCCAGATCTGTGACTGGGGGTGAATGTTTGCCAATGTGCAGCATTCCGTTCATCATCTTGTGTGTTTTGCATTTCGCCCTAAGTGGGAAGGGTATGCCCAGACGTGGGTCCCGTGCTCACTACGCCACTGGAGTCAAGCTATCCTGGCTGATGAAGGCTGATAGCCTGAAACCGGTCCTAGGATGCTTGATTCCGGTCCAGGGAAGACATGGCTTGGCAGTTCGGTCTGGACTGTTCCCATGAGGCACAGGGTCAAGACTGATTTGCATATGGCTATGTCTGAACTGGGGTGGCGTGGTGATGCAAAATAACGATGGATTAAACCCAGATCTGTGACTGGGGGTGAATGTTTGCCAATGTGCCGCATTCCGTCCATCATCTTGTGTGTTTTACACTAGTCTCTCTACCCAGATTGCTAGACTCGAGGGACCTGCAGTAAACGAGAGAGAGAGAGAGAGTAATACTAATGTGCCAAACAAACAATAAATCAGTCTACTGTATAATGACTGTGCAAGCACTTACGTTCTACACTGCCAGATTCATGCTATAAATATATATCCACCAGGACTTCTGAAACATGACCCTCCTGTGTCTTCTTTAGAAAAGAATTGGTTATTTGGCTTACAGCAGCATAGTCTACATACAAGCATGTGTACCAATGAGAGTTGAGTCTTGTAAATGTAAATTAAACATAGGAATGTACTTATCCTGAATTCTCCTTCAATGTTCCTTCAGAATTAACTAACGCTCCTGCTCTAGTACTGGCAAAACATAAAGGAATCAACTCCTTCCATAAATATAGTCATGTACTTCTCCATGTGCCCCTGCGCAGAAACGAAGTACTCAGCAGAAGGATTAATTTGGTACTCGTTGCCTTGAGCCCATATCCTTCAAGGGCTTATGTAATCCTTCCTCGTCGCGCTCCAGCGCGGGAAGTAAAACAAGGGGAACGCTTCCTCCAGCGTTAACCTCCAGGTTGCCAAAATGTAAACTAAAAGTATTATTTCTTGTCGCGCTACAGCGAGAGATGAAGAATCACGGCGACGCTCGCCCGAGCGTTCCAGCCTGTAATTAGCTATCTCACAACAATGTTTCCTCTCTTCATCGCGCACCCGCGCTGAACGAAGAGACGTGAAAATAAAGGCTTCTCTCTGATGGTGTTAATCTCTGAGGAAAAGGCAAACAACGCAGTAGTTATCCGTACTCCAACTCGAAATTGTCAAGCACTGGACAATTCGCAGTTGGTGATTTTTAAACCTCGGCAACCGGATACTCATCTGTGCCCCTCCTCCTTTAGGCATTCTGGTTATTGGAGTTCTCTCATTCACTCGTAACCACTTTCATGCCTTGCATCGTATATTCCTGCCCTGGCGGCCAGACAGAGTCATGACAGAACCCCCTCTCAAGGACCGACGTCCCGATGGGCTACCTGGCTTTGTGGGTTTCTGAAGGTGAAAACGTCTAAGGAGCCCCGGGCACCTAAGGTTAAGTCTGGGTTCCCATTTTCTATCTTCAGGCCCATATCCTTTCCAATCTACCAAATAGTACACCTGCCCTCTAACTAGTTTGGAATCCAAGATGCGTTTAACCTCGTATTCCTCCTCCCCTTCTATTTCTATGGGTGGAGGCCGTGCTGCTAACCTAGTTTGAGCAGGACAAGGACGCAATAATGAGACATGAAAAACGGGATGAATGTGCCAAGAGGCAGGTAGATCAGGTTTTATGGCTATGGGGTTAATGATTCTATTTACAAGATAGGGACCAATGAATTTAGGTGTTAGTCGGGTATTCCCTTTCATCCTTAAATGTTTTGTGTTAAGCCAGACCTTGTCCCCCACCTGGTATGCAGGTTCGGCCGAGCGTCTTTTGTCAGCCTGGTGTTTGTCTGACAGCTGGGCCTTACCCAAATGAGTTTTTGCATCTTGCATCACCTGTCTAAGATGGGAATGGTGTTCATGTATAGTAGGATGTTTGGACTTTATGGGCCATTCAAAGGGTAACATGTTGGGGTGGTGTCCATTTAAACAAAAGAAAGGGGAGCACCCTAGAGTGGAATGTTCAGCATTATTGTAAGCGAATTCAGCCATCCATAACAACTTGCTCCACTCTTCCTCATGCTGCAGCGTAAAACATCTCAGGTACTGCTCAAGGATTTGATTGAGTCTTTCTGTTTTACCGTCTGTTTGAGGATGGTAGCTTGTCGAGAGACGAGCATCCACTTTCACTGCTTCACACAGGGCCTTCCAAAACCTTGAGGTGAATTGTGAGCCTCTATCAGTGATAAGGACCACAGGTATTCCATGAGCACGTACAATGTGTTGCAGAAAAGTCTGTGCCAATTCCAAGGATGTTGGCAATCTCCTCATAGAGATAAAGTGATCCATCTTGGTTAGGTGGTCAATGACTACCAATATGGTAGTATTATTGTGACTGGAAGGCATCTCCACAATGAAGTCCATCGAGACGGTGTGCCAAGGCACTGGTGGTATGGGTATTGGTCGCAACAATCCACTTGGTCGTTGGTGTAGGGCCTTGCTCTGAGCACAGATGGCGCATTCCGACACATATTGGATGATATCAGCATGTAAAGTAGGCCACCAAAAATGCCTCTTCGTAGTTTGGATGGTCTTACCTATTCCCAAGTGACCTCCCAATGTAGAATCATGTGTCCACTGTGTTATGCCTTGCCTTACAGTTCACCAGTCCATCTGCTGCTCAGCCACTGTGAGTGTTTGGAGTAGAATGTTGGGAATGCAGTGATGCGTGGAATGTTGGGTGTCTGACTGAGTGAGGTATGACAGTTACAGAAGGGCTGAGCAGCAGGCAGGCTGCTCCTGGTGGGGCTGCTGTGGCATAGGACCAAGGGCTGACTACTGGGCTAACCTACATCATTACTACCTGTTTATCCGGTCTATCTAGCTGATGTGCCTACCTACCATCTTGCTGTACAACTGGAATAAAGGTACTTGAGAACTTACTTGGCTACGAGCGTCTACTTTCTACCACAGACCACAACATATTTTGGCGACGAGTGAGAGTTGGAGACGTACCTACATGATGAGAAGAAGCCACAGGTCTAACTTGCCCAGACAGCATGGAACCAACGCAACTTTAAGCAGAGTAAAAGCAACTTATGAAGAGACTCAAGAGGTTCCATCGCAATTCAAGATGTCACTAGCAACTAAAGAAACAAGTACAGCACTCACAGCATTCACCGCAGCCCCACCAGTGTCCTACACAGCGGACAGCCCCAACAACAGCGTGCTGTACCGTGTGGTTGTGTGTACTACCTCAAGTCCTGCGCATCCATGGAAAGTCTACTACTTGGGAATGCCCTTCAACATATCTACATGCTACTTGGGTGCAGCATACGCAAAGATTTACTTGGACAGCCGACCTGAGATAATTATCTCTACTGCAAGTTGTGAGCGCTACTTTGGAGGTGCCTGATGGATGTATTCATGTGCCGTGTGTTCCTACGACATGTGCATAGATCGCTGCTCATGATCTTGCACAATCGACATGCGGTCAGCCGTGGATGTTTTCAGCTATGTATCTTCACAGAAAGGGGAGCTTTGTTCATGGCTCATTGACTCCTTTCGTCTGCCTATTACAGGATATAGGCGTTACTTGAGAGGTGCCTGCATGATTTTTTTTTTTCAACATGTCTACTACACGATACGCACAGCGACGCTCACAGAAACGGTCGCATCCATTCACGGAGCACAAGATCTGCTTTGAACATTTTGTACGTTGGTACGCTGTAGTTGACAGCGTGTGGAGGCCGCCCTCGCAAAGATCCTGTTGCCGGCCATCCACGTTACTTGTTCTTAATTGGACTTGTGAGGGTAAGTCAACATTTGGCAGTTCAACGGCCGGTGTCAAATTAGAAAATTCATGCCCTCGAGCCAAGCTATGCGCGCGCCTACCTGTCCACTCTAATCGTCGCGTGCAGTCTCTTCAGAGTCCTGACATCCTTCTTGGAACCTCCGCCTTGTACAACTCGTCACGTTCAGCTTTGGGGAACTCTGTGACGTCGGTGCACTGGCAACCTTTAATCTACACTTGGCAGCACGCATTGACCGCAAGCCACCCGGCGCGGCGTCAGTGCAGCGTGCCGCCATTTTGTTGATTGGCGTTTTTCACATTGGATTTTGTCTTCTCTGCCAACCACGTTGCGTGTCCTAGTTTCCTCAGCGGAGACACTGGTTTTTCTCCGGCACTCGTGGTCTGTTACCTCACTTCAACTCAATGCAGGTACTTTCTGTTTTATACCATGTCGGAGCGCTGGTGACACTGTCCATAATTTTTTCTTTGCCGTGTCGTCTTTGCTTAAGGACTTGTTTTGCCAGTTATGACTCACGCATGCGCATGTTGGTTCTTGCTCTTCGATTGGGTACACGACGTACCCACTCTCCATGCAGTTTGCCATGTATGACAAGCGGTTGTTCAAGAGGACTTCTGGGATTTCACTTTGTTTTACGTTCTTACTTGTTGGCTTGCTATAACATGCAGGGTGGTTTGGGGGCAATTGTAAGTATGTACTTTTTGTCTTTTTGAAGATGTTACGGTGGGTATGTTCCACAGCTTTCGTTTCTTGTTCGCAGTACTTACAATTTACTATTGTGGTGTTTTGTTTTTCTGTTTACAGTGTTTCAGCTCCCACATGTTATTCTCCCTTACGTAAGGGACATTTTGGGATGGTTTCAATGAGTAGTTGTACTACGTTCTTCCTTACATTAGGATAGTTATGGGTTTAGGTACATTCCCTTTTCCCATAAAGCGTTACACGCGGCCCTACACAGGGGTGGAACCCTTACACGGGGTATGTTCTCCCTTACATGAGGGATGGTCATGGTTTGGGTACTAGTCCCTTTCCATAGTGCGCAACACGCAGCCCCTACACAAGGGTGGGTTCACCCTTACACGGGGTATGTTCTCCCTTACATGAGGGATGGTCATGGTTTGGGTACTAGTCCCTTTCCATAGTGCGCAACACGCAGCCCCTACACAAGGGTGGGTTCACCCTTACACGGGGTATGTTCTCCCTTACATGAGGGATGGTCATGGTTCGGGAACGAGCCCCTTTCCATAGTGCGCTACACGCAGCCCCTACTCAGGGGTGGGTACATGGGTACTGTTCCCATTTACAGTTGGTTGTTTTGGTAACCCTCACATGGGGTGTGTTTATTGGGTACGTTCCAATCAACATTAGAGTTAAACTTCACACAGGGTTGGTCAATGGGTCCTTTCCCATCTCTCTACGTCACGTCCAATTCCTATACAGGGTTGGTTTGTTTGGGTTGGGTCCTATCTACATTTATACAACGGTCATCCATACACAGGATGTGCTTCCATGGGTGTTGGACCCATATACAGTGGCGGGGTGTTTACCCTTTGCCTTACGCAATGACATATTTAGTGGCGGGGTGTTTACCTTTTGCCTTACGCAACAACTTTTTCTCAGTTTATCTTTTGGGAGAGGATGGGTTTTCTGTACTCAATTTTTCAGTTGTTGTATTTTATCCATTCTTTCTGCTTTGAATGGCTCATACCCTCCCGTGATGTTCTCTTAATTGCACATCCCCGGGTTTTGAACCGTTCCTTACATTTGTAATTTTGCAACCTTTGCAAAATTAGTAATCTGTGCATTATGCAACAGAATGTTTTATAGTTTGGGACTAGTGTCGCGGGGTTTGTTCACCCATTGCTATACCCCACTAATTGTCTCATTTTTGCCTTCTTTAGGGAGGATAGGTTATATTGCACTCTGTATTGTATTATTTCTTTCTTCCTTTTATGCATCCCTGAGTTCTGAATTATTTCTTGCAAATGTAATTTTAATAGTGTATAGTTTTCTCTTTTTGCACTGTTGTCTCTCTCAGGTACCAATGTCACTTTCGTTTTTCATTTTTAAAGGAGGGGGATATGTTATGCCTTGCCTTACAGTTCACCAGTCCATCTGCTGCTCAGCCACTGTGAGTGTTTGGAGTAGAATGTTGGGAATGCAGTGATGCGTGGAATGTTGGGTGTCTGACTGAGTGAGGTATGACAGTTACAGAAGGAGCTGAGCAGCAGGCAGGCTGCTCCTGGTGGGGCTGCTGTGGCATAGGACCAAGGGCTGACTACTGGGCTAACCTACATCATTACTACCTGTTTATCCGGTCTATCTAGCTGATGTGCCTACCTACCATCTTGCTGTACAACTGGAATAAAGGTACTTGAGAACTTACTTGGCTACGAGCGTCTACTTTCTACCACAGACCACAACACACTGTAAGGCCTGTATTTGTAGTGATCCTTCGGGTAGGTATAATCTGTTATCGTGGTACAGTAAGTCATTGACCGCCATGCAATGTTCAGAATCGTTATCCAACCATTCCTGTTGATACACATCCGGCGTCTTCTTCCTTACTTCTTCCAGGAAGTCTCTCGTAGTCACCAAGGCGCTAACTGATTCAGGAAAGGCTGCCTTTTGTAGGATTACGGGTGGTTCCTCCGAAGGCTCTATGTTGTCTTCCCGCCCTTGATTTGGCCTGGATAAGGCATCCGCCTTCCCGTTTTGTGGTCCAGGTCTATACTTAATGATAAAGTCATAGTCTGAAAAGAAAAGAGACCAGCGAAGCTGTCGTGGGGTCAATACTCTTGCTGTCTTTAAGAATAGTAGATTCCGATGATCCTCAGATATCTATGGTATGTTGAGCCCCTAACAAGTAGTGTCTCCACTCCTCACATGCTCTATTTATGGCCAGGAGTTCTTTATCCATTATACTGTAATTAACCTCGCAGGGGGTTAGTTTTTTGGAGAAGTAAGCTACAGGATGTAGCTGTCCGGTGTTTGGATGTCTCTGGGATAAGACTCCTCCTATCGCGTATTGAGATTCGTCTGTCTCTACCACGAAAGGCACAGTAACATCCGGATGTCTCAGCACAGGAGCCTGCGTGAAGTGATCCTTTAACGTCTGAAATGCATGATTAGCAGCATCGTTCCATTCAAAACGAACTCCCTTGCGTAGCAGATGTGTTATGGGTTGGATGATCTTGGAAAAATCTTTTATGAAGCGGCGGTAGAAGTTGGCAAAGCCCAGAAAACTTTGTAATGCCTTTACGTTTGAAGGATCTTCCCATTGTGTGATCGCTTGGATCTTCTTGTTGTCCATACATAATCCCCCTGGACCAATGATGTATCCCAGGAACTCTACTTCTGGAACATGGAAGAGGCACTTCTCCAATTTGGCAAAGAGTGTATACTGCTGTAGGCGTTCCAACACTGCTTTCACATGAGAAACGTTTTCTTCCATGGTAGTGGAGTAAATAAGAATGTCGTCGATGTAGACGATTCATTAAACATCCAACAATCCTCCTAATACTTCATCCATAAAGAATTGGAATGCGGCCGGCGCATTGCATAATCCAAAGGGCATCACCTGGTACTCATACAGTCCGAAATTTGTCCGAAAACCTGTCTTCCATTCGTCGCCTTTCTGTACCCGCACCAGGTGATATGCTCCCCGAAGATCCAATTTCGTGAACACCTTGGCCCCCTTCAACTGATCCAACAATACAGGAATTAACAGTGTCGGGTATCGGTTCTTGATGGTTACTCTATTGATCGCTCTGAAGTCGCTGCAGGCTCTCAGTCCACCCTCCTTCTTCGGTATGAAAAATGAAGGAGAGGAAGCAGGAGACGAAGAAGGGCGTATGAAGCCAGAAGCCAACATCTTCTCGAGGGATTGCTGTAGATACGAAGTCTCGGGCTCGGTGAGAGCGTAAATCCGGCTGCACGGAATGGCTGCTCCTGGCACCAAGTCGATTTTGCAGTCATAGACCCGATGAGGAGGTAACCTTCCCGCTTCTTGTTCACTGAACACCGCTTGGTATTGTTCGTACTCGGTGGGCAAGGTAGTAACACAACACAGTGTCTTGTCGTTGCATCCACTGGCGAGAAGACCGTCAGGCGTTTCCATTGTATCGCGCTGGAGTAAACTCTCTTTAGTGCAGTGCTCCTTGCAATATGCAGAGTCCATTGAGACCGTTCTGGCCCCCCACTTTACTGACGGATCATGATAAGTCAACCATGGCATACCTAATATACGTTTAAAGTGAGGGGCGTCAATCAAATCAAAATGTATGTTCTCGTAATGGTCCTCCCCCATCTGCATTTGTATTTTCTGTGTATGGTATCTTACAGGTCCAGAAGTCAACGCTGTACCATCTACCACCTTGACTGGTTCCGGAACCTCCTTCAGGATACAAGGAACCCCTATTTCCTAGGCGTAGGCTTAGTCCATGAAATGTCCCATTGCACCTGAGTCCAACAAAGCCTGGATGACCACTTGCTTCTTATTGTGCAATCACAAGGTGACACATATATTCATATGAGCTACGGAGGATTGAACTGTATTTGCAACGGCTAGAGAGACCTCTATTTTCTTCCGCCTCAAACAAGGGATCTCCATCATGCTTGAGTTCTTCAGTTTTCCGACGGCGTGTAGGGAGCATCCACCACCGGTACTCTTTTTTGCCCCGTAGTGGTCCTGTCGCCCAGCTTGCCCTTAGCCTTACATTCCTTGATGAAGTGACCAGCCTTTCCGCAATACAAGCATAGTTTTAGTTTATGCCGTTTATCTCGTTCTTCAGGTGAGAGTGGTCCCCTTATTCCGTTAACCTGCATAGGTTCTATTCCATCAGAGGGGGGAAAACGTTCTTCCGGTGCCGGTTTGGAGCGAGGCACGAAGTATTTGACCTCGGTTCTTGTCCTATCTCCTTTACGTTCTTGGAGACGATGATCCAACTGTACAGTGAGGTCTATCAATTCATCACAATTCTGCGGCAGATGCATGACTTGAGCTAACACGTCCTTTAATTCTCCTCTTAATCCTTGGTAAAACAATGAAGTTCTTTTCTCCATAGGCCACTCCGTTTCTGTAAGGAGCCTGTTGAATGTCGTGATATAGGAGATCAAGTCTTGTGATCCTTGCTTTAAAGAGATCAGCTCTATATCCAGTGATAGTAAGTGTGCCTTTCTATTGAATAGTTTTCTCATTTCTTTGCAAAATTCTGAGAAGTTGTACAACACCGGATCATCCCTTTCAATAAGTGGTATGGTCCAACTGGCAGCGTTACCCCCAAGATACGACATCATAAAAGCAGTTTTTGCTTGATCCGTAGAGAGCACTGTGGATTTACACATGAAGTGTAGTCTACACTGACTAAGAAATATTCCGAATTTCTTGGGGTACCCGAAGAACCTTTCAGGAGGAGCTAGTGGTAGTTGTGGTGGTTGAATCACCTGAATGGAAGTTGGACTTGCCTGGGATGCATTGGAAAAATAAGTCTGCGAGTGCCCTGTCCCCGTAACCCCACCTCCTTTAGCCTGGCCTAAGAGACTAGTATCATCCTCGTGTACGTGTAGGGGAGGAGGTAACGTCCAATCCCTTATATAGGACCCCCTTCTATTAGATGCAGGACCCTTGCGGGAGATTCACGCTATCTCTCTTCTTACTGTTCCCATCTCGTTTTTTAGTTCTAAATTCTCACTGCGAAAGGCATCAACCTCCATCCTCAAGGTAGTCAGGATTTCCAAAACCATGGTGAGGATGGTGTTGGTATCCATCGCCCAGGCTGTAGGTATACGTGGGCTTGACAATCTATCAGAGTACAGATTGGAATACCACTAACCTGAGATGCTCGGTACAGCAGGGGCGATGTATGAAGATATGTAACCCTTTCCCTTTTCTGGTATCCCCTGAGAGTACCTCAATATACCACTCCAGTAGAACACCAGTCAGGGGAAAGGGAAAAAAGGGACAAAGGAAAACAAAACTCAAAAGAAGATGCAGCAGTGTCGCCTACCCGTCAGGCGGGCTTTCCTGGGAGAAGGAGCAGCCACACTAGTCTCTCTACCCAGATTGCTAGACTCGAGGGACCTGCAGTAAACGAGAGAGAGAGAGAGAGAGAGTAATACTAATGTGTCAAACAAACAATAAATCAGTCTACTGTATAATGACTGTGCAAGCACTTACGTTCTACACTGCCGCATTCATGCCATAAATATATATCTACCAGGACTTCCGAAACATGACCCTCCTGTGTCTTCTTTAGAAAAGAATTGGTTAATTGGCTTACAGCAGCATAGTCTACATACACGCATGTGTACCAACGAGAGTTGGGTCTTGTAAATGTAAATTAAACATAGGAATGTACTTATCCTGAATGTCTCCTTCAGTGTTCCTTCAGAATTAACTAACGCTCCTGCGCTAGTACTGGCAAAACATAAAGGAATCAACTCCTTCCATAAATATAGTCATGTACTTCTCCATGCGCCCCTGCGCAGAAACGAAGTACTCAGAAGAAGGATCAATCTGGTACTCGTTGCCTTGAGCCCGTATCCTTCAAGGGCTTATGTAATCCTTCCTCGTTGCGCTCCAGCACAGGAAGTAAAACACGGGGAACGCTTCCTCCAGCGTTAACCTCCACGTTGCCAAAATGTAAACTAAAAGTATTATTTCTTGTCGCGCTACAGCGCGAGATGAAGAATCACGGCTGCGCTCGCCCGAGCGTTCCAGCCTGTACTTAGCTATCTCGCAACAATGTTTCCTCTCTTCGTCGCGCACCCCCACTGAACGAAGAGACGTGAAAATAAAGGCTTCTCTCTGATGGTGTTAATCTCCGAGGAAAAGGCAAAAAACGCAGTAGTTATCCGTACTCCAACTCGAAATTGTCAAGCACTGGACAATTTGCAGTTGGTGATTTTTAAACCTCGGCAACCGGATACTCATCTGTGCCCCTCCTCCTTTAGGCATTCTGGTTATTGGAGTTCTCTCATTCACTCGTAACCACTTTCATGCCTTGCATCGTATATTCCTGCCCTGGCGGCCAGACAGTCATGACACATGTTTACTAAACATTCAGTACTCATTGTCAACCAACCTTCATATGATGCTCGTGGCCAATGTATTATTGTTTCACTTAAACTGGGGGTTTAAACAGAAAAACGTGGCCAGTTTTGAGATGACCGAACATCTCCGCAATAATTAGGCTAGCAGTTAGCCCAATTAGTAGGTTTAGTTTGCATTGGAGGAGATATAAATGTTTTTACTCAGCAACATGTTAGATTCTTCAGATCCTTGGAGAAGCCAAGCTAAGAAAGAAACTAATACAGCATCTAAAAAAATATCTACTATTTTGGCTCTTTTTGAATTCCTGTTGACGTGACTACCCCAAAGAAAAGACCTGTGCTTGCCTATATCTGGCATATTTAAGCCAGAGTTGGACATTAATTATTTCTTAATTTCAACATTTTGTCAGAAGTTAAAATTAGTGCTGCAGCTCTTTTCTTACGATATATTTATATTTTTAGAAATTGCAAAGGTTCTTATCACATATGGGAGATGGAGACTAGACACATCAAATTATTTCATCAATGTATTGTATCTATTTTTATTTCTACATATCCCTAATAAAAAATATTTTTTTTAAATTGAATTCTGAAAAAAATCAATGTGAGTACTCCACATAATTTAACTTCCTTAACTGGAGTTCCAAGCTGATTTTCTCAATTTTGAATGGGAAAACAACAGATAGGAGGGAAGAAGATGTAATCATAAAAATAATTGTTTTTGTTTTTTCATCAAAGTTCTATATGCTGCAAGTTGCTGTATAATGGAGCTTCTGGTTGAGAAAGTATAGCATAGCATGATTTCTACTTCTGTTCTATTTGAGCGTCTCTATAGTTTACTGTCCTATGTTCAGATGCAAATCATGTGCATCGCTGCCTGTACTGTTTGACTGCATTGGTTTTAGAAATACAAATTTCTTCCGCCGCATTCTAGTAGTTATTCTTATTCAAATGCCTGAAAAGGATTCATAAGACCGGACATAATATTGAAACTTTTAAAAAGGAGGAAATGCTGCCGTTACATTCTTCGAAGGCCAACTGCAATTGAAGGTATTCGTCTTTGGAGCACACAAAGCAGGATGGGATGTTTAAAGTTCTGGGTTGTTCTATATAAACTGTATCAGAGGGATCAGTGGGGGAGCATATTTATCATACTTTCATGCTGCACGTTGCAGCAAGCCACCTTGATGCGCTGTGTACAAAGGAAAGGGCAGGAATGCACCATATTTAACATCATACATCACATTCCTATCCTTTCCTTACACTGACACACTTTTGGCCGCCTAGCGCCAACGCAGGCAACCTTGCACCATGGTGGAAGGGTGCCTATGTTGTAAGCGGGGTTGTTTTGTGCAGGAAGGGACACCTTCCTAAACAAAAATAATCCAGAGAGGAATTTTCCTCCTTCTATGTGTGCTGCAAAATGCAGCACACATAAAAAGAGGAAAAATTAGGCGAAATAAAGATATTTCTCCTCGTCAAGCCTCCCCTGGGGACGCATTTCCAGGTCTACCACTAATGGCGATTCAACACTGGGATAAAAAGCTGCCAAATCATGCACAGGAACAATTGAAGCAGAGACAGTATCACAACTAAGGGGCCGATTTCGATGCAGTCGGAAATGACTCCGACTGTCGGTCGAGCCGTTCCGACCGCATCAAAATGTCCTGTTCTGATTCCGTTCAGACTGACCCATTATGATGTAGTCGGTCAGAAAGGAATCCGAAAATGCTTTCCGAATGACTTCCGATAGGCTCAGAGAGCCCATCTGCCATTCGGAAAGGGGCCAGTAATCCTAAGGGAGGCTCTTTCCGCCCGAGGGATTACGATGGCGGATTCCTACAGCCTTTCCGTGCCGGCCTTTCTGACACAGAAAGGCTGTCGGAATCTGACTTTGGGGGCCCCCAGCAGGACCGCCATAGGTGCAAGGCCTCCGTATGGTGGCAGGTAACCCCCTGTTGATCCCTGTACCCCTTGGCAGGCACCTTGAGGTGCCTGCCATGGGATGCAGGGATGAACAGCACCTCAGCTCTTTACGATGAGAGCATGCATTCCGGTCGGAATGCATGCTCCCATTGGAAAGAATAGGATTGCTACCGGACAGTGGGCCTGATTCACAGAACTAACTTACGTCAAAATCCTAAACTTACAACAATTTTGGTATTCACAGAATGAACTTACACATTTGGGTATTCACAGAATGAACTTACACATTTGGGTATTCACAGAATGAACTTACACATTTGGGTATTCACAGAATGAACTTACAACTATTTTGGTATTCACAGAATGAACTTACACATTTGGGTATTCACAGAATGAACTTACAACAATTTTGGTATTCACAGAAGGAACTTACTCATCCTAACTTTATGTCCGCCACCGGGCCGGAAATTCCGGCCCGAGTGCGGACATAAGGTAGGATGAGTAAGTTCATTCTGTGAATACCCAAATGTAGTAAGTTCATTCTGTGAATACCCAAATGTGTAAGTTCATTCTGTGAATACCAAAATTGTTGTAAGTTCATTCTGTGAATACCCAAATGTGTAAGTTCATTCTGTGAATACCAAAATTGTTGTAAGTTTAGGATTTTGACGTAAGTTAGTTCTGTGAATCAGGCCCAGTGTTCGGTCGCATCCAAATTGCTGGTTTGGACTGCCGACAGGACGTCGGTCGGGCCCAGTTCCAGATTGATGTCGGACAGACTCAGGTCCATCTGACATCGAAAATGGGCCCATAATTAGATACTCAGACACCCTAGGATCACAATGGGCTTCATTATAAGTCTGGAGGAGGGGAGTCATCCTAATTTTGAGACTGTTTTTTTCACACTTTCGGGAAAAAAACGCATGAGACTTTGGAAGCATAGCATGTCCCACTGCCCAAAAAATACCTCCCTCTTCTCTACCTTATTTTCACACTCTTTCTCCTTCATCCCTGCCCCATAAGCCTGCATACATATTAACCACCATGCTCCGAGTAGATGGTAAAACCCTATGCAATGGCAAATCTTGTGTGATTTTTTTACTGGAATAATATGTCCTGCACAGTAACTTCCCATTTTACGGAGTTTTACTCATAATGGTGTGAAGATACCTCATGGACATAGTCAAATCATATGCGATTTCACTGTTAACTTAGAACTGTGTTACCTATAATCAGGGCCAATATGATCTAATCAGATGACGCTCTGTATAATCTGACTGATATTAACTCCATAGTGGCAGAAGCATTTTCAGGGAACATTTCGGCCAAGAAAACATATACAAAATTTATGGGTAAGTTTGCCGACACCTATCAATATAGTCGCTATATTATTTTCAGACAATTTTTGGTGTTAAGACCTGGATATTGAAGATAGACAAGCATAATTTCACTACAGCTTTTGCCCATCTGGTCCCCGTATAGACAAGGACACGTATGCCTGGGAGATAAATATGAGTGTTGGATATGACCACCTTTTGTGTGGTATTCTCCCAGATTTTTGCCTTTACTAACATATGTTTGCTGAATCTGCTTTTGTTGACTTTAGGACTCTGCGCATTTTACTTCTGATAACAGTGGTAAAGTGCTTGTGTTCTCCTTTACAAACAGGGTAAAATTGGTATACACCTATTTGGCACATTTAATTTGCTTATAAATCCCTAGTAAATGGGACTACATGTACCCAGGGCTGGTAGATTAAATGTTACAAGAGGGCTGCAGCACTCATTGTGCATCCACTAAAGTAGCAAAGTAAAACATGTCTTAGGCCTGACGCTGCAGCCTTTATTGCAGTTTTAAAACTGCCATTTCGACCTGGAAAAATAACTTTTCTTCTAATACATATAAGTCAAACTTAAGGTAGGCCCTAAAGGCTAATAGTGTAGTGTGCCTGGTATTTAAAAAGTAGGACACTTGTACTTAAGTTTGACAAGTCCTGACAGTGAAAAACCTCCGAAGTCTTCTTTCACTGTAGAAAGGCTAGCTCTTCCATAGACTGATGAAGGTTTACCTTATTACCTTTAATAAGGGATAGATTCAGTATTGGAGCAGCTAGAAAAATACTTATTTGACTCATTTTAATGGTAATTTAAAATCCTCTTTAATGGTAAAGTTGGTTTTTAAATTACTATTCTGAAAATGCCTCTTTTAAAAGGCTAGCATTTTTCTGCCAAAATGAAATGTGTCTTTCTGCCAGTGTCTAGGGGATGCATGACTGTCAATAGCTCTCCTGTTGTGTGATGTGTATTTCTTCCAGACAAGGGACAAAAGGGCCCTGGGTGTGGGGAGGGGTGTTGCTGTCCTGAGCAGGATAGCCAGGGGGGTTTGTACCTATTTTCTTACTTAGATTCAAAGGGTAGCATAAGTGCAAGTATAGCCTCTTTCTGACTTTAGACAATGCCTGCCTTGTCACTGGCAAATGCAGCTCACACCCGGGCTTGCTTGTCCTTTGTTTCACTAGTCAGGCTGGAGCCAGACCCTGGGGAAAGGGAAGAATTGATTAGGACCAGTTTAGCGTCAGCCAAAGTGGGTGTTCCCCACCCACAGGCTGGCAATTGGCATAAAAGTGGTAACCCCATAACCTCTCATCAGAACATCCTGGGCCTGTACAAACTCAGAGGAAGGACTGCACTGCTGTCTGAAGCGTAAAGGAAGACTGGAACTGTTTTCCTCGAACCAAGGACCCCAAAAGTGACTACAAGGTCAGTTGGCTGGCCTACCGTTTGAGATACAGGGACACAACAAGCTTGCAGAGGCCTTTCCCTGCATTGGCCCAGCTTACCTGTACAAAGTGGACCTGTCTAGACCATCCTCCTGGACTCCGCTGGAATGAATCCTAAACCCCAACTTTTGCACCCCAGGTCCCGGCCCCTTGGTTGGTGTTCAGGTGTACTCCTCCAACCTTAAAACTGCAAGATCTTGACTCCAGATGAAGAACTAGAGGCTCTGAGCTCTTCACGTCGAAAACAACCGTCCACAGTTGCCTCAAAAATGTGACTTTAGAGAGGCTGAAGCGGAAACTGCATCTAATTGCCAACAAGATTTTATCAGATACAGACCCCAGACGTCTCCTGCATCAAGCTCTTCATGTCTACAAAGACTGACCCTCGTTTCCCACCAACGCACCATTCTGACCGTTTATCAGCTCTTAGTGCCAACAACCACTGCTCTGCAGCCCCCGACCAACATGAAGTTCTGACCGAGGACTTCAGCAACCCTCCGTCAACAAACCCCTCTCAGGATCCAGCTGCAGGCCAACCATCTGATAACCTCATCGGCGAGAGCTTGCCGTGTGAAACAGGATTAAGTTAGAAGGTAACGTTTCCACTGGGACGACCCTGGTCCCTGTATGTGACCCGAGCTGGATCGCGGGTGGCCTTCACTTTTGACTTTGACCGAGTCCAGCGCAACCAAATAACCATGATTATACACATTTTGCTTTTTGACACTATTTCTACGGAGAATGTTAAAAATTCCTATCTTCGGTTCCACTGATTGGTTGTTTGTTGTTTTAGTTTAATTTCATTTTTTAAAATGTTCTCATATTTTCAGAATTGGTTTGGGATTTTCCTTGTGTTGTGTTTTCACTTTATTACTGTTTGAATGCTGCATAAATACTTTACACATTGCCTCTAAGTTAAGCCTGGCTGCACTTGAGCAAAGCTACCAGAGGGTTAGGCACAAGTTTATTTAGTGGCTTTTGTGGTTCACCCTGACAAGGTTGTTATGTGAGTGGGGCTCGCACCCGTCTCAACTAATAACCCAATTTCTTACAAAGATTAAACCAAGGCGCTGTAGTAAAATAGCTATAAAGTTCAAAATGAACAATCATGGATATTTGTTCTTTTTTACACCAAAGTGACCATTAACTAGCATTGCTTTAAATACTAGTGGAATTAGGTATAATAACAGGAGGTTGTTCACGAACAGAAACTAACCATCCAATGGGGATAGAAGTGATAAGGATGTTGATATTTGAGGTGTACGTACATTGTAAGGTTACTTGCAATAATAGGATACAAGTTCAGTAATATATTTAACATGGTATCTGAGGCCGCTCTGAGGGAGAGGATGGTTGCTTTGCATCATCTGGTGGCGGACAGATATAGATGGGTTTACTTTGGCACGCTGTTGCTACCCAAGCAGAACACCCTCTTCGTTAATCCTCTGTATAGAGGCCCTGATGACTACGTTGTGCTACTACATAATTTTGGCACACTAGTATGCATGACCATGAGAGGTGAGAGAAATGACAGACAGCCTCTAGGCAGAACTGTAGCGAAAATGTTGGAAAACAGGGTTAACAAGTAAAAAGTAATCCAAACATCGAACTAATTTAAAAGCCAAATATCACACTCACTGGATTAAATTAAAGAGAATGGTCTGCAGTGAATGCCAGCATGATGGGCTCAAGGCAAACTTCTCTCAGAAATCAGGCAGAGAAACCCCTGCAGCATCAACCAAGAAAATAATATCAACGTCTAAAAAAAAAAAACTTTGAAAATGTAAAGCAGAATTTTTACTTGGAGCAATAGTAAAATTAAAACACCATTGTCAGTTTCTATAAAAGGACAATTTGATTTTTTAAATCTAGCTATGTATGTGTTTGTACGATTCCTTCTCTAACTTCATTTAAAATTGCACCATTATTGGTTATTAGTTGTAATTGCTGTCTATATTTCTGGAGAAAAAAAGAAGTGGAACTTAAAATGGATTGGACAGCTGTGCCAGGGAATCACATTAAAGGCTTTAATTGCCTTTTCTTTCAGAATCATTCTGGATGTAGTCAGATCATATGACTGATTATGCTGAGTGCTGAAAGTGGTCCATACGTCACTGCTGACAGCATTGGTGGTGATCATATATGAAGTCTTCTAGCCTGTGGTGGTGGTCTCCTGTGGTACGTGTTCAAGTCCCTGGCATACGGACAATCATGAATCATATATCTTAACATTAGCATCCATGAACAGTGGTTTCCATTATGTATCAATAAGTATTCAGGTAGTCTTCTTGGACCAAGTACTATATAATTCTGCCAACATTTATGTCACCATTTATAATCCTGCCCTGCAGCTTGAAAAGAAGGGTAAACTTCCCCTGAATAATGTTGGAGTGGGTAGCAGACCACTGGATCTCTTCAGAATCCACGTCTGATTAGCTACGCTTTGCTCCTGTTTGTTCCTGTTTGGAGGAGCGTTAGCTTGGGGTCTCGTTGGGTGGCTCAAGGTACCACTGATTGTGCGCCATTGGTTCCCAAGAATTCTTGGACCAGATTTTCTAAAAAATCACGCAATGTAGCACAGCAAACAAAGTTGCTGTACTACATTGTGTGAAAGGGAGGGAGCAGATTAACACCATATCTATTAAGATGTTACTCTGCTTTCTTCTCTCTCTGCGTTGGTGCACTTTTGGCTGCCATGCGCCAACTCAAGCAGCCTTGCGCCATAGTGCAAGGGTGTCTGCGCTGTGGTAAGAATAGTTTTTGTAAAGGAAGGGGTCCATTCCTGTAGAAAAACTACGGGCCATATTTATCAAAGGTTTTGCGTCGTCCATGGTGGATGCAAGGGTATGCTAAGTGATGGCTTGGGAAATCTGGAGTAACACAGGGCATCACAAAGTGCTGCCTTGCACTCCTCTGCCCCAGGGAGGCGTTCCATGGGTGGAGCGTGAGTGTTCTGCATCCACCAATGGAGTTTCTCGCATCCCCACATTTACCATGAGTGGAAGACCTGAGAATGTGTCAAAATGCTACATATTCTCAGGGGAGGTGTAACAAGGAGAAATATATTTATTTACCCTCATATTTTCCTGTATCTATGTGTGATGCGTTCTTCAGCATACATTGAAAGAGGAAAAAACCTCAGAGGATTGTTTTTGTGCAGAAAGGTGTCCCCCAATCCTTCTTTCAATGCACCATAGTGCAAGGGTGCCTGCGTAGGTGCTAGGCAGCACATAGTTTGCCAGAGCAAGGAGGAATGTTAAATTATAATGTATATATAATATACATATATAATGTTAAATATGGTGCCTGCTTGCCCTATTCCTGACACGCAACGTAGCTCAGCAAGGTGTCTTGTTGTGCTGCGTTGTGTGACATCTGCTCCTACGTTTTAAGGCATTCCAAACTTTGTATGTGTGCTGTAGAAACAGCACATATGCAAAGATGTAAAAACAAGGAGGAATGAAAACATTTTCCCTGGTTACACTTGTCTAAACAAGGCATAGGATTTCCACTCAAATCACTGTTTACAAATTTTTGTAGGTTGGGAATTGTGTCAAAACGAATGGGTGGTTGCATGAGAATGCCCATGCACCACTCTTGGAACCCCCTTTTGATGTAAAGTAATGCAAGATGGTGAACTGCGCAGCTTAGCATTGCTTTTTGGTACAATCCAATGCATATTGCTATTTGTGTTGAATTGTAAAGCCCACCACTACACTTTGCATCATGTTTGCATTAGAAAAGCAACTTAAACCAGACGCAAAGTGTTTTTAAATCTGGGCCCTGGTATTTCACCTTGGAACACTGATGGAATTTGCACCAAAGGTCGGTTATTGTGCACTGTGTTCGGATCACTCCTACTCTCGATGAGTATCCCTGTCTACAATTGTTTGTAGATAGGGATTTCTATCAAAATCCCATGCACCATCAACGGAACACCCCTTGATGCAATGTAGGGGCATATTCACAAGGAACTATTGCCGAATTAACTGCACTTTATCGCAGCCACAGTCGTGATAAATTTACCCCCCCATTCACAAGCCGGTGTTAATAGCCCACAGCACCAGTTTACCCGCGATAGCAGCCGCAAAAAACATCGCCACAGAGGACCCTCGCAAATATCGCTAATGAGATGCAGAGTAGGCGTTCCCGTGACAAAAGCAGAGACAACAGCACACCTCAACATTCACAACGACCAGCCACATCCGTGATAAAAACACAAAACAGGCGATAAGGCGCGTTAGCACCAGGAAATCTACACCTGCTCTGACCTGGTGTAAACTCGGATGGCAGCCAGCACCACAAAAAGGAAGCACAGCCCAGGGCCACATCCGAAGGGCAACAGATGCCATGGAGCCACACATCATGCGGCCCGGACACCCAAGAGTGCCACAACACCCACCGCCACCACCCCCAGGTCTGCAACACCCCCCCCCCCCGGGACCACCCCCAACCCCGGACTAAGAAATTGCACACCAACACCACGAATCCCAAAACAAACATTTTGCCTGATGTCACACAAGCAGGAAAATAAACATACATGCGCGGCCAGAAAATGGAGAATCAGCCATACACCAATGCAATCACCAACACAAAACACCATACAAACAAAAGCAGAAACAACCCTTAGGATGAGTCCTAGCTGCTCGTCACTGGACAATCCGTAGCACACAGCCTGGAAGACCAAATCCAAGAGAAGAAGGTGTGCCATGCGCCCAACAAAGGAAAGAGAGGGAGAGAGCGAGGGAGAGAGACGGAGTGAGATAGCACAATCAGCGCAAGGCAGCTCGGGCACCTGGCTCCACATGCCAACATGTGTGTGTGCATCGCCATCCATACACCATGAGCCCAAGGCCGTGTCCCAATCTCAGCGCCAAACCCACATCACATTCCGAAAACGAAAGTAGTAGTCAGACAAACATCAGGGATGAAAGTACCATTGTCCCAATGCAGAATGCGGGAGGACACCTGCACCTCTGACCTTGGTCCAGAACGCGCCTGGAACACCCCGATAGAGATGCAATGGCAGATGGGGACGACTCCCACACCACGCATTCCGCAAATGAACCATCCGACTCATCCACAGCCCACACACAGAAGCCCCTGCCTTGTGGTACCCCCGCATGGGATGCCCTTGACACTCACGGAAACAGCAACCCATAACCCACAACGTTGCACACACATACGAATCATTGCTCAGAGCTGTGGCATATCCTCCACACAACTGCCGCAGTCCAGAAGAGTGCCTGTCCACGAGACGCACCAACGCAATGGCAGGCCATACCATGCACATGCACAACCCCGTCACGTGGAACAGTACTGTGCACGTATGCTGCATTTACTGGGCGCACTGCCATTGGCAGTGCTGCGGATCAGTTACAGGCTCAGCTTCCGCATTGCCCACGTCACCTGCGTCCAGCCCTGGCTCCACTGCCGAACATGCACATTCGAGTGTCCCATGGATGTCTGCCTATCCAACACAACTGTTGATGAATTGGACTATGACTTGTGTCTACGCCCCCTGTTGGATCACAAACAGAAGTGTAACAGAGACAGCCGTGCATGGGATGCCTTGACATACTGCGTATGTATTGGTAGTTGTGCATGGGAGATTGCACAATTTCTCGTGTGCAGTGACCACATCGAGGCGCTCCCCTATTGGGCTGTGTTGCGGATCGGTGAGACGGCGTGGGCTGAGCACACCTGCCCGGACCACCTAATGGATTGGCTCACCCTGGTGTTCCTTGAACACGACAACGACGTACTATTGGAACACATTGCACATGAAGCTGCACGGGCATTCATGGACGAGCAACTACGTTCCTGCAGCCACATCCGATTGCCACCCACAGCACATGGCCCAACCACTTGTTGCATCGTGGGGATTGCTCACATATCCCACCACAACAGAGGACACGTCTGCCTTTGGTCGGGCTCTGGATGCATGTGCGTGGAATAACACGTGTGTACACACACCTGTGCAAGGCGACGCAGGTCCATGGTCGGAGCAACACAGCGTCGTCTGGCAATGTTGCCAATTCGGACACACTGCTGGGTGAGAGCACACACATGGCAATGTAGCACGACATGTGAACCTGTCGGACCCTCACACCTGATCACTGTCGGCAGAGCAGACAATCGGCGCACCCCGGAGGCAGAGCACCATGCAGACCCCACGTGCTGTGAGTCATGCCCCCTCACACGGGGCAATGTGCAGACGCCAAACAACACATGACTCATCTAGCAAGGCAAGGTGGGCTGTGAGCGTTGCCATCCGTGATGAATGTTGTCCATTTCAGCCCCACCATCAACTGAACCTCGACATGTATTAATATGTTTACATTTTTAAAATCATTTTTAACTTTGTATTAGAATGACAATTTTACTATTCAAAATGTAAATTTTTATCTTTAAATATTTGTTGTTCCTAGTCGAGAACTAAATCAAATAAACAAACTTGAAACATTGAAACAAGACATGTACCCATGCTGCGTGTAAGTGTCTTAAGCATGTCCCTGCCTGTTGTGGCCGTTGCCTCGTCCGTACTGACACGCACATGCCAATAATGCCTATGCCACTCCACTGGTGTCTAACTGTGAGGTGTGTTGTTTAGATTGTCCACTCGTGTGCCACAATGAGCCTCGTCACAACACAGGGAGGAACTGACTGACGCATGTGCAATGGGGGTGTGTCCCTTTGGCAAGCTCCGCCTCTGTGAGCCAGACATTGTTTTCAGATAGGTGCTGGACGACATGTGCACTTACATGACTCCAGCTATGTGTGTATGGTGTCCGACTTCTGACCATGTGGAGCAATGTCATACATCACAACAGATTGTGTCCACACAGATGTGTGTAAGTCGGTCTGCGACGTCAAGTTCTGCTGTCACACGTGGTGTGGGATACCACTCCTGGCCTGCCACCGTTTTGGTCACTCCTACACACGGCCCTATTCAACACATGGACGTGTGCCTACTTTGGGGTGTTGTGAGATTGCTGTTGATGTGCAATGGGGACACAGCTAGTACTCACCTTCCCAGTCATCCAATTGGTCATGTGTCTCAGGGATGGAAATGCGCATAGATGTCAGTTACCAGGGTGTACCTTCATGTGCAATCATCCTCCCCACAACCTGCCATACTTCCATACGTGAGTGAACATAGTGATGACACATCTGTGTGATTAAGAATGTTTTATTCACATTCAGGTGATTGACGGAGCTGGAGCTGTACCTGGCCATCCAAGCCCACATCACATGGAAGCCCAGTGGTGGGCCAACCAGAGTCCTTTGGGGATTGCACAGTGATTGGGATGAGGGAGAGTGCAGTCCGCAGCAGGATTGCTGTGTGATTGGCCAGCGGTGCAGAAATGGCAGTCCGTGTTGGGGTCCGGGTGAATGTCGCAGGGTGTTCCGGAGGTCAGTAGGAGGTATTTCCCAGGGCATGATGCATAGGTCATGACCAGGCAGGGACAGGCCATATGGCGGTGATGGATGCTACTGCCTCCTTCCTCACGCAGTAGTTCCCATCCCCTTCTCACTCCCCTGATACGGGTTCTGTGTCCGGTGTGTCCGGTGTGTGTGGCGGGGTGATGGCTGCATCGCTGTGTGCCCCTGACACATCAGACTGCGTAGGTGATGGGGCAGCATCACAGTGTAACACGGACACATCAGGGGTCGGAGCTGTGTGTGTCGATGTTCCCGCTGCAGTCATCTGGGAAGGGCTCAGTGGCAGCAATGGCAAGTTGGAGTACTGCAGGGCGTTGCTGTTCCCAGCCACTGCTCGCTGGTGTCCAGCCGTGGCGGACATCCTTCCAGCCTGCATCTGCTCCATGGTGTCCATTGCCCTCCGCATCTGTGCCAACTCCGTGCTGTCATGGCTGGTGCCTGTCTGACCAGACAGTGCTTGTATTAGACTCATGGCACCAGCGAGGTTAGCCAAGGTCTGTGGCAGAGCATGGTGCGTACAGGGGGTGTCTGATAGGGACTGTACGTGGTCCCTGATGGGACTCAGACACCAATGTATGGCATCAAGTTTGGCTGCCACGAGCTCGAAACCCACCCGCAGCTGATGAGCCAACTC
The DNA here is from genome assembly GCA_963921515.1 of Calotriton arnoldi. Classification (NCBI taxonomy): domain Eukaryota; kingdom Metazoa; phylum Chordata; class Amphibia; order Caudata; family Salamandridae; genus Calotriton; species Calotriton arnoldi. Next base: position 973,396 of record CAWUFW010003840.1, read on the forward strand.
CACCTGGCAACCCAACACACGCCGTTGGAATTCCATGTATTGGTCGGGGTGGTCCTGGGAGACAGCCGTAGTGGTGTGTGTTTCCTGCTGTGTGGTCTGTGCAGGTGGTGGGGTCACCTCAAGGCAGCTGGCCTGGCCTGCTCCTGGGGGTGGGGTGCAGAGACTGTCCAACATGCATTGGAGGGTGTCTTGACATGTGTGCAGGTTGTCCTCTTCATCATCAATGGTGGGATGTGTGGTGTGCTCTGCAGGGGGTGTTGTTTGTCCCTCTGCAATGTAAAGGGGAGATGCAGGTTAACAGAGTTTCACATGTATGGTGATGATTTGCAGATGTATACATTCAGACTGCATGCCAATGTACATTGTGACTGTTTGGGGGGTGCTGGCTATTTGATGGCAGTCAGTGTGTTTTTCGACTACATGACGGATGTGTGGTAGTGCCCGTACTTTATCATCACACAGTGTCAGGCAATGCCAGATGTGGGTGGACAGTCACTACGCACGAGCGGAACCTGTTGTGAGCTCTGTCATGTGGTGCTGGTGTTGCACTTTGTACCACATTGCTGATGTTCTGTGATTGCTATGTGTGTGTGCTGCATTGTGGGTGAGTTGCCCCTGCAGCTCTGATTTCGTGTAGCCTTCTCCCTTTGAGGCGGGGTGCCTTTGAATTGTGTGCTTTTCGGGGCCTGATTTGCTTTTGACTTGGGTCATGTGTGCTCGCGGACTGTTTTTATGGCCTGGTGCATTGTTCGTCTGCTGCGTGTATTGTGAGGCATGGGTTGTGGGTGCACGTGGACACGTCGGAGTGTGACCTGCTCCTTTACGGATGTGATCCGCACTTGGCTACCTCCATGTTGCTTCGTGGGCCATGTCATTTTTTTGGGGCAGCTGCCGTGCTATCGGACATGCAGTGTTACTTGCATAGTCAGTGTGGGTCACGGAGCAGCTGCTTTGCTGGATTCAGCACATGTGCACGGGTCGGTTGTGATATTGGTGATAGGGGGGCCCTTTGTGCACATTGTGGATGGGGGCCTACTTGGCGTTTCTATGTGTGCTGCAGTGTGCCAAGGCATTCAGGGACATGTTCCAAGGTCATTGTGGGTGTGCTGTGTGCTGCGCGAAATTGTGCATGTGTGCCATTGTGCCCATCTCCCCCAGTCCCCCCGTCCCTAGTGGTTACTCACCCTGTTGCTGTTGGGTCAGGTCGTATCGTGCTGTGTCCAGGCCCCCCAATCCTGCCACCGTCTCCTCACTGCTGACTGTGGCCACCAGTTGCTCCAGCTCCTCCTGTATCGCAGGACTCCCACCTCCAGTCGCCGTTGCTGCCTCCCTGTTGGCGGTGAGCTCATGTTTGGTCTGCCTTTTCAGATCATGCCAGCGCCTCTTGACCTCCTCCAGTGACCTCCTGGACACTCCGACTGCATTGACCTTGGTGAGGATGGCCTGCCATATTTCGGTTTGGGTTGTCAGTGCCGCAGTGGAGGTGCCGAACAGTTGTTGATGGTGTTCGGTCACCCCCGTGATGATGACCTGGTCTTCCTGCGGACTGTACCCGGTCTTCCTCTTCCTCTTGTCCTTGCCCTTCCCCGAAGTCGGGGTTCCTGGCTGGTCCTCCGTAGGGCTTGTGGTGTTTGGCTTGTCCTCTGCACTCGGTCCAGGTGCATCCATGTTGCTACGCAGTTTGAATTGTTTTTTGGCTCTTTTTTTTTCTTTCTTTTATGGTGCTTTTTCCCGCCGGCCGCGTGGGATTTACAGGCCTGTGGCTGGTGTTCGCTGATATCTGTACCGCGATTGGCCTCATCGCATGATTTCTCGCGTTTCGCATTTTTTCGGCTTGGCGTTGATTTTGACACTGACATTTGACGCGTTATTTGGTGGCTATCGCATGGTACTGCCTTGTTGTGAATTCCACGTTGACACGTGGATATTTTCCTGCGATGGGCTGCGATATTGAAAGTTGCGTTACGCTACTCTTGCGGTAGTTATCACACGTTCTTGTGAATATACCCCGTAGTGCATTACTTTGCAGACTTTGATTTATGTTGAATGGTAAATCCCGGCTTAACACTTTGCATCGCTTTACAAAAGTAACTCAAACCCAGTGCAAAGCATTAGTAAATCTGGGCCTCAATATATTGTGCTTTTCACTTAACTGTATTTCTTCAACTTTGACAGATTGGTCATTTATCTATGCCTCTTCTTAATATTTTTTGGTTTGTTTTTATTTCCATCTTGCAGAACTATATGGGCCCGATTCATAGAACTAATTTACGACAAAATCCTAAACTTACTACCATTTTGGTATTCACAGAATGAACTTACTCATTTTGGTATTCACAGAATAAACTTACTCATTTTGGTATTCACAGAAGACACTTACACATTTTGTGTAACTTACACATTTTGTGTAACTTACTCATTTTGTGTAACTTACACATTTTGTGCAACTTACACATTTTGTGTAACTTACACATTTTGGTATTCACAGAAGGCACTTACTCATTGATGAGTAAGTGCCTTCTGTGAATACCAAAATGAGTAAGTTAATTCTGTGAATACCAAAATTGTTGTAAGTTCATTCTGTGAATACCCAAATGTGTAAATTCATTCTGTGAATACCAACATTGTTGTAAGTTCATTCTGTGAATACCCAAATGTGTAAGTTCATTCTGTGAATACCAAAATTGTTGTAAGTTCATTCTGTGAATACCCAAATGTGTAAGTTCATTCTGTGAATACCCAAATGTGTAAGTTCATTCTGTGAATACCCACATGTGTAAGTTCATTCTGTGAATACCAAAATTGTTGTAAGTTTAGGATTTTGACGTAAGTTAGTTCTGTGAATCAGGCCCACAATCTTTAACTAATTTCTTTGTTGTTCATTTATAATGCTTTCACTCAAGAAATGAATCCTTCCTTACTTCTCGTCTCGTCTCTTCTCTTCTTTCTTTCTTCCTTCTTTCATTTCTATTTATTCTCCTTTGCCTGATCATCCTTTCATGCCCTCCCTTTTTATGATATTCTCTTTTTTATATATTCTGTGACTTTCGCTTTTTGTGATTTAGTAATTTATCCTACAGAACACTTCATATTCTGTCTTGTCATAACTCTTTTTGGACAAAATGTATTGAACAAACCTAGCATTTCAGAACTACTATTAAACAGTTTTTTTAAAATGCACCTGTTATATTGGGGAAACAGTGTTTGCATCGCATGCTTTACATCGAATGCCAGTACAGCGCGGTCGTTACAATGACCGCGTTGTTACATCGCAAATCATTACATCGCAAGTCGTTACAACGACTTGCTGTACGGGGCAGAAGGTGTTGGATTTATAATCCAACGCCTTCCCTGCTGTTGCACTAACTGGAGTAGCAATAGTAAATTATACTATTCCTAAGTCCAGCGCGCCCCCTACAGCAAGTCGTTGTAACGACTTGCGATGTAATGGTTCGCGATGTAACAACGCGGTCGTTGTAACAACCCAGTTGTAATGGCATCCTACGTAAAGCATGCATAGTAAAGACATATATTCATTATATTGATGTGTACCGTCCTTTATTCTCATAATGACGATGCTGAGTTAAGCTATAAAAGATTTGCCATCAAAGCTAAGGATAATAAACTAAAATTCCAAAATTCTCTCACTGATTTAAGGCACAACGTGATTAATTTTCCTAATGCATTTTCCCAGTGGTCCAAATATTTATACAGATGATTAGATTTCAGAAGTTATGCAGGTGAAGGCTAAAATTAATGACTGTGAAAAGCAATTTGCTTTGAGTAAAAGTGGATTATATACTTGAAATGAGTCACAGAGAGATGAGATGAAAGACACATGATGAGAAGAGAGATTACAGGATGCCTGCACATGCCTGTTATCTTAAAGGAGTGATCCACTCTTTCTAGTGCAAAGTGGGCCCAGTCTAAGAATAATTAACTGGATCACACCTCTTGTAGCACAGCAGTGAGATGCGAATGTAAACCATAAAAAGAAGGTTCACTGAAAAAGCCGATAGGCATGTGTTGGAAACTTTTTTTCTGGTTCGGGGATGAAACCCTACTCAAGCAGCATCCACAATCCTTGTCAGGGTAAAGTCACAAGCAATACCCAAATTAACCTGTGCTTAACCCTCTGGTAGCCTGGACCGAAAACAGGCAAGCTAACTTAGAGGCAATGTGTAAAGTAGTTGTGCAAAATTTCAAACAGTAATAATGTCAATACACAACACAAGAAAAATCCCACACTAAGTTAGGAAAATAGAGTAAAATGTAACAAATGATTTGAGACCAAAACGATAAAAATCCTTCAGTAGAACTGGAGATATGCAATGTTAAATATTGCTGTGCAAACTAGCGCTAAAAGATCAAAGCTCCAACCGCTGACACCTAATCACGTGAGACCAGGTCAAAGTCGAAAAATATGGGTGACCGCAATGGAGCAAGGGCCAGATACAAGAAGGGAGTTGGGACCGGTCAGCGCTTAACTTCAGATTCCTTTGCATTTCTGACAAAATGTTCTGAGAAGGTAAAGTTCAGTGGGGCAAGGCTGCAGGAGGTGTCAGAGGAGGGAGCTTCGTTGTTGGATAGCCTTGGGTCGAAGCTGTGGTGAAGATTTCTATGTTCAGATTTAGAGGAATATTTACAGGAAATGCAGTGCAGGGCAGTGCAGCAAGTCACCTTGCTGATCTGCCCTGTGTTACTGGGAAAGGGCAGGAATGTACCATAGTTTTCCAATATGGTGCATTCCAGCCCTTTTCCCCTATACTGGTGCCGTTTGGTCAGCCTAGCACCAACACAGGCACCCATGCACCATGGTGCAAGAGTGCCTGTGTTGTAAGCAGGATTGTTTTTGTGCAGGAAGGGACATCTTCCTGCACAAAAACAATCCATAAAGGCATTTTCCACTTTTTAGGTGTGCTGTAGAATGCAGCACATATAGAAAGAGGAACAAATGAGGAGAAATAAAGATGTTTCTCCACGTTATGCCTCACCTGAGGAGGCATATCTTTTTGGCATATTCCTAGGTTTACCAGGTTTGCAAAAACCATGGAAGTTGTGTGGGAACACCCACTGCAATGCCCATAGAATGCCTTCCTTGCGCAGAGTACTACACAGCTATTTGCACTGTGTTGCTTTACTGCATATTTATGAAGCCATTCAAAGCCATGCAAAGTGGCTTTGTGAGGCTTCATAAGTATGACTTGGAGATTTGCGTCTTGCATGTACCATGTTGCGTGATGCAAGCGTGACATAAATCCTCGTAAATATTCCCCTTAGTCTCTGAGATGAAAGTCAAAAATCTCCAGCGGGATGAGGCAGAGGGTGTAGCTGAAGACAGTTCCTCGAAGCCAGATACCCCTTTGGCGAAGGAACTCTGAAAAGGATTTGCTGCTGCGGAGAAAACTGTAGCGGAACAAGCCGCAGTCAATCCGACCAGTGATACGCCTTGTGTGGATAGGGGTGTAATTGGTCCTGGTCTCCTTCTGGCTTTCGGAGCAGTTTTTTAGCCATGAAAGTGGCCACGTTTGCGTTTCGGCTATCTGGTCACCTTCAGCACCACTTCCAAGGGACCGGGACTGGTGGGGCACCACTTGGAGGGTCAGGACTCACTCAGGCTGGGTTTAGGTGTGGATCCAAGGTGAAGGAAGCCTCTATTGTCCCTGAAGCTCAGATCAGGAGGCCAGCAAACTAGCCCTTTGGAGTCACTCAGGTTGCCCCAGGTTGCAAGTCCAGTCCTTCTTCCGTAGGGAAGATGGCAGCTGGACAGAAAGGCAGCAATTGAGCAAAGCAGCAGCAGGTCAGCAGTCCAGCAGCGTGGCAGTCCTTTCAGCAGCACAGTAGCCCTTCTTCCTGGCAGAGTTTCCACAGTTCCAGAGGTATACTGAAGACTTGCTGTCTGAGGTCCTAGTTGTATACCCTGGTGCCTACATTCTGGAAGGTGGGAGAAGCTTCTAGACAGTGTCTTTGAAGTGCATGGAATTTCCTGACTCGCCTGTCTCCAAGCTGACTGCAGTGACAATGTGCAGGTGATAGGTCCTTTGTGTGAAGGCAGAGCACACCTGATTCAGTTGCAATTGGAGCTGTACCCAGCTCCGCTCCCCCATCCTGCCTGCAGATGGTCTATTCAGGTACACCTAATCCCTCTATTGTGTGAATGTCTGGGAGGAATTCACAAACTCTGTCAGTTACAACCAGTCATGTGACCCAAAGGAGGCTTCAAGCACCAAATGGCTACAGGCAGGAAAATAACAACTTTCTAAATGTGATATTTTCATAATTGTAAATTAAAATCCGTCTTTACCATTAAAAAGGATTTTTTATTACAATTTCATAGAAATGTTTATCAGCCCTCAATTAAAATGTAGAACCTTCTAAATGTAATAAAGCAACCCAATGTTATCATATGGGACAGATAGGCCTCACAGTAGTGAAAAAGGAATTTAGGAGTTTTTCTCTATCAGGACATGTAAAACATAAAAGTACATGTACATTGGGGAGAGAATGTGGCCTAACGGCTAGGGCGGTCGACCTCGGAGCTGGGGAACCAGGTTCAAGTCTCGGCAGGGACGCTCAACATTCTGTGATTCTGGGCAAATCACTTAATCTCCCCGTGCCTAACAAAAATGAACGCGTCTGTATGTAACGTAACTGGTGCTCTGATACCTCTGGGTCGAGTTAGCGCTATATAAAACTCCACAAAAAAAACAACATGTAACCTTTTAAGTAGAATGCACTCTGCCCTATGGGCTACCTAAGGCCTACATTAGAGGTGACCGATCTGCAGTAAAAGGGACGGCTGCAATTGCAGACCTGGGGCATGTTTTAAGGAGTTACTTAAGTGGGTGGCACTATAAGTGTTGCAGGCTCACTTGTATCATTTAATTTACCGGCCCTGAGTATATGGTAAACCACTCTACAAGGGACTTATAAGTCAATTAAAATGTGTTAGACCTGGCATCCTTGGCGTGGTTTCCCCTGACTTTTTGCCTCTACCTCCTGTATTTTTGACACTGTGCTGGAATTTGTTTTTGCTGGTTTAGATGCTTTGGGCACTTTGCCACTGCTGATCAGTGCCAAAGTGCAAGTGCTCCCTGGTTAAATTGTTATTGTGATTGGCTATCCATGATTGGTATATTTGCTTTACCAATAAGTCCCTAGTAAAGTGCACAAAGTGTGCCAGGGCTGATGATTCAAATGCTACTAGTGGGCCTGCAGCACTGATTGTGCCACCCACAGGAGTAGCCCTAAGATGGTGTCTCAGGCCTGCCACTGCAGTGCCTGTGCGCAGTTTGTGAACTGCCATGTCGTCCTGGCCAGTGTACACACTTGCCAGGCCTAACCCTTCCCTTTTCTTACACATTGGACACCCCTATGGTAGGCCCAAGGTACCCCCCTGGGCAGGGTGCAGCGTATGTGAAAGGTAGGACATGTACTAGTGTGGGTAACATGTCCTGATAGTGAAATACTGCCAAATTCGTTTTTCACTATTGAAAGGCTATCTTGCCCATAGGATAACATGGGGGATGCTGTGTAACATGGTTACCTGCATATCTTCCCATAGCAGCAAGATAGAAAGTTGGAATTTGGTACCGTTGAACTCAGAATTTAATTACACATCTTTTAGTGAAGATGGTTTTTAAATTCTAAGTTTGGAAATAGCACTTTTAGAAAGTGGCTATTTTCTTGTTCAACCTTTCTGTGTGCCTCCGCCTGTTTGTGAATTGACTGTCTGGTTTGTGAGTGACAGGGGCTGGGGGTGGCTGCAGGAGGCTGGGTGAGTCAGCACTAGGCTGAGTAGACCTATCTACATGTAGAGTGGTGGGAGGAGAGCACCTGGGTCTGAATAGGGCTGTGCCTGCCTTCCACAATGCTGGCTCCACCTCCTGCGGTGTGTCTGATGACCCTGGCCCACACTCACAAAGGAAGGAGAGGTGACCTGGCAGAATGCACCCTGAACTAGTTTGGACTGGGTCCAGGACCTCTCACACATGGAGAACAAATACTTTTGGGGTATAAATATCAGAGCTGAAACCCCTGAACTTTAGACTACTTCTGGAATCAAGAGGAATCCCTGCCAAAGAAGATCAGCTGAAGAGACTGAGGAGAAGTACTGTCCTTGCTGTGTGTCTGGAGTTGGCCTGCAGTTTGCTGTTTCTACTGAGGAGAGATCTAAAGGACTTTGTTGTGTGCTGTGTCCCCTGCTTGAAGAAGGACTTTGCTGTGTGCTGTGTCCATCTGAAGAAAAAGTCTCCAAGGGCCTGAGAAGAGCTGGCCTCCTGTTTCTGAAGTCCCAGGCACAAAAGGACATCACCCCCAGCTACCCTGAACTTCCTTGCTGGGAGTTCCAGTCTGCCAGGAGGGCCTGTAACTGTGTGTGAGGTCTCTCTTGCTGTTGGGAGCTGGAAGCGCTACGCAACGAGAGAAGCGTGACGCCGCCGCAGCAGCCGCTGTCGCATCATTGAGAAGCGTGTCGCCGCTGCCGCTGTTCGCCGCTGCAACACCGGAGAAGCGTGTCGCCGTCACCGAGGGTGTCGTCGCATCACCGGAGAAGCGTGTCGCAGGGCCGCCGCATCGCTGAGGAAGCGCATTGCCGCTGATCGCCGCCACATCACCGGAGAAGCGTGTCGCCGTCACCGAGGGTGTCATCGCATCGCCAGAGAAGCGTGTCGCAGGGCCTGTCGTGGCTCAGAAGTTCACCGAGTTCGCTGCACGGCCGTCGGGCGTGCACGCATCACATCTACAGTGTCGCATCGCAACAAAGACGCCATTTCATCGCATCGCTCCGGGTCAGCGCAACGCATCAAGGCGCCATTTTGTCGCACCGGAGCGCAGGAAGAACCGGCGCATCGCCTTCACTGCGCCCCTTTTGCTTGTTTTGCGTTACGCATCCCAGGTACTTTGAGACTGAAAGTGTCGCATTTGAGATCTACAAGTTTATTTTTGCAACAACCCTTTTTAAAGACATTCTACTGAGTTTTGATTGTTGGATTTTTGTCGTTTTGGTCTTGTTTAAGTTTAGTAAAGATACTTTATTTTTCTAAACTGGTGTAGTGTCCATTTGTGGTGTTTTCACTATGTTACTGTGAGTGTTGGTACAAATACTTTACACATTGCCTTTGGGATAAGCCTGTCTGCTCGTGCCAAGCTACCAAGGGGGTGAGCAGGGGTTATCTAAAGTGTGTATCCCCCTTACCCTGACTAGAAGCAAGGGTCCCTATTTGGACAAAGGTACCTACCTCTGCCAACTAGAGACCCCCAGTTCTAACATTGGTGGGCAGCGGTGAGGATTTGAACTTGTATTTGTACTTGACCCACAGTGATTGGTGTACATCACTAGATTAGTGCAGACCACTACGCAGCCACATAGTGTATTTTCTTTTTGGTTCTATTTTTGATCTGGTCCTAAAGTCATCCAAGCATCATGTCTCAGAAGGGGAATGCAGCAACTGAAAAGGCAGAATTGGAGTTCCATATTGAGGATTTGTATTCCTACAAGGTAGACCAGCTTAAACAATTCTGCAAAGACTTGGGATGTCCCACAAGGAGTAGCGCTAAGACAGATGAGCTACAAAAGGCCTTAAAAGCCTGGTGGGAGGCCAAAGGAGCTGCAGGAGGAGATGATGCAAATGAGGAGGTAGATGACCAGGGGAATGGGTTTGGGCCACAGGATTTGCCTGTGCCAGGAGCAGCCCCCAGGGCTGTCAGCATCCATTCCGCAGGAAGTCTCTCCCGGGAAGAGCGGGAAGAGAACCAGAGGATCAGGGAACATGAGCTAGAAGTTTTAAAACTACAGAACCAAAAAGCAGCAATGGAGGAAAAGCGATTGCTTTTGGAGAGTGAAAAGAGGGCAGAAGAGAGCAGGCACGCTCTAGCCCTGGAAGAAAAGAAATTGCTTTTGGCTCATGAATTGAGCATGAGGGAGCTGGATATTAAGGCCAAACAATTGGAGTCCAGTTCAAATGGTGGCAGCGCACAGCCAGTGCAAGGGGGTAAAGTATACATCCCCAAGGATATAGTGCAGAATTTCCAGAAGGGACAGGATATTTTTGCATGGTTTGAGTCATATGAGATATCTTTGAGGATGCATGAGGTGCCTGAAAAGAGCTGGGGGGCGTGCCTGTGGAAGCATTTTGAGGCGTCAGGGACCGCAGTTTTGACACCTTTAGAGAAGGAGGGTGCCCTGACTTATGCCAAAATGAAGGAGGCTTTATGCCTCAAGTATGGGCTCACCCCAGAACAGTATAGAGTGAGGTTCAGGAACTCAAAGAAGAATGACTCAGACACTTGAGTTGAATGTGTGAGAGTGTACACCCGCGCATTGGAAGGTTGGATGAAGGGCAGCAAAGTTACTGATGATGAGGGGTTGTGCCATCTAATTAGTTGGGAGCACTTGAGCAGTCTATGTGTTCCAGAGCTGCGCCAGCATCTTTTGGATAGTAAGTTAACTAATCCTAGTGAGCTTGCTAAGGAGGCGGCCCGCTGGACCAGCACCAGGGTCCACAAGGGGATTGTGGGTACCACAGCCAAAGGTGGGCAGGGTCCCCAGCAGAAGAGTGGGGGGGACAAAGGTAATCAAAAGGAGTTCTCTAAAGGGCCCCAAAATAATGCAGAGGGAAAGAAGTCCCAGCCCCCCCAGCCTAAGAAGTCGCAGCCCCCTAAGGGCGGGTGAAGTAACTTTCCGGGTCCCCTCAGGTGTTACAACTGTAACGAGAAGGGCCACATTGCCCCTAAGTGCCCCAAGAAGTCCCAAGCACCCACTGGTGCTCCGTCACCGGGTTTAGTGAGTGTAGCTTTGGGAGAGGAATTAGTTCCCAGTGGGGAGGAGGAGCAAGCAGTGATGACCCTTGTCTCTTTAGGAGACAGAGAGATGGTCCAGGAGTCCTACTTGCCTGAGAACACTAAAAAGTACAGGCAGTGGGTGACCATCAATGGGAGGAGGGTGGAGGCTCTGAGAGACACAGGAGCCAGCGTGACATCCGTGAGGTGTCAGTGGGTGTCTGAAGAGCAGGTCATTCCCAATGCACTTCACCATGTAGTTGCAGCAGACAACTCTGTGCGCCTCTGCAAAGTGGCGCAAGTTCCCTTTGAGTGGGGGGTCTCAGGTTCCTTGAAGGTCGTGGTTAGTCCATCCATGCCTGTAGACTGTCTGCTAGGAAATGACCTGGAGAGTTCCCCATGGAGGGAGGTGGAACGCCAGGCTCATTTGGAGATGTTGGGTCTGCCTGAGTGGGTTTGTGTGATCACTCGGTCAATGGCAGCCAGTAGGGGTAACCAAGCAGGCCTGGAGCCTGAAACAGTGGCCCAGGTACCTGCCAGGAAGAGGAAGGGCAGGGGGTGTGGGAAGCCAGCCCCCACAATTCCCACAGTCCAAGAGGAGGCAGAACCTGAGGGGGATGCCCTGGGACCTACAGGGGAACAGATAGTTGAACTGGGAGACCTGCCTGAGCTGACCCATTGGCAGCAAGAAGGAGGTCCCTTCAGGGAGGAGTTCTGCAAGGTGCAGAGAGAATGCCCTTCTCTCATTGGTATGCGGAAACAGGCCTCAGACCAGGCAGCAGGTGGTGAGTCCAAGAATTATCTCATTTACTGGGAGGATGGGTTACTATATAGTGAGCCTAAGGTCGCTGAGCCCGGTGCAGCCCGTGTGCTGGTGGTACCCGAGCGCTTCAGGACCTTCCTATTGGGTCTTGGTCATAACGTGCCTCTCGCAGGTCATCTGGGGCATGACAAGACCTACCAAAGGCTTGTCACCCACTTTTACTGGCCCCAGATGAAGGCACGTTGGTACACATTGTAGGACTTGCCAGACTTGCCAGGCAAGTGGCAAGAGTGGAGGGGAGTGTAAGGCTCCCCTCCAACCCTTTCCCGTGGTGAGCACCCCTTTCGAGCGGGTGGGCATCGACAATGTGGGGCCTCTGGAACCCAAGACAGCCTTAGGCAACAAGTTTATCTTGGTCTTGGTGGACCATGCCACCCGGTACTTGGAAGCTGTCCCTCTCCGGACAATCACTGCCCCCTTGGTGGGCCGTGCATTGATGGGGATCTTTTCCCGTGTGGGGTTTCCCAGAGAGGTGGTCTCCGACCGGGGTACCATCTTCATCTCGAACTACATGAAGTCTTTGTGGGAGGAGTGTGGGGTAACTTACAAGTTTACCACTCCTTACCATCCTCAAGGGAATGAGTTGGTTGAGAGATTCAACCGAACCCTGAAAGGCATGATAATGGGCCTTGCGGAGCCCATGAGACGGAAGTGGGACGTCTTCTTACCATGCCTGTTGTTTGCCTACACGGAGGTGCCTCAGAAGTCCTTAGGGTTCAGTCCCTTTGAACTCCTGTATGGCCACCCTGTTAGAGGACCTCTCAGTCTGGTGAAGGAGGGTTGGGAGAAATCCCCTGGTAAGACCCCCCAGGATGTGTTCAGCTATGTGCTGGCCTTCCGCAACCAGACTCAGCACTTCAGGAAACTCGCTCAGGCGAACCTGGAAGCTAGCCAGGAAGAAATGAAAAGATGGTATGACCAGAATGCCACTCAGGTTGAATTTCAACCTGGGCAGAAGGTGTGGGTGATGGCGCCAGTGGAGCCTTGCGCGCTCCAAGACAAGTGGACTGGGCCATATGAGGTGGTGGAGCACAAGAGCGATGTAACCTATCTGGTTGACTTGCAGTCTCCCAAGAACCCTTTGAGGGTCCTACATGTGAACCGCCTCAAGCCACACTTTGAGAGGTCTGATGTGACAATGCACCTTGCCACAGATAATGGGATGGAGGAGGAAAGTGACCCTCTTCCTGATCTCCTGTCAGCAGAGGAGCAAGATGGGTCAGTGGATGGGATAAACCTCTCTCCCACACTGACCCCAGAACAGCAGAGGGACTGTCGCCATGTGTTGGGTCAGTTCGCCTCCCTGTTCTCCCTGACACCAGGAGTCACCAATTGGTGCGTCCATGATGTGGACACTGGGGACAGCCTACCTGTGAAGCAGAAATTTTACAGGGTAGCTGACAAGGTCAGGGCCAGCATCAAGGAAGAAGTTTCCAAGATGTTGGCGCTAGGGGTGATTGAGCCCTCAAGCAGCCCGTGGGCTAGCCCAGTGGTCTTAGTACCAAAAGCTGCTGCACCCGGTGCCACTCCAGAACTCAGGTTTTGTGTGGACTACCGTGGGCTCAATGCGGTCACCAAGACTGACGCACACCCCATCCCCAGAGCTGATGAGCTCCCGATCAGTTAGGCGCTGCCCAGTACCTCAGCACGTTTGATTTAACTTCTGGGTACTGGTAGATTGCCTTAACTGAGGGGGCCAAGGAGAGGTCAGCATTTTCAACGCCAGAGGGGCACTTCCAGTTCCGTGTCATGCCCTTTGGGTTGAAGAACGCCCCTGCCACATTCCAGAGACTGGTCAACCAGGTACTGTCCGGGCTGGAGCAATTCAGCGCTGCATACCTGGATGACATTGCTGTGTTCATCTCCAGTTGGGAAGAACATTTGCAACACCTCTGCGAAGTGTTGAAGGCTCTGCAAAGGGCAGGCCTCACTATCAAGGCCAGCAAGTGCCAGATAGGGCAGGGTTCTGTGGTGTTTTTGGGCACCAGGTAGGGAGCGGCCAGGTGGCGCCCCTCCAAGCGAAGATTGATACCATTCTGGCTTGGGAGCCCCCCAAGACCCAGACAGAGGTGAGAGCCTTTTTAGGACTCACTGGGTATTATCGCCGATTTGTCAAGGGATATGGTACCATTGTTGCCCCCTTGACAGAGCTGACTTCAAGGAAGCAGCCCAGGAAGGGGATCTGGACCGATGCCTGCCAGACCGCGTTTGATGCCCTGAAAGCTGCCATGTGCACGGCACCCGTGCTCAAGGCGCCTGATTTCTCCAAAGAGTTTGTGGTGCAGACAGATGCTTCAGAGCATGGAGTGGGAGCAGTACTCTCACAACTGAACGACGAGGGCTTGGACCAACCCGTAGCTTTCCTTAGCAGGAGGCTACTTCCCAGGGAACAGAGGTGGAGTGCAATTGAAAGGGAAGCTTTTGCTGTGGTCTGGGCACTGAAGAAGCTAAGGCCCTACTTGTTTGGGATTCACTTCCGGGTTCAGACAGACCACAGGCCCCTCAGATGGTTAATGCAGATGAGGGGTGAGAACCCAAAACTGTTGAGGTGGTCCATCTCCCTACAGGGAATGGACTTTACGGTGGAACACCGCCCTGGTACAGAACACGCCAATGCTGATGGTCTGTCCAGGTTCCTCCGCCTTAGTGATGAGAACTCCCCAGGGGATGGGTAGTTCTCCCCACTTTTCAGCTGGAGGGGACACGTGTTAGACCTGGCATCCTTGGCGTGGTTTCCCCAGACTTTTTGCCTCTTCCTCCTGTATTTTTGACACTGTGCTGGAATTCGTTTTTGCTGGATTAGATGCTTTGGGCACTTTGCCACTGCTGATCAGTGCCAAAGTGCAAGTGCTCCCTGGTTAAATTGTTATTGTGATTGGCTATCCATGATTGGTATATTTGCTTTACCAATAAGTCCCTAGTAAAGTGCACAAAGTGTGCCAGGGCTGATGATTCAAATGCTACTAGTGGGCCTGCAGCACTGATTGTGCCACCCACAGGAGTAGCCCTAAGATGGTGTCTCAGGCCTGCCACTGCAGTGCCTGTGTGCAGTTTGTGAACTGCCATGTCGTCCTGGCCAGTGTACACACTTGCCAGGCCTAACCCTTCCCTTTTCTTACACATTGGACACCCCTATGGTAGGCCCAAGGTACCCCCCTGGGCAGGGTGCAGCGTATGTGAAAGGTAGGACATGTACTAGTGTGGGTAACATGTCCTGATAGTGAAATACTGCCAAATTCGTTTTTCACTATTGAAAGGCTATCTTGCCCATAGGATAACATGGGGGATGCTGTGTAACATGGTTACCTGCATATCTTCCCATAGCAGCAAGATAGAAAGTTGGAATTTGGTACCGCTGAACTCAGAATTTAGATACACATCTTTTAGTGAAGATGGTTTTTAAATTCTAAGTTTGGAAATAGCACTTTTAGAAAGTGGCTATTTTCTTGTTCAACCTTTCTGTGTGCCTCCGCCTGTTTGTGAATTGACTGTCTGGTTTGTGAGTGACAGGGGCTGGGGGTGGCTGCAGGAGGCTGGGTGAGTCAGCACTAGGCTGAATAGACCTAACTACATGGAGAGTGGTGGGAGGAGAGCACCTGGGTCTGAATAGGGCTGTGCCTGCCTTCCACAATGCTGGCTCCACCTCCTGCGGTGTGTCTGATGACCCTGGCCCACACTCACAAAGGAAGGAGAGGTGCCCTGGCAGAATGCACCCTGAACTGGTTTGGACTGGGTCCAGGACCCCTCACACATGGAGAATGAAGACTTTTGGGGTATAAATATCAGAGCTGAAACCCCTGAACTTTAGACTACTTCTGGAATCAAGAGGAATCCCTGCCAAAGAAGATCAGCTGAAGAGACTGAGGAGAAGTACTGCCCTTGCTGTGTGTCTGGGGTTGGCCTGCAGTTTGCTGTGTCTACTGAGGAGAGATCTAAAGGACTTTGCTGTGTGCTGTGTCCCCTGCTTGAAGAAGGACTTTGCTGTGTGCTCTGTCCATCTGAAGAAAAAGTCCACAAGGGCCTGAGAAGAGCTGGCCTCCTGTTTCTGAAGTCCCAGGCACAAAAGGACTTCACCCCCAGCTACCCTGAACTTCCTTGCTGGGAGTTCCAGTCTGCCAGGAGGGCCTGTAACTGTGTGTGAGGCCTCTCTTGCTGTTGGGAGCTGGAAGCGCGACGCAACGAGAGAAGCGTGACGCCGCCGCAGCAGCCGCATCATCGAGAAGCGTGTCGCCGCTGCGGCTGTTCGCCGCCGCAACACTGGAGAAGCGTGTCGCCATCACGAGGGTGTCGTCGCATCACCGGAGACGCGTGTCACAGGGCCGTCGCATTGCTGAGGAAGCGCACCGCCGCTGATCGCCGCCGCATCATCGGAGAAGCGTGTCGCCGTCACCGAGGGTGTCGTCGCATCGCCGGAGAAGCGGGTCGCAGGGCCTGTCGCGGCTCAGAAGTTCACCGAGTTCGCCGCACGGCCGTCGGGCGTGCACGCATCGCATCTACAGTGTCGCATCGCAACAAAGACACCATTTCATCGCATCGCACCGGTTCAGCGCAACGCATCAAGGTGCCATTTTGTCGCACTGGAACCGGAGCGCAGGAAGAACTGACGCATCGCCTTCACTGCGCCCCTTTTGCTTGTTTTGCGTTACGCATCCCAGGTACTTTGAGACTGAAAGTGTCGCATTTGATATCTACAAGTTTATTTTTGCAACAACCCTTTTTAAAGACATTCTACTGAGTTTTGTATGTTGGATTTTTGTCGTCTTGGTCTTGTTTAAGTTTAGTAAAGATACTTTATTTTTCTAAACTGGTGTAGTGTCCATTTGTGGTGTTTTCACTATGTTACTGTGAGTGTTGGTACAAATACTTTACACATTGCCTTTGGGATAAGCCTGTCTGCTCGTGCCAAGCTACCAAGGGGGTGAGCAGGAGTTATCTAAAGTGTGTATCCCCCTTACCCTAACTAGAAGCAAGGGTCCCTATTTGGACAAAGGTACCTACCTCTGCCAACTAGAGACCCCCAGTTCTAACAAAATGCCAATCAGGTGTAAACTAATTTAACCCAGTTTAGGGGGAGAGCACAACCACTTGAACTCTGGTTGGCAGTGGTAAAGTGCACTAAGTTCTAAGGCCAACAAAATGATTTCCATCAGAAAAATGGAGGTAAGTAGGCAAAAATGTGTGGGAAGACCACATTAATGCTGACAGGTCTAACACTGGTCTAACAAGACTTTTTTTTTTTAAACTTTATTTTTGATTTTCAGTAAGAAAAAAAGAAGACCATAACAGCAGTACATACAGCATATGACAATTACAGTCTCATTTGTATTCAGTTTGCAATAGCATAGTACCATAGTGACAATGCAAGCAGTATTAATAACATCCAATCGATAGTCCACATGTCATATACACAGGCTCATTGATTAAGTCAGAGGGCCTTATAGTACTTCCTTATTTTTTAAAACAACATATAGTACCAGCATATAACAGCTAGCACTCTTATCCAAATCCGATACCTCCCCCAAACATGTTTGTCAGTCTACTGCATATTATCATTGGTTTTGTTCAGCCGACTCCCACTCTATCTTGTTCTACTTGAGTGGTATCTTCCGCTCCTTTTTTCAGCAAATACGCTTTGTATGGCTCCCATATATCTTTGGGCTGACACTTAGCGGGCATTAAGGCATTATAGTTCTCTGATTGTGTGGAACAGTAGGCGAGGTCTGTGTACCAGTCTGCCAGTTTGGGTACGGGGCCACGCATCCACCTCATCGCTACCCTTCGCTTTGCAAGTAATAGGCCGATAGAGGCCAAATTGCGCACCTCCTTGGGAATATCCTTATCAAACCCCAAAAGGGCAACCAGCGGAGTCTGTGATATTGCCAGTTCCAGCATTTCCTTCAAAGCAATGAACACCTCACCCCAAAATGCACGAATACCGGGGCACTCCCAGGCTAGGCGTGTGAAATTGGCATTAACTGCTGCACATCTCATGCACCTATCGTCATCTCTTAAGCCGTATTTGCATAGACGTGCAGGAGTATAGTATACTCTATGAAGGTATTTGAAATGAATTAATCTGTGCCTTCCGTTCTGCAAGAGTGACTTGATATTGCTAAAACAGTGGGACAACTGAGCCTCTGTGATTCCCATTCCTACCTTAGGAGTGTATAGAGAATTGTGATACAAAAGGGGATGATGGACGGAACGTTTGAGCCAATCAAACACTCACCCCCAGTCAACTGATCTGGGTTTAATCCATCATCATTCTTTAGCTCACTCCACCACCCCAGTTCAGACATGGCCATATGCAAATCAGTCTGACCCTGTGCCTCATGGGAACAGTCCAGCCCGAACTGCCAAGCCATGTCTTCCCTGGACCGGAAACAAGCATCCTAGGACCGGTTTCTGGCATTCCAGCCGTCATCAGCCAGGCTTGCTTGAATCCAGTGGCAAAGTGAGCAAGGGACCCACGTCTGGGCATACCCCCGCCAACTTAGGGCGAACAAAGCGATACAAAAGGGGATGATGGACGGAACGTTTGAGCCAATCAAACACTCACCCCCAGTCAACTGATCTGGGTTTAATCCATCATCATTCTTTAGCTCACTCCACCACCCCAGTTCAGACATGGCCATATGCAAATCAGTCTGACCCTGTGCCTCATGGGAACAGTCCAGCCCGAACTGCCAAGCCATGTCTTCCCTGGACCGGAAACAAGCATCCTAGGATAGAGAATTGTGATGCCATGCCGCGGGGACTGTGATTGTAAAAGATAAGTCAGCGATTTCATTTCCTGAGGTTCGGTCATATCAACGCCCAGAGTCAAACGCAGTGCCTGCCGTACTCTGTAGTACTGGTAATTGTCTAACGTTGACACACTTTGAACACAAGAGGACGCTTGCTCCCAAGTTCTAGCAACCCCGTTCAGGAACAAGTCTCCCATCTGTGCTATTTTCAGCTTGTGTAAAGTGTGTAGTGTTGTGTGATCGCTGCTAAGTGGGAACCAATCACACCACTCTATGGGCAGTTTGGGAGAGTATATTACGCGCAGCTGTTGAGTGACTGCTATTTTGGGCAGTTGAGACCCTGTGCACCCTACAGGATCTATTATACGGGGTTTATTTTGAAAGCCACCGGTTAGTAATTTCGGTAATAGAACAGGAGAAACTATGTTACGTTCAATATAGAGATGTGGCAAGTTATGCAGGCCATGTATCCAACCGTGTGCATGCAGTATCTGTGCGGCCCTGTAGTAACCCTCCATATCTGAGGCATTAAGCCCACCCTCTGAGTATGGTTTGGTCAAGTTGATCCACTCAACACAAGGTTGTTTCCCAGCCCAGGCGAGGCGTGTCAATGAAGAGTGCAGACTATTAAAAAAGGATCTAGGCAGACTAATAGGAATGTTTGTGAAAAGAAAAAGAAACCTAGGAAGCACCACCATCTTCATTAATGCTATGCGGCCCACCAGGGACAGTGGGAATTTAATCCACTTTTCAATTGCTTCTTAAAGTTTTTGCAAGGCACATCCATAATTTTCCGACAGTACAATCTCAGGGTCAGTATGTATCTTTATGCCCAGATATCTTACTGGGTCCGTGGTCCACTCTATGGGGTAGTTAGTGTGAACGGGAGTGGTAATAGCCGTTAGGGGAAAAATGATTGACTTATGCCAATTAATGTAGAGGCCTGAGTGCTGTCCGAATCTCTCCACCTCCTGCAGCATCGGCACAAGGTTTAGCTCCGGATTGCGTATGTAAAGTAATGTATCATCACCTGCATAGGCTGCAATAGTTAAATTGTATTGCAGTGATCGTATGCCTCTATATGCATGGTATTCACGCATTGCACATGCCAGAGGCTCTGCTACCAAAGCATATAGGAGAGGGGACAGCCCTGTCTCATACCTCTGGCAATCACTATTGCACGCGACAGAGCACCATTCACACGTACATGCGCTAATGGCTGCGCATACAGGACCTCCACTAGTTTAAAAAAAATATCTCCCACACCAGCTCTCCTCAAGACAGCATATAAAAACCTCCACTCTACCGAGTTGAACGCTTTCTCGATATCAATAAACAATGCTGCTGCCTTGACATTGGGATTGATTCTAGCGATGGTGCCAAAAAGAGTATGCAAATTGCTCATTAGCGAGCACCCTGGGACAAACCCTGTCTGTTCTGGCCCCACCAATCTTGGCAATAAGGGTGCCAGCCTATTTGTCAGCACTTTGGCAAATAGTTTGGTGTCTGTGTTCAGCAAGGATAGGGATCTGTAGGATGAACAATGTTCTGGGGGCTTACCAGGTTTTAGTAGGGTAATCAGAGTGGCCTCCTTCATAGTTGGTGGCATCACGCCCTGTTTGGCCATCTCTTCAAATAGATTTACCAAATGTGGTATCAATTTGTCCTGGTATGCCTTATAGAAGGCCACTGTTAAGCCGTCTGCCCCAGGGGCCTTCTCGTTGGGCATTCCCTTCAATGCTGCCAAAATTTCCGTTAGTCTAAAAGGGGCTATAAGTCTCTCTCTTTCTTTATTTTCTAATCATGTCATCGCTATGTGCGCTAGATACTCATCGTCTGATTCTGAAGTGGAGGGCCTCCTAGAGGTATATAAGCTTGTATAATAATTGGCAAAAGCTTCCACTATTTCCTGCGTACTGTCCACCAGTACCCCATTTGTATTGTATATTTTAGAGACATAGCCGTCGCCCCTAGCGGGCCGGACTGCCGCTGCCAAAGTGGCGCTGGGTCTGTTACCTTCTGCGTACACCCTAGCCGTAGCATATTTCCGTAAATGTTTGACTTCGGCCTCTGCCAACTCATTATACTGATCGATTTGGGCTCTGATTTGCGCCAGAGTCTGGGGGTCCTCACCATCCTGGAGCCTACTCTCCAATGCTTTAAGTGTGTGCACTATCTTTTGAAGCTGAGTACGAATAGATTTTAGGACCCCTGCATGTTTAGAGATCGCCATTTCTCTAATGTAAATTTGAAAAGTCTCCCATATGGAGCACATAGTGGATACGCTGCCCAGGTTTGTGACGAAGAATTCGACAATTGCATTGCCCAATTCTGTCCGGAAAACTGTATCCAGCAATGAATATTGAGGGAAACGCCAAATATGTGCTGTGTTACTCAAGTTTGCAAGTGCAATTTGTAGGACTACAGGTGAGTGGTCGGAAAGCGTGCGCGCCAAATGTGAGTAGTCATCAATAAATGGAAATAGCGCCAGGGAAGCAAACCAGTAGTCTATTCTCGTGTGTGTGTCGTGGACCGAGGAATAATGTGTCTATTCTTTACCCAAAGGCGAGCGATATCGTTAGACGTCACAGAGACCTTCCGCTTCCTCGATAGTGGCTATGGCGCAGGCTGTGCGAGATGGCCTCTGGGAGCGCCCTTGGACCTATCCAATTCAGGGTTTTGTATGCAATTAAAATCACCTCCCCAAAGTATTGGTATGTGGGAATGTCTCATGATCTGCAATTCATGATAGAATTGAGGGTCTTCATAATTTGGCCCATAGACCCCAACAAGCAACACACTAAAATTATCTCTGCGACATCTGGCTAGCACGTACCTGCCCCTCATGTCCACCTCTACCTCTTGTATCTGTATGCCTGAATTTTTGTGCACCCAAATGAGCACCCCTCTTGCATGGGACGTAAACCCGGACAATATACATGTGCCTTTCATTCTTCTAGGGGTCAGTAGCCCAGATTTGGGGGCAATGTGAGTTTCTTGTAATATAGCTACGTCTGTGCTGTGTCTATGCAAATAGGCCACCACTTTGCGGATTATCCTCTGGTCATTAAGGCCCCTTACGTTCCAAGACATAAATCTAATGTGGGCTTTGACATTAGTGGACTGCATCATACACCAATTTACAAACACATACTGGTGTATAATATGAGGCACAAAAAGCTAAATATTGTAGTGAGAACAAGACCTGTAAGTACTTTGAACGCTGTCTGCTGACTGCTGAGTTAAAATAACACCCCACCCCCCTCGCACACCATATCCAAACAATAGGACATGGCCCTTTTGCAACCCCCCAACTATCTCCTACCCCAACATGAAATAACCCCCCCACACCCAAAACAGTCACCCCCTTAATAATACCCAGGTGTAATACACTCGGGGGAGGTGATTACCAGGCCTGTGGTGTTACTTGGTGGCCTGTAACCGCTTGCTTGCTAAGTTACTATCTAGGCGTATGACCAATAACATTATATAATTACGCAGTGTTTTTATAATGAGTTGAACTTGACAGTATTATTACGACACAAAGTTTGTGTCCAAGGCAGTCCAGTGTAAAGAGGGTCTATCTTCACTTAATTTTGGCTTGTGGTCCACCTTACCCTTACGATGCCGACGTGCCCGGTTCCAACTGATCATCCTGTTCCGTGCCCTCGAGCGCCTTGTCGCGGTCTAATACTAGCGACCCTGCAGATTTTTGTGCCTTCTCGATGCCGTACTGTTTGAGATCTTTTTGCAACTGGGTAGGATCCTTGTATATTTTAGACTTTCCGACAAGGTTAACCTTGAGTCTGGCAGGGTAAAGCATCGCGTAGTCCAGCTGGAGCTCTCTCAGTTTGTGCTTTCCTGCGTGCCTCCTGCACCAGGGGAGTGAAATCTGGAAAGAGAGCTATCTCAGACCCCTCGTATTTGAGTACTTTGAGGTCCCTGGCGCACTGTAAAGTGGAATCTCTGTCTCTATAGTTCAATATTCTTGCAATCAGGGGACGAGGCGGCGCCCCCGGCGGAGGCCTAGGGCCCAGAGTGCGATGTGCACGCTCCACCACGAACACCCCTGAGAATGTTTCTCTGCCTAGCATTGCCACCAGTAACTCCTCGACGAATTGTTCCATATTGCCGGTAGCTGTGGACTCAGGAAGTCCCAGTATGCGCACATTGTTGCGCCGAGAACGCGCTTCAAGATCCTCCGCTTTGTCACGCATAGATGTTAGTAATTTCGCCATTTGTTTCTGCGCCGTCCCCATTTCAGTCTGTGCGTCTTCGGCTTCAGATATTCTGTGTTCCGCCATGTCCAGCCTCTCTGCATGCTTGTCCACATGTTCGGACATGCGGTCCATATGGTAAGCAAGTGAGTCTATCTTGCCGTCAATAGAAGCCAAGCTCTGTTGCATGGCTGCCAGGATATGTCGGATATCGTCCCCAGTGGCATTCGATTCTTCGTTTTGCTCCGCAGGTAGGAGGGTAGGGTCTTCATCTCTATTCCTGGTCGACTTGCCTTGGTCGAACTGGATTTTCGTTTGCGTTTTATCTCCTTTCCCCATGTTCTCCACCGCTGTAGTGCGCCAAGCCGCCTCACAATGCCTCCACGCGGTGTAGCCAACTCCACAAGAGCACGGGGTCGACAGCCCAACCACACTTCAATATCGATTGACGTGCTCACAGATGGTGTTGTTTGTTGGACCCCTAGCGCCCTCTCGTACAGCAAACTGCCCCAACCAGTGTCTCGTTAGGGAACATGCGCTGTGATGACTAGAGGCCCAAGCAGTTAACAAGCCTCTGGCTTCGAGGTATCTGCCAGATATTAGGGTGCACCAGTTCAATGACTTTGCTCCAAGAGTCTGTGCCAGTAAGAAACAGGGCACAGCGCGCAGAAAGCAGCAGCTGTTTCCAGTCCCAACCCGGTTGCTCTCTAACACAGACTGTAGGAAGGGGGGGGTACCTCCTAGTGTACATCAGAGAGCCCAGATCCGGTTCCACACTCCATTTGCCCCTGGATGTTGCGGTATCCTCAGCCCAACAAATGAAGGCAGTATCTTAATCAGGGCTCCCAGAGCGTTCGTAAGGCACAGCAATGTCCCCCCCACGCAGCACCAGGCAAGAAGGCACCACAGGGCCACCTGATCGGGACGCCTGTGTAAACAGCACCAGGGAAGTTGGGCCCCTTGCTGCGCGCGAGCATTTCCACATGCACCGCAAATATCAGTCTTTAGGGCCGCACAGCAACGGAGACACGGTCAATATCCCTGGGGGGGAACACAGGGAAGTTTCCGCTCTCCGGTCAGGACGGAGGACGGGGCCGCCGCACCTGAAGCTCGGCGGCTACCACACCGCACACTAGCCTCACCACACAAACCGGGGATCCAGTGCAGTTCCGTCGCAGGCGCCGATCAGCCGGCAGCAGCTGCGGTCATCGAGTCCACAGCACCGATTCCAGCTGGAGGCGGCCGACCACTGCCCACCTCTTATTTCTCGGGGCCGCAACGCAGGAACCGAGCCTCCAGGCCGCAACACGCTCCACGTCCCGCAGACCGCTCCGCAGGTAGGCCACAGGGTTATCACACGGCACTGCCCAGGCTAGGAGCCGATTTAATTAGCCAAACTCACAGGCATCGTAGCCTACGCCTTCCTGCACATATGTCGCTGCGTGGCAATTCTCCAGACGCCTGGATGCCGCTGCTTGCTGAAGGATAGTGTTAGCGGCAGCCGGAACGAGCTCAGGCTGTGGCCATCTTTGTGTCAGGCAAGCTCCGCCCCCTTGGTCTAACAAGACTTCTGCCTCA
Source organism: Calotriton arnoldi (assembly GCA_963921515.1). Taxonomy (NCBI): domain Eukaryota; kingdom Metazoa; phylum Chordata; class Amphibia; order Caudata; family Salamandridae; genus Calotriton; species Calotriton arnoldi. The sequence goes on from CAWUFW010003840.1 coordinate 997,539, forward strand.
CATGCCAGACCCTGGCAGAAAAAATCAGTGATGTTCAACTGCCCTTCTACAGAGTGGGCTGACCATGACTACGACCTAGTTGTTGAACGGTGGAGAGACTTTCAGGTCAACAACCAGAAGTTGAGTTGGGTTAGCATTACTTTCATGACACAGATGTAACCCCAAATCCTTTATCGTATTTAGAAAATAGCCTGAATGGCTATTTGCTTTGCGTTGTAAAAAATAATAATAATTCCTTACGTTACTTTGTGTGAGGAAGGCATTCCATGGGTGGTGCTTGGGTATTCCTGTGCATCCATACATTTTGACAAAAACCCATAATTGTAGAAAGGTTTTTGCACCAAAATGGTGCCTGACTGGGGCGAGGGGGCAACAAGGAGAAATATCTTTATTTCTCCTCTGTATTTTCTCTTTGCATGTGTGCGGCATTCTCCATATCCTCAAAGGATAGCTTTTATTCATGTTGGTACTCCTTCTTGCACAAAGACTATTCTGACCTTAACACAGACACCTATGAAATACGTTCAAAGATGCATGTGTTGGTGCTTGCCAGCCGCAAGTGCACCAGCACATGGAGAGAGCAGAACTGCGCAATGACTTTGCAGCCATGATGCAGATCTGCTCTCTCCAGGTGACACAAAGCAGCACTGCAACTTTGCTTTCTGTGTTTCGTTGAGTCGCTTCTATGTAAATCTGGCCCCAAGTGTTTTCGAAAATGGATCCAGGGAGGCTGTGCCATTGGAAACCCTGTCTTTTCACCAACTGTAAATGAGTCTGAGACCTGCAAAACTGGATGGGTTGGAAGAATGCCAATCAATGGCAGTGCTCCATTCTCACCAAACTCTAAATGACACACTCTATGCTTATATCATATCTTTTAATTAGGCTGATTTAATTGGTGGTAGGGCACTGTCCCTGTTAGACTGATGGTTTGGTCTGAAGCATGTACCAATAGAAAGGTGATATTTACTAAGTCATTGTAAGGCCTACTTGTCTCGTGTCTCTAGAGATCTGATCTCAATTTAAATCAAATAAGGAAATGCATCTAATTACAGGCAAATCACGTTTCATGATAAGAAAAGCTAGTCTCCAGACAAAGCAACTAGAACACCCTCTAACGCTGAAACCTTTCTGAGTATGGATCAGTTGTGCATCTGGGTCACCAGAGACCCCTCTCACAGAGAAATGGTGCTAGGCTTTTGCCCAGGGTCTCTAACCCAGCTGAGACGCTATAAGAAAATAGCTTCTGCTTGACAAGCAATAGCCTGACTCAAGCTGCTGTTACTACAGCTCTTCAAAATCCTCTGCTAATAAGCTCAAAGTTCCTTCAGCGATTTGAAGTGCATCACTTGCCAAAGATAAGCTCAGTTGAATTATGTTAAAATATTTCACTCTGAATATAGTCACTGGCAGAACTGAGTGCAAATTGCGAGCAAAATGTACTTTCTCTAAATGCTCAAATCTTAGGCCTCTCTCAATGTATTTCTTAAAAAACACAGATTTTTCTAAAACATTTAAAATGGCCCCTCTGTTCCAGCACACTTTCTTTATTCTAAACTTAGGGGCATATTTAGAACAGGCTTGCATCATGTTTGCACCACACAAAGTAGTACATGCGTGATGCAAGCCTGTAAGTAAGATTTATGAGGCCACGCAAAGCCACACTGCATGCCTTTGAATTGATTCATAAATCTGGAGTAAGGCAACGCAGCACAAATAGCTGCATCGCCTTACTGTGAGCAAGAGTGGCATTCCATGGGCGTTACGGTGGGTGTTCCCATGCAACTCCCATGGTTTTTTATGCATTCCCAGAATTACAAGAACTTGCAAACCTGGGCATTCTGCACCACACATAGAAAGAGGAAAACACCTCTATGGATTGTTTTTGTGCAAGAAGGTGACCCTTCTTGCACAAAAACAATCCTGCCTACAACACAGGCATGATGCAAGGGTGCCTACATTGGTGCTAAGCTGCCAATACAGCAAAAGAACAGGGGGAAAGGACAGGAATGTACTGTATTGGATAAGCACAGTGTACTCGTGCTCTTTTCCTTTGGCGCAGGCAGTGCCGCAAGAGAACTTGCTGCGCTGCCCTGTGCCACCATTCCTGTAAATATGCTCCTTAATTTTTATTGGCTTAAAGCACCATACTAATGATGTTTGTACTACTTTAAACCAAGTTTGTACTTTTGGTAGTTTGTAGTTCATAAATTGGTAAGATTAGGAGTTAACTTCTGTGGACCTTAACATTATTTGCTCACTCTTAATTATGCTTCAAAGTCCGTTCTCCTTATATATGTCAGGTTTGTATCTAGCATACTGTGTGACAGCATATATCCCACTAATTTCCCCCAATCTCCAGTCTCAGTGCCTCTGGCTCTTTCATGTTAAAAATACTACAGGTTTCCAAGAGAAAGAGGCCAGGAGGAAAATAACATGAGATAAGAAACAATTGCACCTTCACAGGTCCAGAATCCTGATCCATCAAAAATGAAGAACAAGGTTTCTATAATATACTGAAACCCCACCGCTGTCAACCCTTTTGGCATGTGTGTCACTACTGCCTCTTTTTACAATTTTGAAGCCTCTCCACCTATTTTATCCCTGAATATCCTGCTTTTGATTGGGATTCCTCTGGTTCATGAAACTTGTAGTCGAGATTTACATATTCTGATTATATTATTTCCAGAACTATTTGATGACTGGGATAGCCACTGACAAATGGTTTGGAAGAGGCTAGATTGCCCTGAAACTTTGCAGACCAAAGAACTCATTACTGGCGTAACACCTGACAATGGCCTATTGAGTTGAGCAGTAAAAAGGGCAGTTGCGGCAGGAGAATTGGAATTTCTATTGAAATTTCTAGCAGATCCTGGAACCCAATTTGTGAGTTTCAAAAGGGAGTCATAAAGTTATCTTTTCTATCTCCTGACTTTGGACAGACACTGAGAAAAGGAGACAATGCATAATGAAGTCCTGGACATAGGCATAAAGCCTCTGTTTTGAGGGTGTAATGGTATACACTCTCACTGAAAAACTCAGGAAAGTGAGGATACAGATGAGTGGGGACTAGATTTATGGCAAACATGAACCCTCATTGCTTGGATCTTCTGAAACAAAGGGCATGTGAAGTTGCCAATTGCTGAAATTCTGAAGATCTATAGAAGAAGAGAGGGACGCCTTTGTAGAACCAAAGAAAATAGGGTACTCTAGTACATAAAAGCTGAATTATTCCTTGGTAATCTAAACTCACAGATGCACACAATATCACATCCTATCCAACAGAGATTTATATTTGCAAAGCCACAAATAGAATAGGTAAATAAAGAATGAAAGCCCAAACAATAAACTCAACATGAATAATAAAAGTCAATATAGATAATATTTATTAAAAGATAATACAGGTCAAGTTCAAAATATCATAAAATCAAAATTAAAAGCATGGTGTATCAAAACAATTGTATATATAACATACAATCAAGAGCGCAAAATCATACACTATTGTTGCCTTGCTGGATGATAAGGGACCAACGGCCAATATCAATCCTAGCAATCACCCACCGAGAGAAGAACAACAGACAATACAATTTGTCATAGATTGTGACACATCCGTGAGAAAAAACAAACTGATTGACTGGAGCCCGATACACGTTCGTCTTGCTGTATCTGTTGAACCAGTCAACTACCGAATTGTGTCAAATAGCTGCGTCGACGCGTTTCGATGGCACTCATATATTTACACCATCTTTATCAAGACCATATTATAATTGTCTCGAAAGGAAATTCTCCCAATATCCCATAGGCCAAGACCTGTGTATAAAAACAAGAACAAAAGACAATTCTTTTTTATATTAAAAACAACATATAAGATTCTTATTAGGTACCTAAACATTGACTTAACTTATATAACAAACAATAGATGAATCAAACTTCATACTCCGAACTACAAACATTTACATTTGGCCTATTGAATGGGCTGGATAAAAAAGAAGAAATAGGTAGAAAAAAGAAAAGAGAATACATGTAGAAGAGTCTATTCTTCTTCACACAAGCAAATATCACACAAACAATCTTCTCTGAGAGTTTTTTATCAAGCAGCTACCTAATCTTATAAAGATGAACGGAAGATCTGGTTCGTCGACTGTCATCCCTATAATAGTATGGCTCTACTAGTAGAATGTGAAAGGCTCACTATATGAAGCTATGTATCCTAAAGTTAACATAATCATTCTTACATTCCTAAAGAACCAATCCATTACCTTATAGAATAAGGGAAATACTGATTTAAGTCCAAAGATTACACTGTTGCTAGGTGGAATGCCTCACAAAAGGGGCTTTTATATCTCCACCTAGAAAAATCAGACAAGAAACTTTTTTGCCTCATATCACACAGTATCCATGGAATTTATACTTCAAACAGGGGGTTTTCTTTTAAATACCTCCTGTATTTAGTTATAAGACCTTCGCTTTATACAAGATACTTCATCATATGGAAGGGAATCATAAGTTCTGTGGCACAGTTGAATGCATCTGCACAAAAAGGGGGAGAGGGGGAATTGTGTCATAAAAAATCACACACCCATAACTTGTAGTATTCTACTGGAAATGTAATTTGCCTGGCAAAACTGTCTGCTCTCACCCTTTGCGATGTGGGCCTGTTAAATTTCTTTTTCCCTCATTCTGTTCCCCCTGTAGGCCCAAGTAACGAAGGGCCGGCAAAGTAAAATTTGAGAGGATTATCAAGACGGCGCAGCCCTTATCCAACCTTCCGGTATGTGCACGTTTTCTTTCAATTAAATGAGAGGTCATTCGAGTCTGACCATTATTTGGCTAACGGTCTATTTGAGAGGTTTGAATAGGTTGTAGTGGCAACCTCTAATACAAGTCCCTCTGTCTTACATTATATTTTTAACAGGCCCACATCGCGAAGGGTGAGAGCAGGCAGTTTTATATTTTTCTAGACCTCTCTAAGATGTTATGAAGGTTTTGATATCCCTGTGGTAAGAGTGACTAATTTATATATTGCCAGGCAAATTACATTTCCAGTAGAATACTACAAGTTATGGGTGTGTGATTTTTTATGACACAATTCCCCCTCCCCCTTTTTTTCATGCAGATGCATTTAACTGTGCCACAGAACTTATGATTACCTTCCATATGATGAAGTATCTTGTATAAAGCGAAGGTCTTATAACTAAATACAGGAGGTATGTAAAAGAAAACCCCCTGTTTGAAGTATAAATTCCATGGATACTGTGTGATATGAGGCAAAAAAGTTTCTTGTCTGATTTTTCTAGGTGGAGATATAAAAGCCCTTTTTGTGAGGTGTTCCACCTAGCAACAGTGTAATCTTTGGACTTAAATCAGTATTTCCCGTATTCTATAAGGGAATGGATTAGTTCTTTAGGAATGTAAGAATGATTATGTTAACTTTAGAATACATAGCTTCATATAGTGAGCCTTTCGCATTCTACTAGTAGAGCCATACTATTATAGGGATGACAGTCGACGAACCAGATCTTCTGTTCATCTTTATAAGATTAGGTAGCTGCTTGATAAAAAACTCTCAGACAAGATTGTTTGTGTGATATTTACTTGTGTGAGGAAGAATAGACTCTTCTACATGTATTCTCTTTTCTTTTTTCTACCTATTTCTTCTTTTTATCCAGCCCATTCAATAGGCCAAATGTAAATGTTTGTAGTTCGGAGTATGAAGTTTGATTCATTTATTGTTTGTTATATAAGTTAAGTCAATGTTTAGGTACCTAATAAGAATCTTATATGTTGTTTTTAATATAAAAAAGAATCGTCTTTTGTTCTTGTTTTAATACACAGGTCTTGGCCTATGGGATATTGGGAGAATTTCCTTTCGAGAGAATTATAATATGGTCTTGATAAAGATGGTGTAAATATATGAGTGCCATCGAAAAGCGTCGACGCAGCTATTTGACACAATTCGTTAGTTAACTGGTTCAACAGATACAGCAAGACGAACGTGTATCGGGCTCCATTCAATCAGTTTGTTTTTTCTCACGGATGTGTCACAATCTATGACAAATTGTATTGTCTGTTGTTCTTCTCTCGGTGGGTGATTGCTAGGATTGATATTGGCCGTTGGTCCCTTATCATCCAGCAAGGCAACAATAGTGTATGACTTTGCACTCTTGATTGTATGTTAGATATAAAATTGTTTTGATACACCATGCTTTTAATTATGATTTTATGACATTTTGAACTTGACCTGTATTATCTTTTAATAAATATTATCTATATTGACTTTTATTATTCATGTTGAGTTTATTGTTTGGGCTTTCATTCTTTATTTACCTATTCTATTTGTGGCTTTGCAAATATAAATCTCTGTTGGATAGGATGTGATATTGTGTGCATCTGTGAGTTTAGATTACCAAGGAATAATTCAGCTTTTATGAAATTCTGACGATGACATAAATACCAATCTGTCATTAATTGCGCATCCCCATAATATATTCGCCTTTGACTGGAATTTTGTGAAGGAGACAGAACTTCCAGAATTGTTTTACTAGATATGCTAACATTTTGTTCTTTCTCCAAGTGATTGATATAATGGACCACCATAAAGTTGTGTATTCTGAACAGGACAGAATATTTGTCTCAGTCTTTTGGGAAGGATCAAATTGAAAAAGAGCTGGTAAGCAGCTCTGAACTGTTTACGTTCATAGTGGACTGACCACAGTGAGCCCACCCATTTTGCCAAGCTGGAATCTGTCTCTCAGATTATGCCTGGTAAGAAATTGAAAATTGATCTTACATTCACATCTGGAAGAGGATCTATCCACCAAGAAGCTTCTCTCTTTTTCATGTGTGATAGAATGATATTGGCACAAGTAAGTCTCTTTCTTGGGTGAGACATTTTTGACCTCTGAAGCATAGGAACACTGATTGAATGGAAGAGGAAAATAAAGAGAAATGTGTGTCAGAATGAGAAAGTGGTAAAATTCTTTTCGAATGAGAAATTTTGAACATGGAAGAATCAGTATCTTCTTGGAATCCTCAAAACTGTACTTTGATTCAGTTGGATAAAGAATTGATGTCCCTGGATTGGTAACAAATCCTAGGTCTTGAAGAAGAAATATTATCACTAATAGATAAGAAAGTAAAAGATATGATTCTAATGCATTATTAGCAAATCTTGAAAGTAAACAAGGAAAAAATATTTTCAGAAATCCTAAGACTGCACAAACAAGTTTTAACAACTTCATAAAACACCAAGGTGCCAACCGTAGCCCACACAGCAAGAATTGAGCTGAAAAATCGAACCTCATCACAGAAATTGGAAAAAAAATTATTACCTGGACAAATGGAAACTGTTTGGTAGGTGCTTTAGATCAAGATAAATCAACCAGTCCAAAAGTTGAAGACAATCTTGAAAATGGAGAAATTTCTCCATCTTTAAAAGATGATAAAGTACAAAATGCACTGAACATCCTGATGATGATTACTGGACATACTTTCTTGTTTTTCTCTTTGACAAGAAAAATATTGCTTAACAACTTTCTCAGATGGAAGCTGCAAAATTGTACCGCACCTTTTTAGAAAAATGAAACAATAACTTGCAGAGTCCAAATGGATAATTCAGGAGGGTCAATTAGAATTGACTCTGTTCAGTCATGTAAGAAGGAGTTTGATAGGCCCCGAAGTATCCAGCAATTTGTCTTAACAATATGACCAGTTAGTTATATAGGATCCCCCTCATATTTCATGAAAAAGATGATGAGTCTATGATCAATGTTAGTCTTGACTACCACAGAATAAGTGATGGACTCAAGAAGGTGTTCTGGCTTTTTCTAATAGTCTTGTCCAAGCGAGGATAAGTTCCAGCTATGCTATAGTCCATCTCACGAAGGAATGGAGAAATTCAGAAAACAATGGGGTATGAGTCAATGTGACATTGAGTACAGGCAGCACAGTCAAACCTAAGATTCCAGCATGAGAATTCACTTCATTATTTTCATTTCCAAATTTGGGTGATCTTTTGGTTCTTTTTGCTTTAGGACCAAAACGAAAACAGTCACCATTACCGTCATCATTATTATCAGAGTTGGGTTCTGGCATCCACCATAACAGGTTTGGTTAACCTTGAAGCCAAAGAATCTACCTCTTCCCAAGAGGGTTGTAAAAAATAATTATGCACTATCATTCACAGGAACCAAGAGACTAAACACTGACAGAGTTAGAAATCATAGCTTTAGCATGACTTGCAGAATTACTGATGCCGCCAGAAGACATATGTTCTCTCTAGGGAATGTTTTAAAGCAGGTGGTGAAACTGAAAAAGATGGGCTAGAGCTCTTGCCATTAGCTGGAAAGGCTTTTGGATTTGTAACTTCCAGCAAACTTTTCCCAAAGTCTTGTACAACTGATTGTATTGACACTCCAATTTCATTTTTTAAGTAGATTAAACCTGCATTGTCAAAGTGTCATATTCCTTTAGAAAACATGTTCATTCACACTTATATCATTCCCTTAATTTTCTTGGGACAATGGAAATAAATATTTATTATTTTTAAAATGAAGACATTCAAGCAAAGTATTTTAACCCCTTCGCTGCTAGGCCTTTTCCCCCCCTGTGCTAAGCCTTTTTTTGGCTATTTGGGATAGTGCGCGCTTAGGCCCCTGTAACTTTTTGACCACATAAGGTATCCACGCCAAATTTGCGTCCTTTTTTTCTAACATCATGGGGATTGTAAAGGTACCCAGGGTTTGTGGATTCCCCTGGAGGGGACCCAGAAATGAGCCAAAATACAGCAACATTTTGTTTTTTTGGGGAAAAATGAGAAAAAAGGGCTACAGATGAAAACGTCTTGTTTTTTCCCTGCAAATGGCATCAAAAAGGGGTTGTGGTGCTGAAATCACCATCTTCCCAGCTTTCAGGGACAAGCAGACTTTTGTCAGAAAACCAACTTTTTTTACAAAGTTTTGGCATTTTTCTGGGACTTAGCCTATTTTTGCTATTTTTTGTGCTTTCAACCTCCTTCCAGTTAATGGTAGAAATGGGTATGAAACCAATAATGGATCCTGGAAAGCCATACATTTCTGAAAAGTAGACACAATTCTGAATTCAGCAAGGGGTCATTTGTGTAGATCTTTAAAGTTTTCCTTATATAAACTAACAGTTAAATGAAGGAAAAATTGAAAATTAGTTGAAAAAAACAGCCATTTGTGTCAACGTTTTCACCTGTAACTTCTTCTAATTATGACAGCTATTTGAAAGCAATATACCGTTATATCCGCTGGACCTTTCTGGTTGTGGGGATATATAGGACTTGTAGGTTCACCAAGAACCCGACGAACCCAGAGCCAATAACTGAGCAGCATCTTGCAATGGTTTTTTATTATGTACCGGGTATATAGCAATTATTTTGGGAAAATGTATACATGGAAAAATTGTTATGAAAGACACCTATGTATTTCTGAAATGGGAACAAAATGTAGATTTTAGAAACAGTAGAAATTTGCACATTTCCGAAATTGGGAGTACCCACACTAGCATGAGAATTATAGGTCATTTTTCAAAATGACTTATTTTTTACACAATGTCTGTCATTTGGAAGGCAGAAATGCATCGAAAGTCAATAGGTAATAACAGTTGCTCTACAATTCTGTGTTACCCTACGTCTCCCGATAAAAATGGTACCTCACTTGTGTGGTTAGGCCTTGTGCCCACAACAGGAAATGGCTCAAAATACGTGGACGTACCACATTTTCACAATGTAAAATTAACCTTTTTTTGCAAAGTGTCTAGCTGTAGTTTTTGAACCCTAGCTCTGCGGGCACTTAGGGAAACCTAGCAAACCTATACATTTTTGAAAACTAGACACCCAGGGGAATTCAGGATGGGGTGACTTGACTGGCTCTAACCAGGTTCTGTTACCCAGAATCCCTTGCAAACCTAAAAAATTGGCAAAAAAAACACATTTTCTCAATTTTCTGTGGTGGAAAGTTCTGGAATCTGCGTGGATCCACAAAATTCCACCCACCCCGCATTCCCCTAGGTCTTCCAAAAACAATGGTACCTCACTTGTGTGGGTAGGCCTAGTGCCCGCAACAGGAAGCAGCTCAAAACGCAACGTAGACGCACCACATTTTCACAGTGAAAAATGACCCTTTTTTTGCAAAGTGCCTAGCTGTCGTTTTTGAACCCTAGCTCTGCCGGCACTTAGGGAAACCTAGCAAACCTATACATTTTTGAAAAGTAGACACCCTGGGCAATCCAGGATGGGGTGACTTGACTGGCTCTCACCAGGTTCTGTTACCCAGAATCCCTTGCAAACCTAAAATATTGACAAAACAAACACATTTTCCTCACTTTTCTGTGGTGGAAAGTTCTGGAATCTGCATGGATCCACAAAATTCCACCCACCCCGCGTTCCCCAAGGTCTTCCCAAAAAAATGGTACCTCACTTGTGTGGGTAGGCCTAGTGCCCGCGACAGGAAGCAGCGCAAAGCGCAACGTGGATGCACCACATTTTCACAGTGAAAAATGACCCTTTTTTTGCAAAGTGCCTAGCTGTAGTTTTTGAACCCTAGCTCTGCCGGCACTTAGGGAAACCTAGCAAACCTATACATTTTTGAAAAGTAAACACCCAGGGGAATCCAGGATGGGGTGACTTGACTGGCTCTCACCAGGTTCTGTTACCCAGAATCCCTTGCAAACCTAAAAAATTGGCAAAAAACCCACATTTTCTTCACTTTTCTGTGGTGCAAAGTTCTGGAATCTGCGTGGATCCACAAAATTCCACCCACCCCGCGTTCCCCAAGGTCTTCCAAAAAAAATGGTACCTCACTTGTGTGGGTAGGCCTAGTGCCCGCGACAGGAAGCAGCGCAAAACGCAACGTGGACGCACCACATTTTCACAGTGAAAAATGACCCTTTTTTTGCAAAGTGCCTAGCTGTAGTTTTTGAACCCTAGCTCTGCCGGCACTTAGGGAAACCTAGCAAACCTATACATTTTTGAAAAGTAGACACCCAGGGGAATCCAGGATGGGGTGACTTGACTGGCTCTCACCAGGTTCTGTTACCCAGAATCCCTTGCAAACCTTAAAAATTGGCAAAAAAACACATTTTCCTCACTTTTCTGTGGTGGAAAGTTCTGGAATCTGCGTGGATCCACAAAATTCCACCCACCCCGCGTTCCCCAAGGTCTTCCCAAAAAATGGTACCTCACTTGTGTGGGTAGGCCTAGTGCCCACGACAGGAAGCAGCGCAAAACGCAACGTGAACACACCACATTTTCACAGTGAAAAATGACCCTTTTTTTGCAAAGTGCCTAGCTGTAGTTTTTGAACCCTAGCTCTGCCGGCACTTAGGGAAAATTAGCAAACCTATACATTTTTGAAAAGTAGACAGCCAGGGGAATCCAGGATGTGGTGACTTGACTGGCTCTCACCTGGTTCTGTTACCCAGAATCCCTTGCAAACCTAAAAAATTGACAAAAAAAAGACATTTTCCTCACTTTTCTGTGGTAGAAAGTTCTGGAATCTACGTGGATCCACAAAATTCCACCCACCCCGCGTTCCCCAAGGTCTTCCAAAAAAAATGGTACCTCACTTGTGTGGGTAGGCCTAGTGTCCGCGACAGGAAGCAGCGCAAAACGCAATGTGGACGCACTACATTTTCACAGTGAAAAATGACCCTTTTTTTGCAAAGTGCCTAGCTGTAGTTTTTGAACCCTAGCTCTGCCGGCACTTAGGGAAACCTAGCAAACCTATACATTTTCGAAAAGTAGACACCCAGGGGAATCCAGTATGGGGTGACTTGTCTGGCTCTCACCAGGTTCTGTTACCCAGAATCCCTTGCAAACCTTAAAAATTGGCAAAAAAAACACATTTTCCTCACTTTTCTGTGGTGGAAAGTTCTGGAATCTGCGTGGATCCACAAAATTCCACCCACCCCGCATTCCCCAAGGTCTTCCCAAAAAAATGGTACCTCACTTGTGTGGGTAGGCCTAGTGCCCACGACAGGAAGCAGCGCAAAACGCAACATGGACACACCACATTTTCACAGTGAAAAATGACCCTTTTTTTGCAAAGTGCCTAGCTGTAGTTTTTTAACCCTAGCTCTGCCGGCACTTAGGGAAACCTAGCAAATCTATACATTTTTGAAAAGTAGACACCCAGGGGAATCTATCATGGGGTGACTTGACTGGCTCTCACCAGGTTCTGTTACCCAGAATCCCTTGGAAACCTAAAAATTTGGCAAAAAAAAGACATTTTCCTCACTTTTCTGTGGTAGAAAGTTCTGGAATCTGCATGGATCCACAAAATTCCACCCACCCCGCGTTCCCCAAGGTGTTCCAAAAAAAATGGTACCTCACTTGTGTGGGTAGGCCTAGTGCCCGCGACAGGAAGCAGCGCAAAACACAACGTGGACGCACCACATTTTCACAGTGAAAAATGACCCTTTTTTTGCAAAGTGCCTAGCTGTAGTTTTTTAACCCTAGCTCTGCCGGCACTTAGGGAAACCTAGCAAACCTATACATTTTTGAAAAGTAGACACCCAGGGGAATCCAGTATGGGGTGACTTGTCTGGCTCTCACCAGGTTCTGTTACCCAGAATCCCTTGCAAACCTTAACAATTGGCAAAAAAACTACATTTTCCTCACTTTTCTGTGGTGGAAAGTTCTGGAATCTGCGTGGATCCACAAAATTCCACCCACCCCGCATTCCCCAAGGTCTCCCAAAAAAAATGGTACCTCACTTGTGTGGGTAGGCCTGGTGCCCGCGACAGGAAGCAGCGCAAAACGCAACGTGGACACACCACATTTTCACAGTGAAAAATGACCCTTTTTTTGCAAAGTGCCTAGCTGTAGTTTTTTAACCCTAGCTCTGCCGGCACTTAGGGAAACCTAGCAAATCTATACATTTTTGAAAAGTAGACACCCAGGGGAATCTAGCATGGGGTGACTTGACTGGCTCTCACCAGGTTCTATTACCCAGAATCCCTTGCAAACCTAAAAATTTGGCAAAAAAAAGACATTTTCCTCACTTTTCTGTGGTAGAAAGTTCTGGAATCTGCATCGATCCACAAAATTCCACCCACCCCGCGTTCCCCAAGGTGTTCCAAAAAAAATGGTACCTCACTTGTGTGGGTAGGCCTAGTGCCCGCGACAGGAAGCAGCGCAAAACGCAACGTGGACGCACCATTTTTTCACAGTGAAAAATTACCCTTTTTTTGCAAAGTGCCTAGCTGTAGTTTTTTAACCCTAGCTCTGCCGGCACTTAGGGAAACCTAGCAAACCTATACATTTTTGAAAAGGAGACACCCAGGGGAATCCAGGATGGGGTGACTTGACTGGCTCTCACCAGGTTCTGTTACCCAGAATCCCTTGCAAACCTAAAAAATTGGCAAACAAAACGCATTTTCCTCACTTTTCTGTGGTGGAAAGTTCTGGAATCTGCGTGGATCCACAAAATTCCACCCACCCCACGTTCCCCAAGGTCTTCCGAAAACAATGGTACCTCACTTGTGTGGGTAGGCCTAGTGCCCGCGACAGGAAGCAGCACAAAACGCAATGTGGATGCACCACATTTTCACAGTGAAAAATGACCCTTTTTTTGCAAAGTGCCTAGCTGTAGTTTGTGAACCCTAGCTTTGCCGGCACTTAGGGAAACCTATCAAACCTATACATTTTTGAAAAGTAGACACCAAGGGGAATCCAGGATGGGGTGACTTGACTGGCTCTTACCAGGTTCTGTTACCCAGAATCCCTTGCAAACCTTAAAAATTGGCAAATAAAACACATTTTCCTCACTTTTCTGTGGTGGAAAGTTCTGGAATCTGCGTGGATCCCCAAAATTCCACCCACCCCGCGTTCCCCAAGGTCTTCCAAAAACAATGGTACCTCACTTGTGTGGGTAGGCCTAGTGCCCGCGACAGGAAGCAGCGCAAAACGCAACGTGGACGCACCACATTTTCACAGTGAAAAATGACCCTTTTTTTGCAAAGTGCCTAGCTGTAGTTTTTTAACCCTAGCTCTGCCGGCACTTAGGGAAACCTAGCAAGCCTATACATTTTTGAAAAGTAGACACCCAGGGGAATCCAGGATGGGGTGACTTGACTGGCTCTCACCAGGTTCTGTTACCCATAATCCCTTGCAAACCTTAAAAATTGGCAAAAAACCCACATTTTCCTCCTTTTTCTGTGGTGGAAAGTTCTGGAATCTGGGTGGATCCACAAAATTCGACGCACCCCGCGTTCCCCAAGGTCTTCTGAAAAAAATGGTACCTCACTTGTGTGGGTAGGCCTAGTGCCCGCGACAGGAAGCAGCACAAAACGCAACGTGGACGCACCACATTTTCACAGTGAAAAATGACCCTTTTTTTGCAAAGTGCCTAGCTGTAGTTTTTGAACCCTAGCTCTGCCGGCACTTAGGGAAACCTAGCAAACCTATACATTTTTGAAAAGTAGACACCCAGGGGAATTCAGGATGGGGTGACTTGACTGCTTCTCACCAGGTTCTGTTACCCAGAATCCCTTGCAAACCTAATAAATTGGCAAAAACCCAAATTTTCCTCACTTTTCTGTGGTGGAAAGTTCTGGAATCTGCATGGATCCACAAAATGCCACCCACCCCGCGTTCCCCAAGGTCTTCCGAAAAAAATGGTACCTCACTTGTGTGGGTAGGCCTAGTGCCCGCGACAGGAAGCAGCGCAAAACGCAACGTGGACGCACCACATTTTCACAGTGAAAAATGACCCTTTTTTTGCAGAGTGCCTAGCTGTAGTTTTTGAACCCTAGCTCTGTCGGGCCCACAACATTTTGTGATAAGCAATTTTAATGTCGCCTCAATACGTTGTGGGCCCTTGCCTGTTGCGGGTACTTGGGCCTCCCACCCGAGTGAGGCACCATTTTTATTGGGAGACCTGTGGGAACGCTGGGTGGTAGGAAATTTGTGTCAGCCCGGTGATGCCACAACTTTACCACACAAAAATGTGTGGAAAAAGTGATTTTTTCAGCAAAATATCAGGTTTGCAGGGGATTCTGGGTAAGAAAACGTTGGGGGATCCATGCAAGCCATACCTCCCTGGAATCCCCCGGGTGTCTACTTTTCAGAAATGTGTGGGTTTGGTAGGTTTCCCTAGGTGGCCACCGAGCCCCAGGCCAAAACGTCATGGGACCCCCCTTGCAAAACCAGGTCGTTTTGTGAAAGGCCATTTTGAGGTCGCCTCAATACGTTGTGGGCCCTTGCCTGTCGCGGGTACTTGGGCCTCCCACCGGAGTGAGGCACCATTTTTATCAGGAGACCTGGGGGGACGCTGGGTGGTAGGGAATTTGTGTCTGGCCCGTGATACCACAACTTTACTACACAAAAATGTGTGAAAAAGGTGATTTTTTCAGCAAAAAATCAGGTTTGCAGGGGATTCTGGGTAAGAAAACGTTGGGGGATCCACGCAAGCCATACCTCCCTGGAATCCCCTGGGTGTCTACTTTTCAGAAATTTGTGGGTTTGGTAGGTTTCCCTAGGTGGCCGCCGAGCCCCAGGCCAAAACGTCATGGGACCCCCCTTGCAAAACCAGGTCGTTTTGTGATAGGCAATTTTGAGGTCGCCTCAATACGTTGTGGGCCCTTGCCTGTTGCGGGTACTTGGGCCTCCCACCCGAGTGAGGCACCATTTTTACCGGGAGACCTGGGGGGATGCTAGGTGGTAGGAAATTTGTGTCAGCCCGGTGATGCCACAACTTTACCACACAAAAATGTGTGGAAAAAGTGATTTTTTCAGCAAAATATCAGGTTTGCAGGGGATTCTGGGTAAGAAAACGTTGGGGGATCCACGCAAGCCATACCTCCCTGGAATCCCCCGGGTGTCTACTTTTCAGAAATGTGTGGGTTTGGTAGGTTTCCCTAGGTGGCTGCCGAGCCCCGGGCCAAAAACCTAGGTGACCCCCCATGCAAAACCAGGTCGTTTTGAGATAATGTGTTGTTTATTTCTGCAGCGTGAAAATTTTGGCACAATATTGCAAGGAAAATGTGACAGACATTTTGAGGTTTGCAGGACATTGTGGGTAACATAACTTGTTGGGATCCACAAGAGAGATATCACCATGTACTCCCATGGGTGTTTCGTTTACGACAATATCTACAGTTGGTAGGTTATTCTTAGACGGAATGTACACCTTGGCAGACAGACTAAAAAGACAACGATTACTGCACAGCCATCTATTCCTCAAGCACACACACATACTGGTTGGATTTGGCACAAGGGCAAGTGATGGTTCAGTATATACAATTTTATTAACAAGAGATTTCACAAAAATGAAATGCACTGTCAATAATTGAAAGGACAAAAAACTGAACCAGTGACTCGCAGCTCGTGAGCTGTAAAGCCACGTCAAGGCCCCAACCGCTTTACAGGCCATTCACACACCTTTCATACGTGATACACACAAGACCATTCAGACCACCAGGCACGAAACAAACACATTACAACATTCACAAAAAGGGACAAGGTACACCCTGCTTGAGAAAGACAAAAAAAAAATATTACTGCACAGCCATCTAATCCTCAAGCACACACACATACTGGTTGGATTTGGCACGAGGGTGAGTGATGGTTCAGTATATACAATTGTATTAACAAGTGATTTCACAAAAATTAAATGCACTGTTAATTGAAAGGACGAGAAACTGAACCATTGACTCACAGCTCGTGAGCTGTAAAGCCATGACAAGGCACCAACCTCTTTACAGGCCATTCATACACCTTTTATACGTGTGACACATACAAAACCATTCACACCACCAGCCGCGGGCCCATCACATTACGACACTCACACCAGCAGACAGCGCCATTCAAGTGCCCATCACTTTCACACGCCCACATTCCTAACACAGCAACCACACAAGCTGATGGATTGCGTGGAGTGTCGCTCGGCTAGCAGTGTGTGTAGTGACCAGCAGCAAGTCACTACTCACACACTGCCAACCGAGCGCCAGTCCACGCACACCGCCAGCCAAGCGCCAGTGCACGCACACCGCCAGCCAAGCGCCACTTCACGCACACCGCCAGCCAATGGCCACTTCACGCACACCGCCAGCCAAGCGCCACTCCACGCACACCGCCAGCCAAGCGCCACTCCACGCACACCGCCAGCCAAGCGCCACTCCACACACACCGCCAGCCAAGAGCCACTCCACGCACACCGCCAGCCAAGAGCCACTCCACGCACACCGCCAGCCAAGCGCCACTCCACGCACACCACCAGCCAAGCACCAGCCTACACACACCACCATCACATTTAGGATTTTTTTATACAAAAAAGAAAACACAAACAAATTGCAAATAGATACAAATCTACTAACACAAAATCAGAAACTAAATACATTGCACTAATGCCAACCTTGAAACAGAACAACAGTTCTTAAACATTACAGACCAGGCAGTTCACTTTACCACTCATGGTTGCTCCCAATAATTCTTTTGCTTGTGGTACGCTCTATAACAAGCAGGCACACACAGCCCAGGGTTAGAAGGACACTCAGGGCAGTACATACAAGTCTCCTTCCGCGTACCTCTTCGCCAACAGACTCTACATCTCCTAGTGGGAAAGTCTTTTGAGGGTGTAGGAGGAATGTGATCAGGAAAGTGGCGATCTTTCAATCGAGCCACATCCTCCACCACTCCAACTCTAGGAACACTTGCCTGTTCCACAACAACAAGGCTGCCTATGACAGACTGCTGAAACTGAACAAAAGTCAACTTTGACGCAGGAGAACACTCCTTGAACACAACAAAAGCATTGAAAGTTGCTAAATTGAAGAGATGGATGGCCAACTTCTTATACCAAATGTAAGCCTTACGAATAGCAGTGTAAGGTTCCAACCTCTGATCTACTCTATCAACACCACCCATGTGCTTATTGTAGTCTAAAATGCACACAGGTTTGCGCACTTCAGCAATCTGACCCCAAACAGCCACAGGTGAAGTACTCTCATCATGGATGGTAGTCAGCATGTACACATCCCTCCTGTCCACAAATTTCACAGCTAGTAGTTCATCACTACGCAAGGAACTGCACTGTCCCCTCTGAAGTTTTTTGCAAACAAGCTCTTTTGGATAACCTTTACGGTTAGAGCGGATTGTGCCACAAGCAAAAGTGTCCACTTTGAACAATTCCTTAAACAATTGCACAGCAGTGTAGAAGTTATCAATGTACAAATGGTGACCTCTGTTAAACAGTCCTCTAGCAAGATCCCACACAATTTTATCTGAAACTCCAAAAGTGGACGGACAACCAGGGGGGTCAATAGTGGAATCCCTACCAATGTACACACGCAAATTAAAAACATATCATGTCCTACTCTCAGACAACATATACAGCTTAATTCCATAGCGTGCCCTCTTGCTAGGAATGTACTGCCTAAAAACCAAACGGCCCTTGAACAGGACCAAAGACTCATCAATAGATATTTCTTTCCCTGGAGTATAGATCTCTGAAAATCGATCTACAAAGTGATCAAGAACAGGCTGAATCTTAAAAAGACAGTCACATTCAGGGTGATCTCGTGGCAACGCCAAAGCATTATCCACAAAATGCAGCATCCGAAGCAAAAGTAAATACCGATCACAAGTCATAACTGCAGGAAATATGGCCGTTGCCATCAAGGGACTGGCAGACCAATATGAACCTATGGACGGCTTCCTTATCAAACCCATCAAAAAAGTCAAACCCAAAAACTTCTTCATCTCTTCCAGATTTGTGGGACTCCACCGGGTAGCTCTAGAGTGGGGCCTAAGTCTGGCACTGTTGTCCCTCAAAAACTGTTCAGCATACAAATTAGTCTGCTAAACAATCTCACCCAAAAATACATCATACATAAACAACTGAAAATACTGTATAGGCAAATAATGTTCACAATCCACTCTACACCCTGCATAACCACTAAAGGCAGGCAACACCGGCTGCACCATGTTTGGATCAACCCAGAGTCCAGCACTTCCAGTAGGAAGCCTAGCAGCCCCAGGCTGCAATCCAGATGCCTCTTGCACCATCGGCACAGTAGTATCCTCCTCTAAAACAGGCACTTCATCCGCACTGAGAGTAGATTCATCCACACCGAGAGTAGCTTCATCTGCACTGAGAGTACCTTCATTATCCGATGATTCCATTTGGAGAGAAAACTCACTGCCTGAATCTTCCCCTCCCTCCTCTCCCTCAGACGCACTGTCAGTCTCATAATCCTGCTCAGAGGAAGATTCAAGAAGCAAACCAACCACCTGCTGAGCAGTCATTCTACGGCTAGCCATAATGCTTACTAATAAAGGTTACTTGTCAAACAAGTCAACAACAACAAACCCTTTGTAAAAAAAGAAATAAACAAAATGTAGCTTTATCACAAAGACCTATATACTCCAACACTATACCACTCACGTGACAGAAGCAGCTAGACTCACCACCACCTACTCTGCACAGACACAGTGAAGATCAACAATATCCCACTAAAAGAGAAGAAAAAAAAAATTACACATAAGACAATGCAAAACATCGCAAATAATTTCATGCTCTGAACACTAACAAATATGCTTCCATTATGACACCACTTACAAAAAAATTCATTCATGCATGACAATAATACTCATTTGGAGTAAACACAATAAAAATATTTTTCTTACCAAATAAATGCAATTACGCAAAACTGCAGAACAACCACTGCCAAAACCGCAAACAGGAATCAAAAGCTTTACACTAGAATAAAAAGGAGAAAAAAACATTACAATCACATATGCAAATAATGCACCAGTCCACACACAATCCACCAGCCAAGCTAAGGGGTAGGTGGGCCAAAGAGTATAAATAAAATATTCACCCCCGTAAAAGGGAGCAACCCTTGCCCTTTTGGCCACTCCCCAACACAAAAATTTAAAAACCCTGGTGTCTAGTGGCTTCTGCCCTCCTTGGGGGCAGATGGGCCTAAAAACATACTGCTATTCTGCCACCCAAAGAGGGCAGAAATGGCCACAATCATCCTCCCATAAAGGGGAGCGACCCCTGCCCAAGGGGCTGCTCCCCAACATTAAAAAACCTGGTGGCCTAGTGGACCTACAAAAAACAAATCAGCCGATCTGCCCCTCAGGATGGCAGAAACGGCCAAATTAATGCTCCCCAAAGGGGAGCAACCCTTGCCCAAGGGGCCACTCCCCAAAAACAAATCCCTGGTGGTCTAGTGGGCCACATATAAAAAAATGGCGACATCTGCCCCCCCATGGGGGCAGACAGCCACAAACAATGCCCCCAAGGGGAGCGACCCTTGCCCAAAGGGGCCACTCCCCACAAAAAATCCCCAATGGCCTAGTGGCCATACAAAAAAATCAGCCGATCTGCCCACCCAGGGGGGCAGAAACGGCCAAATTAATGCTCCCCATAAGGGAACGACCCTTGCCCAAGGGGCCACTCCCCTCAAACAAATCCCTGGTGGTCTAGTGGGCCCAATTTTTTACAAAAACATGGCGATCTGCCCTCCTGGGGGGCAGACACAGCCACAAATATTGCCCCCAAAGGAGAGTGACCCTTGCCCAAGGGGTCACTCTCCACAAATAAATGCCTGGTGGACTAGTGGGAAGATACCTTAAGGTATCTTCCGCACACGATCTCTCACTACTCAACTCTACTCTCAACTCTATTCACAACTGGATGTTAGCTCACCAACTCTTTCTGAATCCCGCCAAAACTGAATTCCTCCTCCTCTCTACCTCTCTCTCACCTCCTCCTGTTCAATCTTGGATGGATCAGCTGAACCTACTCAACAACAAACCCAACATTGTCGACAGCGCTAAATCCCTAGGTGTCATTCTTGACAAAAGACTCAACCTAATCTCCCACATCAACTCTATTGCTAAGAACGCACGTTACCAGTTGCGCCTTCTATGGGGGATCCGTCGGTTCTTCCCGGAGAAAGACTTAAAAACCTTGGTACAATCTCTGGTTCTCTCAAGACTGGATTATTGCAATTCTCTTCTGACGGGTCTACCCAAATCCCACCTCTCCCCTCTCAAATCCATCCTCCATTCAGCAGCTCGCTTCATTTCAGGGTCTAAACAAAGCGACCACGTCACTCCTATCCTGTCCTCTCTTCAATGGCTTCCGATCGAGGCAAGATCTATTTACAAAACTGCCTGCATCACACACAAAGCCTTATACACGTCCTCCCCTCGTTACCTGGCGAATAAATTGAAATTGTCCGGTGTCTCTCGCCCTTCTCGCAATGCGGAAAAGCTTCTGCTTGAGCCCCCCGTCTTCAAAAGGGAAAGATCGATGGCGCAATCCTTCTCAGGCAATGCAGTGAGAATCTGGAACTCGCTTCCCCCATTGCTCCGTGCCACCTCCTCTACCCGGATCTTCAAAGCTGACCTCAAAACTCTTCTCTTCCAAAGACACTTTCAGAACTAATACTTTCACTCTCAGGCCCCTCTAGGAAGTTCGCTCTTTATTGTAAATTTGTACTTTTTCCTGTACATTCCTCACCCTTGCGTGCTGTGTTGGATTTTATGTTTGTGTACCCTTCATTTTAAGTCTCCTGTTTAATTCACGCCCTCTCTACTAACTCAAGGAAGTTCTTCCACTATAGGAAATTCTGTACTCCATGCCTTTAGAAGTGCCTTACCAGTGTGTTCTGAGTGACTGCCACTTATTGCAGTATTATACCTCTATTTGTATTTTGTATCTCATGTATCATGCACACCTGTCACTTTTTCCTCTTGTAACGCATACCTCTTTTTGTATCTTGTTTGTTTTGTTATTTGCACAATTGTCACTTTTTCCTCATGTAATGTAACGCTTGCTTTTGTATTATGCTCACTTGTAACCTTCTCCTCATGTAATGTTACTGTCCTATTGTGAAGCGCTCTGACACCTTCGGGTAAAGTCTGCGCTATATAAAAACGCATTGAATAAAATAAATAAATAAAATAAATAAAATAGTGGGCACTATATCATTTGGCCGATCTGCCCCCACCCCATGGGGGCAGACAGCCACAAACAATGCCCCCAAAGGGGAATGACCCTTGCCCAAGGGGCCACTCCCCACCGTTTCTCCCTGGTGGTCTAGTGGGCTACAATAGGAAAAACTGCCCCCCCCAGGGGGCAGAGCACCAAAACATATGGCCCCCAAAAGGGGAGCGACCCTTGCCCAAGGGGCCGCTCCCCCAAACAGTATTTTCATTTTAAATTTTAAAAAAAACATTCCCTGGTGTCTAGTGGACATTCCTGCTGCACGATCGCATGATCGTGCAGCAGGAATGCACAAAAGAGGCATCGGGGGAGAGGAAAACCCTTTCCTTTCCCTCGATGCCTCTTTTGTTTAAAACCCCCCCTCCCCAGAGCCAAAACTCACCTTAATTCCCCGACGCGCTGGAAGCAAATGGCTTCCAGCGCGTCGGGGAAGAAAGGGAAACCCCCATTGATGTCAGCGCGCCTCGCGCGCTGACGTCATTGATGGGGGGGCGGGGGGAGGCAGTGGAAGGGCTTCCCCTGCCTTCCCCACAAAAAATACCACGATCGGATTCCCACGGGGGGAGCGCCAGCGCTTCCCCCGTGGGTGGGTGGGTCCCATGACGAGCTGGACTCGTCATGAGCACACGACCACTGTGTGCCATGACGAGTCCAGCTCGTCATGAGCATGGAAGGGGTTAATGGCTTATTGCCCAACCAAACAAAGTCTGAGCTACTGACATAGTTAGAAGGGACCCCCTACAACATGCTCCTTCCAGATAATAAATTGGTATCCATTCGCAATCCCATTTTAGGAGTTGGAAAAAAAACTCCAACTCCTAGAAAATGGCAAACAGCCTTTACAATGATGGCGGAACCACGCATAGCCTTTACAACAAAAGTGTCTTTATAACGAAAGTGTCTTTATAACGAATGTCTTCATTCAGACTCTTTTTACGACAAATATGCCTTTACCACGCATGCCTTTAGAATGAAATCTAAGTATTTTTCAGGTAATATATATATATATATATATATATATATATATATATATATATATATATATATATATTCACTGAAAAAACCATAGGTTTTAGGGACAGTTATAGTTACTTGGACATTGCACTCGTACAAAACCCGTGAAATTCCCCCGTTATAGTTAGTTCAGCTAACTATAACTCGCGCCCCGCAATGCACTGCTGATGACGTCACATATTACATCACTCATGACATGGTCAGTGACATCACTGATGACATCACTGATGACATCTCAAATGACATCACTGTTGACATCATCCAGTGACTGTGTGTGTCTGTAAAGTTTAATATTTTTAATATATATAGGGAAAGGCGTTTTGAAGAATGAGTGGGTGTATAAGTGTCTGTATGGATTATTTAGTAGGTGCGTGACTAATTCTATAAGTGAGTGATTAAACGTATCTTACTGAATGCATGGGTTAGTGACTAAACTGGGTGAATGTCTGTATCTGTCTGTTGCTGTGTAAGTGGCTGCATGGGTTTGTGAACAGCTACATGAGTGTCTATAAGAGTTATTGATTTGTTGTCTGAGTATCTGTATGGGTGCCTGAGTGTTTGTGTGGATGGGGTGTGTGCGACTGTGCATAGATGTGTGAGTGGGTGATTCACTGGGTGGATGGTTTCAAGAGTGCATCTGTGATAGACTGTATGGGTGGGTAAGTGTGTGTAACAGTGTGTTAGTGAGTGAATGTATGTCCCAGTGGTACATGTGTGAGTAACTACATATGTGAAAGGCAGTATATATGTGTGTTAGAGTATTTAAATGGCTATAAGTGAGAGTGTGTTATTGTGAGAGTGGCTGTATGGATGAGTGTGTGCTTGTATCAGTGATTGTATAAGAGCGTAACAATGTGCTAGTATTTGTATGATTAAGTGAGCTGGTGTGTGTATAACTGTATAGGTGAGTAAATGGCAGTGTGTTTAATTATTTGCATGACTGACTATGTGTGTGAGTACCTCTATGGATGAGTGGCGGTGTTTGAGTGTCTATATAGGAGTAAGAGTGCATATGATAGTCCTGTACTGAGTGACCATAAGTATGAGTGACTGTACGGGTGAGTGAGTGGATGTGTGTGTGTAGACCTAAGAATCAGTGAGTGGGTATGTAGTTATTGGTGTTGGAGTGTCTATGGTTTTGCGAATGGCAGTCTGTAATTTAGAGTGGGTGTATCAAAGGTTATATTAGGGTGTGAGGAGGTGCATCAGATTATCACGTGGATGATGTCATCAGTGATGTCATTTGAGATGTCATCAGTGATGTCATCAGTGATGTCACTGACCATGTCATGAGTGATGTAATATGTGACGTCATCAGCAGTGCATTGCGGGGCGCGAGTTATAGTTAGCTGAACTAACTATAACGGGGGAATTTCACGGGTTTTGTACGAGTGCAATGTCCAAGTAACTATAACTGTCCCTAAAACCTATGGTTTTTTCAGTGAATTTCAAAGGTTTTTTAAATGCTAATTTGTAACTATAACGTGTCTGAAACCTATGGTTTTTTCAGTGAATTTCAAAGGTTTTTTAAATACTAATTTCTAACTATAACGTGCCTGAAACCTATGGTTTTTTCAGTGAATTTCAAAGGTTTTGTAAATGACAATTTTTAAATGTATTAATTGTTATATTAATTTTTTTCATACTGATTTACTACATTTTTAGAAACAATTTTTTTTACATATTTTATTTTTTAAATTACATTGTAATTACATTATACATTACATTACAAAAAATACTTTCTCAGAATGAATTACTTTAGTTTAAATACTTTGCACATAGGCAATAGACTTTTAAGTACAGTAGTTACAGTTGTTGCAATGGGCAACACATTTTCAAACACAATGCAACATTCAGCTCAATGTGAATTTCTAGTTAAATGCAATTAGTTACTTTATGGATTACTTTTCTAACCACAGGACTGGATCCTAGATTCAGTCCTGGGACATCTCCTGTAAACAGTTGAGTAAAAGCGTTTTGGTTACAGTACTGATTTTTAAGGAATATTATTGTATTTTAAAAGTTGACACTTAGAAACTTTTTCTCATATGGTCACCAATGTTATCCTATGGAAGGAAATTCACTTAGCAGGTAAAAACTGTTATTGTTACTTTTTCTTACTCAGTGTTGGATCCTGGATCCAGCACTGGTGCATCTCCTGTAAACAGTTGAAAGAATGCGTTTAAGTCATACAGGTGATTTTTAAGGAATATTTGTAGTTTGTAAAAATCAACACTTTGAAACTTTTTTGCTGAAAACCAGACAATGGATTCCTATGGAAGAAAATATAAGTTACTGGTAAGTACGGTTAAAATTACTTTTCAGGGTCAGTGCTGGGCTAAAAGATGCAGCACTGGGTTCTCTCCTGATAACAGGTGAGTAAATCGGAATTCGTATTTCGGCTGATTTTAGAGGAATATTTGTATGTTTCAAAAATCAACACTTAGAAGAATTTCCAAGTGAAACCAGTCAATGTTAGCCTATGGAAGGAAATTCAAGTTACTGGTAAGTACGGTTAAAATTACTTTTCAGGACCAGTACTGGGCTGAAAGATACAGCACTGAGGTCTCTCCTTATAACAGGTGAGTAAATCGGAATTCGTATTTCGGCTGATTTTAGAGGAATTTTTGTATGTTTCAAAAATCAACACTTAGAAACTTTTTCAGCAAAAAGCAGGCAATGATATCCTATGGAAGGAAATTCAAGTTACTGGTAAGTACGGTTAAAATTACTTTTCAGGACCAGTACTGGGCTGAAAGATGCAGCACTGAGGTCTCTCCTTATAACAGGTGAGTAAATCGGAATTCGTATTTCGGCTGATTTTAGATGAATATTTTAAAGTTCCAAAACTCCACACTTGAAAGAATTTCCAAGTGAAACCAGTCAATGTTAGCCTATGGAAGGAAATTCAAGTTACTGGTAAGTACGGTTAAAATTACTTTTTAGGACCAGTACTGGGCTGAAAGATACAGCACTGAGGTCTCTCCTGATAACAGGTGAGTAAATCGGAATTCGTATTTCGGCTGATTTTAGAGGAATATTTGTATGTTTCAAAAATCAACACTTGGAAACTTTTTCAGCAAAAAGCAGGCAATGATATCCTATGGAAGGAAATTCAAGTTACTGGTAAGTATGGTTAAAATTACTTTTCAGGACCAGTACTGGGCTGAAAGATACAGCACTGAGGTCTCTCCTTATAACAGGTGAGTAAATCGGAATTCGTATTTCGGCTGATTTTAGAGGAATATTTGTATGTTTCAAAAATCAACACAGAAACTTTTTCAGCAAAAAGCAGGCAATGATATCCTATGGAAGGAAATTCAAGTTACTGGTAAGTACGGTTAAAATTACTTTTCAGGACCAGTACTGGGCTGAAAGATGCAGCACTGAGGTCTCTCCTTATAACAGGTGAGTAAATCGGAATTCGTATTTCGGATGATTTTAGAAGAATATTTGCACAATGGTGAAGGGAGGGGTCGGGGCCTGAGGTGACATCTGTGCAAACGCGCCCCGTGGCGCGTGTTAAGTTGGGGGATTAAGTCCCCTTGAATCCTGAGGGTCCCTAGGGGCCAACTAGCCCACCAGGAACCTCCAATATGCGCCAGGGGCTGCGTTGCAGAGACGTGTAGAGAGGCCACACCCCTTTTACACCTCTCTGCAACGCAGCTCTGTGGCGCTTTCTGGATGTACCTGTTGGGCTAGTTGGCCCCAGGGACCCTCAGGATTGAAGGGGATTTAATTCCCCATCTTAAAACGCGCCACGGGGCCTGTTTGCACACATGTCACCTGAAGCCCCGCCCCCTCCCTTCACCACTGTGCAAACGCGCCCCGTGGCCCGTTTTAAGTTGGGGGATTAAGTCCCCTTGAATCCTGAGGGTCCCCGGAGTCCAACTAGCCCACCATATACCTCCAAAAGCGCCACAGAGCTGCGTTGCAGAGAGGTGTAAAAGGGGCGTGGCCTCTATACACCTCTCTGCAAGGCAGCCCCTGGCGCATACTGGAGGTTCCTGGTGGGCTAGTTGGCCCCCAGGGACCCCCAGTATTCAAGGGGAATTCGTTCCCCTCTGCAAACGCGCCAGGGGCGCGTTTGCAGAGTGGTGAAGGAAGGGGCAAGGCCTGCGGGCCCGATCGTTTTTTTTTTTTTTTTTTTTTTTGTCCCCTGAAGGGGGGCTGTGTGTCCCCCTTTCCTTTTTCATGTTTTTGGGCCCCGGGGACCCCATCCCCCGGGGCATGGCCTCGATTTTTTTTTTCTTTGGAGGGGGGCTGCGTGGCCCCCCTCCTCAGGCCATTTAAGGCCCCGGGGGACCCCATCCCCCGGGGCCGGCCTTTCCGTTTTTTTTAAATTTAATTATTTTTATTTTTTGGGGAGGGGGGCCGCGTGGCCCCCCTCCCGGGCCACTACTTGCCCCGGGGACCCCATCCCCCGGGACTGGCCCTCTCCGTTGGGGACTGTGGGGGGTCCCCAAGCCCCCCACAGTCCCGCCGGCTCCCCATGTCCCTTGGGAGCCGGCATTGCTTTACACATGGGGAGCTGCTAAGATGCAGCTCCCCATGTGGAAAGCAATGTGCTTTGGATATTGGAAGAGAGAGCAGGTTCCCTGCTCTCTCTTCCAATATCCAAAGCAGTTTGCTATGGCAGGACGGGAGCCGTGAGGCTCCGTCCTGCCATAGCAAACTACAGTGTCCCGGGGGTAGGCACCCCGGGACACTGCGAGGAGCCGGCCCTGGGGGGTGGTGGTCCCCAGGGCCATCAAGGGCTCCAGGAGGGGGCCGCGCGGCCCCCTCCCATTCAGGTCACAGCCCCGGGGAGGTGGTGGTCCCCGGGGCTCTGGGGGTCCGTAACGGACCCCCATATTTAAATGTTTAGTGCCCCGGGAGGTGGAGGTCCCCGGGGCGTGTGGGGGCTGGAGCCCCCCACACAGGTTTTTAATTTAAAAAAAAAGCCCCGGGAGGTGGTGGTCCCCGGGGCTGCGGGAGGGCTCAGAGCCCTCCCGCACCATTTAAAAAGCCCCGGGGGTGGCGGTCCCCGGGGCTTGGGGGCCCTTTGAGGCCCCCCACACATAAAATTAACCCCCCACCATGCCCCCGGGACTTGGGCCACCCGGGGCCAATTGACTATCGAAGCGCGAGAGACCGCGCTTCGATTTTTTTTCGGCAGGTTTCGCGCACCCTGAGCGCATCCTGCCGATTTTTAAAACATTTTTTTTTTTTTTGCCCAGGGGGTCCTTGTGGGACCCCCTGAGCAAACCTAGGGGGTCAGGGTGTTTCTACCCTGCCCCCTTTGTGCGCTTTGCGCACTTGTTTCTGTCCCTCAAAATGGCTGCCAACATTTCCTGAATCGGAATGTTGACAGCCAGCTGACAGCCAATTAACATGCAGCTCGTGATCGGGACGGTGCGCGCAGGGTGCGCTGAGGTGCGCGGACCCTACTCGGCCATAGATATCACTATCTTTTTACTTTTCATTTTCTCAGCAACTACTGAACGGATTTACACCATTTAACAAAAGGGTTCTTTCTGAACCAAGAACTACCTCTTTGCCAAATTTGGTGTAATTCCGTTCAGCAGTTCGGGCTGTAGCCGTGTCTAAAGTTTCCTATGGAAAAATGCATGGGGAAACGCGTTTTGGGACCCCCTTTTTCTCGGCCCCGCTGACAAATCCCCCGAGACTTTCAGGGTAG
Source organism: Calotriton arnoldi (assembly GCA_963921515.1). Lineage (NCBI taxonomy): Eukaryota > Metazoa > Chordata > Amphibia > Caudata > Salamandridae > Calotriton > Calotriton arnoldi. The sequence goes on from CAWUFW010003840.1 coordinate 1,026,219, forward strand.
GAGCGGACCGGAGCGGGCCATAAAGTTTGAAAATTTCGCGAAGATACGTCAACCGGCAAGAGAGTTATTTCAAATAGAATGTCGCGGATTTCCTATGGATAATAGGTTGTAACTATAACTATCTACTGGCGACCGCCAGTAGATATATATATATATATATTATCTACTGGCGGTCGCCAGTAGATAGTTATAGTTAGGACCTATTATCCATAGGAAATCCGCGACATTCTATTTGAAATAACGTTGGCGCCGGTTGACGAATCTTCGCGAAGTTTCCAACTTGTTGAGGCGCTCCGCTCCGCTCCTACCCTGAAAGTCTCGGGTTGATTCGTCAAGCGGGGCCGAGAAAAAGGGGGTCCCAAACGCGTTTCCCATTCATTTTTCCATAGGAACCTCTAGTCGCAGCTACAGCCCGAACTGCTGAACGGAATTACACCAAATTTGGCAAAGAGGTAGCCCTTGGTTCAGACTGGTGCCTTTGGCTTAAATGGTGTAAATCCGTTCAGTAGTTCCTGAGAAATTCACAAGTAAAGTCACATATATATCTATGGCCGAGTAGGGTCCGCGTACCCTCAGCGCACCTTGCGCGCACCGTCCCGATCACGAGCTGCATGCTAATTGGCTGTCAGCTGGCTGTCAACACTCCAAACCAGGAAGTGTTGGCAGCCATTTTGTCCCTCGGTAGAACCGAGGCACAAAAACAAGTGCGCAGAACGCACAAAGGGGCAGGGTAGAAACACCCTGACCCCTAGGTCTGCTCAGGGGTCCCACAAGGACCCCCTGGGCAGAAAAAGCATTTTTTTAAATCGGCAGGATGCGCTCAGGGTGCGCAGATCCTGCCGATTAGAAAAAAACCCAGAGGAAACAAGTGCGCAAACGCACAAAGGGGGCAGGGTAGAAACACCCTGACCCCCTAGGTCTGCTCAGGGGTCCCACAAGGACCCCCTGGGCAGAAAAAGAATTTTTTAAAAAAATCGGCGGGATGCGCTTAGGGTGCGCGAATCCCGCCGAAAAATAAAAAAATCGAAGCGCGGTCTCCCGCGCTTCGATGTTAATTTGCCCCTGGGTGGGCCAAGTCCCGGGGGCATGGTTGGGGGGTTTAAGTTTAATGTGGGGGCCTCTAAGGCCACCCAAGCCCCGGGGACCGCCACCCCCGGGGCTTTGAAAAATAATGGTGCGGGAGGGCTCTTGGCCCTCCCGCAGCCCCGGGGACCGCCACCCCCGGGGCTTCTTTTTTAAAATTTTTGACCTGTGTGGGGGGCTCCAGCCTCCCAAAGCCCCGGGGACCACCACCTCCCGGGGCTGTTAAATGGTTGGGAGGGGGCCGCACGGCCCCCTCCTGGAGCCCTTGATGGCCCTGGGGACCGCCATCCCCCAGGGCCGGCTCCTGCAGTGTTCCGGGGTGCCTACCCCCGGGACACTGTAGTTTGCTATGACAGGACGGGAGCCTTGCGGCTCCCGTCCTGTCATAGCAAACTTGGTTTGCATTTTGAAAGAGAGAGCAGGAAACCTGCTCTCTCTTTCAAAATGCAAACCAATTGCTTTCCACATGGGGAGCAGCATGTTAGCTGCTCCCCATGTGGAAAAGCAATCCGCTCACGCAGGAGGCGGGGAGCCGGCTGGGACTGTGGGGGATTGGGGACCCCCACAGTCCCCAACCAGAGGCCAGGCCCCGGGGGATGGGGTCCCCGGGGCCATAAGTGGCCAGGGAGGGGGGCCACGCAGCCCCCCTCCCCAAATTAAAAAATAAAAAAAATAAAAAAAAGGGAAGGCTGGCCCCGGGGCATGGGGTCCCCGGGGCCTTAAATGGCCTGCGGAGGGGGGCCACGCAGCCCCCCTCAAAATTTAAAAAATAAAAATCGAGGTCATGCCCCGGGGGATGGGGTCCCCGGGGCCAAAACAGGCCCAGGGAAGGGGGCCACGCGGTGCCCTTCCCGTTTTTGTTTTTTTTATTTAAAAAAAAAAAAAATGCTCAGGCCCCAGGGGATGGGGTCCCCGGGGCAAAAGTGGCTGAGGGAAGGGGGGCCACGCAGCCCCCCTCACAATAAAAAAAAAAGACCGGCATTGTGCCGGAGGCCCCGCCCCCCTCCCTGCAGTACTCTGCAAACGCGCCCCCTGGCGCGTTTTAAGAAGGGTAAGTAATTCCCCTTGAATACTGGGGGTCCCTGGGGCCCACCTCCAGTATGCGCCAGGGGGCTGCGTTGCAGAGAGGTGTACAGAGGCCACGCCCCTTTTACACCTCTCTGCAACGCAGCTCTGTGGCGCTTTTGGAAGTACATGGTGGGCTAGTTGGACTCCAGGAACCCTCAGGATTCAAGGGGACTTAATCCCCCAACTTAAAACGCGCCACGGGGCGCGTTTGCACAGTGGTGAAGGGAGGGGCGGGGCTTCAGGTGACATGTGTGCAAACAGGCCCCGTGGCGTGTTTTAAGATGGGGAATTAAATCCCCTTCAATCCTGAGGGTCCCTGGGGGCCAACTAGCCCAACAGGTACGTCCAGAAAGTGCCACAGAGCTGCGTTGCAGAGAGGTGTAAAAGGGGTGTGGCCTCTGTACACGTCTCTGCAACGCAGCCCCTGGCGCATACTGGAGGTTCCTGGTGGGCTAGTTGGCCCCAGGGACCCTCATGATTCAAGGGGACTTAATCCCCCAACTTAAAACGCGCCACGGGGCGCGTTTGCACAGATGTCACCTCAGGCCCCGCCCCCTCCCTTCACCATTGTACAAATATTCCTCTAAAATCAGCCGTACTACGAATTTCTATTTACTCACCTGTTATCAGGAGAGACCTCAGTGCTGCATCTTTCAGCCCAGTACTGATCCTGAAAAGTAATTTTAACCGTACTTACCAGTAACTTGAATTTCCTTCCTTAGGATATCATTGCCTGCTTTTTGATGAAAAAGTTTCTAAGTGTCGATTTTTGAAACATACAAATATTCCTCTAAAATCAGCCAAACTACGAATTCCGATTTACTCACCTGTTATCAGGAGAGACCTCAGTGCTGCATCTTTCAGCCCAGTACTGATCCTGAAAAGTAATTTTAACCGTACTTACCAGCAACTTGAATTTCCTTCCATAGGCTAACATTGACTGGTTTCACTTGGAAATTCTTTCAAGTGTGGAGTTTTGGAACTTTATAATATTCCTCTAAAATCAACCGAACTACGAATTCCGATTTACTCACCTGTTATCAGGAGAGAACCCAGTGCTGCATCTTTTAGCCCAGTACTGATCCTGAAAAGTAATTTTAACCGTACTTACCAGTAACTTGAATTTCCTTCCATAGGATATCATTGACTGGTTTCACTTGGAAATTCTTCTAAGTGTGGAGTTTTGGAACTTTATAATATTCCTCTAAAATCAGCCGAAATACGAATTCTGATTTACTCACCTGTTATCAGGAGAGACCTCAGTGCTGCATCTTTCAGCCCAGTACTGATCCTGAAAAGTAATTTTAACCGTACTTACCAGTAACTTGAATTTCCTTCCATAGGATATCATTGCCTGCTTTTTGCTGAAAAAGTTTCTAAGTGTCGATTTTTGAAACATACAAATATTCCTCTAAAATCAGCCAAAATACGAATTCCGATTAACTCACCTGTTATCAGGAGAGAACTCAGTGCTGCATCTTTCAGCCCAGTACTGATCCTGAAAAGTAATTTTAACCGTACTTACCAGTAACTTATATTTCCTTCCATAGGAATCCATTGTCTGGTTTTCAGCAGAAAAGTTTCAAAGTGTTGATTTTCACAAACTACAAATATTCCTAAAAAATCGCCTGAATGACTTAAACGCATTCTTTCAACTGTTTACAGGAGATGCACCAGTGCTGGATCCAAGATCCACCACTGAGTAAGAAAAAGTAACGATAACACTACTTACCTGCTAAGTGAATTTCCTCCCATAGGATAACATTGGTGATTCTATGTGAAAAAGTTTCTAAGTGTCAACTTTTAAAATACAATAATATTCCTTAAAAATCACTACTGTAACCAAAACGCTTTTACTCAACTGTTTACAGGAGATGTCCCAGGACTGACTCTAGGATCCAGTCCTGTGGTTAGAAAAGTAATCCATAAAGTAACTAATTGCATTTAACTTGAAATTCACATTGAGCTCAATGTTGCATTGTGTTTGAAATTGTGTTGCCCATTGCAATAACTGTAACTACTGTACTTAAAAGTCTATTGCCTATTTGCAAAGTATTTAAACTAAAGTAATTCATTCTGAGAAAGTATATTTTGTAATGTAATGTATAATGTAATTACAATGTATTTAAAAAAATAAAATATCTAAAAATAAATAGTTTAAAAAAATGTAGTAAATCAGTATCAAAAAAATAAATATAACAATTAATACATTTAAAAATTGTCATTTACAAAACCTTTGAAATTCACTGAAAAAAACCATAGGTTTCAGACATGTTATAGTTAGGAATTAGCATTTAAAAAACCTTTGAAATTCACTGAAAAAACCATAGGTTTCAGGCACGTTATAGTTAGAAATTAGCATTTAAAAAACCTTACAAATTCACTGAAAAAACCATAGGTTTTAGGGACAGTTATAGTTAGTTGGACATTGCACTCGTACAAAACCCGTGAAATTCCCCCATTATAGTTAGTTCAGGTAACTAAAACTCGCGCCCCCGCAATGCACTGCTGATGACGTCACATATTACATCACTCATGACATGGTCAGTGACATCACTGATGACATCACTGATGACATCTCAAATGACATCACTGATGACATCATCCATGTGATAATTTCATTCATCTTCTCACACCCTAATATAACTTTTGATACACCCACTCTAAATTACAGACTGCCATTCGCAAAACCATAGACACTCCAACACCAATAACTACATACCCACTCACTGATTCTTAGGTCTACACACACACACATCCACTCACTCACCCGTACAGTCACTCATACTTATGGTCACTCAGTACAGGACTATCATATGCACTCTTACTCCTATATAGACACTCAAACACCGACACTCATCCATAGAGGTACTCACACACCTAGTCAGTCATGCAAATAATTAAACACACTGCCATTTACTCACCTATACAGTTATACACACACCAGCTCACTTAATCATACAAATACTAGCACATTGTTACGCTCTTATACAATAACTGATACAAGCACACACGCATCCATACAGCCACTATCACAATCACTCACTCTCGCTTATAGCTATTTATATACTCCAACACACATATATACTGCCTTTCACATATGTAGTTACTCACACATGTACCACTGGGACATACATTCACTCACTAACACACTCTTACACACACTTACCCACCCATACAGTCTATCACAGATGCACTCTTGAAACCATCCACCCAGTGAATCACCCACTCACACATCTATGCACATTGTCGCACACACCCCTCCCACACAAACACTCAGGCACCCATACAGATACTCAGACAACCATTCAATAACTCATATAGACACTCATGTAGCTATTCACAAACACATGCAGCCACTTACGCAGCAACAGACAGACGGATACAGACATTCACCCAGTTTAGTCACTAACCCATGCATTCAGTAAGATACGTTAAATCACTCACTTATAGAGTCAGTCACGCACCTACTAAATCATCCATACAGACACTTATACAGCAACTCATTCTTCAATACGTCTTTTCCTATATATATTAAAAATATTTAAACTTTACAGAAACACACAGTCACTGCATGATGTCATCAGTGATGTCACTGACCATGTCATGAGTGATGTAATATGTGACGTCATCAGCAGTGCATTGCGGGGCGCGAGTTATAGTTACCTGAACTAACTATAACGGGGAATTTCACGGGTTTTGTACGAGTGCAATGTCCAACTAACTATAACTGTCCCTAAAACCTATGGTTTTTTCAGTGAATTTGTAAGGTTTTTAAATGCTAATTTCTAACTATAACGTGCCTGAAACCTATGGTTTTTTCAGTGAATATATATATATATATGTTAGGGCATTTTTAGGATGGGTATGAGGTTTTGGGTGACAGGGGTATTTTAGGCTGCTTATCAGTGATGGTTTCCTTATCTGGCGCCTGCTGCTCGGCAGATCTAACAAGGCGTCAACGTGCATATGACATCAATGCGTGTCCACACACAGGGGTGGGCGGCAGGGGAAAACTCTGCCACGTGGTGAAATTGAAGTTTTTTGCAGAACTCCACGATCCCTGCCAAGTGCAGACTAGCCAAATTCTGCAAACTCCGCCACCGGAGCAGAGTTAACTGCCCACCCTTAGTTTTGACATGGATAACACCTACAGAAGTGATGGAGTTCACTTCACAGATGAAGGAAACAGGGCGTTTCTCAGCAAACTGAAACTGTGCATCCTTACTTACATATAGCTGCAACAAACTCATAATAAACACAAAAGCTCTTCTCAGAGCCATGCTATAACCCAACATTAGAAAATATATTTTCTAAAAAGATTTTTGGGGGATTCATGAACCCATCGCGTATCCGCAAACCAAATGCAGGAACTCAATGCACAGCAACAAATTTTTCATTTTTTATTATATTTTTAACTATATACATATTAAAACGTTTTTCTAACTACTTTTATATCTGTATACATATGAATTTAAGTGTGTACTTCACTAATGAGTCTAACTTAAAAGTATACATTCAATCATTCTCTAGGACAAATATAGTCAGAACTACTTCAGCATTCAGTCTCAGAAGTACATATCTGTTTTATAGGCAGACCTTACGGAAGCATTTGATCACACAGCTTCATACACACCTACTTTGTATAATGAGGAGAAAGTGACCCATGCAGCTTCTTCTACACACATTTAGAGAGCTTCTGGTGTGAAATAGATGGTAATCTACTACACCTTTAAATATATGTCACCTCATCCCTAAAAGGCACTGACACACTCATTGAGGTCACCAGAAAGATGCTGACTCTCATAAGAGTAGCATGACAAGAGTCGGCCTTTCATTTTGGCTTAAACCTGGTTTAGCAAGCTCTCCCTCTCCAATGAAACTGGTAGACAAAAGTGAATTTAAAACATGTTCCAAGATGTATTCAGCTCTATCCAAGTCCATCAAAGTCTCCGCAAAGGTACACTGACAGAAGGCCAAAGATAGTGAGCTGTGTACCTTAAACTGAAAGCGTACTCTGTCAAGTTTGAATGTCTGACTGCTACCATGTCTCAGGTATGTCTCTACTTGTACATGTAGTGAGACACATGTGCTGCACCTGATGATCCTACCTTAAAAACTATACAGTCTATTATTCTCTAGGACAAATATTCTTAGAGCTACTTCAGTATTCAGTCCGAGAAGCACATATCTGTTTTCTCCATCAGTTTCAATAGAGACAGAGCTCACAATGCTGGACCTAAACCATAATGAAAGGGTGCCTTCCGTCATGCCACTCCTCTGAGTGTTAGCATCTTTCTAGACATCTCAATGAGTCTGTTAGCGCCTTTTTAGGGGTAAGATAACACATATAAAGAAATCTATAGGTACTACACTACTTCTCATTCACAGTGCATGCTCTCTAAATGTGTGTAGAAGAAGATGTATGGGTCACTTTCTGCTCATTATACAGGGCAGCCGGGTATGAAGCTGTGTGCCCAAATGCTTCCTTGAAGACTGCTTAGCTAAGAGATCTTTGTTTCTGGGACTGAATGGTGAAGTAGCTCTGACAACATTTGTCCAAGGGAATGATGTACTGTATAGTTTTTTAGTTAGGGTCATGAGCTGCAGCAATATACAGTCTATCAAACTGCTGCACAAATATTGTCAAAGCTACTTCAGCATTCAGTCTTAGAAGCAAAGATGTGTTTACTAGGCAGACTTCAAAGAAGCACTTGAACACTCAGCTTCGTACCCGACTGCCCTGATGGGATTTTAGATATTGTGCGATATGTGCTAGTAGATTAAAATAAAAGCGCAATTAACCGGTTTGATAAATAGGTGAACTAATCAGAATGTTAGACTGCCATAGCCAGTTGCCAATTACCTCAGTCCGTTGAGTGCTCACTGCTGATATTAGCCGTGGTCTTCTGATTGGGAGCTCAGATCCCAGTGACTTAACTGAGCATCCTATTCTCCCATATTTAGTAAATGTAATGTCATTGTATGAACTAATGATAACACCTGTTTTTACTGCTGTTAAACATCAAAAGTGTATAATGAGGTGCATGGGCTCTCTCTCTCTCTCGCACACATGTGTTTGTGATTATGAGTACTGGAAGTTTCGTCCTTGCCAAGCATGCAGCTGACTAAGTAGAATAGTTTGGAAAGAAATAGTGAGTAATTCTTTTTTGGGGGGGAGTGTTCTATGTACCTTGTAATGTTAGATATTATACAGTCAGTTGAGGGAGCCATAGGTTAGACTATATGTGTCTTTTACCCCGAACCTCTGAGGCAATAGTCGGGGGGTTCGCTCTGCAACATAGCTGCCACCCTGGGTGCGCTGTGCTTACACATATTGCAGTTGCAGCCCAGAATTCTTCTAGGGGGAGTTGATATTAATGGAGGACTACCTGTCTACAGATGCGGGTCTGTAATCTCCCACCCACGCTATCAGCTGAAGATCTAATATACACCGGCCTCACACACCGACAGCATGCCTCACCTGGAGCCTCAGTTTCCAGCGGCTCGGAGACACAGCCATGCGGCGGAGTTGGCACTGCGCTAAGAAGTACAATAATTCAATAATTCAACATATGCTATGGTATGGTGCCCCCCAATCTTAACAACACATGACAGTGGCCTCTTTAATAGCCCAGGTGCAGTGTACCTGAGAAGTGGTGCTGCCCCCTTCACCCTATGAATTCCTCTCAGGGGGCACTTATTAGATTGAGTGTGGTGAGATGGGAAGGGATGATAGACTCCTGCCCACTTTGCCCCATTTGTTTAACCTCCTTCAGATCCCCCTTGAGTGTGGTGGAGCAAATCACCCATAAGTCTCCCTATAATAGTGTAAGGGTGGACAAGGTGAGTAGGTCTAAACCCCCTCCCCCACCAAAAATCCAGCAGACGAGAGGGCCGCTCGGCAGGAGCAGCTGTGTTTACACTTAGAAGGAATTTATTACTGGTGACCATAATGTCACGAATCCTGTCTCCACTGGTTGGCTAACTTTGAAACCATTTATTTTTGCAAGGGGAGTTTTTCACACTGTTCTCCTGCCTTTAAAATTGCCCATATCTGAAATACACAAGGACCACTGCAGCTATCTTACCTGATAAGGAAAGGTAGATTTCAATATTTACATTTCTAATGTCTTCCAGGCTGCAGCCTTTGTGTAGTGATGCCCCTGACAGCAGGACTGTCTCCACAACAGAATCACAAAGAGGTGTGAGGGCTCTGCACTGAGGTGTGATCAAGGTAGACAAATTCTTGGCCTCACCTAGAGGGTCCCCTTCAACCTGCACCTCCACCCCTACTCGCCCATACCATCTACAAAAAGGGCAGAGCTTAAGGAAGTCTAATCAGCAGCCATTTGTGAACAAAAGTGTTCATTGAATTTGTAAAGGGATCCCTTTCACCATCCCCACACCAGTGTTTGCATGACCTGCCCACCAGCCACAGGAATGCAAGTAATATACTTCCACAGTCTGGAAAGCTGTCTTTATCTTCCAATCTGGTGCCAATGCAAACAAAGGCATTTGAATGTAGCCCACTCTACTATACAGGGACATTATAGTTAGTAAATAGAAGTAAAAAAACGTAGAAAATCACTGAAAAAAACCAAAGGTTACAGGGGCGTTATATTTACGCTCACATTTGAAACGTACAAAACCAGTGAAATACAGCAGTTATTTACCTGAGCTAACTATTACTGACGCCCCTCAATGCACTGCTTATGACCTCACATACTACATCACTGATGACATCTCAAATGACATCACTGATTACGTCATCCACAGAACCACTCACAACCCCATACAAACTGTCATTAACATACTCATGCACCCACAAAACCACCCACATTCCCATTCACAGACCCATACAAGTACTCACACACTCATTCACATATTTATAGAAGCACTCACACACCCATTTATACACTCATAAAGCCACTCGCATAACCACTCACTCACTCACCCATACAACTACTGACATGCCTACCAACGTAAACACCCTTAGAGCCACTCACACAGCCACACGCTTACCCATACAGCTAATTATACTCTCACTTATTCTCCCATATAGCCACTGGTAGGGCCACTCAGACACCCATTAATTTGCCTACTCACTCACCGATACAGCCACTCACACACTCAGTCATTCAGACATACAGCCTTTCAGACACAGAGTTACTCACCCATACAGCTACTCACTCACCCACTCACTCACCAATACAGCCACTCACACAACCACTCACTTAGTCATATAGATACTAACACATGTATTCTCTCACCTATACACTCTCTTACCCAAGTGCACACTCACCCATATACTCACTCAGCCACTGATACACCCACTTATCCATACAGAGACTCACACACTCTCTCACTCACCCATACAGCCACTTAGACACCTAGTTACTCACTCATTCAGTCACTCACACAGTTGCTCAGTCACCTATACAGCCACTCACACACCTGCTCATCTACCCATACATTCACTCCCATACATTCACTTACAGAGCAACTCACTCACCCATACAGCCACTCAGGCACCCACTCACTCATCAACACAGCTACTCACTCAGCTACTCACTCTGACATATGCCCACTCACACACCCACTCACTCACCAATACAGCTACTCACACACCCACATATTCACCCATACAGCCACTCCCACACCCACTTACACATTCAAACAGTCGCTCAGATGCCCATTCACATACAGATACACACAGTCACACAGCCACTCACATAATATATGTTAGAAATAGTATCACTCATCAGCTCTCAGGAATCCCGCTGTATGGGACTTACTGGAGATAACAGGATGGGTTCTTGACACCCAAGGTCCATCAGCATCCAAGAAGACTCCATCTCCAACCAGTAGTGCACCAGGAGGCACATTTGCAGAGTAGTGGAGAAAGGGCTATAGGCTCTGAAGACCTCTCAGCAATTCCACTGTGTGGGACTTACTGGAGGTAACAGGAGGAGGAGTTGGCCCCGTAGGACCATCAGCAGCCAAGTGGACTTTATCCACCAACCAGTTGTGCATCAGGAGGCATGTTTGCAGAGTGGTGGTGAAAAGGGGCATGGCCTCCAACAACCTCTCACCAATCCAGCCATGTAGGACTTACTGGAGGTAAGAGATGGGGCTGTTGGCCCCTGTTAGACTTGGCATCTTTTGGCGTGTTTCCCCTGACTTTTTGCTTTCTGACCTCCCGGTTTTGACTCTGTTTTTGCTGGTGTAATGATTCTGCGCACTTTCCTCACTGCTGTCCAGTGGGAAAGTGCAAGTGCTCCTGTAGAAAATGCGTTATGGATTGGTGTTTCCATGATTGGCCTATTTGGTTTATGTGTCAGTCCCTTGTAAAGTGCACTGCGAGTGCCAGGGCCTATAGACCAAATGCTGTTGGTGGGCTGCAGCACTGGATTGTGCCACCCACGCAAACAGCCCGTAAAGTGTAACTCGGGCCTGCTAACGCAGAGCCTGTGCGCAGCCTGGGGCTGCCATGTCGACTTGGCAAGTGCACACACTTGCAAGTCCCTAAACCTTCCCTTTGCTACATGTTAATCACCCCTAAGGTAGGCCCAAGGTACCCCTGTGGGCAGGGTGCGTTGTATGCGAAAGGTAGGACATGCCCTGGTGTGTGTGGCATGTCCTGATAGTGAATTACAGCCTAGTTCGTTTTTCACTATTGCAAGGCTACCTGTTCCCCTAGGCCAGAACGGGCAGTTTTGGTTATTACAGCTTATAATCCTAACTGACCCCGGGAACATGGTAGAAATTCGAGTTTAGTATGCCTGGACTCAGAATGATAAAATGCATCTTTTAGTGAAGTTGGTTTTAACATTCTGTGTTTGAAAATACCACTTTTAGAAAGTGGGTATTTTCTTGTCTAACCATCCAAGCCTGCCTCTGCGAGGTTGTGTATTCCTTGTCTGGAGTGTGAGTGACAGGGGCTGGGGGATGCCAGGAGACAGGGTGAGTCAGCACAGGGCTGAATAGCAAGATCTACATGTAGATGGGTTGGAGGGGTCGCACCTGGGCCCTGAATAGGACATTGCCTTCCCTCCACAATGCTGGCTCCACCTCCTGTGGTGCGTCTGATGTCCCTGGCCTACTCACTGAAAGAAGGGACGGAGACTTGTCAACAAAGTGCTCCAGAACTGGTTTGGACTAGGCAAAGGCCTCTCTGCCTTCAGAGAACAACGGAATTTGGGATATAAATATTGGGGCCCTGACCCCATGAATTTAGATCTCGCTGGAATCAAGGAACCTGCCAAGACGAAGAGCTGGAAGAGCTGCCAGGAGGAGTACTGCCCCTTTGCTGTGTTGTTACTTTGTTGGGTTGGCCTGCAGTTGCTGCTCCTGTCTTGGGCAGTGAAAGGACTGGACTGAACTTTCTACAAACTTGTGCTGAGTATCTCCAAGGGCCTGGAACCGAGCTGGCCTCCTGTTAAGAAGTCTCAGGGACTGCAAAGACTTCACAAGCCTCTGGGTACCGCTTCTGGAACGCTGTTTCAGTTGCCACAGAGGAAGGGAACCGCAACCGACTCCGTCAACCGAATCCATCCCTGGCCGGTGACCTGTTTGCACCGCAGACCGCATCGCCCCGCTTCGCATCGCAACCCTGGTATCACCGTGGGCGACGTCCGACGCCGCCAACACCGAGCCGCTGCTTGCACCGTGACATGTGGGCACCGCAGTTCGCATCGCAGCGCTTCACTGAACCAGCCGGACCCGACCGACGCGGTCGCTGCAACTGGCTCAAGAGTCGTGACCGCACCGCATTTGGGGCACCGCTCGCACGTCTGCGACGCACCGCTCCGACTCGCACCGCTGTCCGACGCCAGCTCCCGCACTCCGGCTTGGTCGCCTGCATCGCAACCTGTCAGCACCGCATCGAGCATCGTCTCACCCTGCATCGCACGCCTTGGACTCACCGACTCCGTCTGCACGACGCTCATCGAGCCGCTGCCTGCACCGCATCGAGGGACACCGCACCTTGCATCGCTCCGTCTTGCACCGCAACCGCGACGAACGCCGACCGGCTCGTACACTCCGTACCAGCCACAACGAAAGGTACTGTGACCGAGTCTGTTCACGACTCTGCTGGCCCGTATCGACGCGGTCGGCTGGAACTGTTAGACTCTGTGGTTTTCAGCATCGCGGTAGGCTCGGACGGAGCTACCGACTCGTACGAACTTTGTTTTTGAACTATTCCTGCAAAGAAGAAGTTAACTTATCAAGTATTCGTTTTTAAAGTATAGTATTGTGGATTTTTGTCGTAATTGGTCTGGTCTTGAGTATATAAAATATTGGTTATTTTTCTAAACTGGTGTGGTATCCGTTTGTAGTGCTTACACTGTATTACTGTTGGTTATGTGCAAATGCTTTACACACTGCCTCTGAATTAAGCCTGACTGCTCGTGCCAAGCTACCACGAGGGTGAGCAGGGGTTACTTCACGAGTGTAACACCCTTACCCTGACTAGGAAGAAGGGTCCCTACTTGGACAAAGGTGCAAGCCCTTGCCAACTAGAGATTCCATTTCTAACATTGGTTGTCAGCGGTGAGGATAGGACTTGTGTTTGCACTTGACTTACAGTGATTGGTGTGCACTACTACCATATCGCAGACCATTACGTACCACATACTGGTTCTTTTTCTTTTGGCCTATTTTTGATCTTGCCAGTTTTCAACTCACTACTTTTGTCATGCCTTAATCAATTGCATCATCCGTTGCATCTCTGGAAGTTATCTTTGAGGAGGATAGGTTGGAATCCTACGCCGTAAAGGAGCTACGAGCGATTTGTAAAAACCTGAAAGTCCAAATTAAAGGCCTCACAAGGAAGGAGGAGCTACAGAAGGCGCTGAGGGCCTGGGTAGCAGCCAGACATGCCAATGGGCAGCCTGGTAATCTCAGTGAGGAGGTGGAGGAGCCTATTTCCAGGGTGGATGTGCTTTTGGGTAGGGGGGAACCCGCCAGGTCAGGCAGCAGCAGTCTGTCCCCAGAGGAGCTGGAGGACAGGCGGGAGGCAAGGCAGTTTGAGCTGCAGAAGCTCAGGCTGGAGAGTGAGCGGGAGGAGAAGAGATTGGCCGGAGAGGAAGATGCTCTTAGAGCATGAGAGAGAACTGAAGGAGCTAGAACTTAGGAGTAAGTCAGGCTCAGATGGTGGCAGCAATTCGTCCAGAAAGGCAGACAGGATTGTGCACATTCCCAAGAATGTAGGCAAGGAGTTCAAGAAGGGGGATGACATACAAAGGTGGTTTCAGGGTTATGAGGCAGCCATACACATGAATGGGGTCCCTGAGGAGAATTGGGGAGCAGGATTGTGGCCACTTTTCCCTGAAGAAGCAAGGGATGCTCTGATAGCTTTGGGTAAGGGGTATCACCTCACCTATGCTGACATGAAGGATGCCATTCTCACGAAGTATGGTCTTACTCCTGAAAAGTACAGGGATCAGTTCAGGTCCAGTAAGAAGTCTGATGCCAACACTTGGTTGGAATGTGTGGATGTGTTCTGCAGGTCGCTGGATGGTTGGGTAAAGGGCAGTAGTGTAACAGATTTTCAGGGGCTCTACAACTTGATTGCATGGGAGCACTTGTCTAGTCTATGTTTTGCAGATCTGCGCCAGCACCTAGTTGATAGTAAGCTAACTGACCCCAGGAAGCTTGCTATGGAAGCGGACCGCTGGGTGAGTACCAGGGTCCACAAGAAAGCGTTTGGGGGAGACTCAGCCAAAGGTGGGCAGGGTCCCCAGCAGAAAGGTGGGGGGGACAAGGGTAAAGCACAGGAGTTCTCTAAAGGGCCCCAAACTAGTACCCAGGGTAAAGGTTCCCAGCCCCCGGTGATAAGAAGAAAGGGGTCTCTACAGGGAAGCCTGTTGAAACCGGCCCCCGCAAGTGTTATGCATGTGACCAGGTAGGTCACTTTAAGGGGGACCCCAAGTGCCCGAAGGGGACACAGCCACCCACCGGTGGACAGTCCAAAGTGTTGGCTAGTGTAGCGCTTGGGGGAGGGGTGCCCACAGGAGGGTGGGGATCCCGCAGAAATGACCCTTGTCTCACTAGGGGACAGTGAGATGGTCCCAGGAAACCAGGTGCCCCCTAACACAAAGAAATATAGCACCTGGGTGACCATCAATGGGAACAGGGTAGAGGCTCTCAGAGATACTGGAGCCAGTGTGACCTCAGTCCGGTGTCACCTGGTGTCTGAGAAGCAAGTAGTCCCAGGAGCATTCCACCAAGTAGTTGCTGTCGACAACTCTGAGCGCCAGTGTATGGTGGCGCAGGTTCCCTTTGAATGGGGGGGTCTCAGGTCCCTTGAGTGTGGTTGTGAGCCCTACCATGCCTGTAGATTGTCTGCTAGGAAACGACCTGGAGCAGTCCTTATGGAAGGAGGTTGAGCTCAGGTCTCACTTGGAGATGCTTGGGTTGCCAGAGTGGGCATGCGTGTCTACTCGGTCAATGGCAGCCAGAAAGGGTGATCAAGAGGACTTGGAGCCTGAAACAGTGGCCCAAGTCCCTGCCAAGAGAAAGGGCAGGGGGCGCGGGAAACCGGCCCCCGAAGTTCCCACGGACCGGGAGGAGGCGGACCTCGAGGGGGACGCCCGGTGCCTACAGGGGAGCAGGTAGCCGAACTGGGAGACATCTCTGAGCTGACCCATTGGCAGCAAGAAGGGGGTCCCACCAGGGAGGAGTTCTGCAGGGAGCAGAATGAGTGCCCTACTCTGGAGGGTCTGCGGCGGCAGGCTGCAGACCAGGCAGCTGGTAATCAGTCCGGGTCACATCTGATCTACTGGGAGAGTGGTCTCCTATACAGTGAGCCTAAGGTTGCTGAGCCTGGGTCAGCCGGTGTGCTGGTGGTACCCCAGCGCTTCAGGACCTTCCTACTGGGTCTGGCTCATGACGTGCCTTTGGCAGGACATTTGGGGCAGGACAAGACCTTTGACAGGCTTGTCACCCACTTCTTTTGGCCCCAAATGCGAAGGCAGTCAGATGCACACCGTAGGTCTTGCCAAACTTGCCAGGCAAGTGGTAAGAGTGGGAGGAAGGTCAAAGCTTATCTCCAACCTTTCCCTGTTGTTGGAACACCCTTTGAAAGGGTAGGGATGGATATTGTGGGGCCACTGGACCCCAAGACAGCCATGGGCAACAGGTACATCCTGGTCTTGGTGGACCATGCCACCCGGTACCCGGAGGCAATCCCTCTCAGGACAACGACAGCGCCAGTGGTGGGCCGGGCGTTAATGGGGATCTTTTCCCGTGTGGGATTCCCCAGAGAGGTGGTTTCTGATAGGGGGACCAATTTCATATCGAAGTATATGACATCCCTGTGGAAGGAGTGTGGTGTAACCTACAAGTTCACCACTCCTTACCACCCACAAGGAAAAGGTCTGGTGGAGAGATTCAACCAGACCTTGAAAGGCATGATCAAGGGTCTAACAGAACCCATGAGGCGTAAGTGGGACGTCCTCTTGCCATGCCTACTCTTTGCATACAGGGAGGTGCCTCAGAAGTCTCTTGGGTACAGCCCCTTTGAGCTCCTGTATGGCCACCCTGTCAGAGGACCTCTGAGTTTGGTAAAGGAAGGCTGGGAGGCAGCTCCCAGGAAAACTCCCCAGGATGTATTTAGCTACATGCTGGCCTTTAGAAACCAAACTGCCCGCTTCAGGAAACTCGCTCAGGTGAACCTAGAAGCAAGCCAGGAAGAAATGAAGAGATGGTATGACCAGAATGCCACTCTGGTCGAATTTCAACCTGGGCAAAAAGTGTGGGTCATGGCCCCAGTGGCACCTTGTGCCTTGCAGGACAAGTGGACTGGGCCATATGAGGTAAAGGAGCGCAAAAGTGACGTCACCTACCTGGTGGATTTGCAGGCTCCAAGGAACCCTTTGAGGGTCCTTCACGTGAACCGCCTCAAGCCCCACTTCGAGAGGTCCGAAGTGAGTATGCTCTTGGCGACAGATGATGGGGTGGAAGAGGAGAGTGAGCCTCTCCCTGACCTACTGTCTACCAAGGAGCATGATGGGTCAGTAGAGGGTGTGATCCTCTCCCCTACTCTGACTCAGGAGCAGCAGGGGGACTGTCGCCAGTTGTTGGGACAGTTCGCCCCACTGTTCTCTCTGACCCCCGGTGTTACTCACTGGTGTACCCATGACGTGGACACTGGTGACAGCCCTCCTGTGAAGCACAAGATTTACAGGTTGACTGACCGGGTCAGAGCCAGCATCAAGGAGGAGGTCTCTAAGATGTTGGCGTTAGGGGTGATTGAGCCCTCCCACAGTCCTTGGGCCAGCCCAGTGGTCTTGGTCCCAAAGGCTGCTGCGCCCGGTGCCACTCCAGAACTCCGGTTTTGTGTGGACTACCGTGGGCTCAATGCCGTCACCAGGACTGACGCGCACCCCATCCCCAGAGCTGATGAGCTCATTGATCGGTTGGGAGCTGCCCGGTTCCTCAGCACGTTTGATTTGACGTCTGGGTACTGGCAGATTGCCTTAACCGATGGGGCCAAGGCGAGATCAGCATTCTCAACCCCAGAAGGTCATTACCAATTCCGGGTGATGCCCTTTGGGTTGAAGAATGCCCCTGCCACCTTTCAGAGGTTGGTCAATCAGGTGTTGGCTGGACTGGAGGATTTCAGTGCCGCCTACCTGGATGACATTGCTGTGTTCAGTTCCAGCTGGGAAGAACATTTACAGCACCTCGAGAAAGTGTTGAGGGCTCTGCAAGGTGCAGGCCTCACGATCAAGGCCAGTAAGTGCCAGATCGGGCAGGGTTCTGTGGTGTACTTGGGACACCAGGTAGGAAGGGGCCAGGTGGCGCCCCTACAACCCAAGATTGACACCATTCTGGCTTGGGAACCCCCCAAGACCCAGACAGAGGTGAGAGCCTTCTTAGGTCTCACTGGCTACTATAGGAGATTTGTTAAGGGCTATGGCACCATCGTTGCCCCCTTAACAGAGCTGACCTCTAAGAGGCAGCCCAGGAAAGTGATCTGGACTGAGTCCTGCCAGAAAGCTTTTGATGCCCTGAAGGCAGCCATGTGCACGGCGCCCGTGCTCAAGGCACCTGACTTCTCCAAGGAATTCGTCGGGCAGACGGACGCTTCAGAGCATGGTGTGGGAGCGGTGCTCTCACAACTGAACGAAGAGGGCCTGGATCAGCCTGTAGTCTTCCTTAGCAGGAGACTACTTCCCAGGGAACAGAGGTGGAGTGCCATAGAAAGGGAAGCTTTTGCTGTGGTCTGGGCACTGAAGATGGTGAGACCATACCTGTTTGGGACTCACTTCCGGGTTCAGACAGACCACAGGCCCCTCAGATGGTTGATGCAAATGAGGGGTGAGAATCCAAAACTGCTGAGGTGGTCCATCTCCCTACAGGGAATGGACTTTACGGTGGAACACCGTCCTGGTACAGAACACGCCAACGCAGATGGTCTGTCCAGGTTCTTCCGCCTTAGTGAAGAGAACTCCAATGGGGTTGGGTAGTTCTCCCTACTTTCAGCTGGAGGGGACATGTGTTAGACTTGGCATCTTTTGGCGTGTTTCCCCTGACTTTTTGCTTTCTGACCTCCCGGTTTTGACGCTGGTTTAGTGCCTCTGCGCACTTTCTCACTGCTGATCAGTGTTAAAGTGAAAGTGCTGTCATTAACATACTCATGCACCCACAAAACCACCCACATTCCCATTCACAGACCCATACAAGTACTCACACACTCATTCACATATTTATAGAAGCACTCACACACCCATTTATACACTCATAAAGCCACTCGCATAACCACTCACTCACTCACCCATACAACTACTGACATGCCTACCAACGTAAACACCCTTAGAGCCACTCACACAGCCACACGCTTACCCATACAGCTAATTATACTCTCACTTATTCTCCCATATAGCCACTGGTAGGGCCACTCAGACACCCATTAATTTGCCTACTCACTCACCGATACAGCCACTCATACACTCAGTCATTCAGACATACAGCCTTTCAGACACAGAGTTACTCACCCATACAGCTACTCACTCACCCACTCACTCACCAATACAGCCACTCACACAACCACTCACTTAGTCATATAGATACTAACACATGTATTCTCTCACCTATACACTCTCTTACCCAAGTGCACACTCACCCATATACTCACTCAGCCACTGATACACCCACTTATCCATACAGAGACTCACACACTCTCTCACTCACCCATACAGCCACTTAGACACCTAGTTACTCACTCATTCAGTCACTCACACAGTTGCTCAGTCACCTATACAGCCACTCACACACCTGCTCATCTACCCATACATTCACTCCCATACATTCACTTACAGAGCAACTCACTCACCCATACAGCCACTCAGGCACCCACTCACTCATCAACACAGCTACTCACTCAGCTACTCACTCTGACATATGCCCACTCACACACCCACTCACTCACCAATACAGCTACTCACACACCCACATATTCACCCATACAGCCACTCCCACACCCACTTACACATTCAAACAGTCGCTCAGATGCCCATTCACATACAGATACACACAGTCACACAGCCACTCACATAATATATGTTAGAAATAGTATCACTCATCAGCTCTCAGGAATCCCGCTGTATGGGACTTACTGGAGATAACAGGATGGGTTCTTGACACCCAAGGTCCATCAGCATCCAAGAAGACTCCATCTCCAACCAGTAGTGCACCAGGAGGCACATTTGCAGAGTAGTGGAGAAAGGGCTATAGGCTCTGAAGACCTCTCAGCAATTCCACTGTGTGGGACTTACTGGAGGTAACAGGAGGAGGAGTTGGCCCCGTAGGACCATCAGCAGCCAAGTGGACTTTATCCACCAACCAGTTGTGCATCAGGAGGCATGTTTGCAGAGTGGTGGTGAAAAGGGGCATGGCCTCCAACAACCTCTCACCAATCCAGCCATGTAGGACTTACTGGAGGTAAGAGATGGGGCTGTTGGCCCCTGTTAGACTTGGCATCTTTTGGCGTGTTTCCCCTGACTTTTTGCTTTCTGACCTCCCGGTTTTGACTCTGTTTTTGCTGGTGTAATGATTCTGCGCACTTTCCTCACTGCTGTCCAGTGGGAAAGTGCAAGTGCTCCTGTAGAAAATGCGTTATGGATTGGTGTTTCCATGATTGGCCTATTTGGTTTATGTGTCAATCCCTTGTAAAGTGCACTGCGAGTGCCAGGGCCTATAGACCAAATGCTGTTGGTGGGCTGCAGCACTGGATTGTGCCACCCACGCAAACAGCGCGTAAAGTGTAACTCGGGCCTGCCAACGCAGAGCCTGTGCGCAGCCTGGGGCTGCCATGTCGACTTGGCAAGTGCACACACTTGCAAGTCCCTAAACCTTCCCTTTGCTACATGTTAATCACCCCTAAGGTAGGCCCAAGGTACCCCTGTGGGCAGGGTGCGTTGTATGCGTAAAGGTAGGACATGCCCTGGTGTGTGTGGCATGTCCTGATAGTGAATTACAGCCTAGTTTGTTTTTCACTATTGCAAGGCTACCTGTTCCCCTAGGCCAGAACGGGCAGTTTTGGTTATTACAGCTTATAATCCTAACTGACCCCGGGAACATGGTAGAAATTCGAGTTTAGTATGCCTGGACTCAGAATGATAAAATGCATCTTTTAGTGAAGTTGGTTTTAACATTCTGTGTTTGAAAATACCACTTTTAGAAAGTGGGTATTTTCTTGTCTAACCATCCAAGCCTGCCTCTGCGAGGTTGTGTATTCCTTGTCTGGAGTGTGAGTGACAGGGGCTGGGGGATGCCAGGAGACAGGGTGAGTCAGCACAGGGCTGAATAGCAAGATCTACATGTAGATGGGTTGGAGGGGTCGCACCTGGGCCCTGAATAGGACAGTGCCTTCCCTCCACAATGCTGGCTCCACCTCCTGTGGTGCGTCTGATGTCCCTGGCCTACTCACTGAAAGAAGGGACGGAGACTTGTCAACAAAGTGCTCCAGAACTGGTTTGGACTAGGCAAAGGCCTCTCTGCCTTCAGAGAACAACGGAATTTGGGATATAAATATTGGGGCCCTGACCCCATGAATTTAGATCTCGCTGGAATCAAGGAACCTGCCAAGACGAAGAGCTGGAAGAGCTGCCAGGAGGAGTACTGCCCCTTTGCTGTGTTGTTACTTTGTTGGGTTGGCCTGCAGTTGCTGCTCCTGTCTTGGGCAGTGAAAGGACTGTACTGAACTTTCTACAAACTTGTGCTGAGTATCTCCAAGGGCCTGGAACCGAGCTGGCCTCCTGTTAAGAAGTCTCAGGGACTGCAAAGACTTCACAAGCCTCTGGGTACCGCTTCTGGAACGCTGTTTCAGTTGCCACAGAGGAAGGGAACCGCAACCGACTCCGTCAACCGAATCCATCCCTGGCCGGTGACCTGTTTGCACCGCAGACCGCATCGCCCCGCTTCGCATCGCAACCCTGGTCTCACCGTGGGCGACGTCCGACGCCGCCAACACCGAGCCGCTGCTTGCACCGTGACCTGTGGGCACCGCAGTTCGCATCGCACCGCTTCACTGAACCAGCCGGACCCGACCGACGCGGTCGCTGCAACTGGCTCAAGAGTCGTGACCGCACCGCATTTGGGGCACCGCTCGCACGTCTGCGACGCACCGCTCCGACTCGCACCGCTGTCCGACGCCAGCTCCCGCACTCCGGCTTGGTCGCCTGCATCGCAACCTGTCAGCACCGCATCGAGCATCGTCTCACCCTGCATCGCACGCCTTGGACTCACCGACTCCGTCTGCACGACGCTCATCGAGCCGCTGCCTGCATCGCTCCGTCTTGCACCGCAACCGCGACGAACGCCGACCGGCTCGTACACTCCGTACCAGCCACAACGAGAAAGGTACTGTGACCGAGTCTGTTCACGACTCTGCTGGCCCGTATCGACGCGGTCGGCTGGAACTGTTAGACTCTGTGGTTTTCAGCATCGCGGTAGGCTCGGACGGAGCTACCGACTCGTACGAACTTTGTTTTTGAACTATTCCTGCAAAGAAGAAGTTAACTTATCAAGTATTCGTTTTTAAAGTATAGTATTGTGGATTTTTGTCGTAATTGGTCTGGTCTTGAGTATATAAAATATTGGTTATTTTTCTAAACTGGTGTGGTGTCCGTTTGTAGTGCTTACACTGTATTACTGTTGGTTATGTGCAAATGCTTTACACACTGCCTCTGAATTAAGCCTGACTGCTCATGCCAAGCTACCACGAGGGTGAGCAGGGGTTACTTCACGAGTGTAACACCCTTATCCTGACTAGGAAGAAGGGTCCCTACTTGGACAAAGGTGCAAGCCCTTGCCAACTAGAGATTCCATTTCTAACAGCCCCCATGGACCCACAGGAGCCAGCAGCTAGTAGTGCACCAAGAGGCGCGTTTGCAGAGTGGTGGAGAAAGGGGGCGTGGCCTCTGACTACCTCTCAGCAATACTACTGTTTGGGACTTACTGGAGGTAACAGGAGGGGTAGCTGGCCCAAAAGAATCACCAGGAGTAAAGTGGTCTTTATCCCCCAAACAGTAGTGCACCCGGAGGCACGTTTGCAGACTTCTGGAGAAAGGGGGCATGCCCTACAAAGATCTCTCAGCAAACCTGCTGTGTGGGGTTTACTGGAGGTAACAGAAGGGGTTGCTGGCACCCAATGACCCTCAGCATCCAAGGGGACTTCATTCCCCAACCAGTAGTGCGCAAGGAGGCACGCTTGTAGAGTGGTGGAGAAAGGGGGCGCGGCCTCTGATCAACTCTCAGCAATCCCACTGTGTGGGACTTACTGGAGGTAACAGGAGGAGCTGAAGGCCCTTGCCAGTCAGTCGTTAAAAAAAAATTCTAGGAGAGGGAGCCGAGAGGCCCCCCTTTGAGGGCCAATTTTGGCCCCGGGGAACCCCATCCTCCGGGGCACAGCCTTTCTTTTGGGATTTTAAAACAAATAACTAAAGGATGAGAGGCCAAGCATCCCCCTCCAGTGCTGATTTCGGCCCTGGGGACCTCATCCTCGGAGGCCCGGCCTCTATTGTGGGTGTCCTGGTCCCACCCAGGGCACCTACTTACATTTGCTGGGGACTGCAGGGGAGCCTGAAGGTCCCTGCGGTCCCTGCCGGGTCCCTACATCCTGCCAGAGTGGGCATTGCTTTTACAGAGAGGGAGCTGCTGAACATGTGCCTCCCTTTGCATAAAAGCAATTTTGGTCCGCTTCTAGCAAGCGAGAACATTTTTTATACTCTCACTTGCTAGGAGAGGAGCACAGCGGAGCGGTAAAGCTCCCGCAAAGCCATTGCAAACAGCTATGTCCCAGGGCTGGGCACACCAGGACATAGCAAAGTTGGCCCTGGAGGGTTGGCAATCCTCAGGGCCACTCATGGCTTCAGGAGGGGAGCCGCGTGGCCCTCCTTTTTTCTTTGATTTTGACCCGGGGAGGTGGTAGTCCCTGGGGCTGCGGGTGGTCCGCTCGCCCCCGCATTATTTGTAATTAAAACCCTGGGGAGGAAGCAGCCCCAGGCCTGTGGGGGTGTCCACGTGGCTCCCCTTCAATGTTTCAGGTAAAGCCCAGGGGAGGTGGTTGTGCCCAGTGCAGAGGGAGAGTTCGTACGGGCCTCCCCCACATTCAATTATCAAGGAACAGAGCCCCGGGAGGTGGTGGTCCGCAGGGCAATATTAATACTCTGGACTGGGGCTCGTGCGCCCACCCTCCCTTATTAAAAAAATACCCACTGGACCTGGCCCACCTGGGGGCCAATAATTAATGAAGCTTTTTTTTTTTTACTTTTTTTTGCAGGATCCGTGGATCCCGACGGAATTGTTTTTTAAAAATGCTTTTTTGCCCTTGTGGGGTCCCTGTTGGATCCCCCAAGAGGCTACAGGGAGTCAGGGTATTTCTACCTTGACCCCTTTTCCTTTTTTTTATGTTTTTTCTGGGACTCGGCGCAAGCTGAGTTCCAAGATGACTGCCAACACTTCCTACCTTGAAAGTGTTGGCAGCCAATCAGCTCTCAGCACAAGATCGGGGGCGTAATGTATTGGAAATTTCTTTAAATTACTCTGCAACTACTGAACAGATTAATACCAATTTACAAAAAGGGCGCTTTCTGGACCAACAGCTACCTTTCTGACAAATTTGGTGTAATTCCGTTCAGCAATACGGGCTGTAGCTTTGTTTAAATCTGTGTCTATACATATACACGTGAGTGCTCTAGTTTTGTTTGGAAGTTGCTGTTGAGCATGGGAGTCCCCATCCTCGCTGTGAATTATATCACCCGCCCTGAGATCGGAGCCCTTGGTGGAAGTGAGGTATGAAGATAACAATTGAGCTCCAGAACCGCTGCTGAAGGATTTTCCTACCGTCCATGGAGGGTGCAAGTTATGCAAACTTGTGGTGTCTTAGTTAAATAACAGACACCTGTTCGTATGTCTTTGCTTTCAATCCTGCGGCTGCAGCAAGGGGTTATGTTCACAGAGACATTGTTATCCCTGAACAGGGAAGAAGTGAAGGCCCATGTGAGGTGCTGCACTTGGAGGGACTGATTGAGTATCCACCAGAGATGGGTGTGAGGTATCGCGACCCCTATTTAAGTCCCATCGGGGGAGGATTCCAACATATACAGCATGTGGTCCCAATACAGGACTTGTTGGGGAAATCACGATATCCAAATGGCATAGTAGCCATATAAACTCTTGATTAGAACATTTGCAGTCCTCCTGTTGGCTAGGAACACACCCATGGTAGTGGTGATTACCTCATTTATAGCCAACCAGACTCTGGGGCATATTTACAAGCCCCTATCGCCACGGGAACGTCACTTTTTACGACGTTCCTGTGGCGATAGGGCTTCACCTTATTTACAAGGCAGCGTTAAGTCACTTAACGGGGTTAAACGCTGCCTTGTAAATAAGGCCACCTTTCACGCTATGCTTACCATGAAAGGGGAGGGCAATGGGTGTTGCTGTGGGTGTTCCACCGCAACACACATCGTTTCTGATGCTGCCCCTTATTTACAAGGGAGGCGTTAATAGGAGGCAGCGCCAGAATTAAGACCAGGGAAAACCTGATCTTACCCAGGCGCAACGAGGAGAAATGCTTCGTTTCTCCTCGTTTTTGCTGTTTTCATGTGTGCTGCATTGTGCAGCACACATGAAAACAGCAAAAGGCCAATGATTGTTTATGCACAGGAAGGTCCCCCTTCATTTAAAAAAAATGCAGTTTTGCAAATTCTGTGTGTGCTGCATTAAGCAGCACACATAGAAGTTACAAAACGGCATTTAAAGATTGTTTATGTACAGAATGGGGGACCTTCCTGCACATAAACAATCTTCCCCTGCACGCAGACATCCTTGCACTATGGTGCAAGGGTGCCTGCGTTGGTGCTAGGCTACTAAGTGTAGCGCCAGCGCAGAGGGAAACGCAGGGCTGCACCATATTCTTGTAAATATGATGCAGCCCTGTGTTTCTGAAGTGGCGTAGTGAGGTGTTAAGCCAGGAAGGCTAACGCCTCACTCCGCCACTTCCCTTGTAAATAAGCCCCTCTGTGTGTTATCAAAGCATTTCCATCACTTGAGAAAGGCAATCATGCCAAAATGCATTATGGAGACAATAGCTGGTGATTAATAAATCTACAAAAAAACCTGTGAGTGCTCCAGTTTTGTTTGAAAGTCACTGTGGAGCGAGAGAGTTCCCATCCCCTCTGTTGATTATAGCACCTGCTCTGAATTCAAAGCTCTTGGTGGGAGCGAGAAATGGATATATACAGTTGGAGTCTTCCTTTATTTTAACCCTTGATACTCGAATGCCGAACGGTTTGAATACCAGTGAGGACCTACACAATTTTTTATAATCTAGTTGTATATAGGGTCCTCCTGGACTCGTGGCACATTTTTACATCAGTTTCGAGGGTTTTATTCTCAATCTTGATATGCTGATATTTTGATTATACATTGGACCAATGCTTGTGGTCTTTCCCTTGTTTTTGACTTTTTTATCTCTCCCCTTTGTTTTTAAAGAAATAAGATAAGTATTGTGGATAACAATATTTTGCACTGATATCTAATGTACTGTATTGTTACTGGATGATACAATCAAGCATTAGTTCTTGAAGAAGCCATTCACTAGTAACATCTAAGTTAAATCAACCTGCGACCTCTTGCACAGCCCCACCACCAAGTGTGTTATTGTTGTTTATTTGGGGTTTTTATTTTGATTTAGATTTGCACCTTTGCACTTTTGCACTGTTTTGCACACTTTTTAAGGAGCATTGATTATATCCATACTATGCCTTTTAAGTAATTCTGTATTTTTAACAACTTTTGTAATGTGTATTTTTTGATATCAGGTCTTAGGTATTAATTTATGAGAGTTCAATAATGTATTCATGATTGATTTTGGTTGACACTTTCTATAGATCCACTGTGATACTTTGTGTGACATGAGTTATTGGGCACTTGCCAGTAATTTTAGCAAATTTGTCATTATTTATTCACCCAGGATCACTCACAACAACCCAAGGAAAAGTGATCGATATCTCTCTTTTAAACAAATGCAACATTTTGTTTTTAATTGAAACCTCTGCATATCAATCGCAGTTATTTTTACATGTGTTACAACATATTGGTTACTTTTTTACAGTCGTCAACAATGTAACATACTAAGGGTGTTTTTAATCATTTGCCCCTTAAGTATTGAGTGCACACACATATATATTTTTTCTATGTCTATGCTCACTAATTGACCAATCCCTCAACTTGATTGGCCACACTAAGTTTAAATGTGGTGACCCGTCAACAGCGCGTCAGGTGATCAAGATCGCTGTGGCGATCGAAACGCGTCTGGGGCGGACACTTGTCTGTACCATTTTGGTGTTTATGCAATAAATCAATGGAGCTGTGAACCCGCGTCTCTGGAACAATTTTGTTTGAGCTGTGTTGATGGTCCGTACCTGTATTGTTTCTCCTCTGGGTGGCATTCAGAGGAACAGGATTTGTTGTTCATATATATATATATATATATATATATATATATATATTATCTACTGGCGGTCGCCAGTAGATAGTTATAGTTAGGACCTATTTTCCATAGGAAATCCGCGACATTCTATTTGAAATAACTCTCTTGCCGGTTGACGTATCTTCGCAAAATTTTCAAACTTTGTGGGGCGCTCCGGTCCGCTCCTACCCTGAAAGTCTCGGGGTGATTCGTTAAGCAGTGGCCGAGAAAAAAGGGGGGTCCCAAAACGCGTTTTCCCCATTCATTTTTCCATACGAAACTTTAGACACGGCTACAGCCCGAACTGCTGAACGGAATTACACCAAATTTGGCAAAGAGGTAGTTCTTGGTTCAGAAAGAACCCTTTTTGTTAAATGGTGTAAATCCGTTCAGTAGTTGCTGAGAAAATCAAAAGTAAAAGTACATATATATCTATGGGCACGGAGGATCCGCTTACCCTCCCGATCACGAGCTGTCTGCTAATTGGCTGTCAACACTCCAAACCAGGAAGTGTTGGCAGCCATCTTGTTCCTCGGTAGAACCGAGGAACAAGAAAGCAGTAAAAAAGTGTGCAAAACGCACAAAGGGGGCAGGGTAGAAACACCCTGACCCCTAGGTCTGCTCAGGGGTCCCACAAGGACCCCTGGGCAAAAAAGCATTTAAAAAAAAAAAAATCGGCAGGATGCGCTCAGGGTGCGCGGATCCTGCCGATTAAAAATCGAAGCGCGGTCTCCGCGCTTCGATGTTACTTGCCCCGGGTGGGCCAAGTCCCGGGGGCATGCTGAGGGGGTTTATTTTATGTATGGGGGCCTCTAAGGGCCCCCCAATCCCCGGGGACCACCACCCCCAGCTTTATTTGAAAAAGTAGCGGGAGGGCTCTGAGCCCTCCCGCAGCCCCGAGGACCACCACCTCCCCGGGGCTTCTTTATTTTTAAATTAACATGTGTGGGGGCTCCAGCCCCCACACGCCCCGGGACCACCACCTCCCGGGGCACTAACAGAATTGAAAATGGGGGTCCGTTAAGGACCCCGAGCCCCGGGGACCACCACCTCCCCGGGGCTGTGCATTTGGATGGGAGGGGGCCGCTCGGCCCCCTCCTGGAGCCTGTGGTGGCCCTGGGGACCGCCACCCCCAGGGCCGGCTCCTGCAGTGTCTCGGGGTGCCTACCCCCGGGACACTGCTGTTTGCAATGACAGGACGGGAGCCTCGCGGCTCCCGTCCTGTCATTGCAAACTGCTTTGGATATTGGAAGAGAGAGCAGGAAACCTGCTCTTGCTTCCAATATCCAAAGACAATTGCTTTCCACACGGGGAGCAGCATGTTAGCTGCTCCCCATGTGGAAAAGCAATGCCGGCTCCTGTAGGACACGGGGAGCCGGCGGGACTGTGGGGGGTTTGGGGACACCCCCACAGTCCCCAACCAGAGGCCAGGCCCTGGGGGATGGGGTCCCCGGGGCAAGTAGTGGCCAGGGAGGGGGGCCACACGGCCCCCCTCCCCAGAAATAATTAAAAAAAAAAAAAAAAAAAAAAAGGCCTGCCCCGGGGATGGGGTCCCCGGGGCCAAAGGAGGCCTGAGGAGGGGGGCCACGCAGCCCCCTCCTTAAAATTTAATGTAAAAGTGTGGCCTTGCCCCGGGGGATGGGGTCACCGGGGTAGGATTCGGCCAGGGTAGGGGGGCCACGCGGCCCCCTTCCCGTTTAATTTAAAAAAAAAAAAAAAAGGGGATAAGGCCCTGGGGGATGGGGTCCCCAGGGCCCAATAATAGGAAAAAGGAAGGGGGGCCACACAGCCCCCTTCAGGAAAAAAAACAAAAAAACGATCGGGCCGCAGGCCCGCCCCCTTCCTTCACCACTCTGCAAACGCGCCCCTGGCGCGTTTGCAGATGGGGAAGTAATTCCCCTTCAATACTGGGGGTCCTGAGGGCCAACTAGCCCACCAGGAACCTCCAGTATGCGCCAGGGGCTGCGTTGCAGAGAGGTGTACAGAGGCCACGCCCCTTTTTACACCTCTCTGCAACGCTGCTCTGTGGCGCTTTTGGATATACCTGTTGGGCTAGTTGGCCCCCAGGGACCCTCAGGATTCAAGGGGAGTTAATCCCCCGACTTAAAACGCGCCACGGGGCGCGTTTGCACAGTGGTGAAGGGAGGGAGCGGGGCTTCAGGTGACATGTGTGCAAACAGGCCCCGTGGCATGTTTTAAGATGGGGGATTAAGTCCCCTTGAATCCTGAGGGTCCCTGGAGTCCAACTAGCCCACCATGTACTTCCAAAAAGCGCCACACAGCTGCCTTGCAGAGAGGTGTAAAAAGGGGTGTGGCCTCTGTACACGTCTCTGCAACGCAGCCCCCTGGCGCATACTGGAGGTTCCTGGTGGGCTAGTTGGCCCCTAGGGACCCTCATGATTAAGGGACTTAATCCCCAACTTAAAACGCGCCACGGGGCGCATTTGCACAGATGTCAGCTCAGGCCCCGCCCCTCCCTTCACCATTGTGCAAATATTCCTCTAAAATCAGCCGAAATACGAATTCCGATTTACTCACATGTTATCAGGAGAGACCTCAGTGCTGCATCTTTCAGCCCAGTACTGATCCTGAAAAGTAATTTTAACCGTACTTACCAGTAACTTGAATTTCCTTCCATAGGATATCATTGCCTGCTTTTTGCTGAAAAAGTTTCTAAGTGTCGATTTTTGAAACATACAAATATTCCTCTAAAATCAGCCGAAATACGAATTCTGATTTACTCACCTGTTATCAGGAGAGAACCCAGTGCTGCATCTTTTAGCCCAGCACTGAACCTAAAAAGTAATTTTAACCGTACTTACCAGCAACTTGTATTTCCTTCCATAGGAATCCATTGTCTGGTTTTCAGCAGAAAAGTTTCAAAGTGTCGATTTTCACAAACTACAAATATTCCTTAAAAATCGCCTGTATGACTTAAACGCATTCTTTCAACTGTTTACAGGAGATGCACCAGTGCTGGATCCAGGATCCACCACTGAGTGAGAAAAAGTCACGATAACACTACTTACCTGCTAAGTGAATTTCCTCCCATAGGATAACATTGGTGATTCTATGTGAAAAAGTTTCTAAGTGTCAACTTTTAAAATACAATAATATTCCTTAAAAATCACTACTGTAACCAAAACGCTTTTACTCAACTGTTTACAGGAGATGTCCCAGGACTGAATCTAGGATTCAGTCCTGTGGTTAGAAAAGTAATCCATAAAGTAACTAATTGCATTTAGCTAGAAATTCACATTGAGCTCAATGTTGCATTGTGTTTGAAATTGTGTTGCCCATTGCAACAACTGTAACTACTGTACTTAAAAGTCTATTGCCTATTTGCAAAGTATTTAAAGTAAATTAATTCATTCTGAGAAAGTATATTTTGTAATGTAAGGTATAATGTAATTACAATGTAATTTAAAAAATAATATATCTAAAAGTAAATAGTTTAAAAAAATGTAGTAAATCAGTATGAAAAAAATAAAAATAACAATTAATACATTTAAAAATTGGCATTTACAAAACCTTTGAAATTCACTGAAAAAAACCATAGGTTTCAGACATGTTATAGTTAGGAATTAGCATTTAAAAAACCTTTGAAATTCACTGAAAAAACCATAGGTTTCAGACATGTTATAGTTAGAAATTAGCATTTAAAAAACCTTTGAAATTCACTGAAAAAACCATAGGTTTCAGGCACGTTATAGTTAGAAATTAGCATTTAAAAAACCTTACAAATTCACTGAAAAAACCATAGGTTTTAGGGACAGTTATAGTTACTTGGACATTGCACTCGTACAAAACCCGTGAAATTCCCCCGTTATAGTTAGTTCAGCTAACTATAACTCGCGCCCCCGCAATGCACTGCTGATGACATCACATATTACATCACTCATGACATGGTCAGTGACATCACTGATGACATCACTGATGACATCATCCATGTGATAATTTCATGCATCTTCTCACACCCTAATATAACTTTTGATACACCCACTCTAAATTACAGACTGCCATTCTCAAAACCATAGACACTCCAATACCAATAACTACATACCAACTCACTGATTCTTAGGTCTACACACACATCCACTCACTCACCCGTACAGTCACTCATACTTACAGTCACTCAGTACAGGACTATCATATGCACTCATACACCTATATAAACACTGACACACCGCCACTCATCCATAGAGGTACTCACACACCTAGTCAGTCATGCAAAAAATTAATCACACACCCTTTTACTCACCTATAGAGTTATACACACACCAGCTCAATAACTCATACAAATACTAGCACATTCTTACGCTCTTATACAATAACTGATACAAGCACACACGCATCCATACAGCCACTCTCACAATCACACACTCTCACGTATAGCCTTTTAAATACTCTAACACACATATATACTTCCTTTTACATATGTAGTTACTCGCACATGTACCACTGAGATATACATTCACTCACTAACACACCCATACACACACTCACCCACCCAAGCAGTCCATCACAGACGCACTCTTCAAATCATGCACCCAGTGAATCACCCACTCACACATCTATGTACAGAGTCGCACACACCCCACCCACACAAACACTCAGGCACCCATACAGATACTCAGACAACCAATCAATAACTCATATAGACACTCATGTAGCTATTCACAAACCCATGCAGCCACTTACACAGCAGCAGACAGACGGATACAGACATTCACCCAGTTTAGTCACTAACCCATGCATTCAGTAAGATACGTTTAATCACTCACTTATACAGTTAGTCACGCACCTACTAAATCATCCATTCAGACACTTATACACCCACTCACTCTTCAATACGCCTTTCCCTATATATATTAAACATATTTAAACTTTACAGAATCACCCACTCACACATCTATGTACAGAGTCGCACACACCCCACCCACACAAACACTCAGGCACCCATACAGATACTCAGACAATCAATCAATAACCCATGTAGACACTCATGTAGCTATTCAGAAAGCCATGCAGCCGCTTACAAACCAACAGACAGACGGATACAGACATTCACACAGTTTAGTCACTAACCCATGCATTCAGTAAGATACATTTAATCACTCACTTGTAGAGTCAGTCACTCACGTACTAAATCATCCATTCAGACACTTATACACCCACTCATTCTTCAATACGCCTTTCCCTATATATATTAAACATATTTAAACTTTACAGAAACACACAGTCACTGGATGATGTCATCAGTGATGTCATTTGAGATGTCATCAGTGATGTCATCAGTGATGTCACTGACCATGTCATGAGTGATGTAATATGTGACGTCATCAGCAGTGCATTGCGGGGCGCGAGTTATAGTTAGCTGAACTAACTATAACGGGGGAATTTCACGGGTTTTGTACGAGTGCAATGTCCAAGTAACTATAACTGTCCCTAAAACCTATGGTTTTTTCAGTGAATATATATATATATATATATATATATATATATATATATATATATATATATATATTTACTAATAAAACAAAGGTTATGGGGACGATATAGTTAGGCTCACATTTCACTTGTAAAAAAAACCAGAGAAATTCTATACCATATTGAAATATGAGAAGTTGAAAGTATAATGCACAGGCACTTTATGATGAACAATGAAATTGGAATACAATGAAAGTATAATTGTTATTCTCTTTTTCACAAATAAGTCACGAAAACATATGAATAAATTGTAATATTGAAAACAGTTTGTTTTTAAGAAAAGTGGAAAAATGTGAGTGTTTGTTGCCGATAAGATGCATGTACAAAAGTCTTTCTTTGCTGTCTATAGCGAATCTCGGGTCATGTGACCTTGTTACTTTGTGGTTGTAAAATGTGTGTTGATGGAGTAGCGATCGCTGTGTGATCAAGGCAGGAATTGCCGAAACGCGTCGCAGCGTAATGCTGAATTAAAGACGGAATTGCTTAATGTTTCCCCTGTGTCGGTGTCCGGTTTCGTTGTGAGGAGTCGGATGTGGTGTTTATATATATGCCCGTTGTGTGAACAAGCCCCTTGAGGGTGAAACGCGTCATGGCGGGTTTATGAATCAATAAACCCCTCTTGGATGTAACCTGGACTTGATATTTATTTGCTCTGAGAGCGCGATTGGAACTTCGTTCGTTTGGCAATTGACATACCGGCCCACTCCGCCGGTATCATGCCACCCCTCCAAGGGCTACAATCTCCGAAGGAGTAACTTGTTTTTGGTATCGATTGTGGAGACTGACGGCCAGCCACACGAAGTGATCTTCCGGGTTCAGGAAACAACCCATCCAGAATTTTGCAAAACTCGATATCCCGCAACAGGACCCCAGCAGGATCCCGCCTCACGCTATCTCGGGACCGGGATACACCGTGAAGGTAAGGACATCGGAGGTCTGGATGTGAGGGACATTGAATGGCAAGAGGGGAGTGTACTTTTTCAACCTCTAGTGCGAATGCAATTAAGCTGAATACTGCATGATAGGCACCGAACGAACACAAGTACATCCCTGTCTGAACCATAATTAGGGAGAATCACGGTGACAGGAGTCATTATATCGTGGTGGCAAGGGGAACTCTGTATCACAAACAGGGGGAGCAAGCAAAGTAGTCATTTCCAGGTGAAGGTTATTGGGACTCAAGACAATTCAAGCATGGAAGACAAGGATGAGCGCAGAGCAGCTGCACAGATGCTATTTGCAAGAGCACCTGGTGTGGGGCGCAGCACATTGACAACAAACCGAACAGAAACCACTATCATGGAAAAACTTAAAAAATATGAGAAATTGCTGAAACAAGAGATGTCTAAATGGTGGGAGGCCACATCACTCCAAGATTACATTGACAAGCAAATGGTGCCCCGAGGACTAAGAATTTATATAACTCCTTCATATGATTCACCAGATCCCCATATGCTGGAGGAATGGTCGACCAACTCGGCTAACAGTTCGAGAAATATGTTGGCCATTTTGGTGAAATACGCCTGCTCTGACAGAGAAAATATCAAAAAAGAAATTGGGCGTATTAAGGATGAATTACATTTACTTGAAGATCAAGAAGCAGTCACCACATTTTTAGACGAAATGAGGAAGCGGTTGAA
Source organism: Calotriton arnoldi (assembly GCA_963921515.1). NCBI lineage: Eukaryota > Metazoa > Chordata > Amphibia > Caudata > Salamandridae > Calotriton > Calotriton arnoldi. The sequence continues at coordinate 1,060,491 of CAWUFW010003840.1, forward strand.
ATTGGTGGAGGAAGACATAAAAGCAAGGAAGCAACGTACACTCCACCGTGACTGCGGTGATTACGAGTCAGGCAGGATTCTAACTTACAGCAGAAAATATGATCACATTTATGACACAGAGGAAACAAAAGCCAAGAAAGCCTCAACACCAATAAACAACAGGGATGAAGAGGTAGCCTGTCAGAGTGACATTAACACAGAGGAATCTGAACAAACAGCCACCTCCGAAAGCTCAGCATCGGAAGGGGATGAGATAGTCCGCCAAAGAAAACTTTTTTAGACGAATATCGGCTCATGAAAAGGAGCAGACAAACAACATGGGCAACATCCAACACAAGTCAGAGGGAGGATTCCCCAATGGCAAAGGGCCGGGGAAGAGGCAGAGCAAAGGGCACCAGAGGAAGAGGCGGAAGAGGTGTAGGCAGAGGCGAAGGAAAAGAGAACGCATCGGAGCAAGTGGCAAGAAAACAGACACGCTCCAAGAAGACACAATGATGGATGACAGCATGGTAAACCAAACCATCATAAATTTATCTTCTAGGCAAATTAGCAATAAGGACAAAAGAACCTTATGCCTTGGGCTCTCATTCTGTCCAACCACACCCATGAATTTTGTAGATGACAAGATCAATATTTTTAAATTTTGCAGAAAATTGAAATTAAAAAAGTGGCACAAACTTAAACCCACAAGAAGTAGAGGAACATATCAGACCATGAGAACAGAAACAGATGATGGATTGACCATAGGGGACATTGATACACTTATGGTACTACATGAATTACAAAGTGACCCCGAAGGAACGAGCTTAAGTACAGATACTCATCGTATTTTAGATGAGATGGAAATCAGTTATGATACAGCTGCCTGCTCGGGTTTCAAACCCAAGTCTACCTTCTTGCCTACCATGAACCATGACAATATAGATACCTTTCAGGAACTAATGGGGAAGGAACTTTTAGATTTCAGGCAAAAGAACTGGCCAAAGAAAATGAGGAAATTCAAATTCAATTTAACTTTGTCCCAAAAAAAGCAATGCAAGAACTGGCAAATGATAATAGTATTGTGATCAGACCCGCCGATAAAGGGGGCAACATTGTCATTTTATCCAGGGAGATGTATATTGATGAAGCTGTAAGACAACTGAGTGACACCAACACCTACACCAAATCTGATAGAGTAGAGTATAACAACAGTGTTACCATGATTTGGGAAAGACTAAGTGAGTGGAAAGATAAAGGGTTAATTGAATGGGAGGAATACTGCTCTTTGAAAAAGGATTTCCCCATCCTACCTGTATTATATCTGCTTCCTAAGATTCATAAAAGTAGAACCAATCCCCCAGGCAGACCCATAATTTCCTCTAGAGGAAGTGTTCTAGAGAATCTTTCCCGGTATGCGGACCATTTCTTAAGGGAATTTGTAATCGCCTTGCCCTCGTATGTGAGGGATACCAAGGATTTTTGGGTAAAATCAACAATTTACAATGGGAATCTGATTTTCTTCTTATAACAATGGACGTTAATTCGCTGTATACAGTGATTAACCATGACCAGGGAGTGGAAGCTTGCGCTAGGTTCCTAAAACGGAAACACATAAAATTTTGGAATCATTCACAGATGATTTTAGATATCATCAGATATTGTCTGACCAATAATTACTTCATGTTTCATGGTGATATTTTTAAACAATCCCTCGGCACTGCGAAGGGTATGAGCTTCGCTCCCAGTTTTGCGAACCTCTTCATGGGAGCATGGGAGGAGGACATCAGGGCAGATATCAATATGACCAACTACCTTACCAGGGTTAAGCTCTGGCTTAGATACATTGACGACCTGTTTGTTGTCTGGCAAGGCAACAAACAGGAAGCCCAAATCTTTCTCGAGGAACTCAACCACAACACAAAGAATCTCACTTTCACAAGTACCATCAGTAAAAATCAGATTGAGTATTTGGATACAAGGGTAGAGATAGTCAACAATAAAGTGGTGACAAACCTTTTTCGCAAAAGTACTGCAGGGAACACACTTTTGCACGCTCTCAGTAGCCATCCTGAAACATTGAAGTGGAGTATCCCCTATGGGGAATTACTCCGTGCAAAAGAAATTGCAGCACGGAAGCAGGTTTTCTCAGAGAACAAACAACCATGATTGAGAGATTCAAGGATAGGGGATACCCCACATGGGTTCTCAAGAAAGCAATAGAGAGAACCGGGCTTGTCAACAGAGATGCGATTCTTGAGAATACACAGGTAGCAGAGGATGAGGGTAACGACACAGAGACACGCCTGATATTGACATATAATGGAAACTCGGAACAAATTCGCAAGAGCATAACACGTAATTGGAACTTACTTAGATGTGACCCAGTAATAGGGAATACATTATCACCACGTCCCACAATCACTTACAGGAGAGGACGCAACCTCAAAGATCTATTAGTACACAATGATCTACCCAACAACACAGGGGAGAGGGGTATCGATTTACAAGGTTTCTTCCCCTGTGGCCATTGTAAGGCCTGCGGGAACAGCCGCATGCGAAAGGAATTCTGGAACACAAGCACTAGCAGGATGGTTAACATTAAACAATTTCTCACCTGCAGCAGTACATTTGTAGTTTATGTCTTAGAATGTCCGTGCAATTTACGATATGTGCATGACACATATGGCAAAAAAAAGAGTCCTTGAACACATGAGGGCAATAACTAACAGGGACCAGCAGTATCCCGTTGCACGACATTTTGAGGCTGAGCATTTCTCTGATCCCAAGAAATTGTCATATTATGCAATAGAACAGGTCATCTCCAACAGAAGGGGAGGTAACCGGGTATTGAAATTAAGACAGAGGGAGTCAAGACACATTATAGGAATGATGACCCGTCAGCCCAATGGGCATAACATTGACGAAGAAATGGCTGTGCACCTGCATGACATGTAGACAGTAACAACATGAGACCCTTGACAAACATGCCACTGGGGTGTACAATGGTTCAACAATGGTTTATGTGCATAGCTGCCTTGCGCGAATTCTGTCTCACTGTAAATAGTTTACACTGTTTTTTTATCTTCCACAGGAGGAAAGGAAGGGACCATGTCTGAGACAAGAGGCACAGGGATCCCTATCCTTTTCTTCAGCAGCGTCCCAATCACAGATAAGATCTTTATCAATTTTAGCAATCTGTTTGTTTTACAATGTCACTTAGGGTCGATGGATAGTAGGGGACACAACACAGAGGGCGAAACGTACAGTGAATCCTTACAGCCAAGACATGTGCCTCAGTTGGCATTCCACTACCTAACTATACCATTATAATTACAGGCACATTCGATTCGACTTCAGATATTCACCAAGAGGCATGATCATGCTATCATATCACCACTATGGTGCAGACACATAATTTGAGCATTATTAATGCCATTCATGTCTGTACAAACATGACATGTTTTGCCGGACATCAAGTGACCGGACATGCTCTTTGTGTGACATAGTTGATCAGAAGACTAATGGGCCCTACAGCAAGTATTATTTCCAACATGGAGCGTACATACACATCTGTCAGGCTCAAACACGCAGCGTCTTATCTTGAACGATACAAACCTCACTAATGTAAACATTACACGCACAGACCGACTTTTGACGGTTTTCGCACTCTTCAAAATGGCGCTTGCACAATGTCTTAGGTAGTGCTTGATGTTACAGGACATTAGTCCGTTTTCTATGCACATTTTACATCTGTCAGGCTCATACACGCAGCGTCTTACTTTGAATGATGCAAACTTTATCATTGCAAGCATTGCGCGTACAGATCGGCTTTTGACGATTTTGCAATCTTCAAAATGGCGCTTGCACAATGTCCTGGGTAATGTTTTGAGGTTATAGGACACCAGTCCGCTTTCTATGCACATGTTTCACAAAAGTATGTAAAGCATTTCCTGTGTTGTGCCCGTTGTGTGAACAAGCCCCTTGAGGGTGAAACGCGTCACGGCGGGTTTATGAATCAATAAACCCCTCTTGGATGTAACCTGGACTTGATATTTATTTGCTCTGAGAGCGCGATTGGAACTTCGTTCGTTTGGCAATTGACATACCGGCCCACACCGCCGGTATCGCGCCACCCCTCCAAGGGCTACAATCTCCGAAGGAGTAACTTGTTTTTGGTATATATATATATATATATATATATATGCAGCAAGACTCGTCTTTCTCCCAAGGTAGGAAAAAACTTGTAACAGACTAAGCGAACCCAAATAATGGTGCAGTTTCCAATTTATTACATGCCCAACACCACCGCCGCCATATATATATATTTACTAATAAAACAAAGGTTATGGGGACGATATAGTTAGGCTCACATTTCACTTGTAAAAAAACCCAGAGAAATTCAGCAGTTACAGTTACCTGAGCTAACTATAACTCACGCCCTCGTGATGCACTGCATATTACCTCACATTTTTGGATTTTTATGTAATATTTTAGTAGCAGTTTTTTCAAGAATAATTCAATTTTGTTAAATGTGGTTTTTTTAAACTGTCTTTTTTTTAAAAATACTTATATTGTTTATGGCTTATTTTTTAAAATATTTTATAATACATTTCTAAACTGTTTCTTTAATAAAAATGTACAGCAATTTTTCTTTTATTGAAAATATGTTGGTCTCTTGATTTTTTTTTTTTTTTTAGTTCCACTGTACTTCCCCAATTCCGGCGACACATGCTAGTCAGCCACAACTCTATGGTTTCTACTCCGGTCACGTGATCGCAATGGAATAGTGGTGCTGCAACCACGGATTTGCTCAAAATTTATAAAATTAAATTCTTCTTATATACAATACTATTTCAGATTTAGTCAATAAGGTAGGCATACTAGAGGTGCACAATGTACTTTAACATATTTATTTTTAAGTATAACTCACTAAAATTGCTGTTTTACGGCACCATAAAACTGCTGATCGGCACCATGGATTCGCTCCAAAACCCAGACAAATCTCCTCATTTCTTTGGACACATAGGGACCACACCTTTTTTCCCAGTCAACCCTACTCAGTAAAGGAAGTGACCCGATTAGGGTCACCCGGGTCACTCACGACCACCTCTCAGCCTTCCATACAAATGACGAGTCGGTCAGACAGTAGAGAATACAAGCCAATATATGTTAGTTCAGATACGCTCGAGCGGAGCCCGGTCTGCCCAGTCTCTTAGGAGTGCTGCAGAGAGGGACTGACATCAGCAAGCATAACGATACAATATGTACATTTCAGAACCAATGAAGGCACGCCCATAATGGAATTTTCCAAGCAGATGCAGCTAAACAAAGGATTACAGAAGGATAGGTATTGCTTGTGAGGCCAGGCACACACTATCTCCAAGCCAAGGTCACTCTGCCCGTGCCCGCCACTAGTCTAGTGGGAGAAGGCCTCTATCTAGTGGGAAAGGTACGCACTAATAAGAACAGTGTATTCATTAACAAAGCAAGGCCCAACCTTGGAGAAACGAAAACTTTCCACAACCCATTGTCTCGAAGAGGCAAGAAGCAGTTTCGATCATCGTTCAAAATGGCGGCTTAACATACAATGGTGCCGCGAATGCTAACTTACATAGAACAATGCATAGACAAAATAACGAAAACATTTTCATTTCAACATCAGAACTTCAAAGTTTATTGGGAAAGAGAGAAAGGAGAACATAACTTGTAGAATCTGCTGTTTTCATTGTTGTTAACAGTCAACAACTATTTACAATGGCTACAGCATCAACACCTGCTCCTGCTGAAGATCCAGACCTGCTTGTCAAATGCAAATGCAGCAGCAAAAAAGTACAATCACAGCACCTCTTCTATGTGGAAGCACATTAAAACAATCCATGAGAAAACGATCCACAGTATGCTACGTAAGAAAGAAGCTGCATCCCATCCTTCTGTTTCATCTCTGACTGTTGCTGCACCATTCACCTCAGCAACCATAACGGTGGCAGCTGTAGCCCCCAATCTGACACACATAACAACCCATTGTGTACGTGTCATATGCCTGTTGGACTAAATACAACATCTGTTGCTGAGTATTTACACGCTATTAATACTCATCCTTGCAAACTTTTTTTTTTGTTATTACCATCCAAATTTCATGGCACTACTTTTTACCTTGATATCACGGCCGTTGACATGGAACTGGTTTGAATGGTGCAGTACCCAGTTTTTTTGGGTACATTAATCCTTTAGAATTTTTTTCTTATAAAAACAGTTTTTTAAAAAAAGGCTCTTTTTAGAACTTAATGAATTAGCAGAAAAACCTGTGTTTTTGTTTTATTTATTTATAGTAAATATGGTTTATAAGTGTGTGTGTGTATGGGTGTGTTAGTATATGTATCAGTCAGTGTTGGGGTGGATTTGTGTGTGTATGAATAAGTGTCTCAGGAACTCAGGGACTCATTTACGAGGCCTCTAGTGGCACTTTGGCACCGCCGGAGCATCACATTTTTGATGGTCCGGAGGTGTAATGTGCTGCAGCATATTTACAAGGCCTGCAAAGCCACTTTGCATGGCTATTCATGGCCGTGTAAATATGTGCCCCTTTCACGTAGAACACTGCGTGAAAGGGGCGTTCCAAGGGTGATGCTGTGGGTGTTCCCACGCAACATCCATGGAATCTGAAGCATTCCCAAATTTACAAGGAGTCATAAACCTGGGAATGCTTCAGATTCTAAAGCCACCCAAGGGGAGGCATTAGGGAGGCGCATGGAGGAGAAATATCCTTATTTCTCCTCTTTGTTCCCTTTGTCTATGTGTGCTGCATTCTGCAGCACCGCATATAGAAAGAAGAAAACACATCTAGTGATTGTTATTGTGCAGGAAGGTGTCCCTTCCTGCACAAAAACAATCACGTACAATGCAGACACCTTTGCACCATGGTGCAAGAGTGCCTGCGTTGGCGCAAGTCAGGCCTTTGTGCGTCAGCGCAGTTGTTAGACCCGGGATCCCTGGTTGGCTGAGGTAGGTACCTTAGGCCAAATTGGGACCCTCGCTCTCACATCAGGGAAAGGAAGGACACCTTCTCAGATAGACCCCGCTCACCCCCTTGGTAGCTTGGCACGAGCAGCCAGGCTTATCTTCAAGGCAAATGTGTAAAGTATTTGCAACCACGCTCACAGCAACCCAATGATGACACCACAAATGGACTCCACACGAGTTTCATAAAAACGAGTATAAATGTATATAAAAAGATATACGATAAGACCACACTATATAAATCCAACATATGCGTATTTGTAATATTCTTCCTGGCTGGTTGTTAGGCCAGCCAGCCCTTGTAAGTTCTGGCGATATTAATGAGCACATCTAAACGTTCCACTGCAGTCCTAATGCAATGCTATGCAGTTCGTAATGCTAGAATCAGGCACTTTGTAATGTAGAAATAATGCAGTTCGTAATGCTCGAATCAGGCACTTTGCAATGTAGAAATAATGCAGTTTGTAATGCTAGCATCAGGCCCTTTGCAATGTAAAAATAATGCAATGCGTAACTCAACAATCAGGTATTTCGTTATGCAGAAATAATGCAAGGCGTAATACACTAATCAGGTAGTTCGTTATGCAGAAATAATGCAATGCGTAATACGACTATCAGGTAGTTCGTTATGCAGAAACAATGCAATGCGTAATACACTAATCAGGTAGTTCGTTATGCAGAAACCATGCAATGCATAATACACTAATCAGGTAGTTTGTTATGCAGAAACAATGCAATGCGTAATACACTAATCAGGTAGTTTGTTATGCAGAAACAATGCAATGCGTAATACACTAATCAGGTAGTTCTTTATGCAGAAACAATGCAATGCGTAATACACTCCAGCACCGATCACGGTGCCTCAGGCGGTCTCTCCGCCACTCGTACTGACTCGCAGTCAGCCTCTGTCAACAGTTGCCCCCACACGGGTATGGTGTAAACAAAAAGTGCAGCTCCACACTCCGGCCCCAGTACTGCCACTCTGTTGGCAAGTACGGGTCGTGATACGAGCCGAAGCAGAGGCTCGCTCTGCAGGAATGGGAGAGGCCAAGAGCCTCTCCCTCTGAGCCCGCACCCCGCCCCAGGGGTTACCTGGGGGGTGCGACCTCGCTCTCCTTTCCTCTTCCCGCGACTTGGGCCTTCGATGCAATCTTTGGGAATTCCGGGCAGTGGGACTCGGGCCCTCCCTCGACGAGGTTGGTTCGAGGTCCCGCTCTGGCAACGTCGGGCTCGGGCCGGCGGCTAGGCTCCTCCGGGGCTGCCGGTCCCGGCCCCTGATGCTACGAAGATCTCAGGCTACAACAGGGCACACGCACACAACGTCGCTGAGACTCACTTGAGCTTCGGTGCACGATCACAGGGCACTCCTCACGAAGGTCTCAGGCTGCACGAAGCACACGCACACAGCGTCGCTGAGACTCACTTGAACTCCGGGTGCACAATAACAAGGCAATCCTCACGAAGGTCTCAGGCTGCACAAAGCACACGCACACAGCGTCGCTGAGACTCACTTCGACTCCGGTGCACACGATCACAGGACAATCCTCACGAAGGGCTCAGGCTGCAAAAAGCACACGGACACAGCGTCGCTGAGACTCGCTTGGACTCCAGATGCCCACGATCACAGGGCAATTCTTACGAGGGTCTCAGGCTGCAAAAAGCACACGCACACAGCGTCGCTGAGACTCTCCTGGAAACTTTTGTGTTCCTGAGTTTCCGCAACAGGGAGCCAGCTCACCTCTGGCCCTTGGGGATAAGTTACTTCTGGACACAGCACACAGCAAAGTCCTTTCAAGCAGGGGGACACATCACACAGCAAAGTCCCTTTAGCCTCTCCTTGGTTAAAGCAGCAAACTGCAGGCCATCCCCAGAACACACAACAAGGGTCAGTCCTTTCCTTCAGACTCTTCAGCTGTTTCTTCCTTGGCAAAGGTTCCTCTTGACCACGAAGTAGCTTCAGTCTTGTTCAATCTTGATCAATCCATTTCTCCAATGTTCAGGGGCTTCAGCTCTCATAGTTATACCCCTAAATGTCTTTGAAGTCTTTGTGTTCAGGGGGGCACTGACCCCTGTTCAAACCAGTTCTGGGTGCCTCCCTGCCAGTGACACCTTATTCCTTTGATAATGGGGGTCTGGATCCTCAAACACTCAGCAGGGGATGGAGCCATTGGTTTATGGCTGCCTCCCAGGTCTCTTCACCTCTAGGGGCTACTCCTCCCCCCTACACTCCAGATGCAGGTCAGCCTGTTGCTGTCTCACCTCCTCCCCTGGGTCAAGACATTTCCCAGATCCTATCACTTTCAAATCCAGACAGTCAATCCACAACCAGGCAGAGACACACAGAAATGTTAGAGCCCAAAAACCCATCCACTTCTAAAAGAGTGGCTTCTAAACACACAATGCAAAAACCACCTTCATAAAAAGATGTGTTATTACATTGTGAGTTCAGGCACACTAAACTTCACCTCTCCATCTTAAGCCTTTGGGAAGATAGGCTGGAAAACATATTACACAGCCTCCCCATTTTATCCTATGGGCAAGATGGCCTTTCCACAGTGAAAAACGAAATGGAGATTATTTCACTGTCAGGACATGGTACACACATTAGTACATGTCCTACCTTTCACATGCACTGCACCCTGCCCAGGGGGTACCATGGACCTACCATAGGGGTGTCTGATGTGCATAGAAAGGGAAGGGTAAGGACTGGCAAGTGAGTACACTTGCCAGAACAACATGGCAGTTTAACAAACTGCACGCAGGCACTGTAGTGGCAGGCCTGAGTTCCCTCTTTAAGGCTACTTGTGTGGGTGGCACAATTTGTGCTGCAGGCCCACCAGTAGCATCTGCACTACCAGCCCTGGCACACATAGTGCACTTTACTAGGGACTTTACTAGTTAGGCAAACATACCAATCATGGACAACCAATTACCATTACACTTTATACAGGGAGCACTTGCACTTTGACACTGATTAGCAGTGGCAAAGTGTCCAAAGCATCTAAGTTGGCAACACCATGTCAGAAAAAAGGTCTAGGGGGAAAGCAAAAAGTTTAGGGAACTTTAGCCAAAAAGGCCCAAGTCCAACACAACCCCCTCCCAGCCAAAGGCCAGGGTAGACCAACCAACTACCTTGATGGACTTCCCTGCTTGGGGGGATAGAACACGGACGCAGGCCCGCTACCGCAGGGACACCCTCTTGTTCTATGCCTTCCTGATCCCAGGGGATTCTCTTGGTCACTACTCCCTGGGCCAACTATGCCGCTCCATGGGTACTTCCTGGCAGTTGGGGCCTCTCTAGGGGTGCTGGTCCCTTGCCAACCCCCACCTAGAGCGGTACCCCTGGAAGACCCATCAGTCAGGATACTGTTCCCAGTTATCCTGTCCTCCAGGTTAGAAGTGGATTTACCCTGGTCACTCCTAGGGGACCTAGCCCTACTGGCTGGACACGGTCCCACAGGTTTTCCCACGGGGGGACACCTTCTTCCCTTAACCTTCCATTTAGATTTCTGTCCCTGCCATTTAGGAATGGCACCCACCAACTTCAGGACCATGGGAGCTCTGGTTACAGATGCCCCACGCCCTCCTGACACTAGGTGTTCTTCCTCACACAGCTGGCAAGTAGGTGCTAGGCCTTCAACCGGGTGCTCCTCTAAGGAACCCTCCAGTCTCCGGGGTGGGGTGGTGAACCCCTGGGGATGCTGCTCACACTCCCTCCCTCTCTTTTGAGACAGGGCGCTAGCCCGCATGCCCCCCCATTACTCTGGGACCTAACGGTTCTACTTCACCTCTCTTCCCTCTCTAAGGCTTTTTCAGACCCTTGGACCCATGACCAGGGGTCCGGCTCTTGTGCCAGCTCCTGGGAATCAAAGAGCTCGCACCCTAACACGGGTTGGCGCAATCCTGGAAAACAATTACTGAGCCTAGGCTCCCCAGGGGCAGAGTTGAGCAACCCCTTCAAATCATTCGCCATGCTCACCAACACCCAATCATCCAGTGCACGCTTGTACTCATCCACACTTGGCACTGGCTGTACGCTGCCACCATTTGAACTGGACTCTGTCTGTTTAACCTTCATTTCCAGTTCCCTCATGCATAACTCATGAGCTAAGAGAATCTTTTTCTCTTCCAAGGCGAGGGCGTTCCTGCTCTCCTCTGCTCGCTTTTCACTTTCAATGAGCAGCTTCTTCTCTTCTGCTTGAGTTTTAAGTTTTAAAACCTCCAACTCATGCTCTCTGATCCTTTGGTTTTCCTCCAGCTCCTCTGGTGAAAAACTCCTCCCTGAATGGCTACTACCAGCCCCTAAGGCTGGACCCTCCACTGGCAAATCCTGTCGACCAAATCCATTCCCTGGGTCATCCTCATCCACCTCAACATCACCCATCTCCTGAGCCCCTTTGGCTTCCCACCAGGCCCTCAAGGCCATTTGCAGCTCCTCCTTCTTGGCGCTACTTTTCATGGGACATCCCAAAGCTCTGCAGAATTGCCTCGATTGATCAACTTTGTAGGTAAGCAATGCCTCAATGTCGAACTCTAATTCTGCAGCCTCACTGGCTACTTGACTCCTCTGAGACATGATGTGTGGCTTAAAGGTCGCTCAAAAATAGAACCAACAAATCAAAAACACAATATGTGGTTGCGTCGTGGTCTGCGCTAAACTTGTGATGTACACCAATTACTGTGAGTGAATTTGCAAATACACGTTCAAATCCCACTGTTGCCACCAAATGTTAGACCCGGGATCCCTGGTTGGCTGAGGTAGGTACCTTAGGCCAAATCGGGACCCTCGCTCTCACGTCAGGGAAAGGAAGGACACCTTCTCAGATAGCCCGCGCTCACCCCCTTGGTAGCTTGGCACGAGTAGCCAGGCTTATCTTCAAGGCAAATGTGCAAAGTATTTGCAACCACACTCACAGCAACCCAATGATGACACCACAAATGGACTCCACACGAGTTTTATAAAAACGAGTATAAATTTATATAAAAAGATATACGATAAGACCACTCAATATAAATCCAACATATGCGTATTTGTAATATTCTTCCTGGCCAGTTGTTAGGCCAGCCAGCCCTTGTAAGTTCTGGCGATATTAATGAGCACTTCTAAACGTTCCACTGCAGTCCTAATGCAATGCTATGCAGTTCGTAATGCTAGAATCAGGCACTTTGTAATGTAGAAATAATGCAGTTCGTAATGCTCGAATCAGGCACTTTGCAATGTAGAAATAATGCAGTTCGTAATGCTAGCATCGGGCATTTTGCAATGTAAAAATAATGCAATGCGTAACGCAACAATCAGGTATTTCGTTATGCAGAAATAATGCAAGGAGTAATACACTAATCAGGTAGTTCGTTATGCAGAAATGCAATGCGTAATACGACTATCAGGTAGTTCGTTATGCAGAAACAATGCAATGTGTAATACACTAATCAGGTAGTTTGTTATGCAGAAACCATGCAAAGCGTAATACACTAATCAGGTAGTTTGTTATGCAGAAACAATGCAATGCGTAATACACTAATCAGGTAGTTCGTTATGCAGAAACAATGCAATGCGTAATACACTAATCAGGCAGTTCGTTATGCAGAAACAATGCAATGCGTAATACACTCCAGCACCGATCACGGTGCCTCAGGCGGTCTCTCCGCCACTCGTACTGACTCGCAGTCAGCCTCTGTCAAAAGTTGCCCCCACACGGGTATGGTGTAAACAAAAAGTGCAGTTCCGCACTCCGGCCCCGGTACTGCCACTCCGTTGGCAAGTACGGGCCGCGATACAAGCCGAAGCAGAGGCTCGCACTGCAGGAATGGGAGAGGCCGAGAGCGTCTCCCTCCGAGCCTGCACCCCGCCCCAGGCGTCGACACACGTTACCTGGGGGGTGCAACCTCGCTCTTCTCCCTTCTTCCCGCGACTTGGGCCTCCGATGCAATCTTTGGGAATTCCGGGCAGTGGGACTCGGGCCCTCCCTCAACGAGATTGGTTCAAGGTCCCGCTCTGGCAACAGCGGGCTCGGGCCGGCGGCTCGGCTCCTCCAGGGCTGCCGGGCCGCTGATACTACGAAGATCTCAGGCTGCAACAGGGCACACGCACACAGCGTCGCTGAGACTCACTTGAGCTTCAGGTGCACGATCACAGGGCACTCCTCACGAAGGTCTCAGGCTGCACGAAGCACACGCACACTGCGTCGCTGAGACTCACTTGAACTCCGGGTGCACGATAACAAGGCAATCCTCACAAAGGTCTCAGGCTGCACAAAGCACACGCACACAGCGTCGCTGAGACTCACTTGGACTCCGGGTGTGCACGATAACAAGGCAATCCTCACGAAGGTCTCAGGCTGCACAAAGCACATGCACACAGCGTTGCTGAGACTCATTTGGACTCCAGTTCACACGATCACAGGACAATCCTCACGAAGGACTCAGGCTGCAAAAAGCACACGCACACAGCGTCGCTGAGACTCGCTTGGACTCCAGATGCCCATGATCACAGGGCAATTCTTACGAGGGTCTCAGGCTGCAAAAAGCACACGCACACAGCGTCGCTGAGACTCTCCTATAAACGTTTGTGTTCCTGAGTTTCCGCAACAGGGAGCCAGCTCACCTCGGGCCCTTGGGGATAAGTTACTTCTGGACACAGCACATAGCAAAGTCCTTTCAAGCAGGGGGACACATCACACAGCAAAGTCCCTTTAGCCTCTCCTTGGTTAAAGCAGCAAACTGCAGGCCAGCCCCAGAACACACAGCAAGGGTCAGTCCTTTCCTTCAGTCTCTTTAGCTGTTTCTTCCTTGGCAAAGGTTCCTCTTGACCACGAAGTAGCTTCAGTCTTGTTCAATCTTGATCAATCCATTTCTCCAATGTTTAGGGGTTTCAGCTCTCATAGTTATACCTCTAAATGTCTTTGAAGTCTTTGTGTTCAGGGGGGCACTGACCCCTGTTCAAACCAGTTCTGGGTGCCTCCCTGCCAGTGACACCTTATTCCTTTGATAGTGGGGGTCTGGATCCTCAATCACTCAGCAGGGGACGGAGCCACTGGTTTATGGCTGCTGCCCAGGCCTCTTCACCTCTAGGGGCTACTCCTCCCCCCTACACTCCAGATGCAGGTCAGCCTGTTGCTGTCTCACTTCCTCCCCTGGGTCAAGACATTCCCCAGATCCTATCACTTTCAAATCCAGACAGTCAATCAACAACGAGGCAGAGACACACAGAAATGTTAGAGCACAAAAACCCATCCACTTCTAAAAGAGTGGCTTCTAAACACACAGGGCCTGATTCACAGAACTAACTTACGTCAAAATCCTAAACTTACAACAATTTTGGTATTCACAGAATGAACTTACACATTTGGGTATTCACAGAATGAACTTACACATTTGGGTATTCACAGAATGAACTTACAACAATTTTGGTATTCACAGAATGAACTTACACATTTGGGTATTCACAGAATGAACTTACAACAATTTTGGTATTCACAGAATTAACTTACTCATTTTGGTATTCACAGAAGGCACTTACTCATCAATGAGTAAGTGCCTTCTGTGAATACTAAAATGTGTAAGTTACACAAAATGTGTAAGTTGCACAAAATGTGTAAGTTACACAAAATGAGTAAGTTACACAAAATGTGTAAGTTACACAAAATGTGTAAGTGTCTTCTGTGAATACCAAAATGAGTAAGTTTATTCTGTGAATACCAAAATGAGTAAGTTCATTCTGTGAATACCAAAATGGTAGTAAGTTTAGGATTTTGTCTTCAGTTAGTTCTGTGAATCGGGCCCATTATGCAAAAACCACCTTCATAAAAAGATGTGTTATTACATTGTGAGTTCAGGCACACTGAACTTCACCTCCCCATCTTAAGCCTTTGGGAGGATAGGCTGGAAAACATATTACACAGCCTCCCCAATTTATCCTATGGGCAAGATGGCCTTTCCACAATGAAAAACGAAATGGAGATTATTTCACTGTCAGGACATGGTACACTCATTAGTACATGTCCTACCTTTCACATGCACTGCACCCTGCCCAGGGGGTACCTTGGACCTACCATAGGGGTGTCTGATGTGCATAGAAAGGGAAGGGTAAGGTCTGGCAAGTGAGTGCACTTGTCAGAACAACATGGCAGTTTAACAAACTGCGAGCAGGCCCTGCAGTGGCAGGCCTGAGTTCCCTCTTTAAGGCTACTTGTGTGGGTGGCACAATTCGTGCTGCAGGCCCACTAGTAGCATTTGCACTACCAGCCCTGGCACACATAGTGCACTTTACTAGGGACTTTACTAGTAAGGCAAACATACCAATCATGGACAACCAATTACCATTACACTTTATACAGGGAGCACTTGCACTAAAGTGTCCAAAGCATCCAAGTAGGCAACACCATGTCAGAAAAAAGGTCTAGGGGGAAAGCAAAAAGTTTAGGGAACTTTAGCCAAAAAGGGCCAAGTCCAACAGCAGGGGAAACAGGACAGGAATGCACCATATCTCAAAGATTCGGTGCATTCCTACCCATTTCTTATGACGCAGGTCAGCGCAGCAAGATTCCTTGCGGCACTACCATATGGTAAAACCTCATAAATGAGGCCTACATGAGTGTATTAGTGTGTCAAAGGTAGTGTCAGTGTATGTATTAGTGACTCTTAAGGTATCTCAGGGTGTGTATGAGTAACAGAGTCTTAATGGGTATCATTTTAGGTGCATAAGTGTCTCTATGCATATCTTAGTGGCTGTAACAGTGTCTATATGGGTTTATCAGTATGTGTGAGACTCTCTGTATCAGTATGTGAGTGACTATGAAAGTGTCTATATAGGTGTAAGTGTGGGTTTGAGAGTCTGTGTATGGGTTTTGAATGGGTGTAACAGTGTCTGAGTGGGTGTGAGAGGGTCCGTATGGGTATGTGAGTGGGTGTGAAAGTCTCTGTATGGATGTAAGTGTGGGTGTGAGAGTCTCTGTATGGGTTTGTGAATGGGTGTAATAGTGTCTGTAGGATATCTGAATGGGTGTGACAGTGTTTGTATCAGTATATGAGTGGCTGTAAAACTGTCTTTATAGGTCTAAGTGTGGGTGTGAGAGTCTGTATAGGTTTGTGAATGGGTGTAACAGTGTCTGTATGGGTCTAAAACTGGATGTGAGAGTGTCTGTGTGTGTATGTGCGGTGGGTGTCACAGTATCTGTATGGGTATGTGAGTGACTGTAACAGTGAGAGAGTGTAAAAATATATATATGTTTTTTTTAGCTGTGCTAGATCCATGGTTTCTCCGCAGAGTTACACAGGGGCTGCGCTGAGCCCCTGAGGAATCTGCATATCTTGCGGGTGTCACCAAAACATTTATCAAATTTCTGACCACAGGACACATGCTCAGCCATCTTTTGTAACATGTACAAGGGGTCAGGAAACCTCTCAACTGACCCCTTCATTCAATGTGCAAACAACTTTTCAACCCCGTGGACCGTTTCTCGACAAACAAAATGGCAGCCGCATCTTTTCTGTGAAGGTGCGGCCAGCCAATCAGGACTTTGCTGTGGTACGTGGCTCTGTGGATCACCCGCGGGTGGATCCACATCCTTATATATATACAAATTTGTTTTTCGGTTAATATCTCTAAAACTACTAAACTAATTTACACCAAATCATAAAAAGCACACTTTCAAGACCAACAGCTAGATTTCTGCCAAATTTAGTGTCATTCCGTCCCGCAGTTTGGGCTGCAATCGTGTTAAAAAATCCTATAGGACTTATCATTGGGAAAACACGTTTTGGGGCCCCCCATTTTCTTGGCCCTCACTTGATGGGCCACCCTGAAACTTTCCAGATACAAGCTTAAGTACATGTCAAATTATGGGTGAAAAGTTTGTGAAGATTCGTTAACCAGGGCCAAAGATATAGGCAACTGAAAAACAGCTTTTTAATAGAATTCAAGTTCAAACTAAAACTACCTACTGGCAAATGCTTGTAAAGATTCAGAATCTTCTTTGCACAAAGGACGGGAGAATCCAGAGTCTGCCTGGAGCTCAATAGTCAGGTAAGTATAATAGAGAAAATCTCTTCCAAGATGCTAATGGCAAGTCAGATTAGGGTTTAATAGGATAAGCTGTGGGATAGACACTGGGCAGCGTTGAAATGTTTTGATGCTCTAGCAGGAATACATGGTCCTTTAAGAACTGCCAAGCATTTGACAGGTTTTAGTTGTGGGTTCTTCCACTGCCACAGGAACTTCAAATGTGTACTTATACTGGTCAGTGACAGCAGCTTGGTGTGGGATTTGTGAGTGCTGTGTATGAAGTGAGATCCAAGTGTGAATTATAACAGAGAGCTGGTATCAGTTGGAGCGTAAGTGTGAGCCACTGTGCTGATCCGCTCTGACACTATGACGCTAACATCGGTCTCAATCAGCTATTGCAGCTGAAAGCCATTTTCTTCTCAATGGATGGTATTGAGCTCAACAAGCTGTTGCTTGGATCTCAGTAGACCTTAGATTACTTTGTGAATGACTGTATCATCTTGGCTTTGTTGGCAATTTTGTTTTTATGTCCATTTAGGTGATGATAGTACAATTTTTGAATGATCACTCTTAGGGCATTTAGGGTATGGTGGGCTGTACTCTTATGTATAGCAGAGTGATATATTCTGCTGCCCTGTCAGAGTACAGCCCGCCATAGAGATCTTCAGCACACAGGTGGCAATATTTTTGTCTTCCACAGAGTCACCTCCATGGCAGCTTTACTGAAGGCACTGAGGTGTTGCTGTGCGGACACAATGTTCACTGCATATGCAGCAATGTATATACACACACATACCTAAGTTTTGGTTTGTAGATTTTGAATACAAACTCTCAAATTGGGAGTGTGTTATTGAAAACAAAAGATAAACTATCATGGCATGCTGGTTCTTTTCTCTCAGTGTGTGGGAATATTTTTCATTTGTTTTGCTGTTCAGGACTGCCAGCAGTGGCGACTGGTGACATTTCAAAGTGGTGGGCGTAAAAATTCCTGATAAGGGCCCTATGGTGAGCAAGCAAGCCCGACCATTACAAGGGGAGTTTGGAGGAGTTACCCCCAAAAACATTTTGAAAAAAATGGGCAAATGGTGCATTTTCAAGCAAATTTGAGAAAGCAAGAAGGTCAAATAGGAAATCGTGAAAGTGCAGATATGACATCAATAAAGAGATTACATATGATAATGACATAGGTAGATGCTTAATCAGTATAACCACAGTTCACCTCCCTGGTTATTGACACAACCTCTTGCCCTACCATGCTCCACATATCTAAGACATAAAGCATGGCATGTCATAGAGAGTAAATGTGATCTTCATGTGATGGAGCAAGGCTGATCATTCAGTACCCAGTGTAAGAAGCACTTTTTTTATTAGTGCACTCAACAGTGCTGTTGTGCTTCCACCAAGCCCAATTGGGCCCTTCTGCCCCAAGACAGTTTAGTTCAAGTAATGTGTTAAAATTGGCTTGCAGCTCTCGAGTTTCTCATGAAAAGGGAGGGGAGGCTTGGAATTTTTAAGTCAGAGAAGAAAGCCGCGTCTGTAAGAAGCACAAAAGAGGCTTCATGGTCATGGGTGGAAAATTAAGGAGCAGTGGTGGGAGAGACAGATAGCAACCCCTTCACAGGACTTGCTTGTGTAGTTATAGACAAACTGTGGTTTATACAGGGTGAATCACAGATGGCTGAACCTTCACTTTGCCCATGATCGTGCACTTAACCGAACGGAGGGCCATAATGGGGCTCAGGATTGGTGGCATAAACAGAGGGCTGGAACACTGGCTGATATCCCTGTTGTACAACTGACACGCTGTGTGGCCTTCAGCACACTCTGTGTGGCCTTTTTTCTCATTTACAGTGTTTTCTGTGAAATCACAGTGCACTGGACACACAATTTGTGCTTTGTTTTTCTGGCCCAGCTCGACTTGCTGACTCACTCCCGATCCACGTTGGTTGTATTTGGATTGCTACCCTATCTGTAGTATGATTAATGAATGAATACCTTCTTAATGATCGGCTCTCAGGCCCCTTGTTCTTCTCGAACATTAGAAGGCGGTATATGCAGGGGCGGCTCCTCCGCTATGGCGGAGGAGCGTCACCCCACAGCTTTTAAGCAGTGAGAAACATAAAATGAAAATAACTTAGAGTTACTGTCATTTTATGTTTCGTGTCCTGCTGCTTTGCAGCGGGCAGGTGGATGCCGTTGCTCTGCTCTCCGAGCAGGGCAGGGGAGGAGTGGTTTGTCCATTCCTAAAGTGCGCAATGGCTATTTGGTCGGCCATCTCGGGTTGCCCAAAACAGTCATGCGCACTTCCTTGTTTTCCATGCCGGCTGCATTACAGCCTGCATGCAGAACATGCCCACCCCTCCTGCCCCTGGCCGAGTGCCATGTCACAGCGCTCAGACCAATTGCAATGCTGCTTTTCAGCGTTGTGATTGGTTTAGGGGAGGGAGCCTGGCTGCCTGCTTCCTGTTCCTGTCGGAGGCAGGAGAGCAAGAGAGCAGGAGGAGAGAAGATGCAAGACCTGGCCTCAAGGTAAGATTTTTTTATTTATTTCCGATCCGCCCTCCCCCCTGCGCGACACCCCCCTATCCCCCTCCACGCGCCCCCCCCCACCACCCGCAAGCCATGCCGGCCGCGACTGGGTATATGGGGTAATCAAAGTGAGCTGCCTCCCTGGAATAAAAAATATTCTGGCAGCAAAACATACAAAAATATGCCAAAGCCCCTTTATTGAAAGTAAGGAACATCACTGGATAAAGACGTTTTTCCTCAATGTGAGCAAGGATAGCACTCGAACACTTTATTTTGAGGAGCCTGAATTATAACAAATAACAAACGAGGTGGGTAAAGCAAATTATAACTGCGCACAGACTACATAAGGGTAAAGCAGACAACATCATAATGTTGCTTTTCCTTTTGGGAGACCAGATTTTTAAATGCCAGCAAGGATGTCTGAATACCTTAAAGTCGCGTGGCCAAAAGAAAGAGGAGCCAAAGAACGGGACTGATGGAACAACGGGAGCTCCCGTCTTCAGCACCAGACCCCCGCTATAGCACGAGGCAGCCCCTGTGGATAGGCTGCGGTGACAGGCTCCTTCCAGCCTCTACTTCGCAATTTAAAACTTTACTTAAGTGTGTAATGCTTGCAAATGCCCGCAATGATGTGTCTATGGACCGTGTTCATTAAATAAAATATATAATTCATTGGCACGAAAGGCAATTGGCTGCAAAGTGTTTTGAATGAAATTCAACTGAGTTGAATTGCTTACAGGTTAGACCTGTTAGAGTGTAATAGTGCATAAGGGGATCATCATAGTCAGTGCTTTAAATGGAAAAAAATAAGTGCAGGTACTCACCAAATTGAGACGTGGACTAGGGGGCGGGGCTTTGGGGGCGGGGCTTTGGGGCGGGGCTATGGGCAGTCCAAAGGGATCCGGCCAGGGGCACACATTTAATGTGATTGAGATTTAATTGGTGTGCAGATGTGCATAATGATTCGAAAGCATTTCTGGTATATTTTGATTATTCCATTTCCCTTATACGTACAAAAGGGTACATTTATCATTAAAGTGGGCTTCTCATGGTGCAACACGTAGATCACATATGACTTGCACAAGATATTTTTCTTAACATTTTTTGGAAAGGTTTAACTATGGTTAACCCTCTTATCTCATTGCCACTTAGCAGACATCACCCAGCCCCTCCTATGCGGCAGAGCTTTGCCTCAAAGCTCCTTACCTGCTGTAAAGTTTGATTCCCTCTTTCTGGAGTCGGCAAGCTGCTGAAAGCTTGAGCTAGGATGCCTGGGTCTAGCTCTGTTCCAGGCTCTCTTGCACTCTCAAGCCAAAAATAAACTGAACTGTGATAGTGCATGTGCCTGCTAACCAAACTCTAATCTCATGTGCAAAGAATAAAGACAAAATAGTGACCTCAATTGCAATACAGGAGAGAAAGAAAGATGAAGCCATCTAGAGGCTGAATTGCACAATGTGATAGCAGAAATTCTGGGATCAATCCCAGCTTCCCCACCTGACCAAATTGTGTGATAGCAGACAAATATTTTATCTCACCAAGCCTCCATTTTCTTTGTTAGCACATATGATAGTATATTCAAATGCACAAGTTCCAGATGTGTGCGGTACAATCCCATCTTGTTTTAGATTTAATACACTACAATGTTGCTTAATTCATGAAATGAAAATAGGCCATATACGATATACACCTGAATAGTGACCTGTTTCCTAGATCACTAATGGCATTGTCCTCATGGTGGGAGCACAAACTCCTCTCAATGCTGTAATATAAGCTTATGCACCAAGGTGAAATGCTTCCACATGAAACAAATACACTTTTATTTCAATGGTAATGTTTTCAGGGCTCGATTTATGTATGAGCTTTTAAGGCCAAGCCAGATTTCCTAGTTCGGCTCTGACTGGGCTCGCCTTGTTAATTTGTTGGTTCACCCACCTCTACCCTTCCCAGAACCCCTCCATTAACCCAAAACGGCATGTAAAAAACAAAATACAATTGTGTTGAAACACTGCTGAGAAAGTAGATCTGCACTGAAGAGAGAGTGGCCTTGCACTAGCTACAAGCGCACCCTTTCACATGAGCTTCATGGGCAGGGTGTGGTAATACAGGGCTTGTCGGGTTTCAAACTATATATCTGCAGTGCTGGACCCTGCAGACAACACTCACTCATGCAAGAACACACACACAGGGACATTTGTGCACGCACCCAGGGCATTTAGTACCTGTGTTTTAGAAGCGCTTACATTATTTTTTTTTTTTTTTTTGCAGTTTTATATAGCGCAAACTCAACCCGAAGGTATCAGAGCGCTTTACATGAGCACCACTTGCATTACAGACAGACAAATTCAGTTTTAGGCACAGGGAGATTAAGTGATTTTTTCAGAATCACAGGATGCTTGAGTCTCCGCCAAGACCTCGAACCTGGTTCCTCTGCTTCAAGGTTGGCCGCTCTAGCCGTTAAGCCACACCCCTCTCTGTTGCTTTGTCGGTTCCACTGTCCTTCTCTATGTTGCTTCCATTCTCCCCACTCCTGCTTGCTTTAAAGAAAAAAACACTTTTGCATTTTTATTTTATTTTTAGTTACCAATCCAACCCGGATCAGTAACTAAAAAGAAAAAGAACGACTGCATAATTTTGTAGGCGAGCACATGCTGTGGCGGGCACTTCTACAAAATCATACAAGGTGCCCCATTAAAGTTTTTAAAAAACTTTAGCCACTTTGCGCCGCATCTGGGATGCTGCACTATGTGGCAAAAAAACTTTGACAAAGCCAATAGGTCACTACAGTGGGACCTATTTGGTTTGCCAATGCTAGTTGCTACTTTTTTCCTAACATTGGCAAAGCACATAAGACAAACTGTAATGTCATAAGCAGCATGTAAGTGTGCAATGCATGTAAGTGTGCAATGCATGTAAGTGTACAATGCATGTAAATAGCATTTGTGACTGTCTGTGTTTATAAGCCTTGGTACATTGAAGCCGGATCTGCAGATGTGTCCAAAGCTGGTTTATATACAGTGTTCCCATATCTGTTAAGTGAGCCCCTTTGTCCTGGGGACGACTTTTAGACAGCCCTGATTCTGCAGCCAACAGCACAAAAACAATGTCACCCCATTCCAGCTCATTCCCCATTGCCACGCGCTTCACCTTCCAATGGGAGGAGCTGTTAAAAGGTCAATGTAGACACAAATGAAAGTCTATTGGGTAGCGGCCACCAGGAGAATAATACAGAAGGCAATCCCGTGCAAAACACTCATAGGAAAGAGCAGCCACGTCTTCCCATAACTTGGAGGGCTAAGCTGCAGTGTATGATAGGATGACTAACACTACACCTGCAACATAGCTGGATACGAACAACAACACATACACGTATGGAGTGAATGGAAGACCACAATGACGCAACAAGAACACCCATTTGTGGTCTGCCATATGCAATAAACTCATGCACAACTTGAAAGAACCTGGGAAATACATCTGGAAGCCTGCAAACCACTGTGACAAGGCCCAGCAATTACTGAAACTCACAAATAGTTAACTACAAATGCTAAGTAAAGATGTGTTCAAGCACAGTGCTTGTACATACGCCTAGCCGATTTTTAAGCTTCACTTAAGAGTTGGGGCACAGTTAGCTAAAGCAAGTTGCCCAGAATCACACAATGAGCTCAAATGGTGAAGATCAAGTTCTTCTGTTCGCACAGCCAGCAACTCGGCGACCAGCCTTCATCTCTACTCAATATCAAACAGCTTTCACAGTAAGACAAGGGCATGATCTTACTCTGTGTAGGCTTAACACCAAAAATACACATTGTGCATGAATAGCCAGCATTCCTTAGCATCCTCTAGGGCATACCCACTACACGTGAAATAGTACAGAACATTCCACTCACACAAAATTAGACAATCAGCGTATATTTGTTTTAGAAAAAAAGATAATTACTTTTGAATGAGACATTTCCTGTCTATTAACACAAGAAGAATCTCGGCATAATTAGCTGCTGCCCACATTACTAAACCTTAATTCCCAGTGCTGTGCTACAGCGTCACTGTCACCACCTTCCTCCTAGCTCTGGCTCCAAACAAGTGCTGCTGTACTCTGCTATGACAGCAGGAAGCCTTCTCTTCGATTTTCCGAGAGTCAGGATATATGCCTGTTAGCAGGCCCTGCCCACACAGCTACTGTGCTATTGTCTCCACAGAGCCTGAGTGGACACTGTGGGGCCGATTCCGATCTGGGTCAGAAAACTCTCTGACCGAGCCGGATCCGGAGAGATTTCCGACCGAGCCGGACTCCTGCAGTCCGACCGAGCGAGTACGATGCGGCCGCATGCTGCCGGACTCGATTCGGTCAGACTCCCATTTAAGTCAATGGGAGCCGGTCGTACGACGCGTACATGGGCTCCCAGTGACTCAATGGGTACGTCGCAAACAAGTCCGCCCCCTACAGTGTGTACGCGTCGGTACAACTCGCACCATACATGCATGTTTAGGGAGGACCCTTGGGTCCCCCCTGTGTTCGACTCGTACGGCTACGGGTGCAGGGGGGTCCGGCACGGACCCCCCAAGTCCGGCTCCGGGAGCTTTTTCGAGCCGGACGCTCCGACTCGATCCGGCTGTCCGACGCGTCCATCGCACTCGCTCGGTCGGATAACGTCTCCATTGCGTGGTGCGACTCGTTTCCGTACGAGTCGGTCGGAGCGGTTCGGATCCGGAAACGGTTCGGTCGGAACACACGCGTACATCCGCATCGTACTCGCTCGGTCGGACAGCTGTACGAGTCAGTCGGAAAAAACGTGTACAGCTCGTACTTTTTCCGTCCGGATCCCGTTCGGAGAGCTTCTGTCCGAGATCAGAATCGGCCCCTGTGTCTGTAATCACAGTGTGACTCGGGCACCTCCCAAACTTCCTGCCAGCTCAGAATGAATGCCACGGGCCGCCGCTCAATTAGCACATTATTAGGAGAGATTAGCACTCGATCAGAGTGCTTCACGAAAACGGACCCACTCATTGTCAGCTGTGAGGCACTTATTTTTGTTAATGCCAATTTCACTGAGCTTGGTTTACGGCCCCATGAGTACCGGTACTCTCTTTGGACAAAGAGAAGTTCCGGTACTCAAGCGCCAGAAATTTAGAAGTGCCGGTACTCAGTACCGGTGAGTACCGGCCCATTTAAAGCACTGATCATAGTAGTGTCTGTCAAATCAAAGCCATAGTGCGAAATACACCCTGCCCCTTCACCACACCCTGGTTTTCTTTCCTGCTACCTCGTTTCCCCCCTTAAAAGTTTTTTTTTGACAAGTTAATGCCAACAGATTGACAGAAATGATCGTGCCATTGGTAAATGGGCTCCTTCAGCACACCAATGCAAATATTAATGTGAAAAGAAAGAAATACGCATTGGTCTTCCAGCCGTGCCCGCGAAGTCTCCATCTCAAACCTGTGAGAATTCTGCGAAGGGAAGCAGCCTCTTTAAATGTATATACCTGGATCAGGGAGGGAAAAGGGGAAGGGAGAAGGGGAGGGTGGGAGGTAGGAAGGGAGGGAGGAAGGAATTAAGAAAGGTAGGAAGGAAGGAAAGAGTGGGAGGGAGGAGGGATTAGGAAGCTAAGGAACAGGGAAGGATGGAATAAAGTGGGAGAAAAGGAAAGGAAATGAACGAACAGCCTGAGGAAATGGATATAATTCCACTATGCATCATCATGAAGTGCAGAGCCGTGACCCTGTGCAGCACAAGGCTTTGCACACCTCCCTGCGAACCAGGAAATCATGTACCTTGAATAAATAAAAAACAAATGTCCTTACCGACAACGTCAATTCATCCAGTTATCTTCGGCACTCCACTGTTCTGTTCCAGAAGAAACCCACCGAACTTGAAGAGATGAATCAATGAACCTATCTAATCCTGCAGCTGCTCTCATGCCAGCATGAGAGCAGCTCCAGGATTGGTCGGAGCAGGCACACACAGCGCCCCTTTTCCGAGTAGGAGCCGGTGTCCGCAGTCTATCCGGCTGTTACATAGTTGGTATTGGTGTGGGCTGAAGTGCAAATGTCGGGCTGGCCATCCAAAGACTGCCGCCCAATACAACATGCCCACTTTAGGTTTTAGGCAAGTCATTCCTGCTGCCAATCAGCAGCAGAGATAGCCCTGCCCCCGAGACAAGGCATAGTGAGTGCTCATTAGTAAATCAAATTTACGATAACATTTCTGCAGCTGCTGCACTCACAGCAGGCAGGGCGACACTCCTCCGCCCTGCAAGAGGAACCACCGCTGACTGCCAGACATTATATATCGGCGTGTCTGAGCCAGCTGGGGTTCTGCGTCTACTCGTGGTGTGGGCAGGGGCAGCTGGTAACCTAAGAAAGTGGTGGGGCGAGGGAAGTGTCCCACCACTTCCCTAAAAACCAAAGTATGACGCCCCCTCCTCTAAAAGCCATTATTAAAACACCCCCCTCCCTCCAAAAGCCCAAAGTAAAATACCCCCTCCAAAACCACATAATAAAACAACCCCCCTCCAAAACCCACAAAAAAACTACACTAATATTTACAATAAATAACATTTAAATAACTACCCCTGGCAGTAACAAACAGGAAACAAGTACGTCGGAACATCTGCCCTAAATGGATTGTTTGAGTTACGCCATCTGCTGGGCTATCAGTCAAAGGGTTCTGCTGGTGGAGGTAGCTTACACTGCCCTGTCCGAAACATTGCAGTCCCCAATTTCTAAAAAGAGAGGGGGAACAGCAAGTTTGGCATTCAGGGGATTTCTGCCAAACTTTAAATAGGGCCCTTAGGCTACACACATTTGCTGAACAGCACAATGCAATGCTCATTCTACCCAAAAATATCTTCTTAGTTTACATCAGTCTTTTACAAACAGGTTTTAAGATCAGGAACGGCGCAGATAAAAAATAACTAACATGACAAACATAAGTAGCGAATAAGGTACAGTCCGGACATTCGTGTTAAATGCGGCACAATGTGGAATGGCTGTCTTTCACAAAAAAAAAAAAAAAACTGACAAGTTTTTAGTTGAGAAAATCAGAAGATCATCCTAAACGTTTGAGTCTGTTATGTAATGAATAACAGATTGAGAGAGGATCGTATGACTGGCACTGTTCAAACCTGTTTCTTACTTAACCTCAAAAGTTGCCTGGCTGAGGCCAACAGTTCTTTGTAACTCTTCAGCTATGTTTTCATGTTGCCATTTTCCCTATGAATCTCTTACAATTTCCCGTTGTCTCAAGCTGTTCAGAGGGCCACTGCACAAATGGTCCATCTTATTTTTTCTTATATTCCAGCAGTGAGAAGCTGCAAATAGATGCTTTTTATATAACAGGGTGAGTAGTAGGGTGCTGATGAAAAAGAACTTGAGTAAACATTAAGCACATTTAAGCAAACATTTTCTCAAGACTCTTCTCTACTCAACCTCTCTCCTGCTTTTGTTGGATCCACTTCTGACTCCTGTCAAATACTTCAAAGAGTTGGGAACCTGAACGTCTAGGCTGCGATTTTTCACTCCAGTAAAATGGACTTTATGTTGGATACTATGAATCTCAACGTGTAGCCTTCAGTTTTACTTGCTGCACCGCCTATCACATTTCTAACATGCCATATTTTAACTCCAAGCCCCACCCCCAATGATACAACCAACACCCTCACCATTTCATTCAGAACTGTCTCAGCAAATGTTTTATAATATATCGGCATGTCTGAGCCAGCTGGGGTTCTGCGTCTACTCGTGGTGTGGGCAGGGGCAGCTGGTAACCTAAGAAAGTGGTGGGGCGAGGGAAGTGTCCCACCACTTCCCTAAAAACCAAAGTATGACGCCCCCCTCCCTCTAAAAGCCATTATTAAAACACCCCCTCCCTCCAAAAGCCCAAAGTAAAATACCCCCTCCAAAACCACATAATAAAACAACCCCCTCCAAAACCCACAAAAAAACTACACTAATATTTACAATAAATAACATTTAAATAAAAGGTACTTATCCACTGCAGCACATCCTCCTCTGTGTTCTAAAACTGCAGTCTGCTGTGGAGCTCCCCTTGTCATTCCAAACGCCGCTCTAATGCTATTAACCAGCATGAGAGCAGTGCCAGGATTGGATGGAGCGGACTGGCTAGATGCCCCTTCAGGCCCTGGAGGCCCATGCTTGGTCTCCACCCAGCTGTTTAAGACAGCTGCGTGGAGAGTTTCAAAGTGCGCATGTCACTTTGGCCGGCGCAAGACTGCCGGACAAACTGACATGCGCACTTTGAGGCATCCAATTAGCCACTGCTCCAGTCCGACATGCTGCCATTTCTACTGGCTCGAGGGCTGGCTGGGAGCTGTGGCGTTCCATATTGAAAAAGAAAATGAAATAATTTCATTGCAATTTTATTTTTCACGTTATGCGTGGTTCGCAGCGGGCAGGAGGGTGATGCTTCCCGGCCCTAATGAAGAAACCACCGCTGGATGTGGGACTGTCACCTAGGGTATAGTACATTGAGAGCTGGATGTCCTTTGCAGTTCTCTCTGTATATTTGGGTACCGACTTGCCACAGTTTTTCACTGTCACTAAAGGTAATAACTGTCTGTAAGAATGTTGACATTCTCATAGGGCATGGTCTGTGAGTAGCCAAAGTAGTGGCTGACAGGAAGTATGGTTTCCTCTGCACCATTGTTCATCTTGCCTCTCTTCTTCCCATCCTAGTGGGCATAGTCATCAGTCTAAGGGGCCTATTACGATGTCAGGCGGGGCAACTGTCTCGGAAATTGGCCTGACCGACCATTGATTGGCGGTCCCGACCGCCTCCGACATTTCCACTATAGAAACATGTATTACAGCTGTAAACTGGCTGTAGTACATGCTCCCATAGGGAAATGTGAGGTGGTGTTAACCCCTCCACCCCATGGCAGGCACTTCAAGGTGCCTGGCACAGAGTGCAGGGATTAACAGGGAGCACTATAGGTGCCCCCTCGGACACCAACCCAGGCCGCAAAGGAAAGTGGGCCCTGCTAGGGGCCCCCGAACACGCTTTCCGACAGGGTTTCCATGTCGGAAAGACCGGCATGGAAACCCTGCCGGAAACCGTGCATCGTAATCCTGATGGCGTACACCGCCACCCATTTGGATTACGGGCCAGTTCTGACTGGCCGACAACTCAAGGAGCCTGTCGGAAGCCAGCCGGAATGACCGGGCTGTTTCAATTCCGACCGGCTGAATCATAATCAGCCAGTCGGAATTAAAACTGACGATGTTAGTCGTAAGGCCTCCGACCTGAGGTCGGATGCTTTACGACCAACATCGTTATAGGCCCATAAATGTTCATGTGCCGTTGCTAAATAAATGCAAGTCAAAGTCAGCAGCAATGGGTAAAAATGTGCCTATATAAATATGGCATGACTTGGGCAGTGCAGGCTAACGTTTGCAACCCTTCCTCCCCACAGAAAGTTGAAAGGATGCAAAATAAACCATGATTGTACAAGTTCACTGCGGTGGGAAAAGGATTGTTCTTTACCAGGATGCGTGTATAACAGTATATTGTGATTTTTAGGTAACGCCCAAAATGCTGCTTGTATGTTGTTAATTTGCTATGATCCCTTACTGCTTAGAAGATTAGTGGCATCCCCCTGCTGCCGGCACATCCAGCATTCACCCCTATGCACACACCTGTACTTCGCACACCTTTGCAGACTGCTGCGGCCTTAAGCCATATGGATGCAGGAAGGACAGCTAAAAATGACAAGTCACACCAGCTCCTGGGAGTTTGAGACATTCTGATCACCTATGCTTGCCACTGCTACACAGATTCAACCCCTTCCACCAACCTCCGTGCTTCACCTCTTCAACACCCTGCCAACAGCATTTTGATCAACAGGATTGCAGGACGCTTTCTCCTTGCAGGAGCATTGTTATTATATTTGGATTGACTCTGTATTCACAAGACAGAACACATTTTGATCGTTGAGAGATGGATTATTGTTGTTACTCGGAGTGAGCTGGTGATTTCATTGTTTATTTTCTTTCTTTCACTGTGTCCACTAGTGGGGGGTTCCTTGATAGTATGCTCTGGTCTCTCATTCATGGATATCGATTTTTAGGCGCGGTAAGGTTTGTTTGAATGATTTTATATCCCAAGGATTAGCTTGGACAATCCTGTTTTATTGATTAATCCGGCATTTTCTTTAGTTATGGTATTTTACCATGATAGTTAGTCTTTTCCAACTCAGATGCCCCATTTTCTGTGTGTCCAATATCCCATGTCACACAACTGTATGTGCTGCGTGGCACAGCTGGTCTGCTTCAATTTTGCTCAGTTATTTTTAAATGCCTGCAATAAGCAATTCGTCATCTCTTAGCGTGGTGTTTTTAAATTACTTCTATTCCTCTTATGAATATATTTTTGATGTGTAGAAAGATTACAAAATGTGAACATGGATACATGAAGATCAATGTTTTGATACGTTTGGTTCAGTGTGTTTTACGGAATATTGGCACTGCAAATTATTCTCCCGTTTTTCTGTCAAAGTCATAAATACTCTAATTGGAATCGGCTGAAAGAAAAACATTGAATGTAGATATACACGATAAACTACATCTTGAACAAAATGATACAAAAACAGAAATGTATCTCATGATGAACATATGTGCCGTTTAAATTAATCACAACTAAATTTATACTCCCATGAATAAATTAAACCTTCCCATTTTAAAATCTCTAGTGCACGCTCTGCTTTTTAGTCATACTTGCCACCCATGCTTATTATTTATGTGGTGAGCTACCGCTTTTATGGTGGGCTCACTGCTGCTATACTTTTCTTGAGGCCCGGGCAGCCGTCGGTAGTTCCTGCCATCCTGCAAACATGAAAAGAAGAACCTGTGCACAGGGGTTAAGGAGTTCAGAATTAGTCTGACGTCATTCAAACGCAAGTGCAAGTGAAAATTGAAGCATTAAGAAACAGCACTTAGGTGGGCTCTGTGAATGTGCCTCACATTTTCACTAGCAATATTTTCTCTTTAACAGACAAGCTTCTTTGAATTTAATGTGCCTGATGTGTCTTTTTCCTTTGTAGCCCTCCAGGTAATGCACTGTATACGGCTCTTTTCATCACAGAACAGTGTGGACTTGTATAAAAGTGTTTATGTTGCCCCGGTTTGTCCACCGCACCACAACATTCCCAGCCCCGGTTTCGCCCTTCATGCATCTGTTTCCTGGCACTCTGTCAACGGATTACCTCCGTCACTTCCTCTTCACCGTCGACCAGTAGGTGGCAGCGGATTAGGCCCCGTCCTTTGATTCTGCTGAACAGAGATTATTTCCCCCTCCTCCTTCGGAGTCACATCTGCCTGGAGTATTTCGAGTGTATCTGCCTAGAATTGCTGCTTTCTAATCCCAGAGTCAGCTACTTCTCTGCCTTCTTTCAGGCAGTATCCCCATCTGAGCTATTTATCCGAGGACCTCCGGCACATAGCAAATGCAGCCACAGGTTACCGCGGAACACAAAAAGCCCTGGAACAACTAAGAATACAGGTAACTGAAGGTAAGGGGGTGCTAGGAGGCCTTAGCTGTTAGGCGGAAAAGAGGATTTATGTCCAAATGTGCAACTTAACCATGGTGCACAAGGAGTGGCCAGTAGAGTTCTTCTCACTGTCTTAGCCAGTTCAGTCGTTCAATGTGCCTCCTGAAGACAACTGTCAACAATAGCCTTTGCCCACTTGGTAAACAAAAACACCAGTGAAGCCACTGTTTGATTCCTCTGTTTTTATTCATTATTTTAGGCTTAGCAGAAGGAGAGTGTAGCTGTACTCCAAGGAATCACTGCTGTATCTTGGCATATACTAGTTGGTTTTCTTGGCATAGTGCGAGCTTCATTCAAAGGCATAATTGTGTCCACCTCCTTTATTACTACTGGCCTTAGTTTTAAAACTGGAAATGGTTTTGAAAGCTGAAAAATCCTACATATTTTCGTCAAAGAATGCTGGTTAGGATGTATAAGTAACTCTCAACCTGTCCCCAACCAATAAACCAAGCTTTACAAATAAACTTTGAAACAGAGATAACCACTACTTTCTGCACTGAGTATTCACAAAACCAACACAATCCTTAAAGTTATAATCTATACTCTCAAAAACTTTGCTTTCTCGCAGTTTACTTATGACCTCGGTCTATATAGGGGTGATATTTAAAAAAATGTGTCCTGCTGATTCCTGCAGTCTAAATATTTACATGAGGTTCTATTTCCCCAGCTAGCATTAATCATGGCCGCTGACAATACTCAGTTGCTAAATTTTACATCGAGATGGTAGAATGCAAGCAAAAGTATCAATTCATTCAGATACGTTACCTTTCACTCTAAGGGCCTAAATATGAGTCTGGTGGTTCTTGAACCTCCAGACTCGTGGTGGGGCAGCGGTGGTGGTCTTCCGATCACCACATTACGGCCTTGGCAGTCATGCCGCCCTTGGACCGCAAACACCACCAGGAAACCGCCATTCCCAGGTGGTGGTGTGGCGGTCTTGAGGCAGTTATATACTTGGCAGGACCACTGCGGTCCTGTCAAGCATATTACGACTTTTTTCACCACCAATGATTTCATGGAGGCCTTTTCTCCATGAAAACAGTGGCAGTGAGGAAAGAAAGGGGGCTCTGTGCCTCACTCCATGTGGATACACACAGGGGGGCACATCATCTGCCCCCCCTGTGTACATGCAACCCTAGATCCAACATGGCAGGGGCTTCACAGTCAATGCTGTGCTGGAACTTCCTTTGACGTTTCCATTGTGGTGCCTGTTTTATAGGCACTACATTGGGAACGCCAAAAGAACCGCCTGCCAGTGACTAAAAAAGTAATAATACAGTGGGCGGTTCTCACGCGGGTTTGGTGGTGTGGCGGCGGGGTGGTTCTGTGGCCGCACTGCCAAGCTTGTTATGCACCTCTAAGTGTTGGTTGTGGGTTAATTTAAATCCTAATTTTAAAATTAAGTAGAAACATAATTCAGCTCAAATAACATTTGTACTGGCATTGGATTTGTTTGGCACTCAATTTGCACCCGTGGTCGATAATGGGGACATTATTTTTTATGTATTATTACCCATATTTTAATTTCTGCATTTGAAAATCTGACCAGGTAAAATTTAGTGTTCAGCCTAAAACCAAAGCTAATACAATCTGTGTTCTGCTCCAACCAAGGGCTTGTGTTAAAAAAGTTACAAACTGCATTTGCACTAATTTTAGCACTCACATCTGGAAATTAGCCACTTATTTTGAGTTGGTACTAAAATGACAAAAATTGCATTTCCATCAATTTTAGTCCTAGCAGTTGAACTCAAATTGCACTCCTTATGGGGTTAACAAAGTTAACTCTGAGTATATTCTACCTGGTGGTGACGGACCATGCTAACAAGTGTACAAGTGGCAATACCATTTGAAATACTGCCACATAACATGTGGAGCACATCTGGCACAAATTATAGTTGCATATATGTTTATTTGAATTGATAGCACTGAAGAAATATTAAATTTAACAGTTCAACCCGTAACTTACAATAAGGTTCTCCAACTCCTCTTAGGGCAAATAGATCATTGCCACCATATTAGAATGGAGGCTCAATGAGAGACATCACAATTAGTATCATCAATTTAGCCATTTAGTCCAGTCAATAATGAGGGTTTTTGGATTAGTTTGAAAACCATTATTTATCAATAAGAGTTTAGTATTTTGTCTTTTTAGTCAATTTAGTAAATCAGATAACTCTATTTACAGAAATTTTAAGAAAGGCATAGTTAGAGTCAATCAAAAGAATTTCAGAGTGTTCCATCAAGGAAATCAATCCTTATTCGAATCTAAGGGGATCCTAACCTATCAGAACCCCATAAAGAGTCCTTTGGAAAAAGAGCAAGATTTATAGGAGCATTGAAATAGAATATAATTTGAAGTTGAACTCCACATAAAGTGTAACTCCAGAAACTCTTCCGAGTCTCTTCTCTCAAATCAGCATACAGTCACAGTAGTAACTGTCCAAAGTTAAGCTAGGAAAATAGCACAGCAGTAGCCGTAACCATTAAAGAAATACTGTTATATTCCATATAGGTACCCTACATAGGCGCAGGTAACCTTGTAACCTTTCACCTCTATTCTTCCCTTCATTACACACATAACGGTTCTTGGGTACTGACCTTTTACCTAGATATGACACTGCATTCAGAACGCGGGTTTTTCCCTGGTTCGATTCTCATACATTATGCATGAGGCTTCTTGGAAGCACAGCAGGACTAACAGTAGGATTACCATCTCCAGTAAATATATCTGTGTAAAGTTCAGGCCCAACGTTATCCTTTAGGCCGACACAGTAACACAGCAAGGTAGGACCCCTGGGGAGACCTATGGGTATATATACAGCACATCTTGCTTAGGAAGATAGAGGAGAACGAGACTTCCTGGCTGACACACTGACCAGAGACGCTGAGGTTCCTGCATGCAGTCGCTCCAGACACTCCAGACGCTCCAGCTCGCAGTGGTCTAACATCCCTCACGGGGTGTCCAACTCGAGACCAGGACGGGGTCCCATATTCTCTCATTCTCAGGTAATGGGGTTGACTAGATCCTAGAGGGATTCTTGGCATAACACCTACACAGATGCTAGGTACATTTAGGTACATCTAGTTAGGGAGACATCGTAGGAGTACGCACTTTTTATCATGTGTTTTATGTACTTGTATATATTCATGATTTCCGCAAGATGGTAGAACTATACCATCCCTTTACTTTTGTAGTACTGCTAATCATATATGTCTGCTATTGTCTAATGGTTGTTGCAGCTCATCTATTCTACACCAGAATAACAACTGTTCAATAACGCCCTGCCTGTTTATTCTGTGTATCTCTTTGAGACAAACTAAGTAAGCACGAGTGACTGAGCGAAAGGTAGTATATTGTTTCCACGATTCTGCGGGATCAGGGTTGTCATGATCTGAGGTTGCCAGAATCTATTCTCTCCTTGGTAAGAGGAGATTATAGTGGCACTGTGAGCTAGCTAATACAGATAGGCTAACGTATCCGGTGGGGGTGCATGGAATCAGTCTGCCACAAATCCCACAGTTTATGTTATCCAAAGGTGCAGATCCTGTATAGGTTATATAGGAACTACACGACATGGCGCCGCCAACGTTGGTTGGGTACTTATTTAACAGTAGAATCTGAGTAGTTCAGTCGTGCTATCCTCAGAGACCCCTACTCAAAAAACACCGGAGACGTCTGGAGTGGGTGGGCACAAACTCCGCCATAGCTGAGTAGGCGAGAAATCCTATTTATTGGCTGTTGGGTAATCAAGCTTGAATGACACAGTGTTCCTAAAATTGTGCAAAACACCTTATCTTAGTTCCCTGGGAAAGCTCTTCTTTACAAAATGACTGAGGATAGAGATAACGTAATAGTAGATCTACACCTCTCAGCCAGAGAAGAAGATGCAGACGAAATACACATTGCAGAGAACTTTAGAAATACAGTCACCCTGAAACTGCTAGAGCATGGTCTATCATCTAGGGGTGGCATAGTAGTTTTTGTGATTGAGGCAAATGAATCAAACAGAACAGAGGTATTTTATTCGTGGGTTACATTCCCAGCAGCAAATGCAAGAACAAAAACATTTCACTCCTACACAGAAGGAGATGCACCAGCGGAATATTGTCCGTTTGAGGACATTGAGGTTCCGCTCACGTACCAAGAACACTTATACTGGTTTAAAGGCACCCTACACCACATAACAAGAAGAGTACGACTCGGCCCGCTCGGAAGAGAAGGGGCAACATGGCCGATATTAGCAGCCTACACACCAGATTCTGACATTGAAACAATGCCACCAGGAGACTTACACACCAACACAAAGATTTAATTAAAATATACAGAAACTTGACGCAATTCATCATGAGGACACTTACAGTCCAACCAGCGATAGTTGCAACTAATGGAACTCAAATTCAGGGTACAGCACCTAAAATTACACCACACACATTACACGCGGTAATGGGTAAAATGCCCACAAAACATGAACAAATGCCATTCTGGGTAGCTCAGAAGATAACACAGCTAGAGGCAGTATTTCCGAATACTACCCCGTATGAAAAACACAGAATGCTAACAATCTGCTTGCACATGTGGATAACACCTCAAGTAGAGGATTGTACCACTTGGGGTACAGTCTTTGCTGCCATTTATACCAGAACTCATGGTATCTTGTCATTAGCAGTAGTACCAGACGTATTGAGACAAATACAAAACAAGTACGGAGCAGAGCCTACCCTGAACTTAGGAATGAAGTTACTAGGTAACTATGCCCAGGCATCAGCCATAATATTAGCTAATATTAAAGGGGAAGCAGCTTCAGTGGCTATCCGCCAACGCCTAAGGGAGTTCAGTCCTTTAGAACAACAACACGAACTACCAAAAATAATTGAAACTGCATATGCAGAATTAGGCAGAGACAGTTTGGGTGGGAAAGCTTTAAAACCCACCACAACAGATGGGCAGTCCTGAAAAGGACACTTCCAAGCAGATACCTACTTCTACAAAGAAGAAGTGGGACTATAAAAAATAACAAAGCTTTAAAGGAAACAGATCTCAATCCAGAGGTAGATCTCCTCCACAGGAACCCTCTGAAAAGAGGTATAACCTAAGAAATAGGGATAACATTAGGAAACCCGACAGGTATCAGGATACTGATACACGTTCCTCTCGTTCTTTTCAGGGTTCATCGAAAAACTCCGAGAGGGAAGGACGGTCAGAAAGGCAAGAAGAGCGTACAAAGTCCAGAGACAAGCAGCACGCTCAAGATTACACTTCTAAAAAAGAAGAAAAACCAAAGGAAAAGCCACAGTTCAAAAAGAAGAAGGTTGCAGGTCTAAAGATCAGACATACCCAGAATTCTGAGGACTCGACTACTGAACGGGGAAAGGGCTCTGACGATGCTAGACAGTGCGGCAGAAGTAACAATAGCTCTCCAGAACCTGATGGAATTTCTGGTGACAGCGAACTTGAATGATTATATCACAGTAGAAACACCAGATACTAGGGTAAGCGTCCCACATAAAGTATATGAAATAACGCTCCAAATGGAGGGGGTCAAATGTAGAACAGTAAGAGGTCTCTTTTGGGAGAACCTGACGTTTGGCTATGATATTTTATTAGCTGAACAAGATTGGCCGGCAGCATTCGTCATGGATTGCCCTAAAGGAGAAACGGTAATTCTTCTGGCATTCTCAGACCATATTCCCAGGCACCTACAACACACATATGCGCAGGAGTGGGCGGTAGCCCAAGCCCCTGCATTATACAAAAACCATGTTGGATGGGATGAGGATTCAACCCACCACATCATTCCTGACAATTCATATTGTTTAGTTTTAGATTATAGACATTTAAACACTTGCACTAAGACATTTGCAGTCCAAAATGCACATAATGCCGCATTAATGAATAACATTGTGCTGAAAAAATATAAAACAACACTTGATATCTCAAATGGATTTTTCTGCCAAAATATAGCGCCTGAAAGCAGGTATCTAATAGCATTCTCAGCTCTAGGGTCTCAACAGCAATTTTGTCGACTCCCCCAAGGGTATAAGAACAGCCCGGGGTTGTTTTCGGCCAGAGTAACTGAGTTACTTCAAAATTCGGATGAAGAGGCATTGTCCTATGTGGATGATATTTATCTAACGGACGATGACCTAGAGGAGCACTTGAACAATACCATAATTATGGGATGTGCATCTGAGGGCTATAAATTCAACTTTAAAAAATCAAAAATTGCCCATCTCAGTGTCCTGTTTTTAGGATATGAGCTTTCAAGTGAAGGGAAAAGCCTGGCAGCCAATTATTTGAAAAATGCGCGCTGCTCCAACCTCCAAAATCATTAAAAAATTTACAATAAATCCTGGGATTCCTAAATCTTGGTAGAACATACATTTTGGATTACGCAGAAAGAGTAAAACCTTTCTACGATTTAATAAAACCTGATTTTTCAGTAAAACAATGGACACAGGAACATACAGATACACTTCGGGGCATATTCTCAAGAACGTGTGATAACTACCGCAAAATTAGTCTAACGCAACTCTTCACATCGCAGTCCTTCGTGGGAAAACAACTCCGTGTCAACGTGGTATTCACAACACGGCGGCCCCATGCAATAGTCCCACGATAACGCGACAAAAGAATGTGTTAAAACCAAAGCGACGCAGAAAAAACGCGAAACACGAACACGAAAATAGTAGCGATGATGCCAATCGCGATACAAAACTCAGCAATAACCAGCCATAGGCCTGCAATCCCCACGCGTCATGCGGGAAAATGCAGCATAAAAGCAGATTAAAAATACGGTGAGATGACCATGTACGAGCACAACCACACATCCCTGACTTAGAACAGATGACCATTGTCCCGCATGAAATAGGCATCTCCTCACAGTCACAATGTACATTGACATGCAGTCTGCATGTAAACTGCGCCAATGCAGAAACATGCATGGAACACACATTGAAACCGCATCTCCCCTTCACATTGCAGAGGGACAAGCAACCCCTCCTGCACACAGACGTGTCATGACCATGAGCAATCCACCATGAAAGCGTGGACGAATGTAGGGGCAGTGACTCCCGCCTACGTACATGTTGCCCATGTTGTGGGACTCGAGCGACAGGGGGCATCCCTGCATCATGGTGGTACATATCTGACCCCAAAAGGAGCCCTGTTGTCACCTGTAGGACACAACTGGCAGCCAAAATGGAATGATTTTGGACACAAGTGAAACAGTGAAGAGTGGGATTCCCTACTAACTGCGACACACAGAACTGGCAATCCGAATACGTGACACCCTAAACAGCCCCTTTGCACAGAGGTGACACACCCACCATCCCTGAACAAATCCTAAAATTGACAGCAATACATGTCGCACTCACACTTGTCTGAGTGATGTGCCTGTACAGATGAGTGACATGCACTCAGGGAATGTGTATTTTGAAAGCATTCAGTAGCACATGCTGTGCCTGTGGCCACACTGTACTGTCCCATGATTGCCAAGGACTGTCACAATGTGACGTGCTCATGTGAAGAAATTGTCAATGATGGTGTTCCCACGGGCAATTCCTGCTGCGGCCGCAGTGGGGTGTGGGCCACCTGCCTCATCCTCATCCTCATCGTCCGGTGCATCTGGCACTTGTATCCATGGGGCCTTGCTGTGTACACATATGTTGTGCAACACACAACATGCAACGATCATCTTGCACACCATGCCTGGGCTGTGCAGGAGCCCCCCACCTGTGACATCCAGGCACCTGAAAGGTGACTTCAACATGCCAAATGTGCGTTCCACAATGACCCTGGTGCTTTTGTGGGCCGCATTGTACAGCCTCTGGGCCTGTGTGTCCGGGGCTTGGAGGGGTGTCATCATCCAAGCGCAGAGTGCATATCCTTGGCCACCTGTGACTCTGCAGTGAGACATGAGCCAATATTTGGCCCTGCAAGATGTGTGTGATATGTGTGACTACGTGATTCCTGCATGACATGTACTGCATGTTGCAAGTGAGCAGCATCAATGTGTATTACTTAGCCTCACTGCTGCTCCTCCCTCCCCCCGAGCCCATCCACTAGTGTGTGCAGCGCCGTTGCATCACTTGCACCCCTATGGCACACTATTGTCATGCCTGTCTGCGCAAGTCCACAAGCCTGACAACGACACAGTGATGTCATGCGCTGAAGGTGGACGGACACTTGTGTGTAGGCCTATGGTAAGGACAGGGCAGACACAGATGTAGAGGTCATGCCTGGCTGAACTCGCCATGCGGTTGAGGGTAGACCTTTGGCTGATGCTGCAGAAATAGCGACACACACAACAGTTGGCATGTCTGATCCCTGACCCCCAGGGGGCTTGCGCACCCTCATTTACCCCTCGGCCGAGTCCGCACTCCGGGGGCATGCTACATAGCAACATTGTGTATTGAGTGACGGGTGACGCCGACACCACACCTGAGACCACACCTGAGACACACGCATTAGTTACCGCCTTGACAAGGCCTACACATAAACACGCCCAGAGCCACGTGTTGAATGACCACAACCCTACGCCGTACTGCCGTACGCTGGTCCACTCCCTTATGCCCACAGGGGGACCGACACAGATACATGTCGCAGGTCCACCCCACTGCCTGAGGTGACATGGTTGCGCACGCTGTACACAGCACAATGTAATGTGGTATGGCCCGGGGCCCACATGCATACAGAATAACCACATGGACACACTGAGATAATTGGTGGAACTGGCTACGGGCACGTGCGCACGGCCCCTTTTATTGCCAGGGTCACACGTCCAGTGACGCCTGTGCTGGATGGGTGTTGGGTAGTGTAAGCCACCCCTCAGGGGTTGGATGGTGCTGGCAACAACTAAAACAGTGATCAGACAATCAGGAGTTCGAAGTACAAACAGCAAGGGTCCATGACTTGAGCTGCACAGAGTCGGTGGCCCCGGATGCTCAGCGGCCGGCACAGGCACAACGCCACGGGACGGTGCCTGGCGATGCACTGAGGTAGGGCCACGGGATCTGAGCGGGTCCTCGTTGATGTCCAGGGAGACTGTCGCGGAGTGTTACGGGGGACAGTCGAAGGGCATGATGCAGAGAGCAGAGCAAGCAGAGACAGGCAATATGGGAGAGTTGAATGCGACAGTCTCCTCTTTCCCACAATGTCAGTACCAGCTACATGATGATGAAGACAACCCCCAGGCCATAGACTCAGATGCCACCAACTTGCAACCAGAGAGTGTCCATGACTCCCGTGGCACAGAGTCAGTGGCACCAGAGCAGAAGGGGATGCAGTCAGCGATGAGGCCTGTACAATGATATAAAGTCTGCAATTAACAAATCAAGACTCAGTTCCAATTGTGTGTCCTACTCGGCCGCAGTGTGTGCCAGAGGCAGCGGTCAGCGCGGGGCAGCCGCTGTGCAGCCAGCTCCTCCCGGATCTCTAACACACGGCGTTGAAATGGCATGTGGAGAAGATTCCTGGTTGACAGAGTTGGTGGCACCACATCGAAGGGAATATAGGGATATAAACGATGCCATAAATATGTACTCTGCCATTGTGTAATCAAGTCTCAGTTCCAAATGTGTGACCTACTTGACCGTAGCGTAGGCCGGAGGCAGCGGTGGAGTACGTCAATGAAAGAGGAGTAAAGCGGGCCTGTGTCGCGGAGGCCGTGATGGTCTGAGGAGGCTGCCAAGGTCGCGGGCTTCGGGCTTCGGGCTTGGAGCTTGCGCCGGCACGTGGTGGACCCTCATTGACACACGCCGGTGTCAGCAGGTGAGCAGTGAGGCCTGGCTGTGCAGGGGCGGGCATGACCGGTTGGGGGACCAGCGGCCCGGGGTGCAGCAGGCGCACAGGATCGCAGGCCACCCCGCTCACGGCGACGGCGTCAGCCTCGTGGCGAGGTGGGAGGCGCCGCCCTGGCAGATGCGTTGGGCATACCAGAAGAGAACCACGCCCAGTGCTACGTGCTTTTTATTCACACCCCTACGCTGGCGTCCTCAGGGCCAGCCCACTCTGCATGCGCTTACAGGGGGGAACATCACATGCTATATTTCCGCAATCTTCCCCACTGGCTGGGGTGACATGGTTGCGTCCACTGTCTACTACACACCAAACACCAGCAGTGCATGTAGCCATGGATATGTCTGTGGTCTGTATTCTGCAGTCTGGCCAGCACATCCACGCCACATTTGGCATTGTGTACATTCTCATTCATGGGTCACTTGCTTCCTTCGTACATGCCTGGTTCCCACCTCTCCCCACATTCCGCTATTGTGTGGCTGAGGTGCCATGCCGTTGATGGCTCATGTACATGGCTAACCAAGGTTGCCACAGTAAGTTGTGCTATTGTGTCTGGTGGGTGGGCATGTTATTTGGCACGTTGTATGTGATTTTGTGACGTGTGCAGTGCCAGAGTTGTGACTTGCATGATTGTGGAGTTGAGGTGTGTGGTGTGTTCAGTTGGTACTTGCCAACGAGCAGTGCATTCCCATAGGTGCCATCCTGGAAGCGCTGGTCGATGATGGACTGTCGGAAGATGAGGGGATCATGCACACTGCCTGGGTAGTTGGGTACGACATTGGTGGGGAGTCCCCTGTGGTCCACTATTGCCTGCACGTTGATGGGATGCATGTGCTTTCTGTTGCGGTAATTGTGTGCGGTGTCGGCAGGGGGCACAAGTAGGACATGTGTGCTGTCGATTGCCCCAACACGTGCGGGAATCCAGCTATGGCGTATAGTCCTTGCTTGGTCTCCAGCTGTTCCTGCGCATTGTGGGGGACGTATAGGTACTGGGGTGCCTGGCTGATGATGTCAACCCGGGACAGGTGTGGGAACTTGGATGGGGCTGGGTGTGAGACTCCTCCGACTCTGGCGGTTGTTGGTTGGGAGGTACCAGAGGGAAACAGGTGTAGCACAGCCAGCAGCTTTGTCGGCGGAGGGGTGTTGGTTGTCCGCTGTGTTGGTACTGTCTGCCTGTGGGCAATGATGTTCAGGATGCGGAGGATGGTTGTCCTTTTGAGCCTGTAGTGGGCATTGACATTGTCTGGTGTTAGGTCTGTGAGGCTGGTGCATTTCCTGGAGGTCCGCTGTCTTTGTCTGCGCTGCCTCTGTGGTGGTCCGAGGGGGGGGCGGGGGAGTTCGGGGGGGTGGCGATCCTGGGGGTGGTGACAGTGGGTGTTGTTGCCCTTTCGGGGCTCCGGGATGCATGGTGTGTGGCTCCATGGCATCTGTTGTTCTTCATGTGTGGCTCTGGGCTGGTCTCCCTTTGATGGTGCAGGTTGTCGTCCGACTTTACACTAGGTCAGAGTAGGTGTTAGTTTCCTGCTTCTAACGTGCCTTATCGCCTGTTTTGTGGTCATATCGCCGATGTGGCTGGTCATTGGGAATGTTGAGGTGTGGTGTTGTCGCAGCTTTTTGCTCGGGAACGCCTACTCTGCAATTCATTAGCGATAGTTGCCG
Organism: Calotriton arnoldi; assembly: GCA_963921515.1. NCBI lineage: Eukaryota > Metazoa > Chordata > Amphibia > Caudata > Salamandridae > Calotriton > Calotriton arnoldi. The sequence goes on from CAWUFW010003840.1 coordinate 1,103,038, forward strand.
GGGTCATCTGTGGCGATGTTTTTTGCGGTTGCTTTCGCACGTAAACTGGTGGTATCGGCTGTTAGCACCAGCTTGTGAATGGGGCGATAATTTTATCGCGACTTTGGCTGCGATAAAGTGCCGGTAACTCGGCGATAGCTCCTTGAGAATATGCCCCTTCGTACCTTACAAGCTGACATGATAGCTTCCAAACACTTACAGACACGCATAAACGTACGCAACCTGGTGATCCGTATAGTTGCGGGTCAATCTGGGTACACCTATCTAACATATAATGAGGGTGAGACAGTACCAATTGCATACAAATCACTTTTCTACACAAATGCTGAGATGCGCTTCGCATCTACACAAAAGATTCTGACAGCAGTACAGACTGCTGTAGTGGGAGAAAAAGCACTGGCTCAGGGGAAACGAATAATAATAGTGACTCTGGTTCCAGCCTTAGAGGCTGCGACAAAGGCAAGCGTTCCTAATGCTAAAGCTTTACATCTGAGACGGATACAATGGGCTAATTCACTCACTGCATCAGATGTAGAATACAGGTACGACCCGAATTTAAAGGCACAAGCATTTCTGCAATACGAGCAAGAATATCCTCTACCAAACGAAATATTGCCTCTAGATCAGTATGAATATATAATTTACACTGATGGATCAGCTCAACCGGCCATAGGAAGTAAGCAACAATATAGCGCGGCATGCGCAATCGTTAAAGGCCACATGCGGGATGGAAAGTTCCACCCAAGTTGCACAAAAACGCAGTCTCTAGGAGACTGCATGGCACAGCTGGCAGAGTTAAAAGCACTGATACTGGCACTGGTAAATACGGATCGAGTATTCCCCACACTAATTGTGTGTGATTCCTTTTACTGTGTACAGTCTTACAATGAATATTTGCAGCACTGGGTTCAAAACGGGTTCAAAGATTTAAAAGGTGGCACAATTAAGCATAAAAAGCTATGGGAACAGGTAGTGGAGTTGAAAACCGAACTACCGAGGGCTCACGTGATACATACACTGAGTCATCAGCGTGATGGCATTCACGTTGAAGGGAATTCATTGGCTGATAAAGCCGCAAAGGGGGCTGTACGCACGGCTTCCGTAGCTGCAATCCCTCGTTCTAAAATGAGAATAGACGGTGTAATTATGGTAGCTATCAATGCTTGTCGCAAAAACAGCGGAGCAGTACCAAAATGGTTTCCACTCAAGTACTCCTACAAGTTAGATGCCAATAACATTCCATTTGCTCAGATTCCTGGAGTGGGGGACAGAGTAATTCCAAACATGGATCGTAGGTTAGGTTTAATTCTAGTAGCACACAAAGGGATAAGTTCTGCCCATGCAGGAGTTACGGCGACTGTTTCTTTATTGAAACAACGCTATTAGTGGCCTGGGTTAACAAAGCAGACTAAAGACTATGTCTTGAAATGCGACATCTGCCAGCAGATGAAAGGTTCCACTGTAACACGTCCAGCACAGACACCATTATTAATATCTGACAAACCACTAGCATGTGTTTACTTGGACCACTGCGGCCCCTTAGAAAGAGATGGGGCTTACATGTATATCATGGTTGCAGTGGATTCCTGCTCAAGATTCCTATGGATGTGGCCCCAACGCTCGGCTGACGCTTGAACTGTTATCAAAGATTTGCGAGTCTTTATAGGTACATACGCAATTGGCACATTACACATTGACCAGGGCCCTGCGTTTAGCTCTCGGGCTTACAAGGAGGCCATGCGAGGATTGGGTGTAGCGTTGCGGTACTCATCTCCGCACCATCCCGAGGGAAATTCAGTTGTGGAGAGAAATAAACGGGACTTAAAGCAATCTTTGACAGCTAGAGTATTAGGCACGGGTGAAAGTTGGGTAAAACATCTGTATGGAGTCCAGCAAGCTTTGAATAACAAGCCAAGAAGTTCTCTAGGGGGGGGTCACTCCATATGTGGTCCTATTTGGGACAAGAATGTGGGTACCTGATCTTGATTGTGAAGGCGCAGTGGGGGTTGAAAAGCCTTTTGACATCGTTTGGCTGTTTTACAGGATCTAAATGAATCCAGGACACAACAAAGTAATGTCCACCTGAAGAAGACCGCCACTGGGGAAGTCAAATCAGTCACGGCAAGGACTGTCTGGGTCAGCGGATAAGAAAGAATTTGGGCCATCATACAGAAAGCCTGTACCGGTCCTTGCAATTGAAGGAACAAGAACTGTACTTCTACCACCTCTTGCCGGAAAAAAGGAGAAAAGATGTGTCTCAATCGACCTAATCAAACCACACTATGTGGTCAATACTGAGTAGTAGGCCACGTGGATTCCAAAGTAGCAGACGCCCTCCTCTCGCTACAATCCAAGAAGTTCAAATGGAGAGACTCATCACGTTCGAAGAGTCCTCTGCATGGAATGAACGACTATGCAACAATTCTATGTAACTCGTTCCTCTTGAACCTGAGGTTCAATTTCAAAATGAAACTCAAAATGAAAGACAACTCACTATTCGACCAAATACAGATGCCTACGTCAACATGCCTCAACAAGAAGAAACTACGATTTCTACAAATCCTGATGCAAAACCAAAAATTGATCGAACTGCTTCTGGCTACTTCATAAACTTTGATACGTTTTCTTTGGATCCAAAGACTCCAGCCAAAAAATCACGCAAGCAGCAAGTAAAAGACTTTCTGAACTTTCTTAAAAAGACTTACCTGGTGTCACATTGGGTAGAACTATGGGTAATCACCGGGATACTTTTCTTTCTTTTCTGGGTAGGCTTGGTAATAGTTTTTAGTATGCTTGTTAATGGAAGATACCTTTGACAAAGCTCTGCAGCCCAAAAGGTGAACTTACTTTTGAAACCACACCTATCATCTCATCGTAACAAAGAGACTTGTCATCAGTGAACATTACAGCAGTTCCTATACCTGATGGTATAGTTTGGGACAAGGTTGATTTCCATATATTTGGTCCAACTGAAATTTTAAGAATTCCTCATTTATTTAAAATATCGTTGAATGATATCATTATCTCAAGTACATTTTCCGTTGATTGATATTTCGAAACTGTTAATAACATGTTGTCTGATTTGGAAAAATCTGCTGCATTTTCTAATAGTGAAACAGTGGAAAGCACATCATATTTCGAAACTATGTATTGTTGTCAACACTATGGTCATCACTTTTTGCATAAATCTGCTAATCCTAGACCTGTGTTCACATACCACCAGTGGGAACATTGTCCAACACCGCCAAAAGGCAGTTCAAAAACATTTACACAGAAGTTTCCATATTTTTCGGGGTTTAATGTGTCTGACCCAGCCTCATATTATTATACGGTTGCACCAACATCAGCACAGAAAAATATGTTAACAAACACCAAACAGATTTACTCTGCTTCCTTTATTGTCCAGTTGTCTGAACAAGGTTTCGACTTATGGAAAGACACCATAGACTTAAAATCAGTCTGGGGTACTAGGGAATGGCAAGTTCAGGGAACAGAAGCTTTGTTTAGAGCATGCCTCATCCCTCAACAAATCATGTTTTTGAACGAGACAGTTCAACAGACGTCTTGCCTTGGACTAGCCAAGAACAAAGACTTGAACACACCTCGGTTGCCAACTCCATCACACACTGAGGGTAACGAAACATCACAGAAAGAGATTACAGTAGATGACATCATACAGTACAACAGATCGACCCCCGATTGGAAAAAATGGTTGATTTGGCCCACAGACACTAATGGTTGTCAGGCAAGATTCATGGGTAAAGCCGAAGGGTTTAGTATCCATAGGCCAGATCCACGTTATGTACAGAGACAACATCCAGGGGTAGTGACATCCTACAGTGTTGGGAAGTTGTGCCTTGATTGGCTAAAAACCTCAACACTCACAAAAGTGAAACAACACTTATCCTTACTATCACAGGATGTGGATCTCAGGGATTTTTTATTGGCTCCCAGGCAACCACGTCAGAAACGTTTCTATTATGCTGTCTAAAATGAAATATGGAAAATATCACAAGAGGCCGCAGAAAGGTTACGTGAAATAGATCGTATACATCTAGAAAAATCTCTAGCAGTGGTAGACAATGGATTAACTACATTGACCTCCAGGATATATTCCTTAGGCAACATTGTATCTTCTGCGATAGACATACTAGAACAAGATTTGGCCATATTACAACACGGGCAATCTCAATTACGTTCTATTATGTTATTAAGCTGGACCCTGCAATCTTTGCGTGCAGGCTATGTGCCTTGGCGTTATATCAACAGTACGTCTCTGTTTTCTGAATACAATCAAACAGATAAACAGATAGAAATGGCACAAAGGGGAGCAAAATATACAATGCTGCGTATCGAAAAACTGGATAGATTAGCATTTACAGTGGCAGAATCACCGTCCACAGAACGTCTAATCCATGGCCACATAACTCTACCGGTCACTACTTTTCAGTTTCAGTATTGCCTTGAACAAAAGCAAGTAGGTAGATATGACGAAATGGGTAAGGAATACATTAAGGAATCATGGGTATTACCATACAGATTTCGATGCCGGAGAGGGGATCGAGAAGTGTATCTGAGCGGTACAAACTGTGAGAACGCTTTAAGCAGATCACTCATATGCCAGGATATAATGCTGCACGGGGCTTGTAATAGTTATGTGGCAAACCTGTCCTGCCATTTGAGGGGTGCGCCAGCTGCTGTGATTACTCCAGCATTCAGGCTTCTTTCGAATGGGAGTTACTTGATGCTGAACAGTCAAGGCTGCTGTGGCATGCTCCCGGGCATCGCATATCTGGTAACGGTGAGCTCCAGGGTTACTTGTTGTATGCAAGTATTGTTTCCACCGACATATACAGTCAGGGAGGCGCCATTATGGCCTTCACTGAATATTTCTTTTATAAGGTTTGATACTCTAAGCAGAATGAAAGCCATGCTTCTACAGAAGTCTGTGCCCTTAACCTCCGCTCGAGAGACTTTTGATCTCCAGATTGCAAGGTCTTTGGCAGAGATACAGATGCTAATTCATTCAAACTGCCCTTTCCATTTCGCAGAAATGGTCAATCGTATCTTTAATATGTCTGATACGACAGGCATAGTCCACCTATTTAACCGCTTAACCGCGGCGGCAATTCCGCCGCGGTGCGGCGGTTTAGCGGAGTGGGCGGGCCCGCGTCGGCCAACGGACATGCGCAGCACTACAGAGGTAGTGCTCGCGATGGCCGTTGGCCGGCAGAAGCACGCAACGGGTTAAGACCATAGGTTCTGGAATTCTGAGCACCTTTCAGACGGTACTTGGGGTTATCCCAAACTTCATACACTCCGTATTTGGAAGCATCTTTGGAGGACTTCCGCTCATCCTGTTCCTAGCAGCAGGTATCCTGATTGTTTTATATTTGCTATGCAATGGATGTCCCAGTCACCAAGGAGATGGAAAAAGCACTCCTGGTGCGCAAATACCGTGACCGCATGGTACAACATCTGGGCACACCTCGCCTAAGAGAACTAAGTACATCTTGGTTCTTGTTATTTCGACCAGTCTTGATGGACTGCATCTTACCTGTCCTCCGATGCCTGTTTTGCGGAGAAGAATGCGTGTTAGACCTGTGTTTGACACTCCCATCATGTGCGCAACCGGACGTTAATGCGTTACTGGACCCGATAACGGGCCATGTTCTGCAGTGTCCTCAGCGTATTCCAATGTTGATGGCGGCATTCCTTGAGCCACCGCAGGTAGTAACTGCACCTGTTGGTATGAACACCAGCTCCTCCACTGACACCCAGGCTTTGGACGGCACACAGACTGCCCCAGCCCCGCATGCGGCCAGCATGGAACATCATCTGTGCTCAATTGACATGCTCTGCAAGGTGTTACAGGGGCCGTCTACGGCGGAAGCAAGCAACGGAAATGTTGCGTCTACCAGCCAGGACACATAAACATTTGACTCATTTGGCTCATCGTGTGCTGGGAAGAAATTCGCCCATTTTTTAAGTAAGCTCAAATTTGGGACTCAAAAACAAAAATTGACATTCCTTTCATTTTTTGGGCCTACATGGCTTTCTAATGCTTATAGTGCTTCGGACTATATCTAAGAATACTTTAGAGCTATAGAGCTATGGCTTGCAAAATAGTTTTTAGATTGTTTTAAGTTTCTTAGAAGTTTTAAACATTTTTAGCTAAACAGAAGTTTTTAAGCTTTGTGCGTACCAATATCTAGATAGGCTAGTAGTACGGTAATAAGTTACATATGTCGTCCAGTGGGATGAGGAGTGGGTGTTATATTCCATATAGGTACCCTATATAGGCGCAGGTAACCTTGTAACCTTTCACCTATATTCTTCCCTACATTACACACATAACGGTTCTTTGGTACTGACCTTTTACCTAGATATGACACTGCATTCAGAACGCTGGTTTTTACCTGGTTCGATTCTCATACATTATGCATGAGGCTTCTTGGAAGCACAGCAGGACTAACAGTAGGATTACCATCTCCAGTATAATATCTCTGTATAAAGTTCAGGCCTAACATCATCCTTTAGGCCGACACAGTAACACAGCAAGGTAGGACCCCTGGGGACACCCATGGGTATATATACAGCACATCTTGCTTAGGAAGATAGAGGAGACCGAGACTTCCTGGCTGACACACTGACCAGAGACGCTGAGGTTCCTGCATGCAGACGCTCCAGCTCGCAGTGGTCTAACATCCCTCGCGGGGTGTCCAACTCGAGACCAGGACGGGGTCCCATATTGTCTCATTCTCAGGTAATGAGGTTGACTAGATCCTAGAGGGATTCTTGACATAACACCTACACAGATGATAGGTATATTAGGTACATCTAGTTAGGGAGACATCGTAGGAGTATGCACTTTTTATCATGTGTTTTATGTACTTGTATATATTCATGATTTCCGCAAGATGGTAGAACTATACCATCCCTTTACTTTCGTAGTACTGCTAATCATATATCTCTGCTATTGTCTAATGGTTGTTGCAGCTCATCTATTCTACACCAGAATAACAACTGTTCAATAAATACTTATTGAAAACGTCCAGCCTGTTTATTCTGTGTATCTCTCTGAGACAAACTAAGTAAGCACGAGTGACTGAGCGAAAGGTAGTATATTGTTTCCACGATTCTGCTGGATCAGGGTTGTCATGTTCTGAGGTTGTCAGAATCTATTCTCTCCTTGGTAAGAGGAGAATATAGTGGCACTGTGAGCTAGCTAATACAGATAGGCTAACGTATCCGGTGGGGGTGCACAGAATCAGTCTGCCACCAATCCCACAGTTTATGTTATCCAAACGTGCAGATCCTGTATAGGTTATATAGGAACTACACAACAATACCTAGACACCTAAAGAGTTTGAGGCTACAGAAATCACCATCAGATTTAGATTACATCAAATAGGGCAAAAATGGCAAAGGGAAAAATAGAATGGTCGCAACAAAATGGCCTGGACCAGACTGTCTTAATTCAAACTAGGAACAGGTATTATTATAACACAAAAACACATGTAATAATCCGAGCTGGTGTCAGGTCATCTGAAGCCAATGAGGAAGGATCATCCGATGGTATGCTACTTCTTCCGTCATTCCAACGGTAAATGACCACAGTTAGAAAGGTGCTAACTACGAGTGTTAATTTAGCTGCTAAACATTCATGTGCATTAGCTTTATTCTGACTTCCCACAAGAACCACTCAGTTTAACTATTAGCTATTCAGTATTCCACTGCCTGACAATGAACTATACTTAAACAGAAACATTCTAGTTGCAATTTGCAATATTAAATCATGAGATTCACGTCTTTGTGTAAGCATTATTGTCTAATATACTTTGCAGCATTCTGTACTGTGAACATGAGGCAGCTAGAACTATCCAAAGATGATGAGAACATGTAGCCTAGAGAAAGATAGAATACTTTTTTAATGTCAGCACATTGTACTTAGTTGACACATTTAAGCAAGTCAAGTATGAATCATTTATCAAATAATATTACATTGCTCAGCATTTCCTAAAAGCATTTATTTATTAGAAAAAGAAATTTAACTGAAAGGTAGAGATTGGAAGAGGCCTGGTCTGGCCTAGCAGTGAAACTACAATAGAAATGAGTGCTTACTGCAGAAATCATGCTGCACGTTAATTTTGCACGTTTAAGAAAGGCACATTTTCCCTACATTTCATTTTATTCAACATTTTTGTGTTACTGTCTAGTGCAAAATATAATATTTATTTAAGCTAAAACCTTCTTCAGAATCTACGTGTTTGGACAAAATATCGAGTTTTAAACATCGTAGGACATGATTATCATTAAAATAGATTGTTGCCCCCAAACTATTGTGGGATTCAATGTCGTTGACATAGCTATTGTTTTGTTTGGTATATTGCTATCATTTTCATGAATAGTGGTGTTTCTAATATCGTCTTCTTCAATATTGTTGTAAAAATATAGTTATTATATATCAGGTAATATAATAATTTTATGTGTTAGTATCATTAGCATTATTATTATTTTAATTGTTTAAAATATAGTTTGTAACTTTAAGGGCCTGATTATAACGTCGCTCGGAAAGCCTCCGACCACTGGTTGGAGGCTTTCCTACGGACATTGTAGATTTACACTCTGACCACCATACAACAATGACGGCGGTCAGAGTGCAAACCGGCCGGGGAAATCGACTCGGTTCCGACGGGCTCAAGGAGCCCGTTGGCCAGTTGGAATGGGCTCATAATCCCTTAAGGACTGCGTTTCCGCCTTCGGGATTATGATGTCAGTTTCCGACAGCCTTTCCAAGTCGGTCTTTCTGACATGGAAAGGCTGTTGGAAAGCGACTTTGGGGGCCCCTAGCACGGCCCCCTACTCCACTGGTCCTCTGGTTGTGGCCCTGGGGGGCACCTATGTTGCCTCCCTGAAAAATCCCTGCACCGTGTGCAGGAGGTCTCTGCCTACCGCACAAGCTCCCATAGAGAAATGGGAGATTGTGACCGCACCATGTGCGGTTGCATCATAATAAGGCGTGCGGACCGCCGACCTATGGGCAGTCGGTCACACACCCAAACGTTCACACACCGAAACAGTGTTGGTCGGAGGCAACTCCAACCAACATCGAAATCAGACCCTAATTGTTTTGGTAATTTGTTTTTTTAATTAATTAGTTATTTATAGTGTAGTAGCAGGTAGATGAGTTTGTAGGGGAATAGGGTGGGGAGTTAATGAAAATTTAAAATAATTTAAAATTAATGGTAATTAGATGTTTCTTGTAGTTTCATTATTTATGTTATTATAAATGATGTTATTTGTTATAATATATGTTTTAGTTTAATTTCTTAAATTTAAATGTCTATTTACTTTTTTATGAGTAATAGTGAGCTATATTGTTCGTGAGTTATATTGTGTTATCGGATTGTTGGGTTTGTAGGGGAATAGGGTGGGAAGTTAATTAAATAAATCTACTTACATTTAATATTTACTTATGTTTTGTCAATTAAATGTTGAATTGAATATTAATTATCCAAATATTTATTTTTAAAGATTACATTTTTTAAGTGATTTTTTTTGTGTGTTTTAATTTTTTTGTTTATTATGAATGCATTTTTTTAAATACTGTGATTTGTAAGGTAATACGGTGGGATGATATTAAAGATATAATATTTTATATATCAATTGTTTTTATATATAATGGATTCATTGATGATTTATAAGGTATCATTATACTGTTGTTCTTTTTATGTTAATTATTATGTTTTATCCAATGATTCATTAATATATTTGCAAGCTTTTTTGAAAATTTGTCTGTGGAATGAGTTTTGTCTTTAACTTTAAATGTTACTTTTTTTTAGTTTTAATTTAACTGAAAGAATTTGGTATTTATTTTACTTTCTTCTTAATGTTGTCGTAGTTAGGCAAATTAATTTTATTATAAGTCATTTTATTTTTTGTTTTAAAATGTTTATTTGATATTTTAAAATGTTTTAATATTTTTCATAAGTATTTAGTACTTAATTTGTCTACACACTACAATGTATAAATTATTTTAGGTATTGAAATATTTGTAATATTTATTTAGAACTTGTATTCTTATGTGTAATGCAACACTTTAGCTGTTGTTGCTTAGATTGGTGTGGGCATAAGTATTCTAACCCATCCGAAGTCCAACAGTTTCCCTACTATTGCTTAGACTAGAGTGGTAATAGTAACTCTAACCCATTCAAAGTCCAACGCTTTCCTTACTGTTGCTTAAAAAAGAGTGGGAAAAGCAAATCAAACCCCTCCGAAGTCCAAAGCTTTCCCTACTGTTGCTTAGAGTGGAGTGGGACTAATTCATCTTACCCTTTGGTAGTCCAATGCTTTCTCTATTGTTGCTTAGACGGTATTGGGATTGGTAAATCTAATTCCTCCAAAGTCCTACACTTTCCCTACTGTTTCTTAGGCTCGAGTGGGAATAGCAAATCTTCCCCCTCAAAATAAGAATAGGCTTTCTCACTGTGCATAGACTGGAGTAGGAATAGTAAATCTAATTCCTCCAAAGTCCCAACACTTTAACTATTGTTGCTTGGATTGGAGTGGGAATAGTAAATCTAACCACTCCCAAGTCCCATGCCTTTGGAGTGAATTTTCAATGTTTTTTATTATTAGTGTTTTTTAATATGTTTTAAGTTTAAATCGATAATATTATTTTTACAGAAATGTTTCTAAAATAATTTTTTACTTTAAATACTAATTAATAATTTCTTTTTATTTTGTATTTATTATAATTTTATTTGGAGAGAGTAAAAAGACAATCATAAATACAGATATAGCCATTTACGGCCATCAATTTTCAGAAGATTTCATATATATACATCTCGTAAAGCATACAAATAATGAAAAAAACAATGAGAAACAATGAGAGGGGAAAGGGAGACAAGAGAGAAAAATGGGTAAAATCTAAAATGGTACAATATAACTTAGAGACATAGAAAATTATAATAAAACATAACACCTAGCAACCCCATTGATGGAGGTTGATACAAATACAAATTTCTCCTACGCTTTCATGCATAAAGGAATCACTCTATTATCCTACCCATCTAATTAAAAAAATGTATATGTATAATTGTTACTGGATTTTTTAGTTTGTGATATTATATCTTTGAGAAAATGTAAAATTATTAAGATATTATTAAATATGTTTTTATTTCTAAATGAAGTGTACAGTATAAATAAATAAAAGTAATTTAAATAAATGTACTTAATTAATGTAATTAGCTACAATAGTTCCGTTTGGTTGCATATATGTTTTTACATTTTTATTTTATTTCACTGTTAAATAGATAAGAATAAAATATGTTTATAATTGATCACTTATTGTTGAGACATGTTTAAATATTATATATATAGGCCCAATGAAATAAAAAAGCCTTAATCCAGTAGCCCTCGTGTGCGTGCTCTCTTCCATGTGGAGTAGGGGTTGCTTTGGATACTATTCAGCGTCGGCGGTTGATGCTGTTCACGCACCACCAGTCGTTCTGGGCTGTCAGATTCAACTGCAATTTGGATGGAGCATGGCAAGTGCTATACTGACAAGCCCCCAGAGTATTTTCTGGGAAGAGGAATAGAGGATGAAAGCAGTGTGGGAGGCGGTGATCTTGACGCGAGGAAGTCTGCCGACTTTCAGCGCAGGGTCCGTGTTTCTCCCTGTCTTGAAATGCCTCACTCAGCAGGCCGACGGACTTCTGGTGACTGGGCACCGTGCAAGCCATGACTGCAGCGGTGAGGACTGTTTGGCTTATCAATTTTTATACTATGATCTCCCCCGACCCTGTTTACTTGTTCACTTGTATATTTTGTGCTGCTTCAACTATGGAGACTTCCTGACATTTACGCCTATTTTGGTTTGCCTCTAACGTGCGAGTTCAGCTCACACGTAGCCTGTGTCCGGAGTTAAGTGGCGAAGTTGTGCATCTATCAAGGGCTATTATCTCGCACGATATCGAATTCTTCTGAGCGTCAGTATAATCTTTCAAGCAACGACTTTGGTGCCAGTTTGCATGCCATACAAACTATAGGTGCCCTTCGAACTATCGGTGCCTTTTAGCAATTTGCATGTTACTCAGATGGGGCATTATGGGACTAGTAGTCCCCGCTGGTTTTGAATATGCAGTTTTCAGGCTGGCTAAACAGTTTCCAAATATGCACTATGTGTATTTAGTTCAACATATGCATTGTTAGTTTAAATGCTTCGATAATCTGAAACGTAAGTTGCGTATGGTTGTTTGAGCTCAAATTCGGTATTGAGCATTATTTCTTCACACTGAAACTTCTAATGAGACTTCACGGTCATCGCCCTGAGGTGTCTAATGTAATTAAGGGAACATATGAGTCTAATGAAGTCTCCCATTTGTCATGTATTTATGCAGCATGCTCTATTTTTAAAGTGCTACCTGAAGGGGTCTGCGCTATTTTTTAGGATATGGCACAATAATAGTACGTGTTCCAACATAATAAATGAGGTGGCAATACATTTATTGTGCTAGAGTAAATTTTATATATTGTATATATTGTTTAGTGGATTGTTTATGCATTATGTACTCAATGGGTACATTTTGATGCCCTATGTTTTTTAATATCTATTTTTAGTTACAGCAATTTCCACTAAATATATGAAATGTATTGCATGTGAATGTATTTTTATGTATTTTTATGCAATTCGATGCTTTACAACTTGTGACAAGGATTTCTTCTATGTCTATGATTGGGACATGGTGTATATGCTAAAGAAAAATGGCGCTCACCAGATTGAGAAAGGCTGCTGTGTCAGCTGAAACGCGTTTCTCTTCTTTGCTGGGTTGGAGGAGGCCCAATGAAATAAAAAAGCCTTAATCCAGTAGCGCTCATGCACGTGCTCTCTTCCATGTGGAGTAGGGGTTGCTTTGGATACTATTCAGAATCAGCGGTTGACGCTGTTCACGCACCACCAGTCGTTCTGGGCTGTCAGTTTCAACCGCAATTTGGATGGAGCATGGCAAGTGCTATACTGACAAGCCCCCAGAGTATCCGCCGGGAAGAGGAATAGAGGACGAAAGCAGTGTGGGAGGCGGTGATCTTGGCACCGTGCAAGCCATGGCTGCAGCGGTGAGGACTGTTTGGCTTATCAATTTTTATACTATGATCTCCCCCGACCCTGTTTACTTGTTCACTTGTATATTTTGTGCTGCTTCAACTATGGAGACTTCCTGACATTTACGCCTATTTTGGTTTGCCTCTAACGTGCGAGTTCAGCTCACACGGAGCCTGTGTCCGGAGTTAAGTGGCGAAGTTGTGCATCTATCAAGAGCTATTATCTCGCTCGATATCGGATTCTTCTGAGCGTCAGTATAATCTTTCAAGCAACGCCTTTGGTGCCAGTTTGCATGCCATACGAACTATTGGTGCCTTCGAACTATCGGTGCCTTTTAGCAATTTGCATGTTATGCAGATGCGGCATTATGGGACTAGTAGTCCCCGCTGGTTTTGAATATGCAGTTTTCAGGCTGGCTAAACAGTTTCCAAATACGCACTATGTGTATTTAGTTCAACATATGCATTGTTAGTTTAAATGCTTCAATAATCTGAAACGTAAGTTGCGTATGGTTGTTTGAGCTCAAATTCGGTATCAAGCATTATTTCTTCACACTGAAACTTCTAATGAGACTTCACGGTCATCGCCCTGAGGTGTCTTTATGTAATTAAGGGAACAAATGAGTCTAACAAAGTCTCCCATTTGTCATGTATTTATGCAGCATGCTCTATTTTTACAGTGCTAACTGAAGGGATCTGCGCTATTTTTTAGGATATGGCACAATAATAGTACGTGTTCCGACATAATAAATGAGGTGGTGATACATTTATTGTGCTAGAGTAAATTTTATATATTGTATATTGTTTAGTGGATTGTTTATGCACTATGCACTCAATGGGTACATTTTGATGCACTATGCGTTTTAATATCTATTTTTAGTTACAGCAATTTCCACTAACTATATGAAATGTATTGCACGTGAATGTATTTTTATGTATTTTTATGCAATTCGATGCTTTACAACTTGTGACAAAGAATTCTTCTATGTCTATGATTGGGACATGGTATATATGCTAAAGAAAAATTACACTCACCAGATTGAGAAAGGCTGCTGTGTCAGCCGAAACGCGTCTCTCTTCTTTGCTGTGTCGGAGGAGGCCCAATGAAATAAAAAAGCCTTAATCCAATAGCCCTTATGTGCGTGCTCTCTTCCATGTGGAGTAGGGGTTGCTTTGGATATATATATATATATATATATATATTCACTGAAAAAACCATAGGTTTTAGGGACAGTTATAGTTAGTTGGACATTGCACTCGTACAAAACCCGTGAAATTTCCCCGTCATAGTTAGTTCAGTTAATTATAACTCGCGCCCCCACAATGCACTGCTGATGACGTCACATATTACATCACTCATGACATGGTCAGTGACATCACTGATGACATCTCAAATGACATCACTGATGACATCACTGATGACATCACTGATGACATCATCCATGTGATAATTTCATGCATCTTCTCACACCCTAATATAACTTTTGATACACCCACTCTAAATTACAGACTGCCATTCGCAAAACCATACACACTCCAATACCAATAACTACATACCCACTCAATGATTCTTAGGTCTACACACACACATTGACTCACTCACCCGTCCAGTCACTCATACTTACAATCACTCAGTAGAGGACTATCATATGCACTCATACACCTATATAAACACTCACACACCGCCACTCATCCATAGAGGTACTCACACCTAGTCAGTCATGCAAAAAATTAATCACACACCCATTTACTCACCTATACAGTTATAAACACACCAGCTCACTTACTCATACAAATACTAGCACATTCTTACGCTCTTATACAATAACTGATACAAGCACACACGCATCCATACAGCCACTCTCACAATCACACACTCTCACTTATAGCCTTTTAAATACTCTAACACACATATATACTGCCTTTTACATATGTAGTTACTCGCACATGTACCACTGAGATATACATTCACTCACTAACACACCCATACACACACTCACCCACCCAAGCAGTCCATCACAGATGCACTCTTCAAATCATGCACCCAGTGAATCACCCACTCACACATCTATGTACAGAGTCACACACGGCCTACCCACACAAACACTCAGGCACCCATACAGATACTCAGACAACCAATCAATAACTCATATAGACACTTATGTAGTTATTCACAAACCCATACAGTCACTTACACACCAACAGACAGACGGATACAGACATTCACACAGTTTAGTCACTAACCCATGCATTCAGTAAGATACGTTTAATCACTCACTTGTAGAGTCAGTCACGCACCTACTCAATCATCCATTCAGACACTTATACACCCACTCATTCTTCAATACGCCTTTGCCTATATATATTAAACATATTTAAACTTTACAGAAACACACAGTCACTGGATGATGTCATCAGTGATGTCACTGACCATGTCATGAGTGATGTAATATGTGACGTCATCAGCAGTGCATTGCGGGGCGCGAGTTATAGTTAGCTGAACTAACTATAACGGGGAATTTCACGGGTTTTGTATGAGTGTAATGTCCAACTAACTATAACTGTCCCTAAAACCTATGGTTTTTTCAGTGAATTTCAAAGGTTTTTAAATGCTAATTTCTAACTATAACGTGCCTGAAACCTATGGTTTTTTCAGTGAATTTGTAAGGTTTTTTAAATGCTAATTTCTAACTATAACGTGCCTGAAACCTATGGTTTTTTCAGAGAATTTGTAAGGTTTTTTAAATGCTAGTTTCTAACTATGCCTACAGAGGTAGGACATGTGAAGAAAGAAGAAAAAACACACAGAAAGAAGCAAAAGAAATTCAGAAAGAAGCAACAGAAGTCCACAAAGACGAAGAAAAGTGCAGGAAGAAGCAAGACATGTGCAGAAAGAACCAACAGAGGAGCAGAAATAGGCCTTGTTGCAATATCATCCTGTGCCCACAACTTTTTCAGACGGGTACTGGTGGTAACTGACTCTGACTAACCAGAGCCAGTGCTATGCTAAAAGACACTTAGAATACAGTGAAAACACCTACATACACTAGGGAACACTATGCGTTGGGGTACCCCTGTGATTAGCATGACCTCCTCTGTAAGTCCCTAGTACATAATAGGGCAGGGGGATTAAAACTACCTCTTAAAACACGCTACAGGGCGCGTTTGCACAGTGGTGAAGGGAGGGGGGGCCTGAGGTGACATGTGTGCAAACGCGCCCCGTGGCGCGTTTTAAGTTGCGGGATTAAGTCCCCTTGAATCCTAAGGGTACCTGGTGCCCAACTAGCACCCCAGGTACCTACAGTTAGGACCACAGAGCTGAGTTGCAGAGAGGCGTTCCGAGGCCACGCACCTTTTTTCACCTCTTTGCAACGCAACTCTGTTCTGCTTACTGAAGGTACCTGGTGGGCTAGTTGGCCCACAGGGTCCCTCAGGATTCAAGGGGAATTAATTCCCCAACTTAGAACGCACCACAGGGCGTGTTTGCGCACATGTCACCTGCAGCCCCGCCCCCTCCCTTCACCGCTGTGCAAACGCGCCCCGTTGCGTGTTTTAAGTTGGGGGATTAACTCCCCTTCAATCCTGAGGGTCCCTGGGGCCCAACTAGCCCACCAGCTACCTCCATTAAGCGCCACAGAGCTGCGTTGCAGAGAGGTGTAAAAAGGGGCGTGGCCTCAGAACACCTGTCTGCAACGCAGCCCCCTGGCGCATACTGGAGGTTCCTGGTGGGCTAGTTGGCCCCCAGGGACCCCCAGTATTCAAGGGGAATTCGTTCCCCATCTGCAAACGCGCCAGGGGGCGCGTTTGCAGAGTGCTGCAATAAGGGGGCGTGGCCTCCGGCGCGATGCCTGTCTTTTTTTTTTTTTTTTTAAGCAGGGGGGCTGTGTGGCCCCCCCTTCTTTTTCTAATTTATTGGCCCTGGGGACCCCATCCCCCAGGGCCTGCCCCCTATTTATTTTTTATTTATTTTTTTTAAATTTGGAAGGCGGCCGCTTGGCCCCCCTCCCGAGACCTTAATCGGCCCCGGAAACCCCATCCCTCGGGGCATGGCCTTTTTTGTTTTTGGAGGGGGGCTGCGTTGCCCCCCTCCTCAGGCCACTTATGGCCCCGGGGACCCCATCCCCCGGGGCCGGCCTTCTTTTTTTTTTATTTTTTATTATTTTTTAAAAATTTGGGGAAGGGGGCCGCGTGGCCCCCCTCCCGGGCCACTACTTTCCCCGGGGACCCCATCCCCCGGGGCTGGCCCTCTCCGTTGGGGACCGTGGGGGGGTCCCCAATCCCCCCACAGTCCCGCCGGCTCCCCGCGTCCCTCGGGAGCCGGCATTGCTTTTCCACATGGGGAGCTGCTAAAATGCAGCTCCCCGTGTGGAAAACAGCTATGCTTTGAATTTTGGAAGAGAGAGCAGGTTTCCTGCTCTCTCTTCCAAAATTCAAAGCAAGTTTGCTATGACAGGACGGGAGCCGCGAGGTTCCCTTCCTGTCATAGCAAACAGCAGTGTCCCGGGGGTAGGCACCCCGGGACACTGCAGGAGCTGGCCCTGGGGGGTGGTGGTCCCCAGGGCCATCACAGGCTCCAGGAGGAGGGCCGCGCAGGTAATTTTTCTTTTTTTTTAAAAAAAGCCCTGTGGGGTGGCGGTCCCCGGGGCTGTGGGAGGGCCGAGAGACCTCCCGCACCATTTGTTATTTAAAGCCCCGGGGGGTGGCAGTCCCCGGGGCTTGGGGGGGCCTTAGAGGCCCCCCACACATATTTTATTAACCCCGCATGCCCCCGGGACTTGGCCCACCCGGGGGCCAAATCACAAAGAAGCGCGGGATCCCGCGCTTCGTTTTTTTTTTCACGGCGGGATCTGCGCACCCTAAGCGCAACCCGCCGATTTTTTTTTAAAAAAATGCTTTTTTGGGCCCTGGGGGTCCTTGTGGGACCTCCTGAGCAGGCCTACGGGGTCAGGGTGTTTCTACCCTGCCCCCTTTTTGCGTTTTGCGCACTTATTTGTGTGCCTCGGTTCTACCGAGGCACAAAATGGCTGCCAAGACTTCCTGATTTGGAGTGTTGACAGCCAGTTGACAGCCAATTAGCATGCAGCTCGTGGTCGGTAGGGTGCGCTCAGGGTGCGCGGATCCACCGCGGCCATAGATATATATGGGATTTTACTTTTGATTTTCTGAGGAACTACTGAACGGATTAGTCGCAGCTACAGCCCGAACTGCTGAACGGAATTACACCAAATTTGGCAAAGAGGTAGCCCTTGGTTCAGTGTCGTGCCTTTTGCTAAAATGGTGTAAATCCGTTCAGTAGTTCCTGAGAAATTAACAAGTAAAATCACATATATATCTATGGCCGCGTCGGATCCGCGTACCCTCAGCGCACCCTGCGCGCACCGTCCCGATCACGAGCTGCATGCTAATTGGCTGTCAGCTGGCTGTCAACATTCCGAATCAGGAAGTGTTGGCAGCCATTTTGTGCCTCGGTAGAACCGAGGCACACAAACAAGTGCGCAAAGGGGGCAGGGTAGAAACACCCTGACCCCCTAGGCCTGCTCAGGGGGTCCCACAAGGACCCCCTGGGCAGAAAAAAGAATTTTTTTATAAAAAAAATCAGCAGGATGCGCTCAGGGTGCGCGGATCCTGCCAAAAAAAAAAAAATCGAAGCGCGCCTCGATGATATTTTGCCCTTGGGTGGCCCAAGTCCCGGGGGCATGCGGGGGTTATTTAGTTGAAATGTGGGGGGCCTCTAAGGCCCCCCAAACCTCGGGGAACGCCACCCCCCGGGGCTTTATTAAAAAAATGGTGCGGGAGGGCTCTTTGCCCTCCCGCTGCCCCGGGGACCGCCACCCCCCGGGGCTTCTTTATTTTTATTTTTTTTAACCTGTGTGGGGGGGCTCCAGCCCCCCCACACGCCCCGGGGACCGCCACCTCCCCGGGGCACTAAAGATTTAAATATGGGGGTCCGTTACGGACCCCCAGAGCCCCGGGGACCACCACCTCCCCGGGGCTTTGAACAAGTTGGGAGGGGGCCGCATGGCCCCCTCCTGGAGCCAGTGATGGCCCTGGGGACCACCACCCCCAGGGCCGGCTCCTGCAGTGTCCCGGGGTGCCTACCCCGGGACACTGTAGTTTGCTATGACAGGACGGGAGCATCGCGGCTCCCGTCCTGTCATAGCAAACTTGGTTTGCATTTTGAAAGAGAGAGCAGGAAACCTGCTCTCTTTCAAAATGCAAACCAATTGCTTTTCCACACGGGGAGCAGCATGTTAGCTGCTCCCCATGTGGAAAAGCAATGCCGGCTCCCGCAGGAGACGGGGAGCCGGCTGGGACTGTGGGGGCATTGGGGCTCCCCCACGGTCCCCAACGTTGTATATAGGCCCCGGGGGATGGGGTCCCCGAGGAGAATAAAAATTAGTGCAAGCTGCTAATTTTTTTTAACGGTAAAATTAGGAGTCACTTATCCAGTGCGGCGCTCAGCGCGGCCCCTGGTGTGCACGCGTTGGATGCGCGACCCCAACGCGTTTGGTGCACGATTCCAACGCGTAGGGTGCGCGAATCCAAGCAAAACAAATGTAAAAAAATTTCAGATATAAATGAAGTTTAGGTGTTTAGGTCTTGGGTGGCTCTAAAAAGAGCCGTTCTGTTTTTTGGGATATTTTGGTACCTACAAGTAAGTACCGATGCAGAGTCTAAAGTTGTTGAGCAAGACTCTGTTACCCTCATCTGTAAAATGAACACCATCTCTCCTATAGATGCCGTCCATATTAAAACGCAGATTGTTGTTGTAAATAGACCCCATTCTATAATCTCTGAGATAAGCAGAAACAGCTTTATTGACATGTTTCCTAGCTTTCTCAATCTGTGGACAAAATTGATTGGACCAGTTCCATTTCTGTCTTTGACATATATTAGAATACACAAAGGCAGATTTGGGGGAAAAGTGACATCAATTCTCCAAAGGTGTCCTTCATAAGCATTTCCAGACCTACCCCAGTCAAAGTGCCTAGGTCATTGCCACCACAGTGCACAATTATGAGGTCAGGGTGTTGGAGATGCAAAAGGATTTAACCAATGGCATCAATTGGTGCCAGTTTAATCCTCTCTGTCCAATCCATTTAATGTCTACATTTGGCAAAGCTAGGTCTTTGTCAATGCCACTGTTTTTTGCATACCTTTGGCTCCAGAAAATATAGCTGTGTCCCACAATCCACACTCTAAGCATCTTGAAAGGAGGTCTGGATGCACTGAGAAGGTGTCTGTATGTGAAATGGCAGTTTGACAACTAAAGTTTTTCTAAAATGGTGGATAAGATGCAGTTTTTACAAAAACAAACAAATGATTGGCTGTTTGAGAACATTATAGTCTGAAAAGTAGGGTGCATGTTTCTGTGTTTCAAGAGCACGTTTCTTATTGGTTATTGAAAACTGTTTGAAAGGAACATTAGATAGGATAAGCTGATATTTTGAAAAGTCAAGCGCACTTGCTGTTTGGATTGGCAACATTGTGTGCTGAACTTGTGACCTGTGAATTCAGTTGAGTGTTCCATGAACTGTTACTATGGTATCAGGCAGTAAGCAGATTGGGGGTAGAGTTGAAAGTTATATCAATTGGATAGGGTTGAAATGTGTAACCAATAGAAATGTGTGTTAGCTTTTGAATTAATGTGGGAAGCAATGTGATTTGATATTTACATGTATATGTGTGCAGAAAGAGAGGGAAAGTTTGCCATTTTTTGGTTTTGCTAAGAGCAGTGCAGTACAGACATTTGGTTTAAGAACATCTGGTGTGTGACTGACATACTTCTTAATCAACAAATCAATTTGAAAGGTGAGTTATTAATTTGTGAGGGGTTGTATGTTGTGCCTTTGTTTTTAATAAGACTAATGTGTTTCTCTTGCTAAAGTCCAGGGAGTAGTGTTGCTTGTCTAGAATCACTTTGTGAGTCTGTCTGCATTTGGGCAAGCATTGTGAGAGAAGCATTTGGGTACTTCATGTCTTTGCAGACAGATTACCACTTTAAAACCTGTCATGTTGTCAAGTTTTCGTAGTATTAGAAGCCAGTCATTGCTTGTGCATTCGCAGAATGAGACAGTCATTCACAGTAGACTGCAGTAGTGAATTATGTAAAATGTGTGCAGTCACCTTACCCCTTCCAGACTAGTGAATGTGTTTTGGAAAGGTCCAAGGAACTGTGTTGCTTGTCTAGAATCACACTGTGAGTCTGTCTGCATTTGGGCAACCTTTGTGAGAGAAGCATTTGGGAACTTCATGTCTTTGCAGACAGATAACCGCTTTAAAACCTGTCATGTTGTCAAGTTTTCGTAGTATTAGAAGGCAGTCATTGCTTGTGCATTCGCAGAAGGAGACAGTCATTCACAGTAGACTGCAGTAGTGAATTATGTAAAATGTGTGCAGTCACCTTACCCCTTCCAGACTAGTGAATGTGTTTTGGAAAGGTGCAAGGAACTGTGTTGCTTGTCTAGAATCACACTGTGAGTCTGTCTGCATTTGGGCAACCATTGTGAGAGAAGCATTTGGGTACTTCATGTCTTTGCAGACAGATAACCGCTTTAAAACCTGTCATGTTGTCAAGTTTTCGTAGTATTAGAAGCCAGTCATTGCTTGTGCATTCGCAGAATGAGACAGTCATTCACAGTAGCCTACAGTAGTGAATTATGTAAAATGTGTGCAGTCACCTTACCCCTTCCAGACTAGTGAATGTGTTTTGGAAAGGTCCAAGGAACTGTGTTGCTTGTCTAGAATCACACTGTGAGTCTGTCTGCATTTGGGCAACCATTGTGAGAGAAGCATTTGGGTACTTCATGTCTTTGCAGACAGATAACCGCTTTAAAACCTGTCATGTTGTCAAGTTTTCGTAGTATTAGAAGCCAGTCATTGCTTGTGCATTCGCAGAATGAGACAGTCATTCACAGTAGCCTGCAGTAGTGAATTATGTAAAATGTGTGCAGTCACCTTACGCCTTCCAGACTAGTGAATGTGTTTTGGAAAGGTCCAAGGAACTGTGTTGCTTGTCTAGAATCACACTGTGAGTCTGTCTGCATTTGGGCAACCTTTGTGAGAGAAGCATTTGGGTACTTCATGTCTTTGCAGACAGATAACCGCTTTAAAACCTGTCATGTTGTCAAGTTTTCGTAGTATTAGAAGCCAGTCATTGCTTGTGCATTCGCAGAATGAGACAGTCATTCACAGTAGGCTGCAGTAGTGAATTATGTAAAATGTGTGCAGTCACCTTACCCCTTCCAGACTAGTGAATGTGTTTTGGAAAGGTCCAAGGAACTGTGTTGCTTGTCTAGAATCACACTGTGAGTCTGTCTGCATTTGGGCAACCATTGTGAGAGAAGCATTTGGGTACTTCATGTCTTTGCAGACAGATAACCGCTTTAAAACATGTCATGTTGTCAAGTTTTCGTAGTATTAGAAGCCAGTCATTGCTTGTGCATTCGCAGGATGAGACAGTCATTCACAGTAACCTACAGTAGTGAATTATGTAAAATGTGTGCAGTCACCTTACCCCTTCCAGACTAGTGAATGTGTTTTGGAAAGGTCCAAGGAACTGTGTTGCTTGTCTAGAATCACACTGTGAGTCTGTCTGCATTTGGGCAACCATTGTGAGAGAAGCATTTGGGTACTTCATGTCTTTGCAGGCAGATAACCGCTTTAAAACCTGTCATGTTGTCAAGTTTTCGTAGTATTAGAAGCCACTCATTGCTTGTGCATTCGCAGAATGAGACAGTCATTCACAGTAGACTGCAGTAGTGCATTATGTAAAATGTGTGCAGTCACCTTACCCCTTCCAGACTAGTGAATGTGTTTTGGAAAGGTCCAAGGAACTGTGTTGCTTGTCTAGAATCACACTGTGAGTCTGTCTGCATTTGGGCAACCATTGTGAGAGAAGCATTTGGGTACTTCATGTCTTTGCAGACAGATAACCGCTTTAAAACCTGTCATGTTGTCAAGTTTTCGTAGTATTAGAAGCCAGTCATTGCTTGTGCATTCGCAGAATGAGACAGTCATTCACAGTAGACTGCAGTAGTGAATTATGTAAAATGTGTGCAGTCACCTTACCCCTTCCAGACTAGTGAATGTGTTTTGGAAAGGTCCAAGGAACTGTGTTGCTTGTCTAGAATCACACTGTGAGCCTGTCTGCATTTGGGCAACCATTGTGAGAGAAGCATTTGGGTACTTCATGACTTTGCAGACAGATAACCACTTTAAAACCTGTTATGTTGTCAAGTTTTCGTAGTATTAGAAGCCAGTCATTGCTTGTGCATTCGCAGAATGAGACAGTCATTCACAGTAGACTGCAGTAGTGAATTATGTAAAATGTGTGCAGTCACCTTACCCCTTCCAGACTAGTGAATGTGTTTTGGAAAGGTCCAAGGAACTGTGTTGCTTGTCTAGAATCACACTGTGAGTCTGTCTGCATTTGGGCAACCATTGTGAGAGAAGCATTTGGGTACTTCATGTCTTGCAGACAGATAACTGCTTTAAAACATAGTATTAGATGCTCCAGCAATCACCCTGTCACTTCCCATGCACTCCTCCAGTCAGCAATCCAGCACCATGTACTAATGCAAACACTGCGTCAAAACCCAAACACTTATAAATTCACCTAGGCACACTCCTTGCAGTACTCTCATTATTCAGTCACTACCCAAGTACTCATACAATGACCCAGGCCTTAGCACATAGACTGCTACAAACCCCTATCTTCTACGCATGAAGTCCTCTAACCACCTACACACTTGTCTTTCACTCCTTCAATTCTCAGGCAGTATCCATACACTCCAATAAACACCTTGTTACTCCCCATGCACTCCTCCAGTCAGCCATCCAGCACATATACTAATTCAAACACTGCGCCATAACCCAAACACTTATAAATTCAGCCAGGCACTCACCTTGAAGTACTCTAATCATTCAGTCAGTACCCAATTACTCATGCAGTGACCCAGGCCTTAGCACATAGACTGCTTCAAACAGCTATCCACTACGCATGTAGTCCTGTAACTACCTACACACTTGTCTTTCACACCTTCAATTCCCCAGTCAGTATCTATACACTCTAGCAATCTCCTCTAGTGACCCATTCAGCTCCATGTACTAATCCATTCACTGCGCCAAAACCCAATCACTTAAAAATTCACCTAGGCACTCACCTTACAGTACTGTTTAAATTCAGTTACTATCCAAATACTCATTCAGTGATATAGAGCCTTACCACATACAGTGTTTCAAACTCCTATCCACTATGCATGTCGTCCTCTAACCATGTACGCACTTGTGTTTGAGGCCTTTAATTCCCCAGTCAGTCTCCTTACACTTCAAGAAACACCCTGTCATTCCCCTTGCAATCCTGTATTGACCCATTCAGCACCATGTACTAATGCATTCACTCTGCCAAAACCCAACCGCTTATAAATTCACCCGGGCATTCTCCTTGCAGTACTCTAATCATTTAATCAGTACACAAGTACTCATGCAGTGATTCAGGCTTTAGCACATGGACTGCTACAAATCTTTATCGAATATGCATGCACTCCTTTAATCACCTACACACTTATCTTACACACCTTCATTTCCCCAGGCAGTATCCATACACTCCAGCAAACATCCTGTAACTGTCCTTGCACTGTTGTAGTGACCCATTCAGCACTATGTACTAATCCATTCACTGCGCAAAAACTAAACCACATATAAATTCACCAAGGCACTCGCCGTGTAGTACTCTAATGATTGTTTTGCTACCCAACTACTTATACAGTGAGCTAGGTTTTAACACTGCAATGTGTTTGTATAGTAATAGAAAGGTATAATTTATAAATGTATTAAAATTAATTTATTTATAATTATTTCTTACAGATATTGTTTATCATCATTAAAACAAAGTTATCATGCCTCAAAAATCAAGAAAGAGAAAACGACAGCAAAAGGAAAATTATTTGAACAAATCTGCAGAAGAAGTATTGGGTGACCAACATCATGTGGCTAAAAAGAAAAAGTCTTTCGGTAAAACAACAAAAGAATTCCTTACAAAAATTTCAAAGCCTAGAAATAGTGTACAGATTGTACAAAGTAAAAACAAAGCTTCAACTAGAAAAAAGAATATGAGTAAAAAGAAAGGAGTAAATGGAAAATTACATTCAAAAGATACAATGAATGGTAAAAGAAGGCAAAATCAGTATAAAGAAATCAGGAAAAAGATTTTTTATAATAGAGTTGTTTTTAACTTGCTTAAAGATGGTAAAAAATATAAAAAAAGAGCACTATTTTATAAAAAGAAGAAGCATATTGAATCCATTGTTCAAAAAGCTTTGGAATTAAAAAGGAAATTATTTATTTTAGTTTTAAACAGAATTTGATCACTACATAAACCAATCCACTTTTTGAAGGCCAAAAGTAAGAAGAAAAAAGTAATTAACAGAACTAATTTTTGTGAATTTTTTTTGGGTGAATGGAAACATAGTTCAAGTTCAGAGCCGTTCTTTAATGAAGAGAGTTATTTTCAGACCAATAATTTATTGCATGCAGTTGATACCAGTGGTCGTGCTTATGAGGTTAGAAATGGTTGTGCAATTGAGAAAGAGAAGATGGTTCCCAGAAATGTAGAAGAAGTGATAGCTGATGAAGCTCTAGGGAGACGTCCTAAAGCCCCAGTGTATACTTGGGATTGCAGTAGTATTTGTACTGTACGACAGGAATCTATTGATATTTTACGCAATTTCTTACGAGAGTATACTAAAAAAAGTGTTAAACAAAAGATTAAGATGTTGCAAGGACTAGACCCTTGCAGAGTGAGAAAAAATACTGGTTTGCAAGGTCATTCTCTGGCTTGTCTTTCTAGAAAAGTATGTCAAAGTGTTTTTCATCATTTTAGGATGTTAGCAGTACATCATTCTCAAATGCGGAAGTTAGTTAGAAGATTGTATTATGCAAAAAGTCCAGCACTTAAATTAAATGAGTTGAACAGTGCTCTTTTGTGTGGGTCAGTATCTGATGTGAAGAAGGTTTGTGATGAAATTGAGTTTTGTTACTTTGGTCCGGAAGAAGAGAGTGCAGAAACTGGCACATTGATAGAAGAAAATGTTGAAGAGAATGTGCAACATACTACTCCAAAAAATTTGAAGAACAAATTACAAAGTTTAAGGTGATTTCAGGTGAAAGGCCAAATTATTCTTGTATTTGTTGCCGGCGAACTCACTATAGAAATCAGACTAGGATTGTTGATTTGTATTTTAAAAGTGAAAAACAAAATAATGATGAGTGGAAGAATTTTGCAACTTATTTGTGGGTAGAGAATTGTTTTGATTTGGGTACTGATCAACGTATTTGTAAATATTGTTATAACAAATTGGATGAAAATAAAATGCCTGCTAGAGCTGTTCATAATGATCTAGAGTTGATAACTATTCCTCCGGAACTAATAGATTTAAACACGTATGAGTCTATTCTGATTCAATGTGTACACCCATTTCAGGCTATTGTTCATATGGAGCCAAAAACAGGTAAATTGCCTCCGACTGATTTACAGAGAGGATTAAAAGGAAGAGTTGTATATTTACCACTGGATTTAAAGACAAATATTGACACTATTGGTGTAGAGAATGTAGAAAGTGAACCATTAGTTATTCTAGTTAATGGTGTTCCTACTAAGAGTAAGAAAATCTGGCAAGAATTAGTGGATGTTAGAAAAGTGCAAAAGGCAACATTATATCTAATAAAAAACAATGAGTACTATAAAAATGTGTATGTGGAAGAAGAAGAAATACTTTTAGAAGATGACACTGAAACGTCAAGTGGTCAAATTGAAAAAGTGGACATGTCGAAAAATGAAGAAATCTATGAACATTATAGAGTACATCCACTTCATTCAAAAGAAGTGATGGGGAATACTATTGAGTTATTCCAAATGAAGGAAGCAAAGGGTACTCCCATCAGTGTATGGGAGAAAAGTTTGGAAGCTCGTTGTTTTCCGCAGCTTTTTCCAACTGGAAAAGGTGGACGATATGATGAACGACCTGTGCAGATTCCTGCATCTGAATATCGGACAACAAGATTGTATGCAGAAGATCCAAGGTTTCGACAATGTATCCCATATATATTTCATCTTTTGTTTGAGAGTGACTTATCTGGACTTTCATATGCAGTCAACCACATTTTGAAAACAGGAGTACATTTTCAAAATGTTTCTGCAAAGCAATTTATGGATAAAGTACATCAGAGAGACGATCATCTAGAATCTCAGTTGATTAATTTGATGGCATGTCAGCGTGGTACTAATGAGTATTGGTACCGTCGTCATGGAGAACTTAAATGCATGCTAAGGAACTTAGGAACTCCTACGTGGTTTGTTACCCTAAGCTGTGCTGAATATGCTTGGGATGATTTACTTGAATTTCTTTGTGAGGCAAATTCAAATGTAAAACATATTGAATACAAAACACCTGGAGAATTGTGCTCTTTGGATCCTGTAAATGTGTGCAGGTATTTTAATCATAGATTTGAAGCTATGATGTCTTTTATCTGCAATAAAAAGAATCCTCCTCTTGGAGAAGTTCTGGATTTTTTTGGGAGAGAGGAGTATCAAGCTAGAGGTGCTCCTCATATACATATGCTGACATGGATCAAAGATGCCCCTAAATTCGGAACTGATTCTGATGATACTGTTTTGTCTTTTATTGAAGAATATGCCACATGTGCTATACCCAAAAGAACAGAAGAAAACAACTTAAGACAACAAGTTTTACGATTCCAAAGCCATCGATGCGGAAAATACTGTCGACGAAAGTACAAGTCTAAGGAAAAGTTTTATACCAAATGTCGTTTTGGATTTCCACGTCCTGTAATATCCAAAGGAAGAGTAAACAGTTTTATGTCAGCTATGAGACATACCATCACTAGAAAGTCTCCAAAAAATACATACAATTTGAGAAGAAGTGAAGAATCAAAATATATAAATGATTATAATCCTGTTATTCTCTCAATGTGGAATGCTAATATGGATATTCAGTATGTTGCGGATAATTCAATTGCTGTTGCTCGGTATGTAACTTCCTACATTACAAAATCAGAAAAGACAGAATTGAAAGAAATGTGGGAAGAGATTTCTCACGAGAAGAGTCTAAGTAAGAAATTATACAGTTTCATTTTGAAGATGTTATCCCATCGAGAAATTGGAGCGTATGAATGCTCAGATCGGTTATCATCTGCAAGTTTATACTCAAAATCTAGAAGAATCATTTGGGTGAGTCTAGGTCTTTCTTCAACGCGAAATCAAGTACTTAAATCTGTTCAAGAAATTGAATATTTAGCAGAAAAAGAGCCGGAAAGTACAGATATTGTGAAAACAAATATGTTGGACACATATTATCCAAATAGAAGTCATCATCTTGAGAACATATGTCTCTATGAAGTGCTGCAAAACTACACTTTTAAACGGAATAGTACAGAAAACATCACTGATGGAAAATATGCAGTGATTGGTTCCGAAGGATGTTTGGTGAAACAAAGGAAAGGAAATTTGATTAATCACAGAAAACTGAGTTGTGACACTGCTGATAAAAGAGAATTTTACTATTTTGCACTTTTACAACTGTTTAAACCGTGGTGTTCAGAATTGGAATTACTTGGAGATTTTCTGAGCTATGAAGATTCCTTCAATGCTTGTAAAGATACCATAGAATGTAGTGCTTTTGCAAATTATGTGAGAATGTTGAACGATGAAATTGATCAAGAAGCTACTATTGCAGTTGAGATTGCTAGAGACAGTTCTCAAGACAGTCAAAGTTCTCCTCCAATGACTCAGGATCCACTTGGACAACCATTTGTTGAAAATGAAGCAGCAATCGCAATGAATGAGGTGGAAACAGCAATGCATCAAGCTCAAGAAGATATTATGGACTTAGGAATCTTGGAAGAACAACTTTGGGGCCGATTCCGATCTCGGCCGGTAGGGCTCTGAATCGGATTCGGCTTAACCGGATCCGATTCGGAGCCCTATTTCCCGACCGATTCGTACGCGCGTCCGGGCGAGCGAGTACGATGCGAATTCGCCGACCGACTCGTCCGGGCGTCCCGAACGCTCCGACCGACTCGTTCCCGGGTCGAACCGCACCGACCGACTCGCTCGGACTCGACTCGCACCGCGCAATGGAGACGTTCCCCGGCCGGGTGAGTACGATGCGCGCTGCGAGCAGTCCGACCGAGCCGCGCACTCCGGCTCCAAAGAGCAGTCGGAGATGTACTTTGGGGGTCCGTGTCGGACCCCCCTGTATGCGTAGCCGCGCGAGTCGCACACAGGGGGGACACATGGGTCCCCCCTACACGTGCATGTACGGCGCAACCCGCATCGACGCGCACACGCTGTAGGGGGCGCCCTTGTTCGCGTCGTGCCCATTGAGTCAATGGGAGCCCGTGTACGCGTCGTATGACTGGCTCCCATTGACTTCAATGGGAGTCCGACCGACTCGAGTCCGATAGCATACGTGCGCATCGTACTCGTTCGGTCGGACTGCTAGAGTCCGATTCGGTCGGAAATCTCTCCGGGTCCGGCTCGGTCGGAAAGATTTCCGGCCCGAATCGGAATCGGCCCCTAAATATTGAACAGAACGAAATATATCAGCAAGTGAGACAACAGATTGACCATGGATTTCTTCATGAAACGAAAGACTGCACATGCACATCATTTCAACCTATCCAAATGTATGTCAGTGGTCAAGCTGGAACTGGGAAAAGTTTCTTAATTAAAGTATTGACCAGTTATCTGCAGAAAACAACTAATTCACATTTGTCTTGTGTTGTAACTGCTCCAACAGGGTTGGCAGCACACAACATTAAAGGAATCACATTACATCGTTTACTAATGCTACCTGTAGAGCATGAAAACAAATTGGAATATCACAAGCTATCTGGTGAAGCTTGTTATGAAGTTTCAAGAGTGCTGAGGAAAATGAAACTTCTAATTATTGATGAGGTGAGCATGGTCTCGAACTTAATGCTTGCTTTTGTGCATTTAAGAATGCAGCAAATTCTTAAAACAGAATACGATGTCTTATTTGGAGGAAAACATGTCATAGTTTTTGGAGATCTTCTGCAACTTACTCCTGTAAAAGGACAACCAG
Organism: Calotriton arnoldi; assembly: GCA_963921515.1. NCBI lineage: Eukaryota > Metazoa > Chordata > Amphibia > Caudata > Salamandridae > Calotriton > Calotriton arnoldi. Next base: position 1,133,268 of record CAWUFW010003840.1, read on the forward strand.
TATTTAAAACACTTGTGCATGAAGACACCAGAAAGTCTTTGGGAAGTGTTGGCAACGTTAATATTTGGTCATATTTTGAATACAAAGAACTTATTACAAATATGCGACAGGCAAATGATTTTGATTATGGATCTATTCTTGAAGATATAAGAATTGGAGTTCTGACAGAACAAGGCAAACAAGCTTTGCTAAGTCGAGTACTTTTGAATTTGTTTCCAAATGAAAATATAGTTCCAGAAAAAATATATATGAAAATGGCTGAAAGTAAATCTATAATTTGTTTAATGCCAACACTGCGCGAGTGTTCTACATTCAATGAACAACTTTTGAAGCTAGAAAATGAAGAAATAATAAAAATGGAAGCCATTGATAAAATAAAACATGAAGGAATCACTATTATTTTGACAGAAAAATTGAAAACAAAACTGGATTCTTTACAAAAATCGATATCTAAAACTGCTGGTTTAGAAAAGAATTTATATGTATGTGTAAACTGTCGAGTAATTTTACGGCGTAATTTGGATGTGGAAAAAGATTTAGTTAATGGAGCTATGGGGAAAGTTGTGAATTTTGTAAATTTTGAAAAACGAGATGGAATTGAATTTTTAAAAATTAAATTTGATCATATTGAAGAAGTAAAACAAATTGGTCGTTGTTCTGTTCGTTTTTTGCTTGTTAAAGATTTGTATGTCCGTAGGAAACAATTTCCACTTTCTCTGGCATATGCAGTGACTATTCATAAATCTCAAGGATTAAGGGGTCGATTCGGATTCGGGCCGGAAAAAGCACCGACCGACTCGGAGCCGGAATTAATTCCGACCGACACGTACCTGTGGCGCCCGACACGCCAAGTACGATGCAAGGCGTGCAAAATCCGACCGACACGTACTGAACCCAAGCCGAACGACCGAGCCGCACGGAAAACAGCAATCCGGCCGGAAAAACACGCGAATCGAACCGACCGACACGCACCCGGAACAAATCCAACCGAAACGTACACGCGAACTCCAAACCGCAAAGTACGATGCAAGGCGCGAAAACCACGACCGAGTCGTACGGAGGACAAGCCGTACGACCGACACGCATACAAAACTGCGAGCCGAAGTAACACAAAACACCGCGACCGACGCGTACGCAGCATAGAAAACTGCACAAACACAGTGTGAACGAAACGGAGAAGACCGTATGAGACAACTGCAGGGTCCGACTCGGTCACAAGAACGTTTCCAACATGCACAGAAAGTACTAAGGAAAAATACACAAAAAAAGGCCAAACAAGCAATTACAAAGCCAATAAATACTGGGGGTGGGGACAGAGAACAAAGACACACCCACAACTCCACCCATATAAAGGACACAAATCCCAACCATGATCCTTTGCAAATGCTATTCTACTGCCAGCACTCAACAGACAGCAACCACACACCCACAGCTCATCCCTCACACAAGCCACACACCATCAGCACACCAACAAATAGCTACCTCACATACACCCAGCAAAACACGCACTCACACACCCTCACCTGCACACCAACACACACATCACTCACCATCACCACCCATCACCATGCCCCCAAAGAAGAATCACAAGTTCCTAGATTGTGAATTGGAAGTCCTGGTAGACGAGATCCTCAGGGTAGAGCCACAGCTGTTTGGCACACTGGTCCAACAGACACCCATCTCCCAGAAAACCAAGATGTGGGAGAGGATCATCAACAGGGTGAACGCACAATCACCATGTCTGCGCACAAAGACTGACATCCAGAACAGGTGGTATGACGTGCGCAGGAGGGTACGGGAGCTGCTGAAGAAGGACTACCTCCTGAGCCAATACACCGGCAGTGGCCCTCCTGCCAAGCCAGTATACCTCAGGCCCTGGGAGGAGAAGGTGCGGGCCATCCTTCCGCCAGTGAGCGTCTATGGACTAGAAAACATCCCAGAGCCTGGTGAGTACACAACAAATGTACACAATATTCTGCCACAATACACACACACATCACTGTCAAGGGGAGAGTCAAACCATGCACTCTTAGCAATTACACAGCAACCAGAACAGAATCATCCCAAAATGTGTATGTCAGTCAGATAAACACAACACATGCCATCTCAAAGTTACATTTAACCGTGTCATCACATGTACAAACACAACTACAACTACAGCTAGGCAGTGGCACAAATATAACTAACAAACTCATCCAGACATGTAGCCACCACTACAACACCAACACACAGTGAAGACCACTGAAAGAAAGGAATTCTGTGTATGCTGGGCAAGTCAGTGTAGCCAATAGCATCATGGGAGTCGTAGTCACAGATATTGCTCACCCCCACAACTGTCCCATCAACACCACCATGAACCATGCGCACATCACAGGGAGTGGAAAAGGACTCACAAGATGGCTGACACTGGCTACTGCTGTGGGGAGCACAAGGCCCTGCTGGCAACTGTGCAACAACCAACAGCAGGACACCACTGACTGACATCCTGAGAGACAACTTCCACTCCCTGCAATGGAAGCACGTTCCATGGTGGGATATCTGGCTGGGTGGGAAGGAGGACTCGCAGCACTGACCATAGTCACAAGCACCTCCCCTCACACACCCCTCAACACAAACTCCACATAACCCACCTGGGAGAATGCAATGCCTCACATCCTAACTCAAGATCCCACAAAGAACCACCACCCTGGGTTATGTTGTGTGAAGCACAGGGACACTCTTGGGACTTTTAGCCAAACAACTGCCAGGACAACACTCCCAGCCATCCTGTCAGCACAGGCAGCCCACCCCACAGGGAAGCAGAGTCAAAAGGAAGGAAGGATGGGCATGCTGGGAAGGGGGTGGAGGCAATAGCATGATGGGAGTAGTAGGCACAGATATTGCTCAGCCTCACAACTGGCCCATCAACACCACCCTGAACCATGCTCACATCACAGGGAGTGGATAAGGACTGACAAGATGGCTGACACTGGCTACTGCTGTGGGGAGCACAAGGCCCTGCTGGCAACTGTGCACCAACAAACAGCAGGACACCACTGACTGACATCCTGAAAGACAACTTCCACTCCCTGCAATGCAAGCACGTTCCATGGTGGGATATCTGGCTGGGTGGGAAGGAGGACTTGCAGCACTGACCATAGTCACAAGCACCTCCCCTCACACACCCCCTCAACACATACTCCACATAACCCACCTGGGAGAATGCAATGCCTCACATCCTAACTCAAGATCCCACAAAGAACCTCCACCCTGGGTTATGTTGTGTGAAGCACAGGGACACTAATGGGACTTTTAGCCAAACAACTGCCAGGACAACACTCCCAGCCATCCTGTCAGCACAGGCAGCCCACCCCACAGGGAAGCAGAGTCAAAAGGAAGGAAGGATGGGCATGCTGGGAAGGGGGGTGGAGGCAATAGCATGATGGGAGTCATAGTCACAGACATAGCTCACCCCCACAACTGTCCCATCAACACCACCCTGAACCATGCTCACATCACAGGGAGTGGAAAACAACTGACAAGATGGCTGACACTGGCTACTGCTGTGGGGAGCACAAGGCCCTGCTGGCAACTGTGCAACAACCAACAGCAGGACACCACTGACTGACATCCTGAGAGACAACTTCCACTCCCTGCAATGGAAGCACGTTCCATGGTGGGATATCTGGCTGGGTGGGAAGGAGGACTCGCAGCACTGACCACAGTCACAAGCACCTCCCCTCACACACCCCCTCAACACAAACTCCACATAACCCACCTGGGAGAATGCAATGCCTCACATCCTAACTCAAGATCCCACAAAGAACCTCCAACCTGGGTTATGTTGTGTGAAGCACAGGGACACTCTTGGGACTTTTAGCCAAACAACTGCCAGGACAACACTCCCAGCCATCCTGTCAGCACAGGCAGCCCACCCCACAGGGAAGCAGAGTCAAAGGAAGGAAGCATGGGCATGCTGGGAAGGGGGTGGAGGCAATAGCATGATGGGAGTAGTAGGCACAGATATTGCTCAGCCTCACAACTGGCCCATCAACACCACCCTGAACCATGCTCACATCACAGGGAGTGGAAAACAACTGACAAGATGGCTGACACTGACTACTGCTGTGGGGAGCACAAGGCCCTGCTGGCAACTGTGCAACAATCAACAGCAGGACACCACTGACTGACATCCTGAAAGATAACTTTCACTCCCTGCAATGCAAGCACAGTCCATGGTGGGATAACTGACTGGCTGGGTGGGAAGGAGGGCCGGCTGTCAACCAAATACAACCAATGCAGACCATGTTCACACCCCAACAAATACATAGAAATGCCCAAATAATGCAGGACAATGTGCTACACCAATATCAACCCCTGACTGTGACAACTTAGGACAATGCAATGTACAGGCCCGCACCCAGAGGCACAGTCACAACTGTCAGGTGTGTCAACCATTGATGCCTGCAGAAACATAACATACATTGTGTGTGTCTCCCAAAAACAGGTGATGATGGGGACATAGCAGCAGACGCTGAGGAGTCCCAGTCCCAGGCTCAAGAGGATACGGAGCTCACTGGTGTCGTACAGCCTCTGCCCTCCTCGGATGAAGAAGACCAACCTGGCACCTCCGGTGCAAGTCAACATGCAGCACCAGCAGGACCACCAGCTGCAGCACCAGCAGGACCACCAGCTGCACCCCCTGCACCCACCCCTCCAACGACTGTCACCACAAATACCATCCCTGCCGACATGGACAGAACAAGGAGCACCACCAGCACAGGGACCCTGGACCAACGTGGGGCCATGGACACCACCACCACCACCAACCCCCAAGGGGGACCAGGGTCATCTGTGCGTGCCACTGCACGCACTGCACATGTTGGCAGGGGTGGTGGGAGGTGTGGGAGACAGAGGTCACTGCTTGCAGAGGTGTCTGGTGTGCATGATGACCCACAACTGGTACGCATAGCCGATGCGTACCAGTCCAGCACCGGAGATCTCAGCCAGGTAGTGGGGCTCCTCAGAGACATGAAACAGCAGCAGGCTGCCCATCATGCCCGCTTGGACTCACAAATGTCCCGCGTGGAGTCCAAGTGGGACACACTGCAAGAGATGACGGCGGTGCATAGGGACATATTACAATGCCTCTGCCAGATGAACAGCAACCAGTCTACACCTCCCTGTGTGCCAACAACATCTGGTGCTGAACAAACTGCAACTGCCACAGGGAGGGAGGATGACTCTGGCGGAGAGTCCCCTGCACCGCAGCAGCCTGTACTTGAGGGGCCCCCCAAAGAAGAGGGGTCGTCCGAGGAGGGGCAAGTGAGAGGCCGATGGCCAAGTGCAACCCCAGGAAGCCTGAACCTGTTCTGGATGTTCACCTTTGTGCACAAACTGTTCACCCTGTTGACGGCAACACAACTCCTACACATGACATGGGGAGTACAAGTTGGACCAATGTCTCAGACAACTGTGGCCCCGATACTGGGGATTTTGTCTACCAGGACTTTCAATTCACCTAGGAACTTCTGATTGCAATATAAATGTACAGCACTAACCATCCTATGCACTATTCACACAAATGTATCACAATAAACACACTAATACACCATACTTGCCTCTGTTGTGATTCCAACATGGGTGCTGTCATGGGGATGATGAACTGCAAAATTACACTGTGTTTCCGAACTGCAACAGCAAGTACAACACAGGCATGTGAGTAATGGCAACGTGACACATATGAGGGAGACACACCACCAGGGCAACACAACACATACACACCTAGGCCATCTGACTCATTGCCTACACTGATGTTGCCAGGAAAGACGGTGCAATGCACAGACACCACACCTATTCCCAGTTGTAGTCAAGTAGCCCACAGGTGCAGTAAGCAAATGGCAGTCAAATGTGTGACCACAGACAACGCACATCACAAAGTGAAGCACAGGTTTATTACACAGTTGCAACATGTCGTAACCACTACAGATGCAAGGTAATCCCACCTGGCAGCGGGCACACAGTCAACAACTGTAGAAGGAAGGAAGTCCATGGGTGTGGCGCACATCACCTGTAGGGACACAACAGCTACCACCCTGGAAGTACAATCACGTCGTTGGTGGACACAGTTGACCAAACGAATCTGAAAGTACCCTGTGAAGGACAGAAATGACACACAGTCAAAAGCAATGGAGAACAGGACAGAACAGCAAAACTCATGCACAATACATGTTACAAGATACCCACCCAGAACCAAGTTAGCATGTCAACACTGTTGGGGAGTACAGACCACCTGTAAGCACACATCGCTACACACATCCAGTCAAGTAGCCCATGGACACACTCCAACAGCACCAGAGCACCACCTACACATATCATGCCAACTCACATCATTGACATGACACCTCAGGATACTCACATTCAGCTAAAGAAGTTGGTGATGAGCTGTGTGCGGACATCACCCTCATCATCATCATCATCACTGGCATCGTGGTCCAGGCCAGGATCCTCCACAGGTGGCGGATGTTGGTCATTGTCATCCTGGATGAGAGGCAACTCCTTCCGCACTGCCAGGTTGTGGAGCATGCAGCAGACGATGATAATCTTGCACACCTTCGCTGGGGCATATGGGAGGGACCCTCCTGTCTTGTTGAGGCAGCGGAAGCGGCTCTTCAGGAGACCAAATGTCCGCTCAATCACTCTCCTGGTCCGACCATGTGCCTCATTGTAGCGCATCTGGGCTGGTGTCACAGGGTTCCTGAGGGGTGTCAGCAACCACGGCATGTTGGGGTATCCCGAGTCACCTACGGACAGACAAGTGCACATTAGCTGACTTGGAAAAGTGGGCGGAATACTACAGATCAGATCACACACAATGGCACAAAGTCAGTACACACCGACAAGCCAGGCACGCTGGTTCTGCATCTGTGTCATCATCCTGGGGATGCGACTACTCCTCATCACAAAGGCATCGTGTGCTGAACCAGGGAAACGGGCACACACGTGTGAGATGGTCATATCTGCAAGACACATCACCAGTGCATTGACCGAGTGGTAGTGCTTGCGGTTACGGTAGGCCTGCTCCTGGGCCTGTGGTGGTACCAAAGCCACATGTGTCCCATCAATGGAACCAATGACATGCGGCATCCTCCCCAGGGCATAGAAGTCACTCTTCACATCAGTGAGTCATTGCAGTCTAGGGAAATAGATGTACTGGTTCAGGTATAGCAACATTGCCTCCAAAACATCGCGGAGCACACGGCTCAACATGGTCTGTGACATCTCACCAGCAGTCGCCACAGTATGTTGGAAGGTACCGGTGGCAAAGAAGTGTAGGGCTGCCATCACCTTCACCTTGGGGGTCAGCGCCGTAGGATACGGCCGGCCAGGCTGCAAATGTGGGGCCAACTGCACTGCCAAATCCTCCATCAGCTGCCTGGTGAAGCGGTACCGTCGGATGCTGTCCCGTTCCACCATCGTTGCCAGGTCTGGGAATGGTCTATGGACAGCAGGAGCCCTGCAGTGCAGAGGAGAAGAAAGCAAGATTGTCAGTCACCCCACATATGCGGCATTGAACACACTCAATATCACATCATACATCATTATGAGGCACAACTACATGAAGTGTGCAGTTCCGTAAGGACATGTATGGTACATACATGGCCAACATCTGTCATCACGGTTCAACAAGTGGGATCAATAAGTCCCAGGTTGGCCCATTGGATATCATGAGGCCGTGTCACAGTTCCCATCTCCTGCTGCCATGTCACAATCACCCCCACAGTGACATGTGAGGACAGATGTGCCCCAGGCATCACAGCTCAACGACAGGTACATTCCCAGGGACCCTGTTTTGCCACATGGACACTGGCATTACATGGAGTATCATGTATACACCACAGCAAAACAACCATGACCCCCACAGGTAGTGGTTCCACTTGCCTCTGCAGGACAGACATGGACGTCTGTGACAAACACACGCACAACATCAAAGTCCATGCACACACAACGTGGATGTGGAGACTGTCTCCCATTGTGCACATGAAATCAGAGACATTGTAAACACTACATGCACACAGACTGTGGAGGACCATCACTATTGTGCCACTGGGACACCCTGGCTCAAACATACCGTCCCACATGGGACTCACGGGGTATGTGACATGACATACACATACACCACTGTGAAATGTGACCATGGCACATGCACAGATATGAACAGTTGCACATCACAGTGGTCATGTACACGTAACACCCAGGATCCTGTCCCCATGAACACGTGCACAGCCTGGGGGTGGCTGCCCCCAGGTGACACCCACAGGACAACATGTACACCAACATACACACAATAGGAAATGCAGCCTTACATGCCTTATGATACAGTTTGGACAGGCTGTGGTGTTGTAGGTGTGCCCCTCACTCCCTGGGAGCTATCTGTGGCTGGAATATGTTAATCTGAGACAGGCATGGTGACATATGCCAGTCACTTGTACAGGGATGCGTTGAACAGCAATGGACTGATCGGTGCACCCGGCCGGCCCATTGCATTCAATGTGTGCGGGCACACGTTGTACCCCTGTACGCGTTGTACCGCAATGGACCGATCGGTGCACCCGGCCGGCCCATTGCATTCAATGTGTGCGGGTACGCGTTGTACCCCTGTATGCGCTGAACCGCAATGGACCGATCGGTGCGCCCGGCCGGCCCATTGCATTCAATGTGTGCGGGTACGCGTTGTACCCCTGTACGCGTTGTACCGCAATGGACCGATCGGTGCGCCCGGCCGGCCCATTGCATTCAATGTGTGCGGGTACGCGTTGTACCCCTGTACGCGTTAAACAGCAATGGACCGATCGGTGCGCCCGGCCGGCCCATTGCATTCAATGTGTGCGGGTACGCGTTGTACCCCTGTACGCGTTGTACCGCAATGGACCGATCGGTGCGCCCGGCCGGCCCATTGCATTCAATGTGTGCGGGTACGCGTTGTACCCCTGTACGCGTTGAACAGCAATGGACCGATCGGTGCGCCCGGCCGGCCCATTGCATTCAATGTGCGGGTACGCGTTGTACCCTGTACGCGTTGTACCGCAATGGACCGATCGGTGCACCCGGCCGGCCCATTGCATTCAATGTGTGCGGGTACGCGTTGTACCCCTGTACGCGTTGAACAGCAATGGACCGATCGGTGCGCACCCATTGTCAATGGCCTAGCCTGGCAACGGACGCGTTTTCGAAATTCGAATGAGTCGGTTGCTGGAAATTCAGTTGGTCACCCACAACAATGTTGCAAAATCATGTATGTCATGAAGTTGAAGATTTGAAGGATGCTGTGGGCATGTATTGGTGCTGCTATTCCATGGATTGGCCAGATTCAGAAGATGCAAACGACTTGGACCTATCACTTTGTACACATGGGACAGTATCTGCCTCTGCAGCACATATATATTGCTGGCTGTTCCCCTGAGAGCTCACTTGCCTGCACTACATGCTCCAGGACGACATCTGCCACTGCACTGCTGCTGTCTCTGCCCCTCTGGACCCTGCAATGGCACGTACTGTGGAGAGAGCCCCAGCCTTCAGCCTTGAGGAGAACCAGGCCCTGCTGGACAGCCTACTTCCACAGTACAGCAAGCTGTATGGGACACCAGGGGAGCAGGTGAGTGTTCTGTGCACTGCCTTTCTGAATGTGCATTTTGTCTGACTAGCAAGGCTGAAAGTCTGCACGCCACTGGCTAGCAGGCTCACTGAGTAGTTGTCACCCCCATAGTGTGTAGTGACATGCACTGGACAGGTATGGTGCAGTGACAGTGCATTTGAACAAGGTTTTACTTCCCATGCAATGATACCATGTAGTGAATTCTGGCAAACTGTCCATGGGCAGCGTTGCACTGCCTGTGTACATCATGTGCCCCTGTGATTGAGACATGTATATACAACTGTGTCATGCACGGATATGTTGCATGTGTAGTAATGGCCTTTTCACTTTGTCATCCTGACAGGTTAATGCCCATCGGAAGCAGGAGATCTGGAAGGACATCGTCCGGGCTGTCCGGTCCGTGGGGGTCTACAAGCGCCGGATCCGCAACTGCCAGAAGAGGTGGCAGGACCTTCGGGGCTGGACCCGGAGGATTGCACGGGTCCAGCTGAAGCTGTCGCCTCCTCGCAGGAGGGGCAGAACACGGACCCTGACCCCCACATGCTCCAGATCCTGGCGGTGGTGTTTCCAGACCTGGATGGGCAGCTGAAGGACAGACAGCAGCAAGAAGGGGGTGAGTCAAAGACTGCACTGTGAACTCTGTATTACATGCTATGTGCCCTCCTCTGGCCTGGTTAAACTGCCACAGTACAGCAGTCATGTTGTCCAGGAGCCATGTCCCTCTATTGTGCACTGCCCACTCCTCATCTGATACCCAGGTGTGGCCCTTACATTCAGGGAATTGTGTCACTTGGGACTGTGTCCTTGCAGTTTGCTTCACTCAAGGTGGGGGACAGCATCTGTTTCCCTAACTCTGTTGTGGGCATCATGGGTGGGTCCATTGTTCACACAACGCCTGTGTTCGGACATGTAATCTGCGTGTTGCATTGATATGCGGTCCACTTGCTGAGCTGAGCCACCACATGTGCGTGGGGTATCTGGCACACACCCATGCAGCGGGTGGGAACAATGTTTGGGCCCCAGGAGTGTGCAGATTACGTGTGTCACACATACATAGCCAGCTATCCACTGTCCAGGGCTCATCCCTCATTCATGTGGGGCAGGACAGTCATGCCTACTCCAGCCCATCCAATACACCTGTACTCCCACTCCCGTGTATCAGCTGACACATTGTGCGCAGTGATTTGACCCCTCAGGTGTCTGCCTCTGTGTCAGTGTGCTGTGGATTTGTTGCCAGGACTGCTGGGGTGTTTCTCGGTAGGGGCTCAGCATGCCACTGGAGATGTGACCATAGGAGGCGATACTTGTGTGTCACATAGGTGTTTGATCAGCTGCCCGTGCAGACTGGGATATGCGAATGTGAAGTTCAGGCAGCGGTTTCCCATTCACAGCAGATTGTGAGGGGCTCAGGTTCAGAGGGTAGTGTCACAGGTCTCCCATATGTCCAATCGGTATGACCTGGACAGATGAGGGTTAAGATGATGTGTTGTGTGGGGGATGTACATGTGCACTTGTGCAGCTCCAGGACTTGCATTCCCCATGACCTACTATTGTGACACAGTGCAGAGTGTTGTTGTCTGGCTGCCAAGTCATACATCACTGAGACAGTGATGTATGACTTAGCAGTCATGCCTCCGCCATGGCATGTGTCTACTTATTGGTGATCCTGCAGGGGAGTGACATGTGCTACATGCACACCATTGTGGCGATGGCTATCAGGACATGGGTGCATCATGGTGTCTGTCGCTGGTATGCATCACATGCATTTCCTATTTGACTCTGGGCATCCCTTTCATCCGGAAACCTGTACTGACTCAGTGGCAAGAGTTGTGATGTGTGCATGTCCACATGCTACACCGTGTCCTCTGCACTGTCCAACTACTGTGTAGGTGGTGCATGTGTCCACACTGGGGTGTTGCTATCCAACAGACACCAGACAGATGGGTGCAAGGCCATGTGGGATGTGAGTGCCATGGTTGGCATCAGACTGACAATTGGCTTCTCCTGTTCAGTTAGGGCACTTTTAGCAATGTTCAACTAATGATGCCAGGGCTTGCTCTGTAATGTGCTGTGCTCACAGTGGTGTGTGCGTTTGGTGAAGGTGACTGATGTCTGTCTGTTTCCCCATTGTTTGCAGATACATCCACGGCCACGGAAGGGGACAGCTCCACGGACCAGGAGGAGCCGGAGAGCCAGACTGGGTCAGCAGCCGAGGAGTGGTCGGAGGGACCCAGTGGCACGGAGGGCGAGGGGAGCCACACCAAGGAGTCCTCAGCAGCATCCACCTCAGCTGAGGACCACAGCGGCTCAGAGGATGACTCCCTTATGGAGGCGGGTGTCAGCAGCCACCACACCCCAGCTAGTGTTGCTGTCCCCGCCACCACCAGCACCACCACTGCCCTCCCATCGGCTCCCATTCCCCAGGTCCGTGGAGGCTCCCATGTTCAGGAGCGTGTCTCCTGTGGGCCAGGCACCGCACCCCCTGCCCCTGTGTCCCCTGCTGCCCTGAGTGAGGAGTCTGTGTACCTCCTTCGCCAGCTCCATGTAGGGCAGACAGCCATGCTGAGTGTCCTCCATGCGCACACCGCTCTGTTGACTCAGCTGGTGTCGTTCATGGAGGGCATCTCATCGGGCATGTCTGACCTACAGAGGGGCAATAGGTCCATGGACTCCTCCCTGACGGCAGCAGTGTCCCTCCTCAGACAGTCCCTCACCCCTCCTGCCTCTGCTCCATCCACACTCCCCAGCACCTTACCCGTCCCAAGCACACACACACCGGCACAGGCACACACCAGCACACACACGTCCAGCACACAGACACACACGCCACAAACAAAACGCACACGCACGCACAGTCAGGGGACTGAAACCAGACTCACAGGGGATGGGGCCCTGGAACACACACACGCATCCACGAGCACTGCGCAGTCCTCAGTTGCCTCTCCCTCCAAAGCACCCTCCCTTGCCTCACCTGCAACCCCAAAGACCCAGCGGCTCTTCCTCAGTGACCTCGGCCTCTTCCCCTCCGATCCAGCTGATACAGCATTCAGGGGGAAGAGGAAGCCCACCCACACGGAGCAGAGTGCCCCTCGCCCCCGGACACCCTCCCCCAGGCGCAGACAGACTGAGGCCCCCACCCGCAAGTCCCCCGGAGTCGTAAGAGCAAGACCCCGCCGCCGCCCCTGCAGCTCAGGCACCAGGTCTCCTTCCTCCATCCCTCAGGCCCCCACTCCACAGGTGCCCCCACCACACCCTGCCCCAGGTTCCCCCACCCACAGATATACCATCCCCAAGAGGATCCGGCCTTCTCCCCTGCCACTTGCTCTCCCGGCACCACACCCCCTGCTGCGCTTGTCTGTGCCACTGATATGGTGAGGGTGTCCTCCCCCTCTGTCCAGCCCACCTTGCCTGTTCCCCATTCTCCTCCCCTGGTGGTAGGCACTGCAGTGGAGTCCACTACCACCCTGTCTGACTTGGGCACTGCAGTGGCGGACCTGTCCACTCCATCTGCAGGGTCCACTGCAGTCGTGCCGGCACCCACAACATCTGAGTCATGCCCCCAGTTGTGCCGGCACACACCATGTCAGACACCTCCACTGCAGTTGTCAGTGGCTCTCCAGCACCCACCACCCCTTCCCTGCCTCCTCCTGGTGAGCCGTGATCCTGTCCCTGGGGTGCCTGGCCTGCCCCCCCGGTTGCCCCTCCTAGTGGATTGTCCCTGGTCTTGTGCAGTGCAGGCATGCGTAGGGTGACATCTGCCACTGTCACCCTGTTTGGACTTTGACAATGGACTGGCCATTGGCCTTTGTGTTTTTTCTGGACTTTCACTTTTAAACACACATATGCTGAATAAAGCAACTTTCTGTTCTCTAGTGCTTATGCTTCTGATGTACATGTTGTTGATGATGCTAACCATGCCCTTGCTGCAGTGATGGTGATATTTGGTCTCATGATAATGAAGTGTTACTGTGCAGGAACACATGTGGTCCAGGGGAATGTGTCCTATCCTGTGGTGTATCCATGTCATCCATAGCAGCATCTGAGGGTGTCATGTGTTCAGTATTTGGCAATGGGATTTCCTACTTACATTAGCAATTTCACATCTGTGGCTTCCACCCCTGCACATCTGTTGTGCCTGCCATTGTTCAATTCGTCTACTTCCCTGACCGTGTGGCCATCTCCACTGGACATGCAGGTTTGGGCATCAATGGGGAAGGACTCATCTGTGTTGTCAGTGCAACATTGCTATACAAGTGTGTTGGATCTGTGCTGATGATTTCGTTGGCACTTCCATGACCAGGCTGATGTGACGGGAGCCTTCATTTGGTGCTAATTGTTGATTGTGTGACCAAGTGCTCAGCTGACATGATGGGGCCCTACTGAGGCAACATATGGCACAGCTTTCCTCACACAGGAGTGGAGTCCCCTCATGGCAGTGTGTACTCCTGTGACATTGCCTGCGCCCAAGGTGTGTGTTGTATGAGCATGTCTGTGTGTTCACTTCCGTTTTGCTGTGCATGCTGTGATCCCTAGTGTTGTACCTGTTTGTGATGCTTGCTGAGTTGACCTATGTTCCCCCAAAGTCTTCTCCCTGGGTTCTCTGTGATGTGGGTGCATGGCACATTACTGGTCATCAGGGTGTCACCCATAGGTGTGTTTGCTGTCAGGGCTGAGTTTGTGTGCAGACGCAGCTGGGTCACAGTCAGGTTTCCCCTTGGCACTTGTTGTTTGCACCTGTCATGTGATTTCCAGTTTGTGTTATCTTTCAGTGATTGTGACACGTTGTGTGTGTGACTGCTGGCTCTCCTCAGGGTCCGGGCTACAATGTTGGTTGTTGTCTATGTGTGTTCTTTGTGGGTGACCTTGGCTTCTTCATGTAGGTGTGATGGTAGTTTGTTGCTCAGGACACATGACTGTGGTTCACAGTGTGAACGACATTTAGCTTTGTCATCACAGTGGGATTGTAATGCAGCCCAGGGTCACCAGATTGTGGGGGCCCTGGGGGTGATGCTGTGATGTGTCTGTGTCTTGCTGTGTCAGTTGCTGTTCCTACGTGCCTGTGTGACATGTGTGATTTGTGCTCCCTCTCATCTGACAATGCCTGATTGCCCAGATAGGGGATTTGGATCCATGAGTTACCTTTGTGTGGCACTGTATGCACATCTGTATAATTGGTATTCAGGCCTCCTCATGTGTTGTGTGGTTGCCTGGGGACACTGGCACCCCCCCCTCACCTGTTGTGTTTGATGTGCAGTGCGGGTCTGCCTGTTTGTGTTTGTGCATCTGCACCACTGCATTGGCATATCTTAGGTGTGCCATTGGCTGTATGTAGTTTGGTGGGTTTCCCCTGCTGTCCCTGGGACTCCTAGGTCATCAGTCAGCACAATGATCATGGTTTGAGTGTCCCATTGCTGCCATGGTATGGTATCTGTTCACCTCACATCTACAGTCTCCACAGGGTATCTGCATTTGTGTGCCCATTGGTGCAAATATGTGGGTCTGCATTCTGATGGTCACTTCTGTCATTGTGTCATTGATGAATGTTGACTGTGTCAGCCCCCATGGGTGTTGTTTGTCTGCACATGGCCAAAGGTATGTCTTATTTGCACTGCAGTATTTGCCTCCCCCAATCTATGTTGCAATGGGACACATGCACTACTTTGCCACTGATGTGTTTTATGTTCTGTGACCAGGAATCATCCATGCAGTTTGGCAGTTGCAGCTTTTTCTTTGTCAACACTTACATTTTGGTCACTGTGATGATGGGGGTTTGGACCCCATTGCCACACTGTTCAAATTGTGCTTCAGCTATGGACCCCACACTTACCTTTTGGTCACTGTGATGATGGGGGTTTGGACCTCATTGCCACAATGTTCAAAATGTGCTTCAGATATGGACCCCACACTTACCTTTTGGCCACTGTGATGATGGGGGTTTGGACCCCATTGCCACAATGGTCATGGCCTGCTTGCATTGTGGGGGCCACACACATATATGTGTGGCACATGTGATAGGGGGTCACATTGTATGTTCAAAGTCATGTTCAGTGTTGTAGGCATTTGACACAGTCTACACACGCTTGTCATGGTGTTGGGGGATGTCTTTTTCTTGCATTCCCTAGGTTGTGGTGTGCTGGTTGTGTCATGCATTGTCCATCCTATGAGTGGGGGTGGTGTTGGTGGTAGGCATCCAGCCCCCCATGGGTAGAGGTGGTAGTAGTGACAGGCATCCAGCCCCCTGGGTAAGGATGGTAGTGGTGGTAGGCATCCAGCCCCCCTGGGTAGAGGTGGTAGTAGTGGTAGGCATCCAGCCCCCTGGCTAAGGGTGGTAGTGGTGGTAGGCATCTGGCACCCCCATGGCTAAGGGTGGTAGTAGTGGTAGGCATCCAGCCCCCCCTGGGTAAGGGTGGTAGTAGTGGTGGGCATCTGGCACCCCCATGGCTAAGGGTGGTAGTAGTGGTAGGCATCCAGCCCCCCTGGCTTAGGGTGATAGTAGTGGTAGGCATCCAGCCCCCCCTGGGTAAGGGTGGTAGTGGTGGTGGGCATCTGGCACCCCCATGGCTAAGGGTGGTAATAGTGGTAGGCATCCAGCCCCCCCTGGGTAAGGGTGGTAGTAGTGGTGGGCATCTGGCACCCCCATGGAGAAGTGTGGCTCAATGGTTAGAGCGGCAGACCCTGATGCAGAGATCTGGCCCGGGACCAGGGTTCAATTCCCGCCTCGGTGGGTCTTGGGCTCAATTTCCTCGGACCTGATAATTCTCGCCTCGGTGCCTATTCTGATCATGGGTCCCACTCTGCAACTCTGGGCAATAGCTTGCTTAATCTCCACAATGGCCCCACCAGCGCTGGGATGCCTGGCTTCACCTTGGGGGTGCCCAGGAGTGGACATCTCACAGGAAAAGCCAGGAAGGGTTCCACAGCGGTATGCGTACAGCGCCGGGACACCGCTTCGGGGGTAGCCGTGCGCTTTACAAGTACGAAAAATTTCAAATTTCAATTTCATGGCTAAGGGTGGTAGTAGTGGTAGGCATCCAGCCCCCTGGCTTAGGGTGATAGTAGTGGTAGGCATCCAGCCCCCCTGGGTAAGGGTGGTAGTGGTGGTGGGCATCTGGCATCCCCCTGGCTAAGGCTGGTAGTAGTGGTAGGCATCCAGCCCCCCCCCCCTGGGTAAGGGTGGTAGTTGTGGTAGGCATCCAGCCCCCCTGGGTAAGGGTGGTAGTAGTGGTGGGCATCTGGCACCCCCCTGGCTAAGGGTGGTAGTAGTGGTAGGCATCCAGCCCCCCCTGGGTAAGGGTGGTAGTTGTGGTAGGCATCCAGCCCCCCTGGGGAAGGGTGGTAGTAGTGGTGGGCATCTGGCACCCCCTGGCTAAGGGTGGTAGTAGTGTTAGGCATCCAGCCCCCCTGGTTAAGGGTGGTAGTAGTGGTTGGCATCTGGCACCCCCCTGGCTAAGGGTGGTAGTAGTGGTGGACATCCAGCCCCACCTGGGTAAGGGTGGTAGTGGTGGTGGGCATCTGGCACCCCCATGGCTAAGGGTGGTAGTAGTGGTAAGCATCCAGCCCCCTGGCTTAGGGTGATAGTAGTGGTAGGCATCCAGCCCCCCTGGGTAAGGGTGGTAGTGGTGGTGGGCATCTGGCACCCCTGGCTAAGGGTGGTAGTAGTGGTAGGCATCCAGCCCCCTGGGTAAGGGTGGTAGTTGTGGTAGGCATCCAGCCCCCTGGGTAAGGGTGGTAGTAGTGGTGGGCATCTGGCACCCCCTGGCTAAGGGTGGTAGTAGTGGTAGGCATCCAGCCCCCTGGCTAAGGGTGGTAGTAGTGGTAGGCATCCAGCCCCCCTGGGTAAGGGTGGTAGTAGTGGTGGGCATCTGGCACCCCCATGGCTAAGGGTGGTAGTAGTGGTAGGCATCCAGCCCCCCTGGGTAAGGGTGGTAGTTGTGGTAGGCATCCAGCCCCCTTGGGTAAGGGTGGTAGTAGTGGTGGGCATCCAGCCCCCCTGGGTAAGGGTGGTAGTAGTGGTGGGCATCTGGCACACCCCTGGCTAAGGGTGGTAGTAGTGGTAGGCATCCAGCACCCCCTGGCTAAGGCTGGTAGTGGTGGTAGGCATCTGGCACCCCCATGGCTAAGGGTGGTAGTAGTGGTAGGCATCCAGCCCCCCCTGGGTAAGGGTGGTAGTAGTGGTGGGCATCTGGCACCCCCATGGCTAAGGGTGGTAGTAGTGGTAGGCATCCAGCCCCCTGGCTTAGGGTGATAGTAGTGGTAGGCATCCAGCCCCCCTGGGTAAGGGTGGTAGTGGTGGTGGGCATCTGGCACCCCCATGGCTAAGGGTGGTAGTAGTGGTAGGCATCCAGACCCCCTGGGTAAGGGTGGTAGTAGTGGTGGGCATCTGGCACCCCCATGGCTAAGGGTGGTAGTAGTGGTTGGCATCCGGCCCCCCCAGGGTAGGGGTGGTAGTTGTGGTGCGCATCCAGGCCCCTGTGTGCATATGTGGCATTGGTGATGGGCATCCCGCCCCTATGGTGCTGCTGTTGCTGGTGTAAGTAAATTCTGCATCCCTCTGTGTGTGTGTGATGTGTCGTGTACGTGTTGTATGTTTTTGTGGTTGGTGTCTGACTTACCTTTTGCGCTGTACGCGTCCGTGCCTGTTCCGGTAGTAAATGTAGAATATTGGTAGGATCGGGACGAAGGGATTCATGGTTGGTTCGTGTCGTTCGTCTTTCTCGTAACTTCGCGTCGTCCTCGTCGCTGGCGTGTTCGCCTCGTAGCCGTGGATCGTGTTGTGGCGCGAATCGGAGCTTATGTGCGCCTCTCCCGGAAGCTTTGACGTGCCGGACGTAGCGACGGGTTCGGCGCGTACGGAAAGAGCATCGTACTTGTTCGGCCGGACGGGGCTGCATTTTCCCTTCCGTGCAACTAGATTCTGCGTTTCCGGATTCGCCTCGGTCGGAGAACAGGACCTGGATTGGGTGAGTACGACTCGGCCGGATTCTGTGCTGTTGTGCGCTACGTACTTACTCGTTCGGTATGATGTACGGATCGGTCGGGAAACAGGCATTCGCATGGCTTTTTTCCCGACCGAATGGTATTGGGTGCGCCTCCGACCGAGATCGGAATCGGCCCCTAAGTGTAGACAGTGCTTTAGTGAACATTGGAAGTAGCGTGTTTAAAGAGGGTATTGCATATGTTGCTTTATCCCGAGTCAGAACTTTATCTGGATTGTTTTTGATTGATTTTGATGAGTCAAAGATTACTGCAGATGCAAACTGTGTAAAAGAGTATAATAGGTTAAGAAGAGCGTATGCTCCCAATTTAGGTGAATATCCTGTATTTGAAAAGCGTGTATTAGGTCGAAAAAGAAGATATGAGAATATCTGTAGTAAAGTGATAGAGAAGGAAAAAAACAAGATAATGTGCTTGCAAGGAAAAAGAAAAAGGACCCTGTTCAAGATATTGTTGGTTATCAGTTTGAAAATAGTTCAGGTATCAACTGCTATGCTAATGTAGTAGTTAATGTTGTTTTTTTTCTTGAAAGTTTGCTACAGCAAATTATGGAGAGTCGGGAAAAAAGATTTTGTTCCTTGTTGCATTCTGTTTATCAAAAATTGAGAACTGATAACAGTAAAATGCAAAGTGTTTCTGATATTCGTAAACTTTTGGATATATGTTCTGGTTCTACACAATTTACGGAAAATATCCAACAAGATGCTCAGGAATTTCTAATGTATATGCTTACCGTATTGGAAAATGAAGGCATAGACATAGAAAATCTTTTGGCCTTTGTTATAAATGGGAACATCAATGTCAAAATTGTTTGTTTACATGTAGCACTAACATAGACACTGAAAGATTTATATATTTGACATTACCAGACTGTAAATCAGTGTCTTTCAACGAACTAGTTAAAGCAGCAAATCAAAACATGGAGTGTAGCCAATGCAAATCAGAAATGTTATCAACATTATTTATACAAAGATATGGACAATATATAATTTTAATAATGCAACGTTGTACAGCTGATGGAAGAAAATTGGAAACTTTAATAAAACACTTTGTAGCAAGTCAACTATCAATATCAGGAAGGACTTTTGTAGCAGTAGCAATAATTTTCCATCATGGTCCTTCTACAACATCTGGACATTACACTGCCTATTTGAAATGTAATAAAGGATGGACATATTGTAATGATGCTCACTTGGTTTTTAAACAACGTTTGCCTAGCGAATTACCAAATTCCTACCTAATATTTTTAAAGCCAAAGTTTTAGGAACATAATTTAGCCTCTGAGGAATTTATTAATATGTACTCATACAATTACTATTGGACATTTTCAATATAAAGGATTTGAAGAATACTATTTGGCCTAGAGGAAAAGTATTTATTTAAATTATGGACTCTTTCATGCAGATTCTCTTCGGATATATTTTTAAAGAACAACATTTACAGTGTATGTAAAGTTTAGTTAGATATTTTTTTAGAAGTGAGCATGTTATATATGTGTCATTTCTATTATATGGTATGTTATTGAGGATGTACATTTTATGGAATGTTCAGAAATAGTTGAGTATAGTAAAAATATTTTAGAAGTAATTTTGTTTTTTTTAAACAATCTTATTGATTGGTTTTTTTTTGCCCGCTGTTATGTGATGAGTAACATTGAAATCACTGTTTGTAGTGAAATTCAATATATTCTGAGAACTGGAAAAAAAAAATATTATATAGTATAACTGTTTTTTTTCTTCTCTTTTACAGATATTAATTCTACAATATTACATTTTGAGAAATTTTAGTTATAAAAAACAAGTGGAAAAAATGTTTACTGTTTTTTATATCTATTAGTGTGAAAGTAAAATTAACAAAGTATTAGAATGGAAAATGGGCTGTGTTTGCACACTGGTGAAGAAAGGGGGGATGGATGGAGTAGATATCTGTGAAAACAAGCTTTGTGGGTGTTATAAGTTACGGGATAAAGTTACCTTAAATCCTTAGTGTCCCTGCAGTGAACTAACCCAAAAGATATCTGCAGAAAGTGCCAGACAATTGTATTGCACAGAGGTGTGAAATAGAAAATGGGTTCGGACCACCTCTGTGCAACGCAGCTGTATGGTGTTCAATACAGAGACATGTTCAGCTAGGAGGACCCAGGCATTTTCAAGATTAAAAGAGACTACATTTTTCAACTTTAAACACGTCACAGAGAATGTTTACACATGTGACATAAGGCCCCATCCCTTCCCTTCACCACTCTATAAACATGTCCTATCACTTTTTCAAAACCTAAGTTGAAGGGGCGTTCTATAGGTGTTGCTGTGCGTGTTTGCACAGAACACTCATAGAATAAGACACATCTCCTGATTTACCAGAAATCATAAATCTGGACATGTGTGTGAATGCTGCACCATTCTTGATTTGATGTAGCAAGGCACAACAAGGAGAATTGTTTTCATTTCTCTTCATTTATTCTCTTTCAATATATGCTACAATGCACAGCATACATTGAAGGAGAAAAATGCCTATACTGATTGTTTTTGTGCAGGAAGTTGTGTCTTCCTGCACAAAAACAAACTGCACAGGACACAGATATCCTTGCACCATGGTGCAAGGGTGTTTGTGTCACCACATGGCTGCAGTTTAAGCAGCAGTGCAGAGGGAAGCAGAGACTTGCAACATATTTATGTACATATGTTGCATGCCTGTGCTTCGGAAGTAGCACAGCACACTGCAGCTAAAGAGCTTACAGTGTCATGCTGCAGCACTTCCTTATAGTTCTGCACTTATACATTCAACATACACCACAAATGCATTATTTTACTCAATTATACACTACACATACATTCACCTAAACTTTCACACACTATGAGAAAAATATAGCTCTTAGTTTAAGCAGAGAAGTTAGTTCTGAAAAGAACTTTTTTTTTTTTTGTAGTTTTATATATATATTTTTTTATTTTCTGAACGATTTTTTTGTGTTTTTTTAAAACGAAAATAAAGTTATAACTGGATGACAAAAAAACAGTGAACATTGCAGGTAAAAAAAAATAACTAGCATTGATGATTATCAATTGCCCTGCAAACTAAATCAATTGACTGCTCTCCATAGCAGATCAACCGATTGCACTTCACACAGTGCATTTTAACTTTCCCAAATTGAGTCTGGTCGGGATGTTGAAGGAGACGCCGCAGTTGTACTTGGAATTGCCGGTGGTGGAGGTGCATTTTGGCATAGTCTTCTGCATTCTTCATTTGCGACGTTCACAGTATGGAGAGATTGAAGATGCTTCCGCATACTAGCTGTGCCACACGAATATTTTTTGTTGGATTTCCTCTCGAAAGAACAGCTTTGCAAATTTTGCATGTCACTTTAGTGGCATTAACTTTTTTCTGTCCAGCTGGAAAATTAAAAAATTTCCAGACAATGGAAGTGTATTTTTCTGGCCTGGGAGGTTCTGGAACAAATCCTTCTGCATCAGAATGTTCAGAATCAGAGGATTCTTCCCGTGGTGTTGCCATTTTTCTTTGTACAATTCAGGTGTCCAATGCAGAAAAATGGAGGTCTTCTTAGTAGAGTTGTTCTCCCAAGGAAGGTCTAAGAAGAGTGATTGAAATGGGTGGGGTCCTTCAATACTTAGAATAGGAAGTGTTATGAACCAATCAAATATCTTTTTTTCTGGTCACATGGGATTCGCGTAGGGTGCACGCACGCAGCACGCACCCAGCGCGACACGCGAAATTGCAATTAAAAGTAATATAAGTTTATTAAAACAAAAAGAATATTATTTTTATGATTAGCTCAGATAATGTCTTGTCTTAATATTTATATTAAATACATATATATATCTTTTTAGACATTAAAAAATTTCACGGGAATCGCGCACCCACCGCTTCGAAAAGGTATATGACGTCACGCGGAAACGCGCAAGCGTCACGTAGCGTAATACGTATATGCTGCGTATATGCTTAAAGTCGCGTACGGATCGCATAGCGATCGCGCAGGGAAATACGTAGCCATCGCACACCCTACGCGGATCCACACAACAATCCTAAAATGGCGGCTATGTTCCGCGCAGTAGTCGAGGAAGGTGCGCTTTGGGTGCGAGTCTCCCCAAAAAAATTGGAAAAAAAAAAAAATTAGAAAAAATTATAATTATATTTAAAAAAAATAAAAATAAAAAATAAATATATAGAATATCAATATTTTAAAAAAATTTTTTTTCCAATTTATGGAAAAATTATGTAATGTAATTTTCATTTAAAAAAATTAATAATAAATAGTTTAAAAAAATGTAGTAAATCAGTATAAAAATAATAAATATAATAATTAATACATTTAACAATTGTCATTCAAAAAACATTTGAAATTCACAGAAAAAACCATAGATTTCAGACACGTTATAGTTAGAAATTAGCATTTAAAAAACCTTTGAAATTCACTGAAAAAACCATAGGTTTCACGCACGTTATAGTTAGAAATTAGCATTTAAAAAACCTTACAAATTCACTGAAAAAACCATAGGTTTCAGGCACGTTATAGTTAGAAATTAGCATTTAAAAAACCTTTGAAATTCACTGAAAAAACCATAGGTTTTAGGGACAGTTATAGTTAGTTGGACATTGCACTCGTACAAAACCCGTGAAATTCCCCCGTTATAGTTAGTTCAGCTAACTATAACTCGCGCCCCCGCAATGCACTGCTGATGACATCACATATTACATCACTCATGACATGGTCAGTGACATCACTGATGACATCACTGATGACATCTCAAATGACATCACTGATGACATCATCCATGTGATAATTTCATGCATCTTCTCACACCCTAATATAACTTTTGATACACCCACTCTAAATTACAGACTGCCATTTGCAAAACCATACACACTCCAATACCAATAACTATATACCCACTCACTGATTCTTAGGTCTACACACACACATCTACTCACTCACCCGTCCAGTCACTCATACTTACAGTCACTCAGTACAGGACTATCCTATGCACTCATACACCTATATAAACACTCACACACCGCCACTCATCCATAGAGGTACTCACACACCTAGTCAGTCATGCAAAAATTAATCGCACACCCATTTACTCACCTATACAGTTATACACACACCAGCTCACTTACTCATACAAATACTAGCACATTCTTACGCTCTTATACAATAACTGATACAAGCACACATGCATCCATACAGCCACTCTCACAATCACACACTCTCACTTATAGCCATTTAAATACTCTAACACACATATATACTGCCTTTTACATATGTAGTTACTCGCACATGTACCACTGAGATATACATTCACTCACTAACACACCCATACACACACTCACCCACCCAAGCAGTCCATCACAGATGCACTCTTGAAATCATGCACCCAGTGAATCACCCACTCACACATCTATGTACAGAGTCACACACACCCCACCCACACAAACACTCAGGCAGCCATACAGATACTCTGTGAACCAATCAATAACCCATATAGACACTCATGTAGCTATTCGCAAATCCATGCATCCACTTACACACCAACAAACAGACGGATACGGACATTCACACAGTTTAGTCACTAACCCATGCATTCAGTAAGATACGTTTAATCACTCACTTGTAGAGTCAGTCACGCACGTACTAAATCATCCATTTAGACACTTATACACCCACTCATTCTGCAATACGCCTTTCCCTATATATATTAAACATATTTAAACTTTACAGAAACACACAGTCACTGGATGATGTCATCAGTGATGTCATTTGAGATGTCATCAGTGATGTCATCAGTGATGTCACTGACCATGTCATGAGTGATGTAATATGTGACGTCATCAGCAGTGCATTGCGGGAGCGCGAGTTATAGTTAGCTGAACTAACTATAACGGGGGAATTTCACAGGTTTTGTACGAGTGCAATGTCCAACTAACTATAACTGTCCCTAAAACCTATGGTTTTTTCAGTGAATATATATATATATATATATGTATATCCCAGAAAACAAAAGTTGCGGTGTGCTGGCGTGCTGCCAAATCGCTGGTGGTGCACAGATTGCAGCGCTACCGCTTGCGCTGAAAATATGAAAAACAATCTCCCAAAAACCCTTTACGATAAAGGGAGCCGGCACTCGAAGTCATGAGAATTCTCCTGTTTATTTGCGCAGGTCACATCAAACACAGGAATAGTCAAAAGAGGGACGCGTTTCAGCAGTCAAGCTGCCTTTCTCAACCTACAATGCGCCATATTGGTGCTCATTTTAAAGCTTAGTTTCACTAAAAATAAAAGATGCACTAATCTTAGCAGCGATTGGTTATACATAATTACGTGGGAGAAATCACAATAACAACAACACTGCATAACTATATTATCTCAGTGTTGGTAACAACAAAAATAGATTCTATAAATGAGTTTGCTATAGAGCTATTTACAGACTGTGCTGCTGAGCGTTATGCCCGTAATTATAAAATTCAAGCTGTTCTCACTCCCATCATGCATCACAATAAATTATGTAAAACCCGGACTGGATTACAATTCGAGTCCTTAACTGCAGATAAAGGCATCACATAAATGTCTTTATAAAAACCAAATGACACGCATTCCTAACACTTTTAAAACAGAATTACTTTCAGTTCTGTCGCCTTCCAGATTTGTTTACGAGCTCCTGTCTCATTAATTATAATTGTTTCGAAGAGCAACCTGCTCTCGTAATTTGAAACGAACTAGCTTTCAATATTTCATGGAAAAGTATCCAATAAAAAGGGCTCACAGAGGCGACATCATACTGTAGATAGTCAAATTCCTGTGTCCGGTGTGGCCCCATTCGACAACCAGTAGTAGGGTCCCATGACACCACCGCTGCTAGGCCAGTGCCGTCTGCGGTGCCGCGCTCCAAAGTAAGGGTGGTAATCCTAGGGTGAGGATATGCTATTGGTAGAGGAGCTTCAGTCCCCGCCAAGAGCATCAGCTCCCAGCGTTTGAACCTTCCCCATCCGCCTTCTCCTCGCCTCCATCGTCGCACTCCTTAAATGGGGGCACGCCTGCCTGGGATGTTTCAGGCAGGCGTGCCCCCATGTAAGGAGAAGGATGAACTCCACCGGCGGAGGTCCATCCCAGGACTTTTAAACTTTACCTGACAGCTAGATTTTACATGCATCTATGCGGATTGATTTTTGGCACTACAGCTCCCATAATTCATAGCTCAATAGGAGCGGCCCATTCAGGGCGTGGAATGTTTAAATGTGGATTAAGGACGGAGGAAGAAGCTATTGAACTTCGAAACGCGTCAGGCTACTAATGACGTGAGGCTGTTCATGGAATCTGTCGGTGGCATTTCATCTATACCTGAATAAAGGTTGTGCCTTACCTGCTGTTGTTCGAGTGCTGCTTGTCCTGGGGGCAATTGGAGTGATTATATATACACGGCTGCCCGGCCGTGAAGCTTGCACCACCCCATTATCCCAGGGGGCCACAAGGCTTGATATTCAATCAAGTCGACTGTGGGGCAGTGGCAGAGGATTGAGGATGAACTCCGCCGGCGGAGGTCCATCCAAGGACTTTTAAACTTTACCCGACAGCTAGATTTTACATGCATCTATGCAGATTGATTTTTGGCACTACAGCTCCCATAATTCATAGCTCAATAGGAGCGGCCCATTCAGGGCGTGGAATGTTTAAATGTGGATTACGGACTGGGCCATACACGTATTCCCTTCCGTCATTGCCTCTGAGGAAGAAGCTATTGAACTTCGAAACGCGTCAGGCTACTAATGACGTGAGGCTGTTCATGGAATCTGTCGGTGGCATTTCATCTATACCTGAATAAAGGCTGTGCCTTACCTGCTGTTGTTCGAGTGCTGCTTGTCCTGGGGGCAATTGGAGCGATTATATATATATACACATATATATATATATATATATATATATATATATATACACAAATATACATTTATATACATAAACTAAATTTAGATGTAAGTTAATAAATCAACATTATTATCCATTTGAAAAATAAGGTACTTTAAATACATTACATTAAAGTCAATATTAATAAAGAAATCAATATTTTACCTGTTTCTGGACAATAAGCTTGTAAAACGATATTTAGGGTCTGGGTGTCGTTAGGATGGGTCATCCTGACTTAAAGGAGGAGTGAAGCTGTCAGTGATCACATTTACACTTCAAAGGCACCGGTCTAGCACATTCACAAACCACTTCACACTAGCCTTTTGTGCTCTCAGACAGCCTGGGATCAGGGCAGGGAGGCAGGGAATTCCAGACACCTCTTGAGGGAGGAAAACTCTAAGGGGCATATTTACAAGCCCCTTGCGCCACTTTTGCGCCGCCGTTGCGTCACTTCTGTGACGCAGCGGCGGCGTAAAGCCAGCGCCATGCTGCGGGGTATTTACAACGTGACGCATCTAGGGAGATGCATCACATTGTAAAGCCCTGCGCCACATGAAACCTGCGTCAGGTTTCATGTGGGCGTTCTGGCGCAGGGGGCGTTCCGGCGCAGGAACGCCTCGGAAGAGTGGCTGAGTGAAATCTACAAGATTTCACTCAGTCACTTTCCCGACCCCGCTGCGTCAAAACCTTGCGCCTGCTTGAAGCAGGCGTAAGGCTTGACGCACCATGTTAGACATTGGCATGGTTGGCACAGTGCTGGAGTTGCGTCGCGCCCGCGACACAACTCCAGCACTGCGCTATACGTTACGGCAGCAGATGCGACACGCATCTGCATTTCCTGCGCCATGATGCGCCGCATTGTAAATGCGGCGCATCCGTGGTGGCGCAAGGATTGAGATGCGTGTCGCACGTTTCATGGCGCATCCCAGCTGATTTGCAGGGATGTGCCAGGAAACATAAATATGCCCCTAAAAGCTTTGCTCACTTCAAAAGAGGCATGAAATGAAATGAAGAATTTGTATAGGTGATGTATTTGCGCATCGTTACTCTAGTCCTACACCAGTTGTGCACGCGGTGATGCGCACACCACCTGTCTACTTTCAAGCTTTCATATAATTCTCTGGGCACTTTCACGTCTTTTTACCACGTCTAGGTTTATCGACTTGCTTAGCCTTACTTCAGTGCTGTTGTGTTGGTGTTGGGCAGCAACTCACCCACGTTTGGCCATGGATCACATTTCGGCGCCTCCACCCTTTTTACAGTCTGCTGGTACTCCACCTGTTCAGTGGGAACAGTGGAAAGATACTTTTGATGCATACTTGGAAGCCATTGACAGTGAAACCTTTACTTCTAAGAGGAAGAAAGCGCTCTTAATTTACAATCTAGGCACCGAGGGTAGGAACATTTTGAAAACCTTACCTTTAGAAGTGGTAAGTACTCTTATAAGTGGTGGTGACAATGAGGATTCTATACTTGTTGATGACTATGCTTCTATTATCAAAACCTTAGATAAAAGATTCAGTCCCAAAAGGAATTTTGTTCTTGAATGTCACAAGTTCCTACAACGTGCTCAAACTCCCGGTGAGTCCATTGATGACTTTGTTGCCGCTCTTAGAACTCTATCAGTCACCTGCAACTACAGGGAGTTTAGAGATGAGTTTATTCATGACCAATTCATTGAAAAGACGTCTAACAAAAAGATTCAAGAAAAATTATTGTCCTCTGATGATCCTGACTTAGAGACTGCTCTCACGCTGGCTAAATGTATTGAGCATTCTCAATTCTGTGTAAAGGAGATAAGTTGTACTGCTTCAACTAACGAAGTTAAACTTTTAAATACCAAACCTGTCTCTAATTCATCGAAGGGATCCTCCGCTAGTGTTTCACGTTCTACTACATCTCACCCCAAAGTCAAATCCGAACAAAATGAGGTCATGTGCTTCCGTTGTGGGAGCAAGTCGCATTTAGGGAATGCCAAATTTTGTTTTGCCTTGAATCAAACTTGTTATAAATGTGGTAAGAAAGGTCACTACTCCAGAATGTGCAAAGCTGTCACAGTCAAGAAGAGTTCAACTCAAGTGGTGAAGGCCATTGCAGAAAACCTGTTAGATTCTGATGATGAAAATTACGAACTGTTGATGCTGTCCCCTTCTTCGTCTCACGCTGAAGGTGTTGTCGCACTATCTTGTTTGGGGGGGTCTCACAAAAGGAAATCTCCCTCCTGCAACATTGGTGTTAATTGGATTTGCCTTAGTTTTCTTGCAGATTCAGGTTCGCCTTTTACTCTCATCAATGTTAAGGACTTTAGCAAAATAGTCGGTGTCCAATTGGAACAATCTAACATCAAAATCTTTGCATATGGGGTAAAAGACTGCAGGTTTTAGGAAAGTTTTTGGCTAATCTTGTTTTTGATGCTGTTCAAGCTACTGGGACTGTATTTGTAGTTCAAGATGGTGCGAACCTGTTGGGGTGGGATGAGCAGGGCGCTCTTAATATCGTCTTAGATCCTAACCATCCTGATATGGTTGTGTCCCGCACTGCCCTCAGCCAATTCTATAATTCCACATCTTCTGATGCGTCCCCAGTCCACACTGTTACTCAGCTGTCCAATGACAAATGGGCACATATCTTTCCTGAGGTATTTAATGGTAAACTTGGGAAACTTAGGGGTTTTCAGCATCGCATTGTACTCGAGGATGGTGCAAAGGCTGTGGCTCATAAAGTTCGCAAAGTACCCATGAGTCTACGTAATGAACTCAAGCGTGAATTGGAACGTCTGCATTCTGCAGGGGTTATCGAACCCATTGAAGGTTCTGAATGGTTGGCCCCCATTGGTTTCACCCGGAAATCCGACAAATCTCTCAGGATGTGTGTTGACTTGAGAGATCTCAACGCTAACATCTGGGTTGATCGTCAACCACTTCCTAACATCAACGAGATGTTGGCCACTCTGGAGGGTGCCAGGTTTTTTACCTCCCTTGATATTTCTTCAGCGTATCATCAAATTGAGCTGTGTAAGGAATCTAGACACCTTACATCTTTTGTCACTCCTGAGGGTGCTTATCGCTACGTTCGCATGCCTTTTGGCCTTGCCTCGGCTTCAGCGGTGTTTCAGAGATTGATGAACAACTTATTTAAGGACATTACGGGGGTTGTATTTTTTCAGGACGATATTCTCATTTATGGGAAAAAGGTATCTGAACATGATGAGAGGGTTAAACATGTGCTGAGTATTATTAAATCTTCTGGTTTAACGTTGAGGGCAGATAAATGCAAGTTCCTCCAAGAGGGTGTTGATTACCTTGGTCATCATAGCTCACACAAAGGAATTGAACCCAAACTAAAGATCATTGAGGCTATCCAGAATGCACCCACACCTTTGAACAAGGACCAACTTCGGTCTTATTTAGGGCTGATGGAATATTATGCCAAATTCGTCAGTAACTTTTCCACCAAAACCGCTTCCATGCGGAATTTGTTAAAGAAAAATGTCAAGTATGTATGGGATGTTGACTGCAACAACAATTTTGAATCGATCAAACAAGAAATTGTACATGCTCTTCCCCTTAAACTTTTTAACATTAATGACCTATGTATTGTATCCACTGATGCAAGCAATGTTGGTTTAGGTGCAGTTCTTCTTCAGAAGAGGGGTGATGGTCGTGAAGAAACCATAGCCTTCGCTTCAAGGACCTTAAGGGGTGCTGAGAGTACTTATTCCACCATTGAGAAGGAAGCCTTAGGTTTGTGGTGGGGTGTCCAACATTTCAGAAATTTCTTGTGGGGCAACAAGTTCATCTTAAGAACCGACCATAAACCCTTGGTCGATCAGTTTACCACCAAGGGAGGTGGCAAGGCCACGCCACGTATTTCCAAATGGCAGTATAGACTACAGGAGTTCCGTTACCGGCTCGAATATGTTGCTGGAGCCAAAAACCATGTTGCCGATTGTCTATCGAGATTACCTCTCTCATGTGAAGATGATATGTTGGAGTGTGATGATCTGGAAATAGTTTGTGCGGTGTGCTCATTGGAAGACACTGTTGGCGGTGCCCTTTCGGTACATGAATGGTTGGAGAGTTTGTCTGAGGATGCTGATGTTACAAAAGTCATTGATCTTTTAGCTGGTGTGTGGCCTAGTGACAAAGATTGCCCCTCCGAGTTAATGCCCTACAAAAGTGTTAAGGTTGAGTTATCTGTGGTTGATGGGGTATTGAGGAGAGGTGGTTTGTTGGTGGTTCCTTTGTCCTTACGCAAAAGGATTTTGAATTTGGCTCATGAGGGCCATCCTGACATTCGAGCCATGAAACGCAGGGTGAGACAGGATTTTTGGTGGCCTGCTCTTGATAAGGATGTTGAGCATTTTGTTCGTGATTGCTGCGTGCACATTACAAGTGACAAATCCCAAGTAACATATCCTTCCCCGGTTGAACCCATTGTGGTGAAGAACACTTTCCTTGGACCAAATTGGCCTTTGACATTGCGGGTCCTTTTGGACTCGTTGGTAGTTCTCCCAAATATGCTCTTGTTCTAATTGACTTCATGTCAAAATGGCCTGAAGTCAGGTTCGTAGACAATGCAAACTCTTCATCTGTTTTCAACTTTCTGCATGATGTCTTTCTCAGGGAAGGTTTTCCAGAGGAGTTGGTGTCAGACAATGGTACCCAGTTAGTTTCCTGTGATATGCAAAAATTCCTTAAGGACATAGGTGTAAGACATATCCTTACGTCCCTTTATCACCCTCGCAGTAATGGTTTAGTTGAGCGCTTTAACTGTGTCATCAAGGAACATCTTCAGCTGGCATTAGTGAATGGGTTACATTGGCGACAAGCTGTCAGCTACATGCTGTGGGCTGTGAGGACCCCTCCCCATGTTAGTACTGGCATTTCCCCATTTACCTTACTTAGGGGGAGGGTTGCTGGCTCCAAATTAAACAAGGAATGGATGCCTAGGAGGGAGGTGAACACGAATAAATTGTCAGTTGTAACTGATGTTAGGTCTGCTGTTCAAGCTAAGTATGACACCAGGCTGGGAGTTCGAGGTTCATTGCCTGTCAAAGTGGGCGATTGGGTGAGAGTCAAGAGACCGGGTTTTCTTCGCAAGGTGAATTATCGCTTCTCAGCTTCCAAAAGAGTGTCTGCTGTAAATAATCATGTAGTGGTGTTGGAGAACGGGAAAATTTGGACCAAGTCTGCTGTTTCCATTGTACCCGAGTCTATGCTTGACTAGGTCAACAAGAAATTTGGTGTTCATTCCCCCTCTACGATTGTGCTCTCCAATGTTCATGGGAGGAAACCTATTCATTCTGACCATCTTCCTTCTAGGGGTGCATCCACCAGATTGAAGTTTGTGCCTGCAAAGTTTCATGATTACAAAATGCTGTAATATCATCTCTTATTAAGTCTGTTTTTATCTGCTTTTTTCTTTTTACTGTCTTTTTCTCATTTCATCCTCATGTTCTCATGTTTTTCTTTATTGTGAAGGAAGGGGGGTGTGTTGGGATCTGCTTGGAATGTGTCTTGAGCTCGTGTTTGAGATCGTGTAGCTTGGTGGGGTTCCACTCTAGAATGTGGTGTCCCACGGTGGCAGTTGCTGCCGGGACCTGTTGGACGTTAGACCTAATAAACGTATCTCCTACCTTCAATGCCGTGTCTTCCTGTCAGGAGGCCATGTTAATCTATTAGCAGACTTGAATAAATGGCCCAGTATGATCAACCAGTACGAAAACAATGTTGTGGAATGTCGCAGGAGGCTCTGTGTCCCTCAGTTTAAATCTACCCTTAAAAAATTAAGTTGAAATTCTAGAGAGGGAATATTAAAGGTGAAAATCACATTTAAGAAGTCTGGTGAATATTTTGAAGTGAGGTTTTCCTTGGATCAAGTGTCCCATTTGGTAAGGGAATGAAGCAAGAAGAGATCTACTGGGCGTAAGTGAAAGGATTTAGGAAGTGTTTGTTAATTAAAGAGTGAGAAATTGGAAACTTGCAATTTATGTTAGTACTAGATATCAATATAAACGAGTGGATTGATTGCAATATTAGAAATGGAGTTATTAATGTTGGTCCTGGCGAAGGGAGTCTCTTGCTGCTAACAGTCTACCGAAATGTGTCTTGATGTTTTCAGGAGTCTTTTTGTGTTTACCTATCATTAAGTAAGCAGATAGATTAACAATCCCATGTTAGGTAGGATCTCTTAGTGAACATGAACTAATTTGTAACGTGTGTGGGTATGTGAGAAAGGGGTTTTATATATTTTTTTAAATCTATTTTGTAAGTGTGTTAAGATATGAATTGGAAATAATTTAGTAGAAATAATTGTGGTTTGAATTAATCACTGAATGGGAAAGAAACTGGAGGTTGCATAATGAGTAATTTTAGGTGAACTGTTTTTTTTCTGTAGGGTTAGGATTGCAGATGCCCTTCTATCTATTATAGGTGGTTTAGAATTACTGTTTGTGCTAGTTTAATCAGCATAGGGCATATTGAATCAGTGGACGCTATGAATGTTACTTGTTAGTAGCAAAAGCTATACGTAATTGGAAAGAGGAGTTACTTTGCAGGTCAACAAAATCATATGGGTATCTTCCGTGGATGACGTGTGTTCACTTGAACAAATAGTCACTTGCGAAATGTTATTTTTTATCAAGATGAAATGTTGTCAATTAGTACATCTAACCACAAGGTCATATCAATGACGATTTTTTATTTAAATACATATGCAAAACCATGATTAGTATCTGCCCTGAGTGCAAAATCTTTTTTCTGCTTTCATTCATCTACGTGTACCTTCTCTAACAATGGGAGATACCCTTAAAAGTGCCAGTTTACACAAGAGTTTTCACAGACACATTCACCTTAAGTGAGTGGGGAGTTTTCAGCAAACTGAGGCAATATTTTTTAACAATGGGATATTTGGATTCAAATAAGATTGACCCTAGTTTACTGGACAGTTTCAGTAAACTCCACTATATTAAATATTTTCTAATGCTCCACAATCCACTTGTAACCAAATGCTTGTTACTCACCAGTAAGTACTTTTTCTAGCTTCAAGCCAGGACAGTAGTTTATTTGTGACAGAATTATGTTTTTCTTCTTTTGTGACACGGGAGGATTATTTAAAAGCAGTGATCACAGTAGCAGAGCTGCAGGAGGTGGCAGGTATGGATGGGTTGGATTGTGTGGGAGTAGGTACTCTTCAGAGGGTGCATCATCCATGTTATTAATTTGTTCATCAGTTTTACTATAAGAAATGGGGTTTCACCTCCTTACAGAACTGGAGCAAGGATGCAGCAAAGCAGATTGGTGCATTGCACTCCAAACTTAAACTCCCACTGAACCTGTCACTTTTGAATTCAAGTCATCCAGTTTAGTGAGACTCTTCAGAATTGCATTCCATTATTAAAAAGCCACAATGGGAATTCATTAGTTTAACATTTTATTTTAAATCTAAAAAGTGCAACGTATAACCAGAGGCGTCTTGGCACTACCAGTAACAGGAGAAATAGGCAGCAAGAACTAATCATGGCTAAACATCCAGGTTTTCTGAGCTTTCCTGAAACTCAGTAAAGAGGTGGCCGCTTTGAGTTCAGGGGGAAGACGATTCCAGTTTTGGGTGGTACACATAAGAAAACTCCTCCCTCCCCAGGAAGACAGCTTAAACACGGGCGCTACCATACTCCTGACCGAGCTAGAACAAAGGGCCCTACCCGGCTGGTACAACCTAAACCTTTCTTTCAGATAGACAGGGCCAGAACCATGAAGTGCCTTAAAAGCAGTTCACAGGCCCTTAAAAACTATGTGCTTTCTCACAAGGGCCAGTGAAGTCTGCTAATAGCTTGAGAAGCTGAACTTAGGGGCTGATTACCATGGTGGTGAACCCGCCAC
This sequence comes from Calotriton arnoldi, assembly GCA_963921515.1. Classification (NCBI taxonomy): domain Eukaryota; kingdom Metazoa; phylum Chordata; class Amphibia; order Caudata; family Salamandridae; genus Calotriton; species Calotriton arnoldi. The sequence goes on from CAWUFW010003840.1 coordinate 1,167,691, forward strand.
TGACAGGCTGTCGGTGGCGGGTTCACCGCCATTGTGAGGCCATTTTCCGCCCACCATATTATTATGGCGGGTGGTACCGTGGCGGTCTGAAACTCTGACCGCCACGCATCTTACGGGCTCCTTATCCCTGAAATGGCGGCAGTGCCTGGTAGGGATTATGATGGTCCATCCCCGCTAGCCTTTCCATAGTGGTTCACCTGCCATGGAAAGGCTGGCAGGGATGGACTTTGGGGGCCCGTAACAGGCCCCCCTTTCTCCCTGGCACATTTCCCTGCACCATTGTGCCTGCCACGTAGTGCAGGGAAATGTGCCGTTTTTACATTGCCACGGGTGCTGCTGCCAGCAGCACCCGCCACAATGTAAAATATGGGGAGTGCGACTGCTGTGGTGGTGGTCGCATTGTAATCAGCCTTGTGGGACCGCTGCCTTGTAGGTGGGTGGTCCCACTTCCTGATACGATGGCGGAGGGACTGAAGTCTGTCTGCCATCGTAATCACCCCCTAAATCTCAGAACCTTCAGCAATAGTTTAAAGGTATTTCAGGGCCAAATATCTCTTGACGAGGAAACAAACATTATCAAGCTGTGATGGCACGTAATCAATTACATAGATTACCAGATGGTTAAAATGATCTGCACCCTTACCATTTACTGAATATAGACATCTCACCAGAATCAAATGGTTAGAAGTACCTGTACCAGTGATGCACAGAGAGAACGTTCTTATCTAGTGCAAGCGTTCTTCACAGGACCTGCTGGCAAATAATACTCATTGGCTGGGAACAATAAAGGGAACATGGGCCCTACATTGTGAGCAAAAAGGACCATGGCTAAAAACAGAGTAAAACTCTGATGCAGTGAAGGAAGATCAGAGACTCAGAAGCAGTTAATGTGACAAAACAATGAAAATTGTTTACTGACCTTCCGGTGACCAACATAGGGGAAAAATTTCTACCATAAAGGTCCGGTAAGCAAAAATCCATGTCCAATTGGGTAAGGATAATACAAACACAATTTGCATTCTAATCAGATGAGGAATATCTTGAAAGGGAAGCAGAAGCAGGTGTGAACATGGAGAAATATAGAGTGGAATTATGACTCAAAATCAGGTGCGGCCGGTACAGGTAAAAGCAGTGGGGCGGGGGTGGAGTTGACAGACAACAGGATAGGGAAAAAAATAAAAATAGATAAAACCACTTGCTTTCCGCATCGTCGACTCAGTGATGCAGCAAGTGCAAGGTGCAAGGTAAGTAGTTTTATGTATTTTTTTATTTTATTTTCCCTATCCGTCTTCTGTCGACTCCCTGCCCCGCCCCACACTGCCCCACTGCTTTTACCTCTTACCTGTACTGCTGTGCCTCCTCAAAACATCCTATGTCCCTATTATTCATCCACCACATCCATCACAAATGTGTATACAAAGAATGTATCTATCAACGGAATACCAAATATTGCTGCACACAGGACAATTTGAAACCACTTAAATATTTTTCCAATAGAGACCCCGCCAATGGCTACGGACAATAAACTTGCCTGCCCAGAGATGCTGAACACGCTATGTGTTAATGAAGTAAAAAATAAGACGTTGAATTGAAGCAGACATCACAAGTCAAGGAAGGCTGCCTATACTTAAAATTCGAGCTCCGTAAGAATGCCAGTCTCAGCCCAACAAATCTGGTGCTGTTTGTGCAGGGTAAACAAATGCTGAGCAATAGTTAATACAGAATCAAAGGTACATTGCTTTAACAGATTTGAAGATCACCTCAGGGAAAGCGAATTGTGAGCAGTTAACATCAGCACAGACATACACTAACTGAAATTGGGCAATACATTTACATTACAATAGGTCGGGACAGGGCAAGCAATAAAAAGCATAATAGGGAAAATATTTAAAAAAATATAATGCTCTATTCTTCAACGTTCTTACAGGTTTGGACAGCCTCCATTTACATGTAACTGTGTACAGGCCCGCAAAATCATCTATTAACTATTGTACACTTACCCTGTCAATTTAGATAATAAAAACTAAGAAAATCCTCTTTCTACTAATGAAAAATATCCCTTGAATATGGAATACAAGGACGGTATGAAATTACCAGCTCTACCACTAGTGAAAATTCAACATTCATTGATGAGTTGAGAACCAAAATGTAATTTGAAAATACTAGCATCGTTGAACTATAGGTTCATCTAGGAATTCTGATAAAGGAAAAAAGCACACTAAGAGATTGATCTTTTTAAGAAGTGTTAACCATGTTTGAAAAAAAGCTTAGAATCAGGGGGTGTTTAAAGAACAAGTTGTTATAGATAGCAAATATGGATTGGGAACATTGTATATACAATGATCATGTATCCCCTTTTTGAATCCCACATGCTGTGTAGGGTAGAGCACCTTTATCATTTATCAAATTGTGATAGGTTGGGGCCTTGGCATGGTCCTGTCCTTCCACCACTTCTCCTGCCTTACTCTGACTCACTTTGCACATTTCCTCTTGGCACCTCAAGAGTTGTCTACTCAGCATATGTTGTGATGAATAAGTTTGCTGTAAGACTTATGCAAACAACACAAGGTTTGTGTGTCCTAGGCAACCTTATGGTGTGTGTCTTTAATAGTAACCACACAAGGGTAAAGGAGGAGGGCTTTTATTATTAAACTAAACAAGCAACTTTGTTACAATTGCCCTTAGATAACATCTGATGTACACCACCTATCCAGGAGTGGAACCAACCACCCCTCACATGCAGAGACATGGGAGCATCATACAAATTAAAGTTGTATAGCCATGATAGCCTTTCCATGTGGCTGCCCGTTGCACCTCAATAATTGACAAAGTTGATGCCAATAGACTCGTAATTTTGCTGCCACCATTGGCAGTGGCATATGATTCTCTTTATGTCTCCATGATCTAGTGACAGGGCAGAGTCAGTTTCTATTTTTAATTACGAGCGCCATCACACTACAAATACTCTGAACATGAAGTTCCAAAACCAGGGCCTGCGATTGTCCTATCAGGTTGCTCCCTTTGATATCAGCACATAAAGGGGCCGATTCCGATCTCGGCCGGTAGGGCTCCGAATCGGATTCGGATTTACCGGATCCGAGTCGTAGCCCTGTTTCCCGACCGAATCGTACGCGGGTCCGGCCGAGCGAGTACGATGCATGCTACCGCGAAATCGCCGACCGACTCGTACGCGGCTTCAACACGCTCCGACCGACACGCACGGACACGACTCGCACCGCGCTATGGAGACGTTTCCCGGCCAGGTAAGTACGATGCGCGCCGCAAGCAGTCCGACCGACTCGCGCCATCCGGCTCGAAAGAGCTGTCGGTGCCGGACTTTGGGGGTCCGCCTTCGGACCCCCCTGAATGCGTAGGCGTGCGAGTCGCACACAGGGGGGACCCATGGGTCCCCCCTACCTGTGCATGTACGCCACGATGCGCATGGACGCGTACCCACTGTAGGGGGCACCCTTGTTCGCCTCGCACCCATTGAGTCAATGGGAGCCCGCGTACGCGTCGTACGGCCAGCTCCCATTGACTTCAATGGGAGTCCGACCGAATCGAGTCCGATAGCATGCGAATGCATCGTACTCGTTCGGTCGGACTGCTAGGGTCCGATTCGGTCGGAATTCTCTCCGGGTCCGGCTCGGTCGGAGAGATTTCTGGCCCGAATCGGAATCGGCCCCAAAGTGTGTCAGAACGCTCACTGTGCCAATGGAATCAAGGTGGATGAACCCTTCTCAATCCATGCTCACAACTTTGGTAAAGGCATCATTGTGGCAGTCTGATTAGTCCTACCTGGTGCCTCTTCCTAAACTCCTCTCCCTCTCAGAGGATAGAGGCCTGCACCATAAAAGAAGATTGTGGTGGGATAGGGGGAGAAACATGGTCCAGGCCTGAAAAGTACTTCTCTTGCCCTCCTTTGCCTATCATTGATAAACACAAGATTGAGGCTAATATTTATGGCATGCATAGGTCTAAAACCACTTAATTGTTCATTTTTTATGAAAAAAGCTGTCTTTTTGCTTAGTGAATGTTCTTATTCAAAAATGTTCAGGGAGAAAACAAACACATTAACATTTGCTACATAAATATGTGGCTACACCCTTGACAGAATTTATTAAGAACTCAGGGGTTAAGATAAATCCAACATTGTGGGAAATTGGGAGAGAATGGATTTCAGTAGGGTAGCAGATTTTATTATCAAAGAAAGGTTTAAGAGTCGGATGGAAATGTAAGAATTAGTTTGAGGCAATTCTTTACTCCTCTGCTTCTACTCTAGTCTGGCCAGTATATTTAGCCAGCTGGAGATCAGACAGATTTATGGTAGTCAAAAAATTGTAAAGGAGTTAGTTGAAGCTCCTGATTGTAAGCGGCCTGGAGAATGGAAAGGATTGCTTGCTTCTGGGTAATCAGTGTCAAAAGGTAATTAGTAAATGGGGGCAGACAATGCAATTCTATACAAAATGGCTGCTTTATAGAACTCCACAATTTTTACCTCGAATAAACCCTACATGGTAGAGTCATTGTTTTAGATGTAGTTCAGGGGCTGCCGCAAACTGGTTCCATGTAATTGGGCAATGCACTGTCATCCAAGAATTGTGGAAGGAGATATTTGGATTCTTGGAAATGGTTTGGCAGATGCAATTAGTTCTCACTACATGGTGGATGATTTTGGGTTACGATCCTGCCGCTCAATTAGCTCCTAGATTAAAAAAGTTGCTGTATGTTGCAATGGCAGTGGCTAGATCTTTACTGCTTCAAAGGTGGACATCTTCCCATATCACTATTGCTAGTGGCTCCAGGACCAGGATAAATAATAAAGGGGACAAAGGTCATCCCTGTCTCATACCCCCCTGGATTTGAAATGTGGTGGAATACTTTTTTCATCGCATATAAAAAATACATCTAAGGAGTGCCAAGTGGGTTCGTTTTTTCCTGGTTGGAGAACGCCTTATATTTATTTATACACTTACACCTCAGGATCAGGAGGTGATACCCACAGGCACCCAAAAACCGAGGAATATCAACTAACAAAAGCAATACTAATATTTGAATCAGGAGTGCGAATGTAACATACATTTTTCTCTATGCAGTTTAAACTGCCATGTCGACCTGGCATGCTAAACCTCATTCCAGGCCCAAACCTTCCTTTTTAATACATATAAGTCGCCCCTAAGGCATGCCCTGGCCAGCCCAAAGGGAGGGTGTAATGTATTTAAAATGTAGGACATGCACTTTTTTGTTTTATATGTCCTAGTAGTGAAAAACTCTACAATTCATTTTTCACGTATGCAAGGCCTATCTTTCCTGTGAGATAACATTGGGATTACCGTATTACAGTTTATAAGTGTAGTTTCCAATTCAGAAGAAATTTGTCCCTCAAGTTTGGTGTCCATGAAAACACAATCTAAAATCACAACTTATGGTAAAGTCGGATTTTAAATAGTAATTCCGAAAATGCCATTTTTAGAAAGTTTGTGTTTTCCTACTTTAGCCATTTGGTGCTTTCTGACTGTCTCTGATCACTTTCCTGGAGTGGGGTGACAGCTGGGCTTTGTGTATTCCCCTAGGACAGCCACACACAATGGGAGTTTTGGTGTGACTTGATGGGCCTTGATGGGCATCCTGGCAGGATGGGCTAAAGGAGCTGGGCACAGCCTCACCTACACATCAATAGGCTGTGTCTTGTCCACACACAAAGGGGTGTATACCACCCTATAGTGAGTCTAGAGCCATGGCAGGAAGGGAGGCTCTCTGTGCATTTCAAATACCCTTCTTTGAAGTCTCCTTCACTTCAAAGGCACCTCTGGGTATCAGAACAGGACCCCAGACCCTACCACTTCAGTGCACTTCTGGACCTGTGAATACTCTGCCAATAAGAAGGACTGCTGTGCTGCTGAAGGACTGTTACACTGCTGGACTGCTGCACTGGACAGACTGCTGCCTTGCTGTACTGATCTGCTGACCTCTTTCCTGGAGATGAAGAACTGTACCCGGAACCCATCTTGAACCCGGGACCCTAAATTGACTCAAAGGGCTAGTCTGCTGGCCTCTTGAACTGAGCCTCAGGGACATAACAGGCTATCCACAGCTCCTGAACCCATCTTCAATGAGTTTCTGACCCCCAATAGGTGCCTCTCAGGTCACTGGACCCTTGCATGGATCTGTAGCTCTTTAAATGAAGCTTTTGGGCTCTTCATGAAGGGCCCATTCGCATCAGAACCATGCCGCTCACCGGCAGAATCAACGTGAGCCGCTGCAAGTTTGTATCTTTGCACAGCAAGCATTGCCCAGCAGCGAAGATCACCACCATGAGAAGAACAAGAACTCTGAGCACATGCAATTTTCAGTCCAAATGAAAGTACTCCAGTAATCTTCAAATCCTTCAAATCTTCTTTTTAATCACAAATTTCACACCAGCCTCGCACCAGCCAACATGTGTTTCGTCCTCGGGTTTAGCCACCCTATGACTTCCTGAGGGCTGTAATACCCTTCTCTATTCTTTAAAAAAGTATGTCAAAGTCGACACTGTATCCAATCCTTATCAGTTGTGACCAACACATCATTTATAATGCAATATCTGTGCGTCTAGCTGTCCAATGGTAGAATACCGCTTCCCGAGTGCGGGCCGGCATTACGGCTACCTTAGCACAGCGTCTCCGTGTCAGTTACTCGGGATCAGCACATCCGTCCACGATGCCTGGCCTGCTCTTCACCCCTGCCAACAGCTGACATCAGCATTCTCCTTGCTCCCGGCAAACTTCTGCCCAGAGAAAGGGAATCTTGCCACAATTCTTGAAAAGGTAAAACTTCAGCTGGACTTATCTGGTAGTAGATCCGACTCGCTCTTCATTACGGTTAGCTTGCACTTTTGGATTTGACCTGGTTTAGCATGACCAGATAGGCCCGTTGGCGAGGTGTGCTTTTAGGCACTATTTTAGTTTAATCTTTAAAAATTCATAACTCCAATTCTACTCATTGGATTGTGGTCATTTTGGTCTTGGTTTGTTCATTAAATAAAGGTGTATTTGTCTAGCCTGGTGTGGAATTTGTTGTTTGGTGTCTTCACTGTTCTACTGTTTAATGTGTTGCACAAATACTTTACACATGGCCTCTTAAGTTAAACCGAACTGCTCTCTGCCAAGCTACCAGAGGGTGAGCACAGGTTAATTTAGGGTATGTTAGTGACTTACCCGGACTAGGATTTTGGTTACTGCTTGACCAGGGCTTCCACCCCAGTCAACCAGGAACCCAGTTACTGACAAATGCTCTTCAAATGGTAGGTGGCTGTGTCCTAGAATATTTGTGCATGAGTGATTTAACCTCTCTTTACATCCGCATACGATTATGAGCATTTTGTTTTTTAGCAATAGCAGTGTCTCTCATGAGGAGCCCTCGTAAGCTGATTTTGCCTGCCCCCACAGGACCTGTGCTGAGGATATTTAATCCCTGTTTTCCTCTTTTTCGCTAAGAATTGTTTCAAATGTGATTGAAGCTGTTTCTTATCCTGATGTGCCCTATATTTTGATAAATGAATGCACCAGAAACAACTGGGTGGGGGTGTGCTGCAAGGTCCGCATCGATCTGAAGTCAATTTAGATAGTGATCTGAGATCCCACTCTGTAATATGGACACCTGATCTATGTATCTTGAAAAGGATACTGTAGCTAAGAAATAGTCTATAAGGGTTTGCATGCCGTGTGGGTAAGAGGTAAATGTATAGTCACACTCCCAAGGATGGGTCAATCTCGAAGGTTGAATGAGGGAGTTGTCATGTATGATATGTCTGTTCTTATTGTGTCTATTATCCGTAGTCCCTGATCTGTCCAATACCGGGTCCATTGTGATATTTCAGTCCCCTCCAATTAGGACTTTAATGGGTCCAAAGGAGAGAAGAAGTCTGTTGAGTGTAGCAAGGAAAATAGCCTTGTCTCCCACCGGGGCATATAACGAATCTAGTATGAGCCAAGTAGCACACAGTTTAGATTTAACAAAACAAACATAGCAACCACCTGGGTCTGTCCATGTTTGAAGGAGCGCAATTTTGAAGGAGTATTGCCACTTCCTTTTTCCATTCACAAACACTCTTCTTGGTGGGACATCGACATGCTGGCATAGATAACCTGTCCCACACAATTTTTGCAGAGTTGTTCACTTGGGTTTCGAATACAAGTGGTACATCCAGTCTTTCTCGCCCTAAAAAGTTAGGTCATCATTAAGCTTGATGTATTATCAAACTGTTGATGTTGAGGGATACTTTCTTCAGTGGCCTATCAACTGGGGAAGTCATGATACCTGCCAACCAGGTCACTTACTCTCTGTGAAAAATGAGTAATGTTGATATGGAACACATTCTATGACAGTGGGATCTGCAGTAAGCAAATTCAAGTGTGTTTTGCATTTTATATCTACAGCCTCTATCAAACAATGAATACTCAATCGATGATGCTCTAATGCTCTAAATCTTTCTAAAGAATACTAAAATCTTTATTTTATCATGCAATATAAAAAGACATAGTAAAATGTGTAATATTTTATTTTGTTAGGCTTAAAATCGGGTTGTACAAAAACACAATAAAGAAGCTCATTCTGGTTGTTTTTTCTCTTTGTTTTGGGTTTTTGGATGTTTTTTCGCCATTCTCTGAAATGTCATTTTCTTTTCTTTCTTTAGCTTTCAGACAATGTGGCAGTAGGAGACCCTTCACCCTTGGACCCCGGAGAAAAGAAAATGGGCATCAATTAATGATAATAAAAAATTATTATGTATACTGTTGGCTTCAGAGTTTTATTTTGATTTTGGGATTTCTCACTTGAGACACCTCTTGTCCTGGGTGGCTATCCTTTCTTGAGGAGCTTTTGTTGGGCTGTTCTTTAGTCTGTATTCCAACACCAACCAACCCTTAATCTGTCTATTGTGTTTAGTAAGTGACTAGCTTTCTTTGCAAGCCAACTATTTTTCACAAAAGTAAGTTAATTTATCTTCCTGAAGCTTATCTTTTCTGTTTTATATAGGTACCAGCAGTTGGTTTTTAGTCTTTTGAGCATGAATATAAAATCAGTGCTTAAAGTTTCTATAAAAAACATTGAGCTTATTTGGATATCTCGGTGTGGCACCAGGGAGGCACTCTCTTGGGTAGCCAGGATCCTCCAGAGGGTTGTGGCAGGGCCTGGATTTGGGGAGATGGGTCCTCCTGACTTACCTACTTATCTCAGTTATGCTGTGTGAAAGGGGCTGGTTCTTGGGCCAGATCGGTGAGATCACTCCTTCCTCATCCATAGCTCTGTGCATGGTCTTACTCCTTCTCAGCAGTCTGGCGCCTTAACCTCCAAGCAGGCCACACACATCCAGTTCTGCGTCCTGTTTTTTAAAGGGATTACTTATGCCAAAAGTCTGTTTTTTGTGTCCTTCATCACTCCTTTCATTGTCTTCTTTCCGTTTTAGAGATTTTAGATTCAATTGACTTTTTTTGTTTTTCCTATATATTTTAATGGTGCAGAGGAGCCAGCAGTCACTGTGAAGCCAAGAGTTCCAGAACAGGTAATACCCACTCACAAGTACATGAACTGCAATCTATTTATGCTTTTACAATGTATATATATGATTTGTATAAAAGAAAATGCTAAAGATGTTTCATCAAAAAAGCATTTCTTGTTGTGTGAGCCAGCATGCAGAATGTTTGGCTGGATGTGATATGATTTGCTATAAAAGCACTGCAGAAAATTGACCATCGGAAGTGCCATGACTTGAATGGCAGCACACATTGTCTAGACCAAGCCTGTCAGGCTAACTCTATTGGAGTATGAAGACAATGGCTTAATTAAAAACTGCCAGGACATCACTGTCATGATGTGCCAGCCATCTCATGTAACAAGGTTCTCCTCACAAATGTGGTTCACTGTATTGTTAGTTGCTGTGACTGTTAAGTAAGCTCTTATTGTAAATGTCAGAATCACTCAAAACATCTGTTTTAAATAGTAAAACAGTTCAATGGCCCACCATCTGTTGGTATGGTAGATGTCCATTGTCCAAAACCGACGATTTTCAGTGAAGTACTTCACTGAGGATGTAAAGTCGGCCAAAACCTTGCTTCCTCCATCTATTGACTTTCTGGTCTATTGCAAGGAAAAGGGTAAAACTGAGTTGACCTGGTTCATTATACTGAATTTTTAGAGTATGAGGGACTCAACATTTTCACCAAATTGAAACCCACAAAGCACTATACTGATTGGTACCTGCAAACCTTCTGTTACCAAACACAACCTAATCTACTTGATCGCTCTGACAAATTTGTGTATCTTTTGCAAGGCATATTGCTTGACAGTCTGAAAATTCGAAAAGTCTCACACATCTTGAAGAAACACTCAACTAATGCAAATGACTTTGAAAACATTTGTACTTTGTCAGACTTACCTTTCTACAGAATCTAATAGAAACTTGTGCGGCCTTTCAAGAAGGCAGCACTTCAACAAAATATTAATAATGTACACTGCTTTCTTGACTCAGAAAAACCATACCTCATTGTGCTTCTAGAGCTATCTGCTGCCTTCGATACTGTTAATCATATATCTCTGATCAACATACTGAAAGAAAGAATGGTAATCAAAGGTATTCCGCTAAAGTGTTTAAAATCATATGACTCTTTATCTAGCAATATCACTCTGCAACAAATGTCTCCTTATATCCCCATATTGTCAATGACTATCATTTAGGAGTACTGTGATACTTTTTGACCAAGTATGCTGACAATACCCAACAACTTAGAGGAAATTCATCTTTGGATCTTTGCTTAAGCTTTAGCCCTTCAAAAGCAGAATTTCTCTCTATCTCTCTAGAAAACATCTAAACAGCCTTTAAAAATGTGGATCAATTCATGCACTCTACTGGATTACAACTCTACTAGTGTGGAAAATGCTAACTTTCTAGGTTTCATCCTCAACAATACATTTAACCTACAAGCACATATGTGACATATCGTTGCTATGACCAGGAGTGTATGTTACCAACTTAGGTTGCTTTGCAGTTTCAGGTAATTTATTGCTGAACAAGACCTAAAAACCCTATTACAGGCACTTATTGTATAAGGACAGATTATGGGAATTACCATCTCACTGGCCTACCACATGTTCCTCTTGCCCACCGAAGGGTTGTGCTACATATGGATTCCTCTTTTGTAACTGGGCAAAAGAATCTTGCCCACATTGCTCCTGTTCTTATAACACTTAATGGCTCACGAGTACAATTTAAGAAAGCCTGTATCATGCACATAGGCCTACACCAGTCTACACGCTTCTATTTGACTGAGAAATTGAAAGTTGAATAGTGCACAAACTCTTCTCCACGAGCCTCAGGCATTCAGCAAAGGATGGTTTATGAAACAATAATATGAGCTATCTTCATTGTTGACTTGTTTTTTCTGTCCCTATGCTCTTCTTCTGCTAACTCTGGTGTTATTGACCCTCTGCACATGCCTATTTGTGCTACAGTTGTCACTATTTTTCTTGTAACCTTTGGTGCCTATTTTAACTGGACGTGATTTGCTGTACAAGCATCTTTGCTGTATAACACAAAAGTTTTATTATTATCTGTAACTTATATTGCTCATTTGAAAAGTGCTCTAACTTCTTTTGATCACCTTTGAACTATAGAACACTGCACAAATAAACACAATTCTTTGACAGAACTAAAAAAACGTATAAAATAAAAATTCAAACAAAATAACTTGCTAATTCATTACAGTCAATAATAGCAGATTCACATTAATATTTCTAAGGTCATTGTAAAGTTAATATCATGAATCATTAGACTACAGAGCTATTTCATACAAGTGGAAATATCATGTTTGGAGTCTAATGCAATGTAATTTTAAATGCTCTTTAATAGTAAAGTCAAAATTTCAGTCACAATTCTGAAAATACTACTTTTAATACATTAGTAACAAAAAAGATGATGGATGGGATGCTGAACATTGTCAAACATTCACCCCCAGTCACATATCTGGGTTCAATCCATTGATTTTTTGGCTCACTATGCCACCCCAGTTTGGACCCAGCACTATGCAAATCAGTCTTGACCCCACTCCCCATGGGAACAGTTCAGCCCAAACTGCCAGGCCCGGTCATCCCTGGAACAAGCATCCTGGGACCGGATTCGGGGTATCTGTAGGAAGCTGGCTCTTTATATAGTGGACCAAAACGAGGTACACTGTGTAAAGTGTCCAGACAACCCTTATTGGTTTACAGAGGCAAAACTGATTACACAGAGGGCCCTATTACGATGTCGGTCAGTGAGCCTCCGACCACTCGTTGGAGGGTCACCGACCGATATTGTAGGTTTAAAGTCCGACCTCCTAATTACAATGTAGGCGGTCTGAGTTTAAACCGGCCGGTCAGACCAACTGGCTTCAAAAGGGCTCAAGGAGCCAATCAGCCAGTCGGAGGCCACACATAATCCCCTATGGATGGCGTTTCTGCCATGGGGATTATGAAGTTGGTTTCCAACAGGCTTTTTATGTTGGGCCTTCTGACATGAAAAGCCTGTCGGAAAGCAACTTTGGGGGCCTTGGCCCCCATCCCTCAGCAACATCCGGTTGGGGCCTTGGGGGGCACCTATGGCCCCTCTCTGTTAATACCTGCACCGTGTGGCGGTGCAGGGATTAAAAGAAACTCCCAATTTTCGATGGGAGCTTGTGCAGCGCCGTTTCTAGGTGTTTTGCCGCCCTAGGCGAGAATTGAAAAATGCCGCCCCCTCCCTTTTACTACCATCACTCTCTCCCCATGTCATCCAGGTGTTGGGGAATAGAGGCCTGCTGGGAGATGGATACGGCCCGGAAAGGGCAGAGCAGATGGGCTCTTTGAGGTGGCAGTCAGTAGTGGAGCAGCTGCTGTCATCTTCCTGGACATTACTAAGGTTGAATAGACTGCAGAGGGTGGCTAAGGCCTGCTGGTATAATTATGTACAAGCTAATGGCAGGTTGTGTCTATACGCATCACAGTTGCTGTGGTGCTGACCGAATTCAGAGAAGTTGATGCTATGCAGGAGACCCTGGACAGAGGTGGGAGTGCTCGCCCTGGGTGACATATACAATCAAGGTAAACAAAACATTTCAGGGGATGGTTGAGAGAGGTGGGAAAGAGCAGGGGTAATTTTTGGTGCATGGTACACTAGTACAAAGGACACGTACTGTCTGTGGCCCACAGGAGAGCGTCAGCGGGCTGCATTGAGGTGCCTGCTGAAGCGCAGTAAGGCCATCTCAAAGCTATATTGGGCCCTGCAATCAGAGCTGTCACTGAGCTATAGTGGAGTGATGTCAAGGGCAGGTGGACTGACAACACGAGTAAGGAAATGACAGACAAACAATGGATGGCAGTTAAGGAATATACTAAGAAGGTGTCCCGAAATCCTAGATTTAAATTTACACAATTTAACTACATGGACGAAGCTGATCTTATTCCAAAGCCCATTTGTTGGGGCTTCTTCCCAAAGCCCCAGGTGTGGTACTCAGGAGGTACATTTTTATCACATGGTGTGGGAGTACCCAGTGGTTGTGCAATTGAGGCAGGAGGTCCTGGGGATTGCCTCTGAATTAATTGGCAGCGAGTTGGAACCAGATCCCCCTATGTGCTTGCTGTGTTTGATATCCTGATCCAAAAAGAATAAACAGGAGTGTAGGTTTATAGACCTAGCACTCATACCGTATAAGTAATGCATTGCAATGGCTTGGAAGTCTCTGGATTGGGACTTGAAAAAGTGAGCAGCTACAAAACTAGCCACCTAGGGTGTAGTAACCAGGCAACATGGAAGAGCGTTGGGTATATCAGATTGGGCCACTAATATTGCCAAGCTAGATGCAAAATAGGACAAGAGGGTGGTCTGAGCGCAGGCGCAGAACCTGGCATTATATTTTCAATGTCTCTCGAGAGGGGGTAGGGGGGGTAATGATGCTATGGGTGGGCAGTGCCAGTTTGTCATTAATTGCTGATGCTGATATTAATACTAAAGGAGTAATTGGAATGTAAAAATTACGCTAACAAAATGGGCCAAAGTGGAGAGTAGCACTACTGGAATACCTGTAGTTCTCTGCAACTGCCAAGTGGCGCATACAATGTTGTCTTTTGCTATTATTTGTAGTAGATTTATTCTTTTTCACTTAGTTTGTAAGCTATAGTTGGTAAATGCCTTGACTATTTTGTAAAACGTATGCATATGACATGCCATCTTTTCTTTTGCTCCGAGACAGGTGGACCTGCTAATGTACACATCCATTAGCTCACTGTGTTGAGTTAATGTTTTCTGTCTATATAAAACTAATATAAAGATATTCCAATAAATAAACCCATTGAATTTCACTAACCAATGGTTGAAAGGCCAGGGGCTATCCAAAAGTCCCTTTCTGAATATGTATGTATGTGGATGTGGTGTGGTGTGTGGGCATTTAGGATGCGATGACATGAGCTCTTGTCAAATATCTAAAGGTGCCTGGAGGCAAGACCTAAAAGGGACTCGCTTCAAGGGAAAAGCACGTGTACAAAAATAGCGATCGTCTAACCAGGCGTCTGTCATTTATTTCTGTTGCAATGTCCCTGGCTCGCATAACGAGTGTTCTTTCTCATTTTCCCATAAAGAACATGTTTTGTAACATATCAATGTACTTTTCCAAGTGCTGCTAAAATATATATATTCTTTCAACGTTGAACTATGACAATGGCCACGAGCAACAAGCTTTGGCATCATTTGTTCCTGCACTTGTGTGAAAAACTATTGAGTTCGTGCACATCCTGGATTGTGCGCTATTAGCGCAACGTCCACAAATAAATATTTGTTGATTTGCGAAAATATGCAAGTTAGTTAGATAAAGTAGCACGTCTCAAGAATTCTTCCTGTACAGTTATCATCTGGCCCACATTGTGAAGTACATTTAAAATAAGCATGTTTTTAAATTTGAAGTTGTCAAACACTGGATTGAAACTCGGTTTCCGAAATGTATTTTAGGAAAACTGTTGCATGTGGATTGTTGATTAAAAAAACTTCCTGACTGACTTTAAACCGCCCTCCTTTCCAAACTCACAAAATCTCAGTGACTTAAGTTGTTAAAATTGTTATTGTTTATCAAAGACATTGCTATCACAGATTCAAAAGCTATTGTATCATTTGCTTTCGGCTGTTCCATTTATTTAAGACTGACTCTCCCTGAACTCTGTTTCATGGTGAAACTTTATTCTAACGAGTACAGCACAAATAAAAGGGGTATATTTATTTAACAAACGTTCACGCAAGCGTGTTTTTTGCCGCCCACCCCATTTTGCCGCCCTAGGCGGCCGCCTAGTCTTGCCTAATGGTAGAAACGGCCCTGAGCTTGTGCTGTGGCCGGTTTACGACTGCAGCACAAGCTCCCATAGAGAAATGGGAGCTTGCAACCGCACCTTGTGTGGTTGCATCGTAATTGCGGTGTTCGGACCGCCGACCAGAAGTCGGTCTGTCCTGAGACCGCTGCGATGTCGGTCAGAGACAACTCCAACTGACACCGTAATGAGCCCCTAAATGTTCTCTTTTGTGGTAACATGGGTGAGCAGTTTAAACTTATCAGAGGGTAATGTTAAGCATTTCTTGTACTCACAGAAGCAATAAATGATACACACACTCAAGAATAAATCCAAGACCAATTTAGAAAAATAAGTAATATTTTTATATAAATTTTGATACCAAGAACTTCATTATCAAGTAAGTACTTTTGCAGTTGTGAATTTTTACAGGTAAGTAAATCGTTCAATTCAATGAGTCTTTATGCAGCAATACTTCCCTATGGAAGAAAAGGCATCTGTTGTATACAGTTATTTGGGGATGGTTTCTGGGGGTCTCCTTCGGGATTCAGGGTCATAGGGGGTCAAGGTCCAAAGTACCACCAACAGTTGCTCGTTGCCTGCCCTGGGACATCCGGGTGCAGAGGTGCCGATCAAGTTGGGAACTGTGCGCGCTATGCTGGTGGAAAGAAGGGGGGCCTCCTAGAAACAGGTTGCAGGGGGTGGACTTGAGGACAAGTCAGGGAGCTTCCATTTGGGGGCTCGGATCAGAATGGTCCTGGGGACAAGGGGACACAGCTGATTCATTGGTACTCAGGCCGGGGCGCTCAGGTGCAGAGTGCAAAGGCCAGCTTGGCATCCTGTGGCTTTGCGGTTGTCGTTCTCGCTGGTTGAGGGTGTAGAAATCAGGACTGCTGGGCTACTCTGGAAGTGGGTCTCCGTGGTGCTGATGTTCCTCGATGGTTGCTCGATGTCATTGCAGTAGAAGTCTGGTTTGGGTTCTCATGGGCTGTGTTTTTTGCAAGGGGTCCGGTACCCCAGATATTGGTCCTGTGCAGCTCCGGTTTGGTGCTGGTGTCCTGTCACTTGGTGGGGGGACAGGTCAGACCTTCAAGAGCAAAGGGTCCTCTTCCTGGGAAGCTGCTGCAATGGCTGGCCAAGCAACGGCAACTCAGTAGACTAGACTTTGCGTTTTAGTGCCTACAAACTGCAGGGGAGTAGCTCCTCTACTCCAAGGGAGATTTGCTGGCAATTTGCAAAGGCCTGGTAGTCTCCCAGGGTTCTTGCAAGCTGGTTCACTGCAGGACAAGTTTCTGTTCACGATTGTTGAGACTGGCGCAGACAAACAACATTTGGCACCAAAAATCCACAGCAAGCCTTCAGTTCTTGCTTTTCTCGTGGCTCTTCTTTATCCTTTCTTTTTGATCGATTGAATCTAAGTTCCTGGTGTCAGGGGGGCCACCTAAATACTCAATTTAGGGGCATGATAGAGAGTGACAATGGGCTACTTACCTTTAGGGTGTCTACACTGTCTATATGACTACTTCCTGTGGGAAGTGTGCATAACCCTGACCCAGAGAGCCTAATTCTGCCAAAACTAAGATGGTGAAATTCTAAAAGTTGTGGTCACAATAGGTAGCCCACCTTATGCATGGTACTAGCCTGAGAGGGGAACATGCCTTCTGACTAGCTAATTTTCCCACCTGTCCTAGTGCCAAATGGGCCCAGGGCAGGGGGTGGCATTTACCCTGTCTGAAGAAGATGTGGGTCGCATATCAATAGTGGAGGAGGTGACAACACCTCCGGCCGGAGCAGGCATTGTTTCTGCTATCAGAGAGCACAGACTCTCACCTGCAAGGGGTCAGAAGTCTGTCTGTGGTGGCAGGCTTGTCTACACCAGTCAGCCAGCACACTAGTAGTTGTTACATTTTCAGGGGGCACCTCTAAAGTGTCCTCTGGGTGCATGTATCAATAAATACATCACTGGAATCAGTGTGGGTTTCTTAATATGAGATGTTTGATACCAACCATCTCTAGTTTCAGTGAAGCCATCATGAAGATGGGGAACTCGTAAATACCGGTGTCCGGCAGATGTTCTCCAAATGGCTTCCCTGCTCACTTGTAACAGCTAAGAATCAACTTACACATCACGCAGATATGTCCTCACATGGAGCATAGTGCACCCTGCCTCAGAGCTGTAAGATCTGCTGTATGGGTGACTTACCTATTCTGCATGCAGTGTCTGCAGGCATGGCACACAGGGGGTGTGCCATACCGTGTCTTCACATTTCTCTGCATAATGGCATGAAGCCTGCAATGGCAGTTTGCATGTTGGTGCTGAGGGGTCTCTTAGGCTGGAATAAAACATACTGCAGCCATTAGGGACCCTCTCTAGTACCTCATGCCCTAAGTACCAGAGATACCCTTTACTAGGGACTTACAGGGAGGGCTAAAGGTATTGCCAATTGAGGAAACAATTATACAGTTTTAGGGAAACATCTAGCACTGAGGACCTGTATAGCGTGAATCCAGTGCACTTCTGTCAAAATTGCATCAGATACCAGGGAAAAAGTGGGGGTGACCATGTCAAAAGGGGCGCTTTCCTACACAACCTCCCCAAATGAAAGACAAAGAGACTAACCTTTCCCAAGAGAGTCTTCATCATATAAGTGGAAAATCCTGGAAAGGCCATCTGCATTGGCATGGTTAGTCCCAGGTCTGTGCTCCACTGTAAAGTCCATACTCTGTAGGGAGATGGACCACCTCAACAGTTTGGAGTTTATACTTTTCATCTGCATCAACCATCTGAGAAGCCTGTGATAGGTTTGTACAAGGAAGTGAGATCCAAAAAGGTATGATCTCAGCTTATTCAGGCACCAAACCAGAGCAAAGGCTTCTCTCTCAATGGCACTCCAACGCTGCTCTCTGGGAAGTAAACTCCTGCTAATGAAAGCAGCAGCTGGTAATGGCCATCATTATTGGTGTGGGAAAGGACGGCTCTAATCCCATGTTCAGAGGCATCAGTCTGCAATATGAACTGCTTTGACTAATCTGGAGCTTTATGAATGGGTGCTGAGCACATTGCTTCTTTTAGGGTGTCAAAAGCCTTTTGACAGCTCACTGTCCAGTTCACTTTCTTTGGCATCTTCTTGGTGGTAAGTTCTGTGAGGGGTGCCACAATGGTACCATACCGCTTCACAAACCTCCTGTAGTACCCAGTCAAGCCAAGGATTACCCTGACTTGGGTCTAGGTGGTTGGAGCTTTTCAGTCCAGAATTGTCTAGATCTTGGGCTGTAAAGGTTGAACATGGGCACCACCTACAAGCGGGTTCAAGTATACAACTGTGACCTGCCCTATTTGGCATGCACTTATCTTGATAGTGAGGCCTGAACCTTGCAGAGCCTTCAGGACCTTCCCAAGGTTTATCAGGTGATCCTGCCAAGTGGAACAGTGGACAGCAATATCGTCCAGATATACTGCACTAAAAGTTTCCAACCCAGCAAGAACTTGATTCACCAGGGGCAATGTTTAATCCAAAGGTTTTAACAGTGAACTGATAATGCCCATCTAGGGTCGAGAATGCTGACTTTTCTTTTGCTCCGGGGGTCAGACCGATCTGCCAGTTCCCTGGTGTCAAATCAAAGGTACTGAGAACTTTTGCTGTCCCCAACCTGTCAATTAGCTCATCAGCTCTAGGATTTGGGTGTGCATGTATCTTGGTTACTGCATTTAGGCCCCTATAGTCCACACAAAACCTCAGCTCTGGCTTTCCACTCTTGCAATGAGGTTTCGGGATTAACACAAATGGGCTGGCCTAAGGGTTCTCAGAGGGTTCAATGACTCTCAATCCCAGCATCTTGCTGACTTCAGCTCTGATGCTCTCCGTAACTTGATCACACTGCTTATTTTGTTTTTAACTTGTGTATTGTCTCTGGTGCCCACATCATGGGTACACCAGGTAGTCCGACCAGCGGCTAGGGAGAAGAGCTCAGCATAGTGCTCCAGGATTTGCCTGCAGTCAACTTGAAGTTGGACAAAGATGGTGTCTGAGAAGATAACTCCATCTACTGACCCATCTTTTAGGCTGTAGGAGAGGAGGTCAGGGATAAATTCACTCTCTGCTTCCGAATCCTCATCAGTGACCATGAAGATGGTCACATCAGCCGTGTCACAGGAAGACTTTAGACGGTTAACATGGATAACCCTGTGAGAGCTCCTGCTAGTGCCTAGGTCTACCAGATAGGAGACCTCACCTTTCTTTTCAAGGATAGGGTAGGGACCAATTCACTTGCCCTGGAGGGCCCTAGGTGCCACAGGCTCCAAAACCCATACCCCCTTCCCTGGTTGGAACTCCACTAGTCCAGCCTTTTGGTCATACCAATGCCTCTGGAGCTCTTGGCTGGCCTCAAGGTTTTTGGATGCTTTTCCAATATACTCTGGCATCCTTTAATGAAGGCCTAGTACATAGTCCACACTGACTTCTTTAGGTTCAATGAGGGGTCTTTCTTAGCCTTCCTTAACTAGAAATAGTGGTCCCCCTACAGGATGCCCAAGCAGAAGTTCAAAGGGACTGAATCCTACTCCCTTTTGAGGTACTTCTCTGTAAGTGAATAACAGGCATGGAATAAGGACATCCCATCTCCTTCTGAGTTTTTCAGGGAGTCCCATGATCATACCTTTCATGATTTTGTTGACTCTCCCAATAAACCATTAGTTTATGGATGATATGGGGTAGTGAACTTGTACGTCACACCACATTCATTACAAACTGCCTTTAGGTAGCCAGATATGAAGTTACTTCTTCTGTCTGACACCACTTCCACTTAACAGGGCTCTAGCAACTACAGGAGCAGTGACAGTCCTGAGGGGTATAGCTTCAGGGTACCTGGTAACGTGATCCCCTACTACTAGTATGAATCTGTTCCCTTATGCTGTTGGAGGTTCCAGGGGGCCAACAGCGTCAGTTCCTACCCTTTTAAAGGGAACCCCAACCACTGGAAGTGGAATTAAGAGGACCTCTGGGTGGTTACCTGCTTTGCTACTAGCTTGGCAGGTACCACAGCAGTTACAAAACTTCGTCACCTTCTGGGACATGTTTGGCCAGCAGAAGTGACTAACAAGCCTGCTCCAAGTCTTGCTGTGGCCAAGATGCCCAGCCAGGGAGATGGTATGGGCCAACAAGAGTAAAAACCCTCTATACTTCTGAGGCACTACCACTCTCCTGGTGGCACTAGGTTGGGGGTCTCTGGCCTCAGTGTACAGGAGTCCCACCTCCCAAAAGTACCTGTGGGAGCCATTGACATCTCCCTTTTCCTGTGCATCAGCCTCCTGTCTCAGTCATTCCAGAGTAGGATAGGTCCTCTATCCTTGACACAGGTCTTCCCTAGAGGGTCTCCCTAGGCTTAGACGCTCTGTCATTTAAGACTTAAGCTCCTGGGGCTCACTTCCCTCTGGGGATAACAGGTCTTCTCCCTGAGAAGAGGGGACCTGAGCTAGTGGCTGCTCTGACGCTGGCTTCCCAGACTTCCTATCTTTTCTCTTGGAGGGTTGGGACACTCTTTCAGACTCCAACCCCTCTCTTTACCGTAGGCTTTGCTCTGTGATCGAATTTTTATGCACACCGATTTAGGGATTCCAAGCATGGCTGCATGCGATCTTAGCTCTACCTCAGCCCATGCTGAGGATCCCAGATCATTCCCTAGCAGACACTCAACAGGAATTGCAGAGGACACAACCACCTTTTTTTGGCCAATAAACACTCCCCTCTCCAAGGACACCATAGCCATGGAATGAACCTTGGTCACATTATCAGAATTGGTGACTGGATAAGTTTGTCCAGCTAGATACTGTTCTGGAGATACCCGTTTTTCAGCCACCATGGTGACACTTGCACCTGTATCTCTCAGTGTTTCCACTCTGATCCCATTAATATGACGCTGTTGTCTGTACATCTCCGGATTACTGGGCCTGACAGCCAGGGCAGTTACATCCACCCCACCCTCAGAGACTAAATTGGCTTCAGTGTGCTCTTTGACCAGATCAGGGCACATCAAGGATCCCATCTGGAGACTCAGCGCCCCGGTGTTAGCTGGAGGTGCACTATAGAAAGCCTTTTTGGGACTGATAGGGTGTCCAGTTCGGTGCCCATTGGCTTTGCAATTAAAGCACCAAGCCGTCATCGGATACCAGTTCTTACCCTGGTACCCACCCTTGGTCGGTGTATTGTCTGGGGGCCCACCCTCCTGAACAGGTTTTTGACGGCCCTTAGAAGGCTCTTTGTTTTTGTCTTTAGTCTGTCACCATCTTTCCCTTGGAGAGGGGGCTTGGCAACACCTTTCTTTTGGTCACCCCCCATGGGACTTTGTGGACACCCTAATCTTGACCAAGTGGTCACACTTCTTTCCCAATTCTTGGGGAGATACTGGACCTAGGTCTACCAAGTACTCATGCAATTTTTCAGAAGCACAGTTACTTAACAGATGCTCTTTCATAATAGGATTATAAAGTCCATCATAGTCTTGTACCTTGTTACCTTTTAACCAGCCACCTAGTGTTTTGCCTGAGAAATCAACAAAATCTACCCAGGTCTGGCTCGAGGTTTTGTGAGTCTCACTGTACTTGACTCTGCACTCCTCAATGGTGAGTCCAAAGCCCTCAATCATGGTATCATTCAGGAGGTTATAGGACTCAGCATTTGTCTCACTCAATGTCAGGATTTCACTATTTATTAATTAATTTTATTTATGTGTTTTATAGAGCGCAAACTTGACCCGTTAGGGTATGAGAGCGCTTTACAGGAGAGCCACACAATATATAGACAGACTTAGAATCAACCAGTAGCAGCTCGAGTGCTAAGGGGGAGGGTGGCCGGGTACATAAGGGAAAAAGGAGCACGTATTTGCAGTTTACATAACCAGTTACTCAAGGCGAGAAGCCATATTTACAGATTAAATTTACAGATTATTCAAGTCGGGCCCCAAGTTCCTGATGGGGTGACAAGGTAGTCCGAGGGAGGTAGTGGACGGCCATAGGTCGGGCCATGATGGTGGATGAGTCAATGTTTAGCCGAGAAATTTGCCCATAAGGAAGGTTTTGGTATCCTTTTTGAAGCGAGTCAGAGAGGGGATTCTTCTGATGTCAGGTGGGAGAGAGTTCCATATTCTTGGAGCAGCCCTTGAGAAGGCTCGGTTGTAGGTTTTTTTTTTCCGAAAGCGTGCAGGTTGGAGCAAGAGGTCTCTGGAAGATCGGGAGTTTCTGGTTCCTCCGGAGATGACAAGTTTCTGTGTCAGATAAGCAGGGGAGTTAGAGTATAAAGCTTTGTGCATGATGCATGCTAGTTTGAGTTGTATTCTTGCCTCCAGGGGAAGCCAGTTGAGAGCTTTCAGGTGTGGGGAAATATGATCGTATTTCCTTGTGCCGGTAAGTAGTCTGGTGGCCGCATTGAGGCAGGCTTTAAGAGGTGCCAGGGAGATCTTAGGTAAACCCGAGAGGGTTGAGCAGCCGTATTCCAGTCTAGAGATGACGAGTGCTTGGACTGCCATTTTTAGGTCGGGAGCATCGAGGAAGGGTTTCAATTTCCTAAGGTAGCTCAGGTGGAATCTGGATGTTTTGACCATCGAATTGATGTGGTCCCGCATGTTCAGGTTGCTGTCGAGGGTAATTCCCAGGGATTTACCCGAGTTCACAATGGTCGGTGGGCAATTTAAGGCTGTGATAGCCTTAATCCATGAATGAATCTCGAGGTTGGTATTGGGAGGGGAGATCAGGAGAAATTCTGTTTTCTTTGCATTGAGTTTAAGTTGATTGGATGCGAGCCATTGGACAGTGAGTTTCAGGGCTTCGTTCAGGGAGAGGATCTCTTCGAGAGAAGAGGTTTTGATGTAGATCTGGGTGTCATCAGCGTACATATGATAGGAGATATTAGCTGCGCGTAATACTTCGGTAAGCGGTTTTAGGTAAAGGTTGAAAAGGGTGGGGGACAGGGTTGATCCTTGAGGGACTCCAACCGTGACCGGGGATGGTGACGATAAGTTGCCGTTGATTAGGAATCTCTGTGACCAGTTGTGGAGGAAGGACCTAAACCAATCTAGAACAGTGCCATCCAATCCCATCCTGAGTTTGAGGCATTCGAGAAGTTTTTCATAGTTGACCGTGTCGAAGGCCGAGGATAGGTCCAGGAGGATTAGGAGACACGTTTTGCCTTGGTCAAGGGCTTGGAGAGCATCATCCACGATATGGAGCATGGTGGTTTTGGTGCTATGCCCTGGTCTAAATCTGGATTGGAAGTCATCCAGCAGGTGGAAGTTGTTGATGTGATGACTTAGCTGCTGTTGCACACATTTCTCCAGCACTTTGGCTAAGAGTGGGATGTTAGAGATGGGTCTGAAGTTGTCAGGGGAGGCTGGATCCAGCGACAGCTTTTTCAGAATGGGGAGGACTTGGCCGGCTTTTAGAGAGTCAGGCATCGTTCCCTGCTGGAGGGAGGCGTTGATTATTGAAGTCCAGCTGGGAATAATGTATTGGGCAACGGCAGCTAGGCAGTTGGCAGGGAGCGGGTCATTAAAATGGTTGTTCGGGTTTAAGGTAGAAAGGATTTTAGAGATGGAGTCTTCGTCATAGTCTTTGAAGACAGTCCAGTGAGCATGGTTTTTGGGTGGAGCCAGTGGGTGCGTCGCGGTGGGAGACGGCGGGTCAGGAAGGAGATGAGGGTGTGTGATGGAGCTGAGTTAGTTTCCGAGGGCTAAGATTTTGTCAGCGAAGAAAGAGGAGAATTCCTCTGAGGATATAAGAGATTTGGGGGTTTCTTCGATGTTTTGGCTAGTTTATTAGATTGGTGTTTGACCAGTTCGAAGAGCTTGTGGGGTCTGTTATTGGCTTTCTCTAGTTCCGTTCTGAAGAAGTCTTTTTTTGAGTTGAGTATGTTCCTGTTGTACACATTTCTGGCCTGGCGGAGGAGTTTTAGATGTGCGGTGGAGGGGTGCTGCCTCCAGGATCTTTCAGCTTGCCAGAGGGCTCTCCTCTCATTATTAAGGGATCCCGTGAACCAGGGGTTTCTGTCTTTGATTTGGGTTCTTTTCAGTTTAAGAGGGGCTAGATCGTCCAGGATGTGTGAGATAGTCGCAGAGTAGTGATCATTGAGGCCACTGACTGTTGTGATATGCGAAGGGGGGGGAGGTCGGATTTGCATCGGGCCTCAAGTTCATTGCGGTCCAAGTTCTTGGTGTCTCTGATCCAGCTTTTGGGAATCGTCGGTTGCGGTGCTTTTGTCTTGAGGGTGCCAGGTAGATGGAAGGTGATGGCATGATGGTCAGACCAGTCGCATGGGTCAATAGAGATAAGCTTGACAGTTGATTCTTTGGAGATAATCCAGTCAAGGGTGGCCCCTTTTGAGTGAGTTGGTAGTGAGCAGGCTTGGGTCAGGGCTTGATCTGCCAGGAGGTCTTTGATGGCGTTGACATGAGGATCCTTGGGATCGTTCCAGTGTAAGTTAAAGTCACCTACGAAGATATCTTTGGCATTGGTGGGAAACTTAGCTGTGATGATTTCCATGAGGTGGTCGGTGAAGGAGTCGTTCCTGCCAGGGGGGTGGTAGAAGATGTGTAGGTTGCACAGTTGGGTGGAGTTGCTACAAATAGTGAAGGCGAGGTATTCGCAGGATTCGGTGGTGTCCGCCAAAAGTTCTGTGACACGAAGGTTAGAGCGGTAGATGCAGGCGATGCCTCCTCCTTTCTTGTTCGATTGTCTGTCCAGCCTTGCGATGTTGTAGTTAGGAGGGACTAGGAGGAGGTCCAGGCATGGACATGAAGATTCATTGAGCCATGATTCTGTTAGGATTGCTAAGTCAAAGTTTTTGCAAAGGATGAGATCGGCAATATCTGCGGCGTGCTTAGTTGCTGATCGGCAATTGATTAACAGACCAGACAGAGAAGATTTGGACGGAGTTTCGGGAGTCTGGGCGGACAGGAGAACAGGTGCTAGATTACTCTTGACCACCGTTCTGTTGCGGAGGGTGGCTGGCCTGTTGGGGTTGATAGTGACCGTGCGGATGGCGAGTTCGGCATTCCCCTCGAAAGGATGAGGGGTAGCTGGGGTGGAGTTGTAGTCTCGGAGGAAGGCCAAGATTTCCATTTCAGTGAGATCTAGTGGACTTGGAGCGGCATGGGAAGAGGTGTAGGAGAGGACCAGAGCGAGGGTTTCTTCCTCTGAGAGGTGACGTGGTTGCTTACGGAGGCGAAGCTGTCTCAAGGCTAGCGGAAGAGGTTGTTTAGGGTGCTCTGTCGAATGTGAGGGGGTGGAGTTAGGCAGGGGCATGAGGTTGGCGAGGGAGAGTTCAGCGAGGTGAAGGAGGTTCATTAATTCCAAGATGGAGTTGTGAATGCTCTGGGTTAGTTTGGTAGCTCTGGAGAGCAGAGAAACCATGTCCCTGTCAGGTGGAGGCGTGAGAGGGCGGGGGGGGCAGTGGTTCGGGAACCGTTCTGTCGGCATGTATAGGTGATAGGAAGGGAGGACTAGTACGGTCTGTGTTGTGTGTTGTTAGATTTATGATGGTGCCCCTTTGCGGGTTGGGTTGAGGGCTGGGAGGGCAAGCACGACCTGTATCATAGGTCTTTGGGGGCGTGTCGGTGGCATAGTCTACTTGGGGGGCTAGTGGGGAGGGGGCCAAAGGTCTAGGGGTGGTTCTGATGGCAAGGCCAGGCGCTGTGTTGGAGTGAATAGGGGGGTCTGTGTTGGAAGACCTGAGATGGGTATGTGAGTGGCTAGTTACGATGGGTAGGCTGGATGAGGACTCAACGGGGCGGGAGTTAGTTACCCTACCAGAGACTTGCAAGTGGTTTCTGAGGAGGGTGAAAAGGTCTGCAAATGTATCCAAGTTTTTGGTTGAGGCTTGGATCAAGACAATGCCAGTGATGGTGAGGTCAGCTCGCAGGGTTGGAGAGGGTGTTATTGTTAGTTTAGTGCCGTATGGAATGTTCTTTGTTGCACGTACATTGAGGAGGTGGGCAAAAGTTTTGCGCCAGGCAGAGGTTCTTCTAGAGTAGAAAATGAGGTTGTTAATGACTGTGCCGTTGTCCGCGCTGTAACGAAGGTCAGAGATCAGTGACTCAGGAAGCCTTTTCAGGGTGGAGTGCTTGAAGGATTTGGCGGCGGTTTTGGAGAGGTTGGGGGGGTAGACCAGTGTGTAAGAATTTGCCCCCGTAGCGGATAGGCCAGGACTTGCCATGCTGGCTCGGGTAGGCTACTCGAGGGTCAATTACCACTAGGGACAATTATGCAGCGGAGTGGGCTGCTCGCCATACGGGAACTGGAATTGAACAGAGTCAGTACCATGGGAGAGCGCACTATTAAGGTAAGAGCCTGGTTGCTAGCTCTCGAAGAATATCTAGCGAGGATGAAGATGATTGGTTGGCAGCTCTCGAGGAATAGCTAGTAGGGGTGAGGATAGTCAGGTTGTCTTTAGGATTTTCGCCCATTTGAGGTCAGGCAATGAAAGGTGATTGTATTGTCTTCAAACTGTCGCCATTTTAGGGTCAGGCGATGAGCAGTCTGCCAGATATAAGAAATTGTGGAGATTTCGACAAAAGTCGCAGAGTCCTGAAAACAACTCCCAGAGTAGAGAGCCCAATACTTCTAGCTACGTTTCCTCATTGTACCAGCCCTCGCAAAGACTGTAAACCACTTGGTAAAATCATCACCTTCTACATATTAGATCTTAGAGTCAAAAGCGTCATCTTTCACACTATTTAAAATGTTGCTGCCACCAGAGTTGAGTCCTAGGCCCATCTCAGCTCTTTATTTTTCTACGGCTAAGATTTTAACTTCTAAATCTATTCCTGTAACTAGTTTCTGAAGTTCAGGACCCTCTTCCTCAACTTCACCTGGGATACTACTAGAGTTACTCCCAGTGGCGGTACTGTTAGTTGGGGGACGTTATGACTGGTAGCTAGTATTGTATTCAACTTACATTGTGTGTGCCCATACCGCCATTTATGCCTTAACTGTGATTGGCACACATGTGCTTCTTGCCAACCATGTACTTATTGCCAACAATGCTTATTGCCAACCATGTGCTTCTTGCAAACCATGTATATCTCTGTCCTTAGTGCCTTACTGTAACTGTCACTTGCATGTTTTATAAAGGCCATCTTGCACCAATAGCCTATGTCATAGACGCCTCGTGTTACTATTGTTAACCGGCATCTTCTGTTATGTTTATGCCCGTATGTGTTCCTCGTAGTGGGCACCATCTTGGGTGTGGCACTATTATAAGTACCGGCCGCACCCAACGCCAACCGCTTGTGATTGCGGATTGTCGTGGAAGAAGGAGGTTCCTGCCGCGGTCAGAGGAAACTGGTGAATTCATGCCTCGATGCCGCTTTCCCAAGTTAGTAGCTTCAGGAGTAACCCTGGGCGTAGTTCGCATAGTCGCGCTATGCGAAGCTACGCGAAGACGTTAAAGCACTACGCGAGCGTGTGTAGTTGCTTGTCGCGCCCGTTCGCGATGCGTTTTTCTTCTTCGGGAACGCATTGTGCGTGTTTGGGACGCTGTTTGCGTGCTCGGGGGATAGTATCTCGCGAACTTGCCCATGCGGTCGCCTATGGGCGTGGCCATCTTGTTTTTCACTTGTCCCGCCCATTCGCGATGCCTTATTTCCTGTTCCGGGTCGCGTATAGCGTGCTCGCGATGCGCATTTCATGTTCGGGAACGCGTCGTACGTGTTCGCGACGCTTTTTGCGTGCTCGGGGAGAAATATCGCGCGAACTTACCTACGCAATCGCGATGGGCGCGGCCATCTTGTTTTTCACTCTATGCTATAGTTCTGGGCCTGCTTTTCTATCCTCCCTCAATCTTTGCAATCCTTAGTTTTTTACACTGTTTTTCAATTTTTTTTTATTTATTATCTATCTCTCTCTGTGCCTAAGTCTATATTTTGCATTTATTTCTACTTTTTACTGTGTTTTTTTACTTTTCTACTGTTTTATATTTCTTTCTTCTTTAAGCTCCTACTTCTTCCCCTAACTTTATTTTTTCCTTCTAACTTTTCTTTTCCGCCTCCTCCTAGACACCCCAGAACCATGGCGAAGGGTAGCAGCAGCACTAACGGCTCGAAGGGCAAGGCGCGTGCGCCCAAGAGCCGCCTGCCTTGCGGCAGACTGCGCCCTGCAGGGGTGCAAGCCAGGCAGCTTTTTAGCGAGGCGGAGGTGGCCGCCCTTGTTTTTTTTGTGCAGCGCCACCTCCCCTGGACCTTGGCAGCAGGCGGCAGGCCAGGTTCCGGGTACCCTCCGTCACCGCCGGTGGGCGAAGGTGCGCCGGGCAGTGTTTCGCTGCTCAGAGGTCCGGTGCACCCATAACCAGCTGGCCCACCGGTGGTCAGACATCCTGGACCGGGAGCAGGACCTGTTGGACCTACTAGGTGTCGAGGTCATGGGGCTTGGTGAGTAGCTAATATATATAGTAGTATAAGTATTGTGTATAATTTGTTTATGAATAACAAGAATACTGCTGCTTACATTGCAGGTAAATTAAGTTTCAAAATCTTCTGTGATTGTAGGACACAGGTGCTCGGCGCTACTCTTACTTGTTTGCAACTTTGCGCTCGCTTGGCCTGATTATTATGTAAGAGTTTACTTTAGAGAACTTAAGTTAGGTAATGCTATTGCTAGAGAGACTCTAGTCCTTCCTTTGTCCTCCTGTCAAAAAGTGGTGGATGGATTGATACTAGGTTTAGCTAGTATTAGTTGATAATTTTTTAGCGGGCTGCGTGACGCATCCTCTGTCACTGAGTGCTGCTTACCCCAGTCCTTAGTAGAACCTTTTGTAGTTTGTTTAGTGAGTGGTAGGCTTAGCAGTGTCAGTCAGTAGCAGAACATCAGACGCAACCAACCAACAATTTGGTGTATATGCACAAATTTATGCATGTGTCCTCCATCTCATCTATGCATTTTTGAGGGCTAAAAAAAATGGAAATGCAGACTTAGTGAACAATTGACCTGTCTGGAATAGGTGGGCTAGGTCAGGTGGTACTTAGGCTTAGTTAGTGTTCTGGATTCGAATCAATCAGAATGGAACACTGGATTGGTGTTCATAAATAAGTAGACGGTCCGAGAATCCCGCAAGCCAGTAGTCGATCGGATTACATAGGTCAATTTTATTGCAATTATTGTTTCCTAAAACATTTTTTGAGCGTTTTTTTAGATAATTTATTTGTTTCACAGCAATCATCAATGTTTGTCTCTTTCTTTATTATATCTTACATGATCACTGATCTGCAGCACCCAGGGGCAAGAAGACGGGGTCTGAGTCGGCGGGACAACCACCAGAGGACCGCTCCTCTACTGAGGGCCCTGCTGCTGGCCCCAGTAAGTCCTCCAGTGGTTAATATTAACAATTATATTTCCCTAACTTTTACTGGACCTTATTTTTTCCGAACTATTAATTCTGGTTCCACTTCCTAATTCTATTTTTTACAAAAGCTTCTTTGATCTTGACTTGACTATCTGTTTCTAAATTCTGGTTATCCCTGCCTCTAAGTTCTAACTGCCTCTGCTATGACTCTCTGTACTACTACTATTAGTCTGTCTGTAGCTAAGCTTGCCCAGTTTGCCATTCTTTATTGTACGGTTTTGAATAAAACTCAGATTGACCAATAGCTCTAGCCACTGAGTCCAGTCCTTTGGGTTGTCCTCTTCTAGTCTTCTTAATCTTGAGGCTTTGACAATTACCACCAACAAAATGCCCAACCAGATATTTGACTATTTTTGATAGGATATAGTACATACTACTACTGTTGTGGGGATTCTGCACAGCCACATACAGAACTATGCACAAGAAAATAGGATGTTGGTGATGGGAGGTTGGACCTTCCTCACACCTCAGTCAGAAGTGAACCCACAATCCCCTGTCCGACTAGCTATAGTGTCTCATTAGGTCCCCGAACCCCCACCCGAAGATACCCAATGATTACACAACCCAGAACATAACACCCTTTCACTAACTCACTCGTGTAAGTCCACCACCACCACCACATCAAATACCACAGAGTCTATGTGTAAGTTCAAAAGGTTTATTTTCAACTAACAAGCTCTGTATGTTGTTCTATAACATTCAGTGTACTACAGCCAGCTCCAACAGCAAAATGCATAAGATTAAAACAATAAACATTGTTACAAGTGCATGATAGAAGACAAAAGATCTGTGCGAATTCTGGGAGACCCCTGACTGTAGAACGTAGAAGTACTGGTTACATGCATCATTCATAAGCTCTGCAAATCTCTGGTTCGTAGAAGGGAATCTTCTGCCTGTTATGAGAAAAATGGTGCGCGTTAGATAGTATAATGCAAGCATTCCTCAGTCATGCCAAAAAGTGTAACATGTTACTTATGGCTAAGCAATACGCACTAACCGAACTCCATAACAAAGTGGCTTGTTTTTCGACCTCTTGTACGCAATGCTCAGACAGTAGCTGTATGAGCTCATGTGGTCTCAAAAAGGCGTCTTACTGCACAACAAGCTGCGAGGTAACATGCGCAAAAGACATGAAGCGAAAAATTGTTGCATGGCTCAGGCTAACTTTGCAAAGAGTAGAGTAGACTATAATAATGACCCTAGGGACCATAACACTACTAGTGTCTACTGACTCTACTATAGTACCCGATTTGGACTAGTGATGTATATGTATGTATTAACTTTTTTTTCAATCTTGCTAGTGAAAACGAATAAATAGGGGGAGGTGTACAGGCATCTAAAAATGTGTCATGTTTTTTTCTAGGCGTACTACCAACCACCAGTGCCGGCAGGGCCAGCGGCGATGGCGATGCGGCCATTCCGGAGGGGGCAGGAGATGTGGCACCTGCAGGAGCTACAGGGGGTGAGCCAGCAGCAGTGGCGGGCGGTGGTAAGTTATATTCATTACTTATTGACATTGCACTAGCTGGAAGGGTGTTCACTTCACTCACAGTCACTGTACTGTTGCGACTTATTAAGTATGAAGTTGTAGTGAACATTATACAATGGTTGAAGAAGACACCCTTTACTTAGCATTAGCAATGCATTAGCAATAGCATTAGTAGCGTGAGTTGAGTAACCAATGGCCTCTTCTATCTGACTCCAACTCAGTTGTGAAAGTTTTATGGAGAAGACTAAAAGTCAGATCAGATGACCTTGATGGATGTGTTGAACAAAAAGGGAAAGAAGGGTGGAAGGAGGAAGGACGGGAGAGATGTAATATGACTGGCAGAGAAGGATACGTTGGTAGCATGCATAGGTGGCTGATAGGAATCAGATGCATGTGTTGTTGAAGGATGGGTGGAAGGTGAAAGAAGAATGGATGCCTGCCTGGGTGGGCGGCACAGTATGGGTGGATACTGGGGATAGCAAGAATCATCAGCGGTGTTTGGGTGAAACTCAAAGCCAAGGCAAGCAAGGAAGGAGTGGACGCATGGGTGGTTGTTGGTGAAACAAACTAAGGTTTGTGGAGAGATTAAGAACAATGATAGACATTTACTTAGAATGGATGGATGCCTGTATGTATTCATCATAGACAGCATAGGTGGAGACTGTCACGGGATGCAGAGTCTTAGTTTGAAGGGAATGTAAAAGAAACCGCGCCAGTGTAGCAAAGTCGAGGGGAATACAAGTTGTATTTTCAGAATACAGTTGACTCACAGTAGTTTGCAAGCACATCATATATATTGTGTATAGTTAGTTATCAAGTGCCTTCCTTCGACTCCGAGGACCACTCCCTACCTATGTTAATTTATTTCCGAATGTGTCAGCCAGCCTGCAAAGGGTGGCCTATCTGTTGGTTACACAGTCAATCAAAACAAAGTACCTTATGCAGTAGCAGTCAGTGGTGGAGTGCTGCCGGGCGGTGATGTGGGAGGCAGGGTGGGGGTAGTAAACAATGGATTACGGCTAAATACAGGTAACTAAACATAAAAATAACTAAAGGGAATTTCATTGTGCGCACTGCACCGCCAAATGCGATGCAGTGCGCGCAACGAAATTAGTT